>OZ020309.1:14999670-16199670 GCA_963971305.1 Arcuatula senhousia | reverse complement strand
AAAAACATAGTTAAAAAAATGTCATTAAAATTTTTGTGACTCTGTGTTTTTCCCTGTTAACCTAAAATCTTACATTGAAGTTGAACGTTCAGTACCTTTGTGCACTATGTAAGTATAAAGTGGATGACATTCACAAAGGAAAGCATTGCATGAACGATATTTAATTTCCACATCCTTGAATATTGTTATCGTATGTATCTAATAAAAATAAGTTTAAATCTATGAATTGTATCATGTCCGTTAAACTGGATCTAGGGTGAAGGAATTATTCGAAGACCGCTTAGCACGGGGGGGGGGGGGGGTAACTTGGTAATTTTTGGGATGGGGATGTGCCGTTTTCGATCTGAATTTAATATCCATATTTATATACAATTTCCAATTTTTATAACCCATTTTTTTACAAATCGACATTTACATGTACAGGTTTCTTTGTTTATAAACATTCCCATGTGCGACCCTATATTTTATAGTACTACGATCGGAAGGAAAGATGAATAGATCCTGATAAAGAGTTTACACAAAGATAAACATTTCAAAAGAACAGGGCAACATACGTATTTAATATTTCAATGAGACTCATAATTTTTACATATATGCAAACAGCCGGTTCAGACGGAAGATTAGAACTATGACCTCAATACCACTGTCCTTGTGTGTCGCTTGCGTACATTCGAATTATAGATAAAAACTAATGAAAGTTAGACGTAAAATATCAGACAAAATATAAGGGAGTTTTAGGTATGAATTATTGAATTAATTAAAGTAAAATGCAATGCTAATTCAAACTGACGTCAAGCTATTATCATATGATTTTTTATGTCAAAGAAATGCAGCAATTGCTCGATACATGTTTTAAGAAAATGCTAAAAACAAGGAATACAGTAAAAAACACAAAAAGGAATAATACAAAGTTGTACATTTGATGACGTCTAAAGATATTTCAGTTTTTCAAATACATTTGTAAAGCGGATGCAAACAAAAACGAAACAATACCAAACATTGCGAAAATCCTGTATGGATAAATTGGAGTGTGGTAACTAGGGAATAGACAAGAAACTAATTAAGCAAAGTCTTAGGTAATTATTTTAAAATCCTGTGAACAATATTCACAAAGATTGAAAAAAAACTTGATTTGGCAACTATTGTCTCGGCGTTAAAAAGTTCCTGTAGATCAGGCTTTCTACATTGTTGGTTCAATTTTTATTGATGTAAGAACAGTTATTACCTTGTTTTTTAAATGTGGTTTTATATTTGCTGACATTGAATGTAGAGGAATTATTCACGTATACATATCATTCAAAATAAGCTAGAGCATTATAAAGTACACTTGCTTTAAGTGCCTCTCAAAGTAATATGTTTAATTTATCATTTTATAGTTAAGATATTTTATTCCTCTGATAAGAAATATCTATAATTGTTGGGGAAGAGAGGGTCCCAAAAAATGTCACATTTCACTTTTATACTAAATGGCCTTTTAATATATACTCTTCAAAAAAGTTACGCATAGATAGAAAATTCCCCGTTGGTTTAATGCAAATCGAAACAATTTCAAAACATTATTGCCGAGCTGTTTTGCAACCGATTTTCACGAAATAAATCCAGTAAATAGAAAACAAAATGAAGATTGTTTGATTAATTTAGACCAAAATCCTAACTTCAATGGTTTTTAAGACATTGTGAGTAGAACACGACTTAAGTTTTTCACGGAACATTTTGCCATGGTTTAAACGGGAAATTGAATCGTAAAATGTACACTTGAGTTCTACTTGCAATATCTTAAAAAGCAGTGGTGATACGATTTTACTCAAAATTACACAAACAATCTCTATTTTGTTTTATTTTTACTGGAGTTTATTTCGTGAAAATCGGTAGCAGAACAGCTCGGCAATGATGTTTTGAAATTGTTTCGATTTGCATTAAACCTACGGGGAATTTTCTATCTATGCGTAACTTTTTTTGAAGAGTATATTTTTTTAATAAGAAATCAATTACAATTAGAAAGGAACTTGTAGCAAGTCTATTTATATTATAAAACATTAGATTGATTCCAAAGCACTAGGCACATATTCAAAGGATTCGTGTAAAATAGGATTTTTGAAATATGACGGCATTTTCCATCGAAATCTAGCCTTGAAATTAAACATTAAATAGTTTTGTTGTACTATATAGATGTTTGTAATATAGATGACACCGATTAAGGAAGTCTACAAATGAATCATAGTTTATTTTCACATCTTTTGGTTGTCTTCCTTGAATATTTTTATTGCATGTATCAAATGCTTACGAGAGGATAATCTATGCCTTTATAATTTAGCGTGATATCTTTTTACTGCAAATTTAATCGAAGAAAGGCAACTGTTGTAACTATCATCCTTCACTTCTTATAGTATAGTTCGAAAATAAAATTCAAAATAATGATCCATGCGCGAAGATGCTCAGTTTAAGACGCACCATTAACCTTAAAATTACTAAGTTTTAATACAACCGACTCAATGATTTAAAAGGATCTCCGAAACAAGTTATAAGTGAGTGAACTGTTTTTTTACTGGATTGTATCTTCAGATCAGATTTTATGCTATACGTTGGTAACACTTTGGTTGTGCTATAGCAAGCAGGAACTGTCAATTCTTTCGGAAAACCTGAGTTCATCATCGATATGACTAAAGTTCGTGTTGTAGATTGCTATTCATTTGTTATCGTGTCTTTTTTATTTTGTGTGTTTCTACGTTCCATTTTCGTTTGTAATTTCTGGTTTTATATTTGCCCTTTCAGTCTTTTGACACCTATTGGTACACTCCTCTGAATATATGCTATTTTGTTTTGTAACCGCAAATTTTCTTTGGCCATTGTGCAGCCAAGATAATTCAAACTGCAATGATAATATTTGACAACCAAGGGGATATATACGTTAAACATGGTTATGCGTGAGATATTTGTACCAAATAGCCTTTTATAATCATTTCTGGCATTGT
This sequence comes from Arcuatula senhousia, assembly GCA_963971305.1. Lineage (NCBI taxonomy): Eukaryota > Metazoa > Mollusca > Bivalvia > Mytilida > Mytilidae > Arcuatula > Arcuatula senhousia. Next base: position 16,196,698 of record OZ020309.1, on the reverse strand, counting down.
TTGCAATTATTATGAGTTTCCAAAATGTATCCGATGAGGATTTTTCTGTAACTGTTTCAAATGCCCTTTTTTAGCTCACCTGGCCAAAGGCCAGTTGAGCTATTGCCATCAATTGGCGTCCGTCGTCGTCGTCCGTCGTCGTCGTCGTCGTCCGTCGTCGTCGTCGTCGTTAACTTTTCTTCAAACTTCTTCTCCTCTGAAACCGCTGCACAGATTCAAACCAAATTTGGTCTGGTGGTTCTTTAGGGTATCCCCCACAGAACTGATGTGGGGATTTTTGATTCGTCGAAAAACATGGCCGCCGTTGCTAAAAATCGACCAGACTACTGTTTTTGGCTTGTAAATCAAAAAGTATAAGAGATAGATGAAATCTGATGCCACGTTACTGCTTCAGCATCAAAAGCTCTACAAAAGTCTCCATTGAGTTGAAGTTGTCAGATGACCCCCTATGGGAGTTACGGCCCCTTAAAGGTGAAAAATAGCATTTTTTTATGTTTTTGGTCTATGGAATGAAAACTATTGCAGATAGAGAGAAGCTGTTGCTTGCTTAAATGTTCAGCTCATTTAGCTCTACAAAAGTCTCCATAAGGTCAAAGTTGTCAGATGACCCCTTATAGGGGTTATGGCCCCTTAAAGACAAAAAATAGAGTTTTTGGCCTATAGAATGAAAACTAGTGCAGATAGAGAAAAGCTGTTGCTTGCTTAAATGTTCAGCTCATTTAGCTCTACACAAGTCTCCATATGGTCGAAGTTGTCAGATGACCCCCTATAGGGGTTACAGCCCCTTAAAGGCAAAAAATAGTGTTTTTGGCCTATGGAATGAAAACTATTGCAGATAGAGAAAAGTTGTTGCTTGCTTAAATGTTCAGCTCATTTAGCTCTACAAAAGTTTCCATAGGGTCAAAGTTGCCAGATGACCTCTTATAGTGGTTACGGCCCCTTAAAGGCAAAAAATAGTGTTTTTGGCCTATGGAATGAAAACTTTTGCAGATAGAGAAAAGATGTTGCTTGCTTAAATGTTCAGCTTAATTAGCTCTACAAAAGTCTTTTTAGGGTCGAAGTTGTCAGATGACCCCTTTAAGGGGTTATGGCACTTTAAAGGTGAAAAATAGTGTTTTTGCTTTGGAATGAAAACTAATGCAGATAGAGAAAAGCTTTTTATTGCTTAAACATTCAGCATAAAAACTCATTTAGCAATACAAAAGTCTTCAAAGGGTTGACATTAAGACCAGGTGAGCGATTCAGTCTCCTGGGAGCCTCTTGTTATAGTATATCGTTGTCTTGTGATCATAATTTCATCTTAAATGAGAACAGGAAATATAAGTAATAAAATGTTTTATTAAAAGCTAAAAAGGAAAGGATTCTAAACCGCAGTTTTCCTTCATAGGACTTTTCAAATCCTGATGGAGTTTCCCATTGGACTGATATGTAATCTTTACATAGAAAGTTAAATTGGTTATATGTACTTTTAAGCAAACAGTAAAGTAATTTGAATGATACTGGTAAAACATGGCACCTAATGAATAATGAAATAATTTCCAATTTGGTTTTTGACCTGGACTCCAGATTTGTGATTTATTAAATTGATTAAAAATAGTCGCTAAACTAGTATTATGTTTATATAATACACACTAGATTTGAACAAAATCTTATATCTTTTAAGTTTTAAAACAAAGATATATTTGTCAAAATAATTAAACAGATTGCCGAATGTTAAGGTTATTGAGGACACATGTCATGTGACACAAAAACAGCTAAAATGCAAAAAAAAGTCAAAATGTCATTGATATTTGTTTATACTAAATAGTTTCATTTGATAAAGCGTATTCAAAATAAATTATTTTTTAAACAAATACATCAACCAATCCTTAATTGATATAAATTTTGAATAAAAAAAGCAAATAATTTACTTAAAATTGACCAAAAATTACATGATGACCCCCTGTGTTTTTATTGTTTTCTTTCTAAATATATTGTATTACATTACTTTTAATCAAATAAAAATAGAATTTTAATTCGTAGATTTTTTCCTAGACAACATTTATTGCTTATTGTTTGGCCTTTACTATATAATCAAAGTAGTTTGGGAAAACATTGAGGGAGACAAATATTTTGCACAAGAAAAAGTGTAAATAAAACCCGGATATTCAAAATTCGGCATGAATTTTAGGGTCAGGTGTCCTCACTATTCCCTTAAGACAATCTTGATAATTCTTGAATTTGTGAATATAGCATTTGTGAAGAAGAATAAACAATATGTTTATTTTTTTTAATTCATTGTTATATGCTATTCCTATGTAAATTATAGTGTTTTTTCTCAAAAGTTTGGGTAGATGATGAGTCTTGAATAGACGATACGTGCGTAAGGCGTAGACTTTAATGTATGGAACGTTGTTGTAAATTTATTTGACATGTTAAGGTCCATGTTTCAAAATCATACAGATGCATTTAAGTGCAATATTAGCCTTGAAAATATCATTCAATAAAATCTTTAATTTTCCGAAATTACCATACAGCTCATAAAATTTAATTGCAGTTCGAGTCAACATATGGGTTGTGGTCTCATATCGATTCATTTACTCCATATCCTTTCATGAATCATTTATATTTAAATGCTATGTGAACCAATGCTGATCACATCTAACACATGAATGATGCTTATGACGGACCGTATATTTAAAATGAGTAAATAAATTACAAAGGTTACTGCGACTGTTTTGATCAATAGAATCGTATTTGTAGATCCTTATATGCTTAATAATTGTGTAACAAAAAATGAATTGTTCAAAAATTTGCTCAGAGTAAAAGTAACGTTTCCAGCTTTTGACTTATAGAATGAAAACTATTTAATTGACACTCTGGGAAATAAAAAGCAATCGCTTTCTAAAATGTTCACTTCAAGAAGCCCTAAAAAATTATCCATTGTGTCCAACCCTTCTATAGGTTTTGCCAGATTGTAGTAGTTAAATCGTGCACTTTTAGTACAAATGGATATTACTGATAAATGTAAGCCACACATGAATCATAGATGATTTTCACATCATTTGGTTGTCTCCCAAGCATATTATTGTCAGATGTTTATCGTATTATTGGAGGAATAATCGATGAAAGAAGCAAAGGTGTACCAAAGGGGTAATCAGTATCATAAAACCGTGAAGACAAAGACAAAACCGGCAGACAAAAAATCATCACAACAAAACAAACCATATAACAACATAAAACACACACACATAACAACAAAACCGCATTCAGCAACGCGAACTCAAGTCGAAACGAGAGTGAACTCAGGTGCTCCGGAAGAGTAAGCAGTTCCTGCTTGCTATAGCACACCCGTCACGTTGCCAAAGATCGATTAAGTGTTGGTCAAATCCGGAAAGGATGACATTACAAAACTCTATGTCAAACCAACATCTGAGAGATAGAAATCCCGTATTTGCATACAAGCACATGATGTCGTCCGTAAAATTTCTTGAGTGATGACAACAACCTTGGAGCAACGTACCCCTGTGTTAACTTGGATACATTGCCTTTTAAAGGTGTTATAAATGTTGGTCAGGCTTTAAATACTGGTCAGAATAAAGTTATTTCAGTTTTAACATTTCTTCAGAACTAAAACGATCTGTCAGAAAACTGATCTAGAACTGTTCTGTTTACAATACTTGTTGTACCTTTCGACAACTGTTCTATAATCTGACATTAGGGATTATACATTTGTGTAACATATTACAAGTGTTCAAACATTTTTTCTACAAACATAAAAGTGTAGTGAAATAGTTCATTGAAAAAGACACACTTAACTAAAACATATAGAAAAAAGCTTTACATTTCACTCCCTACCATTACAATACAAAACATGATGAAAAATAAGAAGACCTTTCATCTTACAACCAGCTAGGCTATGGCGTGGCTTATTCATCACCCGCGACATGCACTGTACATTAGTTTTATTAAAAAAAAGGTCCAAAAACAAATTATGAATTAATCTTTATCCGATGCCATAGATTCTAAAACGAACATTGTTTTTTTTCATAGACCTTTCGTGCTTTTATTTATCTTATTAAAACTTAGACTACATCTCAGTAGTTAGTTTACAATCATCAACACATGTAGGAATAGAACAATATCTGAACAAAAACAATTTATCAATAAGGATCTTCATTTTTCCTTGGGGTATAATTTTTGCTTTGAGTTAATATTTGTTCAAACAGAACTATTTTAACAAACCTGACTGTAGGATATTAGACTTAATTTCTTAACAACAAGTCTAAATTTGTTTAGAATCGATCAATCTCAAATCCTAGTTAACATTTGTAATCAATTCATGCGTTTAATCCTTTAGAGTTTGAAAAAAGCCGTGATTGCCTGCAAGTAAAATATAAATTCAAGTTCACTCAATCGATTATATAGAGTGAAATTCAACTCTTACATATACAGAGGTTATACTTTCATCATGATTCAAGAAGTTTTTCCAAAGTAACAGACAAAAAACAAAACAAAAACGAAAAAACAAAACGAAACAAACAACAAAAACATTGTCTATGTTGTTAAAAAATCCAGATAAACCGTTAAAAACTAAGTTTAATTCGCCCCATCTTAAAATATAACATTTAACGTAGGTTAATTGAAAGTACATTTGATGTCATTTTGAACATTCCAGTACGTTGACGGAAAAATGAGAGCACCAATCTATTTAAACTTTTCATTTATCATTTTATCTTTTTCGGATTGACTCTGCAAACATTCGCCAACACTTCCTAGTGCTTTAGATCCTGTATATAACTATGAAATTACATAATATTTAAATCATATCAAAGTCAAAGAGTAATATTCTATTATTAAAAATTAAGATTTTCCAGTTTAAAACCATATAAAAGAGACTCCAAACAGACAGGTCTTACAACATAACTGCACCTTTCTGGCTTTCCATGCGGCACAGCTTCTATTCTTGAAGAAAAACAGGTATGTTTCTTAAAAACTTTAATTTATTTGACCAATTGATCATTAGATAAACTCATTTCATGAATACTCTTTTAATCAGTACTGTGGTAATTCTGATATTTATTTTATTTTTTATTTGTGTTCAAAATTATGATCTCCCGACAAATATAATTAACCTGATGGTCATATATATAAATAGGATAATAGAAAGTGCGCGTTAAGCTTACAGGCGATTTATAAAATGGTCACCTAATTTTTAACATTTCCTGTTTACAGAATGGCACTCATCATATATGAAACATTGTCTGTCGTTATATTGACTCTTACAATTGTATCAATACATGGACACGGTCGAATGGTCTCTCCTCCTGGGCGGGCATCGATGTGGAAATACGGGTATGATACTCCTAAAGACTATCAGGATATTGAACTGTCGTGTGGAGGATTTTTTGTAAGTAACCTACAGCGGAAACTTTGGTCAGGGTAACAATAAATCGTTTTATATACAATGTCTTTAAGAAGTGTAAAATTAATACTCGCTGCATTTGGTTTAAGAATATACCACCGCTGTCTGATGAACACTTAAAATCAAATATTTTTTTGGTTCAATTTCAAATTACAAAATCTAGCACTCACATAAAATTTCTCCCGTACGTAACAAAAATCGATTAATATATTAGGATTTTGTTTCGGATTTGAATTTAAATTCACTCAAATGTTCTGATTTTGTACAGGTTGTTCGCCCAAACTAAGGTTTTTCTAGCTTTAATGTGTCAAACTTTCGACCATATATAATTCAGTCGCTCTTTGTTAGCAATATTAGTCAATAAAGAATATACCTGTATACATGTAGCTTCATAACATGAAAAAATATCCTTACATTTGTTTTTCAATATTTATCTATCATTACAGCATCAGTGGGGAGTAAACAATGGCAAATGTGGCGTTTGTGGTGACCCATGGGACGGACCTAGGCCGCATGAAGCAGGGGGCATATATGCCATTGGTATTATCACTGGTCATTACAAAACCGGACAAAACATTACAGTTACTGTAGAAATTACTGCTTCACATCGCGGTTGGTTTGAATTTAGACTCTGTCCCGTAAACAGACCGGATCGACGCGCAACACAGGCTTGTCTCGACAGATATCTCCTCCACCGAACAAATGGACAAACGAGGTTTACAGAGCCTGGTCATTCAGGGATCTACAAAATTGACTTGATTCTCCCACGTGGGTTAACATGCTCACAATGTATGCTACAATGGAAGTGGAAAACAGGTAAATAGTGTAAATGCTGTGAAAAAGTTTTAGAAAATATATAATTTTGAGAAAAAAAAAGATCTGAAAGTATAAAAAAATGTCAGATGGCACTCATGATAATTGTATAACGGAATGCAAATCCCTTATTCTGCATCATTCACTACTGAAACTTTGAATTATGTTGCAATTTATAATTGGATGACGTGATTTCAACATATAATGATGACGAAAATTCATGAGAACTTAGCTATAAAATGAGAAGTTAGATTTTGTTTTCCTAACTGTTTCAAACGATTGACATTTTTCAGTTCAAAATCGGAAAGTGATAGATTAAATATTCTAAATGCTATTTTCCCTGAGAGATTTGGCCCTATGCTGAGAACGCTTGCGCGCCCGATTTCAAGAAAGCCCTAACATATTTATTCTATCACACCAATAATGCTCATCTAACGATATAGCTAACGCTTCTTCTTCTTCTTCGTGTACTTTGTTGGTTGTGAAAACGAACTCATGACTGATCGAAATATCTGCATTTCATTATACAATGTTTCAAACTTACCATCTGGTAAACTGAAAGTGATCATGAGAACTGTAATACCCTAATACCCTAATTAATTGTTATGCTAGTTTTGTATTTATTGCCTAGTTTTTACGATGTATTGCCGTATGATACAAGGAACTTGAGATTTTGTTTTATGTGTGTGTGTGTGTGTTTGTTAGGATTTTTGTTAGTTTATTATTATCGATTTTATGTTGCAGGAAAATCTTGGGGGTGTGATGACCAGCAATGTTGTCTTGGATGTGGTGCTCAAGAAGAGTTCTATGGCTGTGCAGATATATCTATATCCAAATAGATACATTAGGATTTAAAACAATATTTATTGTCCACACGAAGTTTTCTAATAAATTTTTTGATAATATTGAAATCATCTGCATTGGTCGTTATTCTGGGTGGTGCATTTACAAGATAAATGATGCAAGCAAACTTTCTCAAAAAAAAAATTTGGAAAATTAAGTTGAAAATATTAAGAACCATTTAGCGATTAAAAATAACCGGGAAATTTGGCTATGGTGTAACTGTGCATTTTAAAGGGTGATCTGTCATCAGAAGAATTTGAATAAAAACATTGGAAGGTCAAAACAAAAAAGGACTGAAGGAAAAGCACTCAAACAAAAAAAACAATCACCGATGATATCGACCATGATGAATACAAGGAATGAAACCTAGTGTATTGAACCCAATTGAATTAAGGCAGTCGGTAATTAAACATTTAAATATTATGTTGGTAAAATCCTGCCAGACAAGTCCGTCTATCAGGCTTTGATTACCTTTGGTAACATCGGGTTATGTTTTAAAGTTGTATTTAACAATACCAAATGGTAGTTGTCATGTAGCGAAACTTTCCAGTCCTCTTTTGAATCAAAATGATATATTTTTTGTCTTTTGTTTGTTCTGTGTTTGCCCCCCCCCCCCGAATTGGTACTCATTTGCTTATGATGATCTCTTAAAGATTAAATTTTCGTTATTCTCTTTATTTTTTTTATTCTGTTATAGTTTATCTTCAGAACGATTTTGTGTATTTCCTTACCGAAAAGATAATTCGCACTCGACATACATGAGAAAAATTGATATTACCAATTTTACATAAATATACACCTTCAGCCATTTTTTAACACGAAAGATAGAAAAATAACTTATTTATTAAACTGAAGAGTAAACTTCATCCGTGATAGTTAGCGCTGCTGGTTGAGTTCCCCGAGGATAGCCCTCTCCGGCATCATTACTATCGAGTTGAAGAACACATCAAAGCTATAAATTATTCGTTTAAATTTTGAAATTGTCGAAACCCTAAGTTTCGCCCTATCTTAGTCATAATTTGGATTGTAGGTTTTGGCATTTGTGGTATAATTGTTCTATGCTCTTCATACTCATATAGTGTTCGGCATTTTATTATTTTTTTTTGTTTGAGCGCCTCTGTTGAGTCTTGAAAAGACAAAACGCGTGTCAGGCGTAGCAAAATTTATTTGTCTCGAACTTTTTTTAATTTATATTTCTAACATCCGTGATGGTTAGCGATGCTGGTGGAGTTTTAATTCTAGTTTTTTCTAGTTTTTGGAATTTTTTTTTGTATTATTGTTCTATGCTCTTCGTATTCATATAGTGTTTGGCATTTAAAATTTCTGGTAAAGCGCCTTTGATGAGTCTTTAAAAGACGAAATGCGCGTCAGGCGTAGCAAAATTTATTTATCTGGAACTTTGTTGTATTTTATATTTGACAACTAAACAAACCGCATGATACATGGGTACAGCTAATTTATGTATGTAATGCATGTATGCCTGGAGGACAATGACTAGCGATCTTCAATCTTCTCTGTTCTGTGCATTTTTCTCTTTTTGCCCAAGGTAAATCCAAATTCCTTCATTTTGTCCCCAAGTAATTTGCTATCTCCCTTGTTTTCTTTTTTCCTTCTGGCGTCTACCTAAGCACAGTTTTGGCTAGGTACAATGTAGTTTATTGAGCATAAAAAGCTTGTTATGTCACTTGGTTAAACATACGCCATATACTATGTCGTTGTATTTTCTTGATGTATTACTGTAAACCAACTTACTTTCGCGAGCGATTTATATTCGCTGTTTTCACGAGGAGCAGAAATTCGCGAAAATAAATGGTCGCGAATTAACTTATTTTCAAGGTTATTTGATTATTTTAACACAAATCGCGAAAATAAATATCCGCGAAATAGCCCGTTGGTCATAAACGCGAAATTGTAGTCACGAACATATTTTGGTTTACAGTACCTTATTTTGTTTACCATTTTAGTGCATTTCATATTTTTTACTATTTCTTTTCTTAAGATGCAAATGATAATTTACTTTTCAATGATATTTACAGAATGTTCGACTATATGTTTAAATTAAACACAGATATGCTTGCCAGAAGTTTCTTCGAGTCTCAACCCACGTCTTTATTTTGACAAACTCGCAGCAAAGGATTACACTTGAAGAACAATGGATCACTACATATATCTTGAGATGGAGAAAGCATATAATAGAAGACAAAATTAGAAACAAAGTATGCAACACAGCCCACATAAACAACTGGCAATTTAAAAAGGCCACAATGAAATAGTCAGCAGCCTTCAACGAGGCCAGTTTGCGCTGATTGTTGGTTTGCGATTGGCCTGAGGTCAAAATCAAAAGCACGGGGAAGCATAAAATTCTAATCTAGTCTAGAAAGGGTCAAATATAGACCCCCTTCTTGAGCAATGAAACCCCCAAAACGACATGTACAAACAATAGCTTTATCAAAGATTCCTGGCTTAAGTCAGGCACATATTAAATGTGGTACGGTTAAACTAGTTTTTGGGCCCAGCCTTCTCATCGATAATCCCAAACAAAGCACAAAAAGCAACTCATATAAAGAAAACTACTTATAAGTTCAGGATAACTTTTATTTTCTTTCCCTTCATGTTGTTTTGCGATAAACTTTTATATTAACTTTTATTTTCTTTCCCTTCATGTTGTTTTGCGATAACGTAACGAATGGAGATGAATGATTATTGATGCTTCTTCTTATAAAGTATAGTCTTAGTTGAATCGATCTTCATGACTTTTAAATGTTAAGAAACACAATCCATGTAATCAAAGTTTCAATTAACATAAGAGCAACATGTGTTAGTTTCTTTGAAGCTTTTGGACTAAAAGGATGACTGACAATTCTATTTTAACTTTTGGGGTTTGTCTCTTTTTCACATTTTACAACATGACAAAAGGTAGGTTTGAAATTAATTGATATTTTCTGAACATGTGATAGAAAAGTTAATAAATAATTAAACGTCTTTCGACCAAACCAGTCTCAGAACAGATACTAAATTGCAAATATATTTGATTAGAAACAAACATATAACAAGTATGTGCATGATGTAAGCGCAATTGGTGCAATAATCAATGATTTGTAGATGATAAAATGTAAAGAAATTCTGGAATTGTTTAGATAAATTAAACAAGAATAAGACAAGTTTATTTGCAAATTAAGGGCCCTCAAGGGGTAAAGACAGTACATCATATATATGATTATAAGTGATAATTACATATAATGAATCATAAGCAACAAATGTACCCAATAGCAGGGCGTTCCTGAATAAAAGTTCAATAATTACATATAATTATGACCAATTATCAAGTTATGTTGGATTCCTGTAGAAAGACACTCAGATGCTGAATAACTTCAACATTTTCACAAGTGAAAACCAAATTGGCATGTTCAATTATTTGAGAAGTATCTTAAAGACATAGAACCTATCATTTTGGCAATTTTTAAAAAATAATGAAATTCACACTATTTGAAGAATGCATTGTAAAACCTTTGAAGAAACTTAAATTTTCAAAAAAAACTTACTAGAAAGTAATCTTTTCGACGAAAAACTGAAGAAATAAACGCAGTTTCAAAAGAGGACAAACTAATTATAGAATGTAAACACTTGCAGGTACCGGTAAACTGAGAAACGAAAAGTAACCAAACGAAACGGAGCGGAACAAAAACGATATCGGTAAAGAAGGAAACGTAAACAGTAAAATAAGCAACCGAAATCTGTAAAGAAAGGAAACGAAATCGAGTGAAACTGGTAAAAAAAAGAAAACTGAATCAATTTTAGCCGACACCAGTCCTTTTTCTTAATTTACCGATTTCGTTTTCTCTTCGCTTCGTTTGGTTACATGTCGTTTCTCAGTTTAACAGTACCCAGTGTTTATGCTTGACAATACTTAATCAACGCGAATAATTAAAAAAGATTATTTTATAGAAACTGCACAAAATTGAGTTTTTATGTTGGTAAAGATAAGTTTTAGATAGTAAAGTTTTATTATATGTCCTTTTTATTCAATGTAAAACTAAAAAAATGCGAAATTGATAGGTTCTATCTTTTTAATTGTATCCATTGCATGACGATATTCGGGTTTATATTATGGACTGTTATTCAATGGATATATTTACATGTTTTCTCTATTATTACTTACTATCATAACTATTAGTAATGTCAATGGCAATTTTCTGTTAATATCTATTCAGGAAATTCAAAAATTGGGATAATTAAATTTATGTTTTTATTTTTTTCACTTTTGCCTAGTTTATTTATTGTCGTTGTATATTTTGTGTTATTGCACGCTTAGCAGTGCTATAAAAAAGTGAAATTGCACGCTTAGAAGTGCCATAAAAGTGATATTGCACGCTGGCTTATTTTATTAGTAGAGAAATTACCAATGCTATTTATTGTCGATGAAATTAAGTCTCCGTCAATTGGTTGACGTTGAATTATCTCTACGTTAAAAAAATTAAATAGAAAAGACAAAAGACAAATACATTATATATATAAACGTGAATTTTAAAACAGCAGCTTGTTTAATGTCATGTCATCTGAAAGGAACAACTTAAAAAAAAAGGCCAAGATCCAATTCAATTTTACAAAAATACTTTTTATATTGAAATGCAATAAATAGTTATGGCAGCTACCTCTGCATGCAATATCAAATTTTATGGAACATTTAAATCTGAAATCGACACTACATGTAAGTCGATGGCTTCGTGCGATATCATATATGTTTTCCATAAAACATGACATTGCATATAACTTCTTGTTTTCCCAAGATTGCAGCATATGCTATTTTAATTAGTAACTTAATGGACACGTTTAAAGAATATGCCAATAATCGGACGTACTTTATCAATGTTTTCTTTGTAAAATGTCTCTTGTTGTTTCAAATACCCCGCCTTTTTAACTTAAGACATTAGAGCTACTGACAAGTAATACAAAGGGGCAAATAATAAATGAAGGGGTCCAATGCAAAATAAAAAAATGTGAATGCGTTATGTGATAAACATTTTTTATGAGGCGCGCGTCAGGCGTAGCAAAATTTATTGTCTGGAACTTTGTTGTCATTTGTATTTCAATGACAAAAGTGAAATAGAAAAAAAATATATATAATTATATAATGCTATAAAGACGTCTGAAGATCTTCCAAACAAGTTCGGAACTGCAATAACATGTTTTCTCCTGCAATTTTTTGTTTGCTCCCTCAGCTGGATTCGGACCCATTCTGAATCGAGAAAATCTGTGGCAACACCGCCTGTACGAATACTTTGTACAGCGCCATGCATAGACCACTTGGCAAGCTAGGCTATATAAAAATAGATTCGTAGATTTAATCTAGGGTGTGATTAAAGTCATTCCTTATAGTTTAATTTCGTACGGTTTAAATTAACTATCGAATATTCAAAAACAAAAAATCATAGGGACTATTTCGAAAATGTCGTGGCGGATAAAGATGTAAGTGACGTCACAAGACCAAACCATATTATACAACATAATTATAACATGGGTTGGTCCAACCAATCAAATTGAGCGTTACATACCAAATTAAATTATAGACGTATATACAAAATAATGAAAATATCATTAAATAAATTTCCATTCATTGTTAGTGATCATGACAAAGAAGTGAAAGTAATCTTGTTAATGTTTGCAGATGAGCTGCAAAAAGTTAATAATTGTATGTATCAAAGTAGCATAGCTTAATCACAAATATTAAAATGTGTTTTGTGTGACATGCGCAAATGTCAAATTTGATGGAATAAATCATCATCACGTGGGAATGGGATATGTAGGTGTAAAAGTTTTGTGCGTGATTATTTTAAAAATGTATTACCCTGCCTTGTGGAATTTTTAAAATGGTCTAATTGTAATATAAGTATGATATAAATTTCGAGTTTTTTTTTTAAATCCCACATATCGACATAAATAAATGTTTAAACAATGTTTAGTCTTACAAAAATTAATTTAAAGGATTTTGTGCAAAAAAGAAAGTCAACATGTTTTTTTATAATATAAAATCACTTTCAAAGGATGTCATATTTTGTGAGCCTTTTATAAATTCCTTAAGTTTTTTTTTTCAGCCGACAATTTGGCACTAGGTAAGGAATGCCGTCAGTCAAGTAATCGGTTTGGGCGACCAGTGTATTTGCCAGTCGACGGAAACACATATCAAGTACTTAACCTTTGTGCATGCTGCACCCATACTGAATTCGATGTCGGAGCTTGGTGGATGGTTGATTTAGGAGATGTCTATGAGATCTCTAATGTTATAATATATGGCAGAACAGACTGTTGTCGTTAAGTATACAATTCGATATCAGATCGTGTCGGTTTTATATCTTTATGAAATAACACAGGTAAAAATCCTTTTTTTCAAAAACTCATCCGAAATTCTTTATTTTCATTTTGCAAGAGCGGTTTCCCTTTTTGGGTCGGCCGTATGATGTGAACAATTTTGAACTAAGGAAAACATCATTTTTTTGTTTAAAACTTTTGCAGACAGAAATGTTTTGACTATTTGACGATTTTAGTTAATTTCAACATATTTTAAATGATTATTTAAATTTTTAATTTTGAATATTTATGGCGAGGCGTAAATCAGTAGTACAAAATTAAGAGATTTTTCGGTCTTCCCCTCAGGAAAGTAGTTTCTGATAAGTATTATACTGTAAGTGAGAGCCCAACGCCAACTTATAATAATATTTTTTTTCTTTTTTTATCTCTTGTGGTGTAGTAAGGATTATGAATTAGTCAGATCTATTGGTAGGGCCTGCATTAGGAAAAAGCCACCTAAATTTGGCCTCTTGGTAACGATCATGTATTCAAAACAATTTTTTACAAGTCAAAGTTAGTAATGCGTCCCCTATCCCAATCCTAATTGGTTTGTTTATTTTATCAACTAAGTATGTTTTATTATCTCTTATATGATATAAAGTATAAAACAGCATTTATTTCTATTGGTTAACTTAGATTTGAAAATGAGACCAGTGTGTCGTTTTTCAAGCTATCATATTTAAGATGCACTTTATCCCATTTAAATTGCCTCGGATATCGATCACGTTAATAAGCCATCGCTTTATGAAAGGGCTCCCTGTATATGAAGCGACACCACTCTGAAATTAACCTCCTTATAAAAAAGGAGTAAATGACTTTTGTCATACTCTTTAACGTATTCAAAATAAACATGTATAAGGAAATATTCCTTAACTAAAATGTTTAAAATGGCTGACTTAAATAAAAACTGTTATCACTACACTTAAGTTGTTGATGAAATATATTTATTATTGCGTATAAAATCTATCTGCATATTTTATCAATCCAAATTCACAGATTGGAAATTCAGGTTGGTTATTCAGGTCTTTCTTCACACTTTAATATGACTGAAATATTACGTCAGTTTATTTATGATATAAACTACCAATATATTTGCTGATTAAGATACAACGGCGTCAAGATAAATACATTTTTCAAAAGTTTAAGTATTTCCACGTATATACATGTACATTGTACTTTATCCGTTTTGCCGAGGCATTGTCTTTCATATTTACAGTGCAATAGAATAAATATCAATAGAACCCTGCCCTTTGACGTTCAAATGCAAAGATAATTCATTATTGTTCTATTAAATCTTCCAACACAATTCGAATTTAGAGATAATTTATGCTTTATCTGAGGAATTACTTAAACAGAAAGGGCTACATGTAGATAGGAAAACAGCAACATTAATTAATCAATCTTTTAACATGAAAGAGAAAATGATCTGTTAGTTAAATATCTAGATGCTGCTTTACCTTATTTTTCTATATTCTATATGCATTTTAGGCTGCCTATTTACTATATAAATACCTAAAATACCAATCACTTTATTCAGTGAAACCGGAAACCTTTTAAAAACTGTATGTTTTTCTTCAGAAACCCGACTCAAAAGATTTTATATTGAAGCCATCAAGCCGAACTATACAAAGAAATGCGATGCATACTCTCCAAGGAATTTGTCTACTTTTGATCAAGGGGAAGTGTCAGAATGCCATTATGAGGAAGATATAACGACATTTCTAAATGCATCATGTAATCCAGGGACTGTTGGACAATTCATAAGAATAAGACTAGCAGGACAAAACTTTTTGACTCTATGTGAAGTTGAAGTTTTCGGGACCTATGTTGGACCATTAAATCTAGGTACAATATTGCTATTTTACAACACAATAAATATAGATTATTACACAGGGTCATCCATATCAGGTTTTTTACCATTGCGATATTCCATTATTAGGTTGAGTGTTAAGCATGAAACTGTTTTTAAATGTAATTATATCCGTAAAAAGTTTGAGCAAAAATAAAAACAGATGTACCCGTAAAGACATATTATTAAGATTCACCTAGGAAAATTTTATTTTCTGACAATTGAAGAATAACAAAGAGGAATAAAGGTCTTTTAGAAATGAACGCTCAAGTCACTTCCGTTTTTGAATTAGTGCGTTGAAGTTGATTGAATACTTCGGGAAGTATTAAAGGAAGATGGGTTTTCTAGACGTGAAGTTTTATTGTTATGAGATGAACGAAAAGATTGATGCCTATTCATACTTGGTTTTTGAATGCAATAAACGGAATTAAGTTTTTGTTTGTATCCTCCGAACGCATCTGAGTAATATCTAAAAACTTTTCCTGTATAAATAAAACGACATAGTTGTCAAGGCAGGGCGAAATTGAGTTAGTAAGGTTAATCAATAAAAAGTTCAACACTATATAAAACTGTTTTAGTGATAGAAATTATTTTTTTCAGATCTACGTATATTTTTCAGACAAAAGGATGGGAAATATTTCTATCAAGTAATAAATTGTTACTGAATGAAATAAGTCTTGAAACATTAAAGGCTTTTTGCCCTCTATTCAGAAGCATTGTTCAATATATTTTTAATTATGATTTCACTTAATAAGTACTTCCATCGCAAAGTCTGCTTTTTACCTTTTAGACGTTTTTTTTTAAGTGAAAATTTCGTATGACAGGTACAATCACTGTATTGTAAAACGTAACTTTTCCATCTTTGATATATTGGGGTTAATTGGGGAATAATGATTGCAAATAGTACCTCGAATTTGATTGGTATTTTTGCCATGCATTTAAATGGAAAAAAAGCTATTGAAAATACTTGTATGAAAAATTACATGTTCGAAGCTCTATGACAAACGTGATGACTTCAAATTTTCAATTTCCCCTTTCTGTGTAGCAACATTCCGTCCGCTCCAGTATATGGAGTTTACTTATCACAATTGCTTCATTATTCCAGAGAATGTTGGGATTATAATGACTTCCTCGATAGATCTACACGGCTGACAAGCAAATTGTTAACACAGGGGTAGGTTGCTCCCAGGTTGTTGTCATCACTTAAGAAATTTTAATGAAGACATCATGTGCTTCTATACAAATACGGGTTTCTATCTCTCAGATGAGCACAGATGTTAGTTTGAAGTAGAGTTTGGTACTGCATCTTTCCCGGTTTTGACCAACACTAAATCGATATTTGGCAAAGTGACGGGTGTGCTATAGCAAGCAGGAACTGCTTACTCTTCCGGAGCACCTGACTTCATTCTCGTTTCGACTTGAGTTCACGTTGCTGAATGCGGTTTTGTTGTTATGTGTGTCTGTTTGCTGTTGTATGGTTTGATTCGGTATGATGATTTTTTGTCTACCAATTTTGTCTTTGTCTTTTCTGTTTTATGATGTTGATTACCCTTTTGTACACCTTTACTTCTTTCGAATGCTCTTCAACTAATAAGATACCATTTGCACCATTGACACCATTTGCGAGGGTAATATCAAGAATAGTCCTTCGGAAGGTACAAAAAAGTTGTCCCTTGTATGGGAGAGCAATACCCCATGCACATTAACCCCTGTGTAGAGTTCGATAAGTTAGGCTCTATGGGGACCGCTACAAATGCAACACTTGCAATCTGCTAGCTAGAGAGGGATTCACATATTTAGCACTACGCTGGTTCCCAATCCAGGATAAATAAATATGGTTAAACAAAACTAAAGACATATCAAAATGCAAAATCCTCCTCATATTCCTTTGCTTTTCCAACAATGCATTTCTGCAAACTTTTTACTGCAATCACGAAAACAAACTGAATTTATTGTATCATACTTTGAATAGATTAAATATTCTTCGTAGTTTAAACGACATCAGAGTTGTGTATATCTTACCTCGAGTTTCTGTCAAAAATACTGAACACAGGGAAAATCTTAATCTTAATCTTTTCATTTTTTTCAATGAACACTTATTTGTCACATGATATGTTAATAGTATTTTAGAATAACAATGTTTGGATCTAATTATTAGGTGTTCCTTATTCCAATCTAGATAATGAAAACAAAGAAAGAAAATGTGAGTTGACGGGCACCTACTATGAAGGAATGCTATTGGAAGCATTTTACCCAACAGGCGTTATAGAATGTGTCTTAATGTGTGTGCACTCCGATGATTGTTTTGCTGCAAACTTCAAGTCTAACAACAACGAGTGTCATTTAATGGCAAAACGCGAAGGATCATATCTGGAGTACTTGATTGACAACCCGGCATGGAGAGTTTATTTTAATTCATAAATTTACATGAAAAAGAAATATCATCGTTTTTTCATATTTGAATATTCGATAGACACCAAACGACACCAACTATTTTGTTACAGATGGCTTAATAAACTTGAGTTTTTTTTGGGAATCAATATGCCCATGCATTTAGTGTGCATCATCAGCTGCTTTTCAGCACTTTATTGCTAAAATTTTCTTATTGTTTCATTAAAAGAAAAAAAAGAGGATTGAAATTGTTGAAATTGTTATGTAAGGTTTTTATTTAATAAACTTGTTCGTATCTTGTAAAAAAAGTTGCTCACTACGACACCTAATGATGACTGAGGGACGGACCATTTAACTTGACGAAGGACCCTGATTTTTTTTTGCTTTAGCCAGAATTTTTATTTCAAAAAAGGCCCGACGACGGATTGTTTTATCATTATTAGCATCATTTTATAAAGAAGAAAACCTTCTTCAGAATATTTGCAGCCAAAATATTTTTTTTCATGAAAATGTATATTATTTTCTTAAAACGTATGATCAAAAATGGTGAAGAAGTTGCACGTAGTACTAGGAAGTACACAAAAAAACTACAGCAATACGACCAAAACATAATTATCTAAATCATAATGAACTATAAAGCCACAAATCTTGTCAAGCCTGACGCACTTTCTTTTCTTTTAAAGACTCAAGACTCACCAGATGTGTTTTAACCCCACACTGAATATCTAAAATATAAATTGAGCAATAAAACAAAATTATGCCACATTGAAGCCCAAATTATGACTGAGATTAACCTATACCTTGGATAGAAAGAACCTAACATTTGTGATAATTTGAAATTTATGTGGACAAGTCCTTCAACACAAAGAATTAAAGCCGAAGCTTCATGCTTATCCCGTGAATTTTTTTTATTTGCAGCACTAATAGTGCATTTGCCAATTGTTGTTCACTTTGGTTATTTTGGGTACTTAGTCATATTTTACCAGATTTTACTGTTACAGTCGGTAACCAGCCACCGGACAAGGAATAGAACATCGCTTGCTCTTGAGAGTACTAACTACTAAATCAATCCCCCTCTTCAATCAACTAAAAAATCACCCTCTAGCCAGTTTACCTTGAGTAAAACATCTTGACAAGTAGATATCCTCAGAATCCTTAACATACATCTTGTTTGTTTACAAGTTTTCATAACAAATATAAAGCCTTATAGAGAAAAGCTATCTCCTCGTCGAAGAAAGGCCTAAAAATAAAAAATACCATTTACAGACAGCATTTTCAAAAAGTATAGGTTCTGGGATACCCCCTTTAAGCAAACTAAGGTCTTCTTAAAATTTAATAAATTTGGGTTGGACATGTTACAGAGATGTCCTATGTTCTAAAGATATGCAGATATTACAAAACGTTACATTTTTATGAAAAAATATTGAACCTTGAAATCACTACTTTGGGAATTATAAGCACTATTTTCACATACGTTCCAAATCTGATTGGCCGATTTAGTAGTTGGTACCCTCAATGCAATTCCGATATTTTGAATACACTAATCAAAGCATATTTGAATGATTTTGATCGCGTAGTATATAATGTTGTGGTATATATTATTAGAATATGGTGTCAAAAACATTTAAATCTCTGTTAGTTGTTAAAATTTATCACGTGAATTATCCAAGACGTACACGATAAAACCCGAGGCTTGTCCTACTTCTATCCATTTGGAAACAAACATGATTTTTTTCATAACGGTAATGTAAATGATAAAATTAAATCGAACACGGAATAAAAATCAGACATTAATTGGCAAATGGGTTATTATCACGGGAACCAAAATTAAAAATAACAATCAACAATATTGAGAAATCTTATTAATTGCAGCAAATATGTTAAAACACCTAGAAACAGCTACGGAGAAGGCTTAAACAATAGACTGGTTATTTGTAGTTCCATGCAACATCGGAAACTTTCAAACCCGTTTGAAATGCTTTATTCAACGTAGACAACATAAATAAAGCAAAGGTACATTTGTATCAAGTGAGAGGGCTTTAGAATAACAAATTTTGAAAGGACAAAAATAAAACCAGACCATGAATGGAATAGCACGGAACACCAGAAACAAAATAACACACATAACAACTAAACAGCAATAGACAACACCAACTCAAGTTGCAATGAGAGTGAATTCGGGTGCTCAAGAAAGGTAAGCAGTTCTTGATTGTTGATATGCTTGCTCAAAGTTTTATTTACATATTTTATTCTCTATGTCGTCTTTGTATATAGATTTCTATGTGGAAATAAACGTGCATTAAAAAAGCTCGCCGATGTTTTTGACGCCAGAATCCTGTGTTTTCTACACATAGTGTAGATTTATCAATTAAAGGGGATTCACTAGGTTTAGAAAATTTAGAATTTTGTTATGTTTAATTGATGTTTTAAGTAGCTGGTAAGCAGTAAGTACGTCATCGTTCCTGACCGCTCCGGTGACAAGCCAACTAGTTACCAATTACTATCTGATTAATGCTTTGGTTGAGTCGATATAGCTTATGGCTATATTTTACCAACTTGAACGTAGGCATGTTAACTGTCCCGTTACACTTCCCCCTTCCTCTAACGTTTCATATGTCAAAAGACGATTCTTAACAACTTATAACTAATTTTCCAAGCCTCTTGGATTTTACGTTGGACGAAAAATATAAATGTGAATATACAATGTAGTTATTTTATTTCATTTAACTCGCAGATCATTTTAAAACATTGAAATTTAATGTGCGTAAAAATACTGTACTGGGAGCGGCGAACGTCGTTTTGTTAGCCTTAAAACTAAAGAATGACAATGGTTTCAAGTCTTGTATTGTACGTTCTTGAGGGGTGGACGTACATGTAACAACATGGATGCTATTAAGATATTGTGCCTTTTCTCTGTGTTGTTTGCAGCATTAGTTTTCAAGTATTTCTTTCAAACTTTCGGCTCACATTAAAGGTTTACCCAAATAAATATGACATCATTAAATTATAAAATTGCATATCAAAATTGCAAATTAAAAAATCAAAATAACATATTGCAAATTAAAATCCGATAAAAAGTATTCATGAAAACGGGTGTATTTTTGCTTCGGGATTTGATTCCTCAACAATAGCTCATAAGTCTGGTTAATACATATTCATGTTTGCACTATTTGTTCCTGAAAATATCCATCAAAATAGTGGAATATACATGTACTCATGAATGTCATGAATTTAGTGATTCCTCGTAAACGGAACAAACGGTCGCATGGTCAACGAATAAATCGTACTGTCAGAAAACAACATCGCTCTGACTCAAGTATTAAAGATCTTATTAAAATCTTTTAAAATAATGGACGTCATCATCTGTTTTGTAATTATGTTCAATGCCCATTTCTTAATTAAATAGTATCCGTTTGGAATGTAGTACTATATCTCATGCAAGTACATTATATGAAGGTGCACTCATTATCTCTTCTTTTTATTTTAATACCGAACCGCCTATTGTATCTTATAAATATAAGAAACCTAGCTACACGTAACATTATTTTTAACTATAACTGATGAAAAACTAGACACGAATATTCCTTTGTCATGCGACTGTGCTAAATCTGATTACAGATATGCTCCTTGTGATCATGTTGTTACCGGAGACCTTTCAATCGTCAATGACCCAGAGGTTATGAATTTCTTGAAAAAAGGACCAAAGTTTAGACCACCCACTAAAATTAATTGGAATTCCTGCCTAAACTGTATCAAAACTTCCCTTCTCTCTAATTGCAAATCTTGGATCAGGAGAGAAGGGGCAGACTCAAAATCTCTAGACCGTTTTATTAATAAATTTATGACAATTGTTTAACTCAGACTCAGCCAATTACCTTAATCGAATAAAGTCAAAAATCCGTTTACTTGGTTTGCGATACGTGTTTGTTCCCGCCGATAAAGCAGCTAACAATGTCGTTATGGTATGAAGAAAGTATTACCTTGAGGTTTTAATGCACGAAATAAAAATTCGAACACTTTCGTTCCTGTGCATTCGACAGAATCAGGTATCATTGACGATCATATCATAGCGACCACAGCACTTCGAGTTGCCCCGACATACTTTAAGTTACCTAATATATACTGGATACCTTAATTGCACAAAAATCCATATAAATTTCGTTTTATCTCTGCTTCAAGTAAGTGTTCTTTAACCCATAATCTCTTACTTTAACTACTATGAAGGAATTTATTATTCAATACTGTGAAAGGGTATTCGAAAACAGTCGAATTAATTATTTTTGAAGCGTAAAAAATTCTCTTTTGGACAAGCTTCGTGCATTTGAAAATACTTTCCATACCGTTGATAGCTACGATTTTTCTACTTTATATACTAACCTTCCACATAATCTGATTATAAAGAAATTTGAATATTTGGTTAAATGGTGTTTTGACAAATCTAAAAGTGATTATATCTGTTCTAGAGTTTCAAAATCATTTAGTAAATCATTCTTTAGTAACGAGACTCAAAAAGGTTACATTAACTGGACTGATGCAGAAACTATTGCTGCTCTAAATTATTTGTCAGATAATATGTACATACGTTTTGGTAAACAAATTTATTGCAAAATTATTGGTACTCCTATGGGTACTAATTGTGCGCCACTTTTCCTATACTGTTATGAATCACAATTTATGGCTATATTACAAAAAGACCCCAACAAACAGAACCTTATCGAAACTTTCAATTAAACTTTTAGATATTTAGATGACATTCTTGCACTCAACAATCCTTCATTTTCTAATTTTATTACAGATATCTATCCCTCTGAATTAACCTTTAACAAATCTAAGGTCACATGTGATAGATGTCCTTTTTTAGATTTAGATTTAAGTATTATTGACGGAAAGTTACAAACCAAAGTGTATGATAAACGTGACGACTCTACCTTCCCTATTATAAATTTCCCTTTTCTTGGAGGAGATGTTCCACTTTTTTATTACTGAAAAATTATTAAAACAAAGTTATCGATACCACAAATTAGTAAAATCTTTTTCTAAATTCTTCCACAAGTATCGATCTCTTATTGAAAAATTTAATTGTACACGTCGTTTTCTTATAGTGAAACGAATATCACTTCCTAATTTTTATGGTAATGTTTTTATAAAGCTCACAAATTTAAAAGCAATCCATTAGAAATGAAAAAATGGCTTCAAAATTTATTACGGAAAGGATATGAATTGAATATCTTGGTTAAATCTTTGAATTTAGTGTTTTTTGGCAGAAATATTGATAACTTGATACTTGCTTTATAACTTCCATAAACGTTTTTACTATTGTCATTTTTAAGCATAATAGCGATCAAGCGTGTCGGTTTTGTGTGATGACACTTCACTAAATCATTATTGTTTGAAGTGTTGTGTCGGATTTAAAATCGATACGTTTGATTTTTTTACATTAGTCGATTGATGATTCTTAGCTAGCTGTCAGTAACAGCGAGTGTTCTATGGAGAGTTCCTTTACCGTCCTTTTATTTGTTCTTGTTTTTTGTCTTAGGTTCTCTCTAGTGGAATTGGACTTTGATCGATTTGATTTTTATTGTGTGTTTAGTTTTTGTGCTTTGTCTTGGAATATTGATAGGGGGAAGGTTGGCCCAAAAAACTAGTTTAACCCCGCCACATATTACATGTGCCTGTCCTAAGCCAGGAATCTTTGACAAAGCTTTCGTTTGTACTTGTCTTTTTGATGTTTTCTGTTCCTTGTTTAAGAAGGGGGTCTATCTGTGACTATTTCAGGGCTTGATTTGAATTATATGCATTTTATTTAGACCATGAGCTAATTGCAGAACCGCGAGCAGTGCCAAATGGCCTCGTTGAATGCTGCTGGCGGTTGTCCATTGTGGTTTTTCTAAATTGCCGTTTAATTGTGGGTTGTGTCGCCTACACTTATTCCACATCTCACTATTTTTCTATCAGTAAGGCAAATGTTTTTTTCCTACTATTTCTTTCTTTATCTGTCTGAAAGTTTTGTCATCTGCATATAGATGCATTTTTCTTATTTATGTATTCATATACCCGTAATATAATGATGAGGAAGTGGTTATCTCTAAAATCATCTCCTTAGTTGATTTCTATTTCAGTGACGATTGAAACATTTTGTTTCCTTGATAGGAAATGTCTGTTAAGAAATGTACTTATTCCACTTTTGTTTAGAATTAGTATGCTTCAGATATGTATACTCCTGGAAGTAAGCACAAAGGTTTCGAGTGCATATTTGCATGAATACTAATAAACTTAAATAGCCGATCCTTGGACTTATCGTCTTTTATTTGCGTCTATTATAAACATTCATTTTAGAATATAAAAAATAACTAATAGGATTTTTCAAGTTATCTAGTAAACTTTGATCCAATCAATAACAACCAATTAGACTTGAACAAAGCATACTTTACATAACAGTATCTAATTTCATATTACAAGTTTTTATTTTCATTTACCATAGATGTAAGCATTAAGAAATATTTATCATAAAACCCATGTTAAGTGACACAAGCATTAGAAAGGTATTTCCCAAGCATGTAATGGCACAATAAAGTAAAACTAAAATGCCAGTCACAAAAGTAAGCCAACAATTTGACTAAAAGTACTCCGTGTACTTAGTCTAGTCAAACAATCTTCGAATTGAGAAATAATAAAAGAAATACCAGTATGCTTGAAACTCCAATTTCCCTAATTTTACCTCCGTTAAAAATATATACTTTGACAGTTTTTTACTTTCTTTATTTGGAAACAAAACATTATACTCCTGGGATGGACAAATTCAATTTAACAAGAACCTATTTCACTGAATTCTTGAAGTGTCTAGTATTTAAGGAAAGAAGCAGAGGTACCAATGGGGTATCCGAATGTCAAAAGTCCGAAAGGGCAGAAACAAAACGAGTAAACACCAACAAGAACGAGACAAAAACAGACAACATGTAAAACATGGAAACACAAAATACTGAATATCAATCAACAACTCGAACTCCAGTCGAAACAAGAGTGAACTCAGGTGCTTCGGAAGAGTAAGCAGTTCCTGCTTGCTATAGCACACCCGTCGCGTTGCCAATAGTCCATTCAGGAAATTCAGTGTAAATTTAGTTTGTTTCCTTGCAGTTATTCAATTAAAATTATGATCTTGTCCAATAAAGTTAAGAGATCATACTCTGGACACCACTGGGTTGGCTTTTGATTTTTTTTCATGAAAAGTTTTCGTTTTGTAAGATCGCCACTCAAATAAACGATGAGAAGACAGCTAAAGTGTACATATCATACCAAACTTGTTCACGTTTTAACAAATGTTTCTTAAACTTTGTTTATTTATGCATGAAGCTTTTTCCATATTTTTTTATACACATTTGCTTGCTAAATACATGCAAGTAAGAATAATGTTATTTTCATTTAAAATCTACGACATTTATGGTCGATCCTTAGAACTAAATTTCAATATTATATTTTATTATATACATATGAAGGTGTTAATGATACTTTGGTACTTGTTTTCTCTGTGCTTATTTTCAAATCATTACGTTGCATTCGATATTGTTCACAAATCATTTATAAGCTCTTATAAGAATTGGATGCATGTAACAACATTTATCTCTAGTTCAGTATACACCACCCTAGTAATATGATTTCATGCAAATTCGTTTTTAAGATCGCCTTGTAAATAAACAATAAAGTGTACATACATGCATCTTATTAAACTTGCCAACTTTTTCTCAAAATAAATTCTTAATTTTGTGTTAGTTCATACCTTTTTTACAAGTTTTTTTTTGCAACTTCTATTAAGTTCAAAATATGTCCTCAATAATATTATTTTCATTACTGATCTATTAGATATAAGTACATGTACAACCAATCATCGGTATTAAATTTTGATCATTTGCAATCCATAAATGATCCCCGTTGCAAACAATTGCTCTATACTTGAAATAAAAGACTCATTAAAAATGATTTTTTTTAGTTATCAAAGTACAAAACGCCCAATATTTCATGTAACAAATTTTGATTAAGTCATGAAAACCTATTAAACTTTAACAAAGGATATTTTAAAAAAAAACTCAATCTCATTTTATTCCAGTTTGTTTTTTATAGACATTGGTTACAAATTATCTTCAACGAAAAATAGACGTATTTACAAACACTTGTAATGGAATAAAATGCACAAAAACTTTATTGAAAATTTATCAGAAAAGTGCCAAACCCAAAAGTAAGCCAGGCCTACGCACACAATTTAAATGCTTATCCTAGTGGGTTATCTTTGAATATAGTCAATTGATGAATTCAAACAAAAACAATTTATATCTTCCATATACTACTTTCAAAGCAGAATTACATGGCTTAATTGAAGGCGTTTGTAGCTTTTATTTTATAAAGAAAAGTGTAACTACATGTAGATGAGGGGGCCTTGGTGGCCGAGTGGTCTGAGGCGCTGGTTTAAATACCACACTATTGATCACTAACCGATCACCTCTCAGCTGGTGTTCGAGTCCCGTTTGTATTTAACAAAAAAAGGGACTTCCTCAACTGTATGTGATTGGGTTTGTCAGTTAACTGCCAAAGGTCGGTGGTTTCCTCCGAGTACTCCGGTTTCCTCCACCAATAAAACTGACCGCCCTACATGGCCCAAGTGTGTCTATAAAGGGCGTAAAACACCAACACACCCACACACATACACACACATGTAGATGAGTTAAGTGTTTAAAATGAATTTACACCATCCATGTGCTTGACAAACGATAAAGATAATGAAAAAGTCAAATTAATGTACAAATACCATTTAATATCAATTCTGAACACGTTGTCTAACGACACTAAAAGTGTTGCATGCCAAACTGGCCACGCCCGTAAAAGACTATTCAGAGACACCTTTAAAAAGTTGAAATGACAAAATTTACTAAAATGAAGAGTAGTATAAAAAAATTCAAGCACCAACTACATGATGCTATGCAAAAGCGAAGACTACCGTATGCTCTGGAGCATCAAACATGTAAAATGCATTGCAGTTGGGAAAAAAAGCATTTGAAAAAAAAAGAGTTTTAGTTCTAGAATGACAAAGCTTTTGTTTGTCCTTGTCATTCTATGTTAACTGTTTTATGTCAAGAATTGAGTCTTTCGTTGATGATTTAGGGATAGGTTTTGATACTTTTGTATTGTATTATAAGTCTTGGGCCAATGCAAGACGGTAAGCAGTGACCTATGGTCATGTTGAAGACTGCTTGCTGTTTTCCGTTGTGATTTTTTGAATTGCTGTTTGTTTATGTTTGTTATGTCGCGTACACTTATTCCACATCTCAATATCGTATATTATCAGATTGTCATCAAACATTTTTTTTATTATTTCAATATAAGTGGACTAAAATCTACGATGGAAGCAGGAAATCATTCATCTATTGATTTTGAAATTTTATTACAATATATGCCATGTTTAATCAATAATTTTATGTTTGACGATTTTAGTTAGAAATGAAAAATATTTACATAGTAATCATAATCATTGTTTGGCAGAATGCATTGCAGCTACTTTTTTCTATAAGTAAAATGGAATTTAGAAACGTGTTTTCATACATTCAAATTAATTGGAAAAATATCGATTTTTACCCAGAACAATCTTTTGTGGTTATGGAACTTTATAAAAAAAAAACCAGGTAGTAACCATATGATCAGGTTGAAAATAAATAACCGCTTGAATTAAATTTCCAACCACAAGGATGTCAAAATATCACTGATATTTTTTGTAATTATCTTGCATTTTTCGTTAGCAAAACAACCATAGATAGGCTTTGATTCATACAAATAAATGCCCTTTCGAAAATTTTAACTATGACGGAAACATTGGCCAAATAAATTTCTCAAGGCCAAAACCGATTGATCACTTGTTTGTACTTTTAAATACTCATGATACTGAAAGAAAAAGGTTTCCTGTCAGTGTTATGATACTGAGCACCGTGATATAATTGTAAAAAACTCATAATAATTTCCAATATATATGTAAAAATATCTTTTGTATCCAAAAAGACCGAAATATTTTAATCAGGTGTAAAAACAGCGAGGTGTTCTTCAATTATTACCACCTTATTTTAGTCTGAATAAGATATTCTCTTTTGAGTTGTCAACTGGAATACAGCATTAACGATGAACAAATAATTTTCACCAATACAAACAACAAACAAATAATGCCATCAAAACATGTGCATATTCATTTTCTTTTATTTTAATCTAGAAAAAAAAAACAAGATAATACAAAAATGCATGGGCTATCCCTCTAACCATCCAAAAAACATAAACAATTACCAGGGGCGGTGTTCTCGAAAGTATCCTAAAATTTGTCTAAAGACGCGTCCAAAGTCAAATTTTGAGACCTAGTTTGGACCATCTTTAGACCATCCTAATCTGTTTCTCGAAACTATCTTAGACGCGTCTTTTGTTATGACGTCTCAATATAGATTTAACAAAAATTTTAATTGAAACAAAATTAGATAGCTAACTTTTTTAAACAATATATTCATCTGAGTGTACACCAAAAGGGCTATGATTTGAATGCTTAAACTAAAAGTCAACATGTAATTAGCTACTAATTTTATTTTAAAATCATAACCACGTTGTCCTAATTAAAAAAAACATACAAGGTCATTGAAGTAAATAAAAATAAGTTCAAAGTTTAAAATCATGCATGATGCCTTGAATACAAGATAATCGATGATTAAATATCATTAGGTGAACACCTGGACAAAATATAGTGAGTTTTAGTGTATAAAATATGTAAAATGTAAGATTGATTGGTCTAAAGACATCAAATTTGGTGTCTAAGTTTTTATCCTAAAATGAGACAAAAGTTTAAAATAGGACTGCTTCGAGAACACGACTTAAGACTATGACGAGTCTTTAGAGAGTCCATAGACACGTCTTAGTGCTAAGATAGCTTCGAGAACACCGCCCAAGCATGCCCAGATAAGTTTTTAAAATAAAAAAGTGATAATAGTGTGGAGAAAAAGTCACAATGAAAATGAATTTCATGTTATTCCTTCAAGATTGGGGCGAGATTTTGTCTGAAATTAGGCGAAACCTTGAAATAACACTGATTTATTATTAAACTTTAAGTTTATTTTCTAGTCTATTAAAATAAAAAAAAACAGTGTTAGCATTCATGAAATAGTTACAGAAAATAGTAGTCTGTTCGTATACGTCGTTGGCCAAAAAATTCATGTATGTGTAACAAAAAATCTTGTCAATAATGGAATCGAATCTGATCGGTTATTAACTTTCTCTCGATAAGTGCAATAGATTTCCGACATAACCATATCATAATAAACACATACATGACAAAAGTACTGAGAATATATACACGTACAATTTAAGAACAAACTGTTATATTAAATTGTGTTTTGGTTTATTAACCAATACCCTCGTTTTTAGCTTACCTGACTGAAGGTTCATGTGAGCTATTGCCATCACTTGGCGTCTGTCGTCGTCTGTTGTCGTCGTCTGTAAACAATTTTTCTAAATTTTCTCCTCTGAAACTACATAACTGAATTCAATCAAACTTGGTATGATTGATCATTAGGGTGTCCTGCACTAATGATGTGTTTCGATTTTTGATTAATCAAAAAAACATTGCTGCCATGGTTAGAAATAAACGAGGGGATAAGACTACTATTTTTGGCTTGTAATTCAACAAGTAAAAGCGATAGATGAAATCTGATGCCACCCTTCTGTTTCATGATCAACAGTTTTACAAAAATTTCCATTTGGTTGAAGTTGTCAGATGACCCCTTACATGTATAAGGTTTATGGCCCCTTAAAGGTGAACATTTTTTTTCATATTTGTGTCCTATTGTATGAAAACTAGTGCAGATAGAGAAAGAACTGTTGCTTGCTTAAATGTTCAGCTCATTTAGCTCTTCAAAAGTCTTCATGTGGTCGAATTTGTCAGATGACCCCTTATAGGCGTTATAGCCCCTAAAAATATTTTTTCACTGTTTTGGACCTACAGAATGAAAACTTTAGTAGATAGAAAAAGCTGTTGCTTGCATTAATGTTCAGCTTATGTAGCTCTACAAAAGTCTTTAGAGGGTCGACAGCAAGACCAGGTTGACGATTCAGGCTCCTGGGAGCCTCTTGTTTCATGGTATATATCTTAATAAACGAATGTTCAATAGAGAAAAAAATCATTACTGTTCAATTTTATATATAGATTATATAATGTTTTCTGACAAAAGTATATTAAAACTGCATTTTACCCCCCCAAATAATACACCGTCGATTTCGGCTGATTTCATGGATTTATTGAGCAAATAAATATATACATCTGTTAACAAAAACCCTTGTGGAGACCAGGAATCTGAAAGTAGATAAAATTATTTTGTTGTATTCCAGTTTATACTGGTTTGACAATTCTTCCTCGTGAAAAATGGGCGTAGTTAAATAAATGCTCAAATCCAACCAACTTTGCTTGATATTTTAAAATTATACAGATATATGAGAAAATACACATAGGCAAATTCCTTTTAACCAATTTTAGAAAACCATAGTCACTGTAGCAGATACTTAATATACATTTAAAACTTTTTTATTGGTTTGTATGGTTGCAGTAGTAATTTTTTTGGAACAAATATAGTCAATAAATATTCAAATTGGGTTCCTTAAACATTTATTGGATCTTTTCTAATTAATTTCACGCAGTGTAAGTTCTGATTATTTTTTTTTGTATTGAAAAGATCCTGACTTAACAGGGAGCTTTTGTATTTTGGACAAATATATTCTTCAAAAAAAGTTACGCATAGATAGAAAATTCCCCGTAGGTTTAATGCAAATCGAAACAATTTCAAAACATTATTGCCGAGCTGTTCTACAACCGATTTTCACGAAATAAAATCCAGTAAAAAGAAAACAAAATAGAGATTGTTTGTTTAATTTTGAGTAAAATCGTAACATCGCTGCTTTTTAAGATATTGCAAGTGAAACTCAAGTGTACATTTTACGATTCAATTTCCCGTTTAAATCAATGCAAAATGTTCCGTGAAAAACATTAGTCGTGTTCTACTCCCAATTTCTTAAAAACCATTGAAGTTAGGATTTTGGTCTTAATTTATCAAACAATCTTCATTTTGTTTTCTTTTTACTGGATTTGATTTCGTGAAAATCGGTTGAAGAACAGCTCGGCAATAATGTTTGGAAATTGTTTCGATTTGCATTAAACCTACGGGGAATTTTTCTATCTATGCGTAACTTTTTTTGCAGAGTATATAAAAATATTTTCAGGTTTTGAGATAAAAGAAACAAACTCGTCCCATTTAGACAATAAGGAAATGTGGAATAAGTGTATGCGACACAACCAACTAAAAGAAACGGCAATTTAAAAAAAAATCACAATAAAAAAACAGCCAGAAGTTTTCAACATGACAGATGTCGCTGCTCGCCATCTTGAATTGGCCCAATACTAAAAATACAATACACAAGGTTCAATATAAATCCCTTAATTATCAACGAAAGACCAATTTTTGGACATAGAACATAAACAGATAAATGACAGGGACTAACAAAAGCTTTGACAAGGATTCCTGGCTTAGGACATATTAAATGTGGCGGGGTAAAACAAGTTTTTTTGACTCAACCTTCCCCCAATTGCCAATCTGATGTAACAAAAATCAAAAATCGATTCTAAATCCGGCACAACACTTCAAACAACTAATGATTTAGTATTATATCATCACATACACGTTTCTACGATTTTTTAACTAAGGGACAATCATTGTTAGTCGGAGTGATAAAGATCGTCAAAGCAAAATTAGCATCATGGTGCTTGCTTTAAAATCTTACAACAATCTAGAAACAATGTTAAGGGGTTATAAGTATACACTGTATACAAAAATACATGTGAAAATAAACATTTTTGACTTTCTTTCCACATATCCTGTATCCGATTTTTTTTAAACCACTGAATAGAACTCTGTATAACAATTACATTTTATGTTATTTTGCACGAAGAAAATACTTTGCTCTGGGATATCATTCAGAGGTAACAATTGCGCTTCCTATTGTTCCAAACACGAGTTAGTGTGAAGTAGTTGTTCTAGTATTTCTAACACAGTTAATTTTTTTTTCATTTCATTTTCATTGTACAAAAAAAAATTAAAAGGATGAAGGTTAATAAAAAATATACCATAAATTTTTTCTGAGGTAATATCACTTTTTATAATTTAAAAGCAATGGTTCGACCGTTTAACATGCACTTTCTGACAGGAACAAAACCCAAAAACAAATATTTTTGTTAAATGCAGTACCCAATACACAGACATATATAAACTAAATGGTATTCATGTAGTTAAACTAGTTTATGTTTTCAAAAAAACTGCTGAAATATTCTATTTCATATGTTGAAATTCAGGAATATCGAGCTAAATGTCTTGTATTAATATGACTGACTTAAACGTTGACAATTATTTGGATTTTTCTGTACCCTCTTAAACGAACATTAACAATTTCTATTCCGCCCTCCGGAATAGATGAGCCACTGACAAATTATTGGGCCTTGGAATAACAAGTCTCAGGTCGACCTTTGTTTTAAGCTTCAACAGATTTGGTTACAAGTAGTTATAGTGGTAAAATAGTTGTTGATTGCCACAAATCACAGAAGTTGTCTCTCCTGTTCTTTATTTTTCATCGCACGAGTTTAAACTGACAAAGGGGATAGAGACGGAGTTATATCTCATACAAATCTAAAGGTTAAGAGATCTAGAGAGATTGCGAATACATAATCCAGAGGAAATAAAAAAAAATTAGGTCCACGTGGTTCAAGGTTAGGAACCGATTACAATTAATTCATTTCGGATAATTTCAAATGATAATGAAGAAAATGTCTATGAAATATCTAGAACAAACAGAACACAAAATGTGTGAGAGAACAATTTCTATACAACATTAACATCAGACAGTTTAATAATGTTTAGTACAACGGCAATTGAAATCGAACGGTTATACAAAGTCTACGGATTAAAGTGGACAATCCAATTTGTGTTAAACGCTAAATGTTCGTAGTACTCTCCGGGTATTTTTGCCATCAGAACACACTCATTCCCATCAGGTCTAAAGTTTGAGCTATAGCAGCAACCAAAGTTCATACAGTGTGCAACACAGAGTAACAGGCTCCTTTTATGGCTCGTATCCAGCAATGTTCCTTCATAACGGTGGCCAACAAACCCACATTTCTTCGGATGACCTCTACCTTAAAATTAATAAGAAAATATTTAAAGATATTTTGTGATTATCTTTGGTGTGTATTATGTTATAAGCTCAATTCAACAGTGCACAAAATAAGTAGCCGGTTTTCTTGTTTACAGGTTTAATACAGACTAATGGCTTGTTCATGGTACGAGCTTTTTAATCCAATACTTAAAACGACCATTTAGAGATGTGTCAAAATCTAACCTGTAGAAAAGTAATGTTGGAGCAAACCAGTGTATTACCCTGATTTGGTTTAGTTTGCCTGACCGAACCAATAGCAAACCATAATTTGCTAAAAGCAAACCGTAGGTCAATTTTTCTGGTTTAGTTTAGATGGAAAGCAATCCAAGGCAACCCAAACTTGACCGCTTGTTTGGTTTGCTTTAGTCCAAACTAGTTCTGTTTGCTTTTGATTAAACCAAACCAGATGGGTGGTTTGCTTTGCTTTCCACTAAACCAAACCAGGTCTTTGGTCTACTTGCTTTCGACCAAACCAACCAGAACACGGGTTTATTTGCCTTTGACCAAGCATAAACTTTTAAGTTTCATCTGGTCTCTTTTACAATTGTGGACCGCCAAGTAGTGCACCAAATTGTTCTGCATCTACCCATGGCCACCTCTCCCCTTCTTCTGTGGTTCTTCAAATTTAACCGTTTCTTTGTTTCCCACCCCATCCCCATATTTCATTTGTCATCATCATTTCATGTTCATTTTATCATCATTTCATGGTCATCGCCAGCCTATGTAGCATTGAACGATCGTAAAACACCAACTCACTTTTACAAATGACCGAGCACTTAAGTAAATGTTTAAATATGTGGTCGGTTGATTTTTCTTCTCTGCATGCGCAAAATTTGATCAGAGCAAACCATGCCCTACGTTAGATTGTTTTTGTCATTTTGGGGTTGTTCTGATCTAAAATTAACAATCTACAGCAAATCAAACAAAAGTAAAAGAGACGTTCGCCAAAAGTAACTAACTCACCACAGTTTGCTCAAACAAATCAAACTTATCAAATTGGTAAGACCAAAGTTCTGGTATACTTTCTTATTTTGTTTCCATACAGGTTAGGTTTGGATCCATCTATAACCTGAGGAATTCTTAGGGTTTTTTTTTTTTTTTTTTTTTTGTGGGGTGGGGGCTCCTAAACATTTATTAGCACAGCGAGTTTAATGACGTAAAACATTGATTTATTTTAAAACTTATTGCAATATTTTATATAACAGACATCAAACTGAAGAATATTTTAGTTTTATGTAGCTTTTTTTTACATCAAAACCATTTCAAAAATATTTTAGGAAAGAAGTAAGACCCATTTTACCCTGATAATAAATAAATAGTCGGTTCATTAGTTATATTTCTTTAACAACTTTTTTTCGAATGGTTTCACCAAAACATTCTCGTGTTTCCGATTTACCTAAGTACTTAGGGTTAACTTTGTTTCCAAATACTTTCACTTCACAGAGGGTTAGTGGTTCCTGGTTTGTTTGCCTGATTCTAATAAACTGGCCGGATGTGCCTGGTTGACAATGAGCACTAAGATACTGAGTAGGTGTGTCTTTATAATAGCATTCAGAAACTTCTCCAGTGTCAAATGTTTGCCAGTTTCCAAGAGAATAATTGCTGCAAGGCCAGGAGTTGTATGGTTTGATGGCTTCTATATAAAACTTTGAAAGACGAAACTCTGGAAAATAATGAAATTATAATGATACTTCTTAAGTCCTTAAGAAACTAGTAAGCGAGTAGTAACAATTAATTAATGTATATATACGTTTGGGACGAACACATCTATCGCTTGAATGGAATGTTTTGCTAAATATATTGAAATAAACTCTCTCCACTTAAAGTACGATTTAATTAAATAAGGCTTCAGTCATTTCTTTTAACCTCAGATTTTTCGTTAGGCTTGATAAGGACATAAGATATACACAAATAACCTTAACTCTTTGGAAATATCAATAATTTAGTTATACGTTTTCAGATATCCGCTCTACATTCATTGCTTACTAAGAATGCGTAACTCATAAAATTCGAGAGCAATTTTTGAAACGACTTAAAATGGTATACTCTAAACACTCCACAAAACAAACTTGTGATGTGGTTTTTGCTGCATTGAGGAAGTATAGCAGTTGGCGACGCAAGTGTAAAAATAATAGACAACTTTAATAAGCTTCAAATGCAGATTATAAAACATTTTTTGTTTTTTTAAATTTAAAATAAATTTATTCATCAAACTATTTTTATTGATTTGAATTTTAGTGATGATAACTGTTTTAAAGCACAAAAGCTCCATTAACAGGATACACAATATACTTTGTGGTATTTTTTTCCTTTCACACACCAAGCTTGTTCGCAATATAAGAATAAAAGACAACACCAAATGGCGTTATAGAGCCACCCTAAGGTGATCATGGTTAATAAAATTGATATTAACAATCAGCATAAGTGAAAACATTGATAGATACATTTAACAAATAAACGAAGGTGGTGTTCAAAAAGCGCCACTGGACCATACAGGTCATACCCATCCGAGCTGTGTGAAAGTACTCAATGATTTATTCTGAATAAAAAGCGTATTGATAGTTTCGCACTAACACCCAAAACCCTATCAACGCCAAATTTTTATCATTTAAATTATAAGGGGAAAAGGGACAGGGATAAAATATCAATAAAACAAAAACAAATAAAAAATTACATCAACATAATATACTTAACGACAACAGTCCGATCTGCCCCATATTTCAACATCTGTTATATGGAATATATCTCCTAAATCCACTGCCCACCAGGCACTTTTATCCGAAGAGCTTGTGTGTGTACATTGGTTGTAATCATTCTGATTTATAGTTCCATCGGTTGCAAGGTGTGGATGACGCTGAGCGTCCAAACTGGATTGTCTGCAGTCTTTGTTTATAGCTATATCTATGCCTAATATTAAAATATTGATTCCTTTATTACCATATGATGAACACATAAAGCTTTGCTTAACTTCTAATTAAGAAATAATCATTTGAGTAATTGCATTTTTGGAGGTCCTTACACATATCGGATAAATTTTAACAGTAAGACAGATATCTTAAAGAAGGAAATCTTTCTGCACCCTGACTGTTCTGTGTTATAATAATTTACAACAAACGATTTGTTTGTTGTCTTTTCTACTTTTTAATCGCAAGATTGGGTGGAATATAAGTTTCTCAGTCTTTTTGGTAGGATATAAACGTAGATGTGCTATCGAACACGCAACATTATCTTAATTTCGAATTCAAAATTGGGCGTTGCACGTGCCCAAATCAATTGGACGAGATGGAAAATATTATTAAAAACAGAATGAGAAATGTAATGTTTTGTCGAATGTGACGATAAAAATGCTTTTATAACAAACAACGCTGGTGCTAGACTAACGGCATGATGTATAAATAAATATTGATATTATGTGCCAAAAAATGCAAGAAAAACGGAAAAGGTTTTTATTTACAGACATGACAGAGTAAATAAAAAAAATTGTAACGGAGCAAGTTAAACAGTCAACTATCCGGTAAATAAAATTATCACAATACAATCTCCACACCATAAATAAACGATAGACCATAAAAAGAAAACTCTTACATCCACTTGTTTATTTGTCACAAACATTTCAGAACCTATCTTATTTTGCCTTTTCCGATGCAAAATGGGTTTACAGATTTCATCTCGGAGCGGTTAATTTCTATCGTCCCATTCAGACGTTGGTATTAATTGCAAAGCTGTTGACCAACGTTTTTTAATATCATAGATTTGTTCTAAAATTTAATACAACAACAAAAAGCATTAAGTAAACAAATATGAAGGGAAATATTCCGGGGAATTCCTTAGTCCTACCCACTGGATACTGAACAATCATGTTTTTACTTAAACCATTGTTTTCCATCAGGCTTTTTAAACCAACCTTGTGATACCAATACTTTGAGTAAAATACTGATATATGCACAAAACCTGAAAACCAGTATAACCAAAATAAATCTTTACAGTTTCCAGCCTGCTGCAATGCTAAATTTTGACAGGAATTGACGTCACGGATTTTAAGTGCTTCAGGGGTTATTTCGTTCCGCCTAATGTTGTACCTTAATAATTTTTCAGAATTGTACAATTTTGGATTAATAATAATTTGTACAGAATATTTGTAATAATACTCTCATGAATAATATAAAATGAAGGGGGTAGGCCAGACATGACATTTGAGTCCGTTTAAGTTTTAACTTCTCTCTTATTCATGCATAATATAAGAGTATTTGAAAATCGTCGATATTTGTGACGCTTGTAAAGAAAGCAGGGCCTTAATCATATCAAAATCTTTCGATCAATAGAAGAAGCAGAGGTGCCAATGGTACTTCCGAATGCAAAACGTCGGAAAGGGCAAAGAGAAACCAAGTTAACACCAACGCGAAGAGTACGAAAAAACAACAACATAAGAACACAATAATACAAAAACAGCTGAATACCAATAAACAACGCGTACTTAAGTTGGAACGAGAATGACCTTAATAGGTGCTATAAAATAGTTAGCAGTTCCCACTTGCTATAGAATGATATATATGGTGCATCATTGATGGAACTGATTTATCAAAATGGCCATGGATATGTGATGAAGTGTAACAATATGGAAGTATTTCATACTAACTGATTGTTATTTTATACTTAAGTAATGTGAGGGTGCGCAACGATTGCAAACCATGTTGAAGTTTAATATAAAGCATAAGCCATGTAAGATCATGTACAAAAAAGACAGATTTTTTTCCATTTGTATATATAAATCATTGAATAAGCTTAAACAAAAAAATCGCAATAACACTATAACCATGCCATTCACACACAAAATAACAAATTACGTTATAATGGATCCCTTTCTTCAACTCTAATATTACGCAAAAAAAACTCCAACCCACAAGTATCATTATATTTTGATTATTGTTTTAAATCGATTCGGTTTTCGATTCCCAAAAAAAAAACTAGAATACTGACAAAGTCAGAAAGGGCCCGCGGCAAAAAAATCTAAGTGTTTTAAAAATCATACGAACTTTGATTATAACCTCTAAGGCATGTTCCATAGAATGTATATGAAACTTCAGAGCTGTATTGTTAATAACCTTTGAGTTATAGTGTTCACAAAGTCCAATTCTCAAAATCTGTGATTTTCAATAAAAAATGAAGTTTTTTCCAAAAATATTTAACAGATTTGCACGAAATTTTAATATGCAAATTATGACATGCTAATTAGCAGGTCTACAAAGTTTCAGAACTGTATTGTTAACAGATTTTGAGTTTTAGTGTTCACAAAGTCCATATCTCAAAATTTGTGATTTTCGATAAAACATGAAGTTTTTTTCCCTAAAATATGCGACATTTTTGCATGAAATTTTAATATGCAAATTATTACATGCTACTAAGTAGCTGTATAAAATTCCAGAACTGTGGTGTTAATAGCTTTTGAGTTTTAGTGTTCACAAGAATTGTTGACGGACAGACGGACGGACAGACGGACAAAGTGAAAACTATAGGGCGTCCGCATCTTTGATGCGGGGCCCTAAAAACATGAAAGCATTCTTTGATTTTAACTTTTTTATTGGTAACATTTATTTAAAAATAGTTTACTGTATAAAAAAATGTATTTCGCACGTTTTATAACATTTGGGTATTACACAAATACGTATCTAAAATTAGAATTAACGAGCAAAACATAAGTATTGTCAAGATATTTAATTACTTATTTATTTGAGAAAAAACTGTTAATTATTAGATTTTATATAATAATTTGCTTACATATTGCTATCTTGTAGGAGATAACTATATTCCATATAACTCCGTAAAACTTTATCTTATTTTTTGACATCCTTCATGTCCTCGCTGTTTAAAATCTCTAGAATTAAGCTCTGGTTTTGTTCACATTAAAACATGATCAAATGATTATTACCTGTACCAAGTTTAATTAAATCTATGCATCAATTAAAAATGTTTCAGTTAAAATTCTATATTATGCAATATAATGGAAAAACATTGCTTAGACATGTCAGTTAATCATTAGTTTAACAAGCATTTTGATATTTTGTAATAAGCAATAATACTTATATTTTTGGAGGCAAAATCATTTTTGCATGACAGATATGAAACAACCACAAAATTATCAAAGATATATAAATTGACAAAGGTGTAAATAACGTTTAAAATAGAACTTACTATTAAACTATGAGGATTAATCTAAAAAGTCCGAAAGAAAAAAAAACAAATGTAGACACAACAGAAAAATTGAAGATCGCAATGGTACTGAATTGAACAGGCATTATAAAGAAATGATGGGTTTAGCGTAGTTATTTGTTAAGAGATGAACACCAGGACCCGAGATTCAAATACAATAAGTCTGTCTATTTGGCTGCGCACAAGAGATCGGATAGTTCTTACTCAGTCTGACAACGACTCAAGCTTTGATTTTTAGGGGGTGAACAGGGGTATCAAATTCCCGCTCCTGCTCCTCCCCTCTTCTAAATTATACTGATAAACTTGGGTATGGACCAGGAAGAAACTTTAAAATGGAAAAATTGTGTGTTCGTGAAGCTTTAAAAATGGCCTTAATGTTTATGGTGTTGTCTAAATGTTTCTGAAATCTTTTGTAGACGAAAAACTTATCAGTCGCATTCGGAAATTGTTGCATAGCTCTATATTTCAATTTTTACAAAGTTCGTCAAGTTTTCCATGCTAATGAAATGTGAAGCAAAGTAAACAAAACATACAGTTGGTTATATAGTTTACGTATAAATCATAGAAAAGAAAAGAAAATAATTAACGTGGCGCTCGCTCTGAAAAAAGTCACTGAATTCACATAAGACTTACGAGCGTGGATCATTTTTGTTTTCAAACTATTTAACTGTTTATACGATCTAAGATGATATTGAAGCATAGCATGAATTTCACATGTATCATTAAATACTTTTTATATAATTTAGACGTGCAAGTTCCTACGAGATCAACAGGTTTTTTCATACGCTGAATACTAAAAATGGGGTACAAAGGAACTGCAGTAAATTACACTGGAAAGGAAAGAGGTGATAAATAGGTTATATAATGCACTACCTCACGTTCCATACACTTTTAAGGACTTTTTACGTGCATGAACGTGGCACTCTCCAAAAAGTTTGACCCAATATGATCAGCAATCAGACTTTCTGTATTAAAGACCTGACAACTCTCGCGGACGATGGCTACCCTATTTAACCTCTTAGAGTAAACATCTTCATTGGTCGATCTGTTGACAGAGCACTTACCCGATTTTAGAATTCTTAGAACCTGTATCGGCTGTTATGACAGGCTAGGCTCTGCCACAGGCCTTGTCGCCATCCGTACCCAACAAGGAGTATTATTCAGATGCGTAAATTACACTGGTGAGCTCTCTTCAGAAGCATTTTAATCAAAACATTGGAAGGTCAACATGCATGTAATTGTATTGAAAGAAAAGTCCTCAAAACCAAAAAAAGCTCGAAAAGGAATTCCAAATTCAGCATCGAGGATATCGACAATTTGCAGTACAAGAAAAGAAACATGGTTGTGTGAACAATTTTGAATTTTATATGAATATGTTTAGTTTGTCTAAATTTGTATAAGGTTTTCAAAACGATTTTTATGTCAACTCTATGCATGAAAAATTGTATACAGCGTGTTTAAGCGATGTTTTTCTATCACTATGACAATAAATATTCAAGAAATGTACCATAACAAAAACACGAAGAACATGAAATCCCATGACCCCGTCTCGCGATAGGTCCTTTTTTTTGCCAAAATCTTTGATTAGAACCATTAAGTTGATGCAAAGTTATATATTCTTATGATGATTTTGTTGAAGTTGAATCAATCTATCAATCGAAAAAGTTTTGAAAAAGAGGAAATAGTTGATGTATTTAAAAGTTCGATTAAAAGGCTTTGGTTCTTCTTTCTTTCCTTATCCAACGTTAGTTAGTTTGCAATTGCTTTAATCACAAACAGCACAAATACCGCTAAATCAAGGAGATTAACTTAAAAAAATGAATATGAAACATTGATGAAGTGGAGGAAATTGGGACGCGAGACACAAAGTCAATCAGGCATAAGCGTTTTGACTGCCACTTACAAAACGATAACAGTGAAAAATGTTAATTTCCCCAGCATGTTTTCCCTGATTTGACTATTCTCTTTGATAATAGTGGGATCAGGCAACTTTGTTCCCTGATTGGATCCTATATGGTCCTTTTAAAGAAAAATGTAGCAGGGTTCTTTAACGTGGAAGAACGAGACATTTTCTCTAAGCACAGTGCACCACTATAGTTAGTGGTCAAGATTTTGGCCATGTGAGCTATTGCCATCACTTGGCGTCCGTCGTCGTCGTCCGTCGTCGTCGTCGTTAACTTTTCTTCAAACTTGTTCTCCTCTGAAACGGCTGCACAGATTCAAACCAAATT
This sequence comes from Arcuatula senhousia, assembly GCA_963971305.1. Lineage (NCBI taxonomy): Eukaryota > Metazoa > Mollusca > Bivalvia > Mytilida > Mytilidae > Arcuatula > Arcuatula senhousia. Next base: position 16,155,351 of record OZ020309.1, on the reverse strand, counting down.
TGGTCTGGTGGTACTTTAGGGTATCCCCCACAGAACTGATGTGGGGATTTTTGATTCGTCGAAAAACATGGCCGCCATTGCTAAAATAGACCAGGGGGGTCAAACTACTGTTTTTGGCTTGTAAATCAAAAAGTATGAGATAGATGAAATCTGATGCCACGCTACTGCTTCAGCATCAAAAGCTCTACAAAAGTCTCCATTGAGTCGAAGTTGTCAGATGACCCCTTATGGGAGTTACTGCCCCTTAAAGATGAAAAATAGCATTTTTTCATGTTTTTGGCCTATGGAATGAAAACTATTGCAGATAGAGAGAAGCTGTTGCTTGCTTAAATGTTCAGCTCATTTAGCTCTACAAAAGTCTCCATAAGGTCAAAGTTGTCAGATGACCCCTTATAGGGGTTATGGCCCCTTAAAGGCAAAAAATAGTGTTTTTGGCCTATAGAATGAAAACTATTGCAGATAGAGAAAAGCTGTTGCTTGCTTAAATGTTCAGCTCATTTAGCCCTACAAAAGTCTTCATAGGGTCAAAGTTTTCAGATTACCCCTTATAGGGGTTATGGCCCCTTAAAGGCAAAAATAGAGTTTTTGGCCTATAGAATGAAAACTATTGCAGATAGAGAAAAGCTGTTGCTTGCTTAAATGTTCAGCTCATTTAGCTCTACAAAAGTCTCCTATGGTCGAAGTTGTCAGATGACCCCCTATAGGGGTTACAGCCCCTTAAAGGGAAAAAATAGTGTTTTTGGCCTATGGAATGAAAACTATTGCAAATAGAGAAAAAATGTTGCTTGTTTAAATGTTCAGCTCATTTAGCTCTACAAAAGTTTCCATAGGGTCAAAGTTGCCAGATGACCCCTTATAGTGGTTACGGCCCCTTACAGGCAAAACATAGTGTTTTTGGCCTAAAGAAAGAAAACTTTTGCAGATAGAGAAAAGATGTTGCTTGCTTAAATGTTCAGCTTAATTAGCTCTACAAAATTCTTTTTAGGGTCGAAGTTGTCAGATGACTCCTTTAAGGGGTTTTGGCCCTTTAAAGGTGAAAAATAGTGTTTTTTGCTTTGAAATGAAAACTATTGCAGATAGAGAAAAGCTTTTTATTGCTTAAACATTCAGCTCATTTAGCTATACAAAAGTCTTCAAAGGGTTGACACCAGGTGAGCGATTCAGGCTCCTGGGAGCCTCTTGTTCCAATATGTATTTCCTGACAACCTCGATAGTTCATTATTACAGGGCCAAGGGTCAAAGTTGTCCTTAAATCCTATATTACCTATAAAATTGTGCATTGTCCTATAAAATCTTATATTTGAGCTATATGTTCTTTGCATCCTATAAAAAATGATTTAATTCAAATGATTTTGGTTTTTTGGGGGGATTATCTAACAATTTGTTTTTAATACTGAGCATAAATATGACGTTTTGCTTCAAAATCTTTATAAATTTTGTGTAAAAGTAGAAATATGTTTTTATTGAAAGAAGGATAACTCGAATCAATCGAACTTTTTATATTTGCATGTAATTTGTACAGATCTAAGTCCTTTGAATAACTGTATTTAGTGTCTCATTAAAAATTGTGGCACTTCGTCTGGTACATGTATACTTCCTTACCATACGATTGGTTACTTTTTGTCAAATAATGGGAGATGGATGTGAAATGACATTTTTTATAAAGATATTGCACTCCAATAACACATACAATGCTGATGAAAGTTAGTTGGAGGCACACCAACGAGTTAATATCATAGTAACTACATGTAAAAAGTTATTGCGACTAATCACTTTAATGCTATTTTTGATTTACTTTGAATGTTAAACCGATACACTTATATCAGATAAGATAGATAAAATCAATTCTGTTTAAATGACTTAGAATGTTTATTCGTCCTCAATATATTGCAATTGGCCAAATATGTATGTTCAAAAATTTCCTGTAAAATGTTTATTTTTCGCCCAAAATTAAAACAGTGACCAATTTAGGGCTTTAAAACATTAATTAAGGGAGACGAGTGGGTCTAAAACGGAGCATCGTTTTCAGTCACATTGAAATGACTATTTATCGCTTAAATGATGTTAAATTTGTTTCTTTATCTAATTTTATTAATGAACTAAACAAGATAAATTCAGCTTTTCAGGGGAGAAAATTTGTTGGAAATTATGCGACTAATTTTCATAAAGAAATAATTGGAATTTTTTTATCAAATATCTCAAAAAGAAGTACCGTGACCCCATGTTTTATTACAGAAACCAAAAAGTGTATCCTATTATTGTTATTTGACATTAATTTGTACAAAATTGTATGCATGGTTGTAGAAATATATGTATTGGAAGGGTTTTTCCTTTATAATCTTTACAAATTGTTTAAAATTGAAACCAAAGTATTTCCAAAATATTTGTTTTTTATTGTTTATTTTCCAAGAAAATACTAAATGTCTATTTACAACGAAAGTATTGGAAAAAGTTCTTTGTAAAATTTTTAGACCCACCAACTCCCTTTGATAAAGTTTTTGTTGAACAAATGTAGCTCATGCAATGTGGAGTGGACCAAATAATACTCCATTTAACCATCTACGGAAATTATCTATTGCATTTAGGGTGTGTATACCCTAACGTTTCAAGAAAAGAAAAAATAAATGGACAAATATATATTCTAAAAACTGCTGAAAAATGTTAATTTCTCCAGAATGTCTTCCCTGATTTGACTATTCTCTTCGATATCTTTGATAAGTACCATATTTGAAAATTTGTCTATAAAAGAGTTTGAAATTGCAAAGACAACTTGTTATCAAACACATCTATTCTAATAGAAATAAAAGTTTTGTCAAGTACTCTTTTGCAAGTACTCTTTGAAGGTTGTCAAATAAACTTTAAAAGTTCGGGGTCGTCAGCACAGTTCCAGTTCCCGTCCGATGGTCCGAACACTAACCACTGCACCAGGCTTTCCGGACTTCTTTTTTGTGACCTCTTGTGACCCCACGTTGACCTTTTGTGACTGCAGTTTTCTTAAATACAAACCATGACAAGTACTCATTATACCACAACACAACGGCGTTGCTTATTGTATAGCCTAAATTCACTAGACGATAAAGTCCGAGACTTGTCCTGTCTGTATGCCATTCGATAACCACGGCATTTTTCCATAGCGCTAATACAAAAAAAAAATAAATCGATTCCGGAATAAAAATCAGAAGCTAATTGGCAAATGGATTATTTTGACACAATATTTATTGATACATCTTCTGTAATTTGGAGCCTCCTATCAGCTTTATACTTTGTCTTTCTCATGCTTCGTGGCATTTCTCGTCAATAAACCGCTCCATAATAACAAAATTATTAGACATTTTACATTTATAGCTAATTGCTGATATGTAGGATGATTTATCCGTGTTTTATAAGTTTTTAAGGGATAGGAATGCAATAAATTGAACATTATCATCAGGTTTTGGTGACCAAGAATTGTCTGCATTTTGTAACTTTTAACATGTTTAAAACTGGTCAAATGCTGGCAGGCAAGCGATGTGAGAGTTGTATGAATTTAAGACAAAAGATCATTCTAACAATCTGTCAGCGTTACGTTGCAAATTTTGTCTTGAAAATGTTTTAGAATTTTCTCCGGTTCTGAGTTGGCATCTGGTGCTAACCTCTTAAAAATCCTGTCGAGAAATAGCACCATTTTTATCGTTACATACGCCTGCTAATTTAAAATAGCAATGTGCAATGAGCAATGTCTGTGTCGATGATGAGTCCAAAAGAATTAAAGACTGTGGTTGGACCTACTGATTTTTCTTGTGCCAATTGCACCCCTAAGTTTTCGCAGGAATCTACGAAGGTGTCTCTTAAAGCTGACAATGATTAGATCCTGATTTTCCGGAAAAAATGAAATCGTCAAAATAATGATCTAGGGTATTCAAACCAGATTTATTTTCAACAAGCCAATGCAAAAATGAAGACAATTTCTCTAATAAATTGCAAGAATATTGAATAGCCCATGAGCAATATTTTGTCAACATAATATTTATCATCACCGATTTCTTCGTGACCGACTTTTGGAGCAGGGCGATAAGAAAATACGTCTCATACGATCCCTAACAAATCCTTTCTTCGTTATCAGCAACTAGTAGAAAAGTTCAAAATTGAGTTAAAAGATATGGTGGTGAATTGCTTTAATTAGTGTTTGACTGGTCTGCTGTACTGAAATGATCACCTCAATATCCCTATTGTGTCTCACAATTATGTTGTGTTCTATGGTCATTACCGGGTTATAAGATCGCAATGGAAGAGGGAGGTTTGGCGCCATAAAACCTGGTTTAACCCACCATTTCGTTTGAAATGCCTGTACCAAGTCAGGACCATTGCGATCCACCAATTCTCCGGTATGACAGATTCGTTTTTGTCATTTTCTCTGGACTATGAGATTGATCATGCAAGTTCGGTAGTTTTGTAATTACCTTTATTTTTAATCCAAGAAGCTAAAAATCATTTTGATGAACTCTTTAAAGCCGAGATGCTCTTTAAATATGTACAATGGCCAATTCAGCATGTTTGCATAAAGAACTTATCATATCAACAACCCTATCAAATGATGTGTAACGAATCGAACAAAATTCAGGACCAATATAATCATTAACTCCGAAAGACTGGGGATAAGACAAATGTGTAATGAGCCTCCAGGATATGCTATCAGACTTGGGAACAATGCCTACTGGCAATAACTGAATTTCTGATAAGGGCAAAGAATCAAGAGGGCCTGCTATACGACCTAGTTCTATTTCTTTTTTAACTTTATTCATTAATTCTTCTTATATCCCCAGGAGCTTGAGATAAAGGATCTAGGAAGTCTGCTTCATATTTAGATCTACAACTCGAAATTGACTCTCAAGGAAGACTTTTAACAAGGCTCTATGACAAACGTGATGACTTCAACTTTCCAATCGTCAACTTTCCCTTCTTGTGTAGCAACATTCCGTCCACTCCAGCTTATGGAGTTTACGTATCTCAATTGATTCGTTTTCCAGAGCGTGCGGGACTTAAATCGATTTCCTTAGCAGAGCGACACGTCTGACGCAAAAATTGCTCACACAGGGTTATGTTGCTCCTCGGTTGCTGTAAAAGAAATTTTAAGGAAGACATCATGCACTTATAGACAAATATGGGATTTCGATCTCTCAGATAAGTGCAGATGTTGGTTTTCATAGGGTTTTCTTTTGTCTTCCTTTACCGGATTTGACACGCTGAATAGACTATTGGCAACGCGACGGGTGTGCTATAGCAAGCAGGAACTGCTTACTCTTCCGGAGCACCTGAGTTCACTCTTGTTTCGACTGGAGTTCGCGTTGTTGATTGACATTCAGTTATTTTGTGTTCCATGTTTTACATGTTGTCTGTTTTGTTCCGTTCTTGTTGGGGTTTACTGGTTTTGTCTCTGACCTTTCGGACTTTTGACATTCGGATACCCCCTTGATACCTCTGCTGCTTTATGTTCATAGGCAGACTCAGGGTTCTGACTTTCCCTTTGCTCCCTAGGACCAGTGTATTTTAAACTAAAACATTGTAAAAACCCATTCCTTAATTCTAGTGCAACATTTTTCTATGGATATGATTCGAATTCCTTTAAGAATTGCTTGATTTTGATCGGGGCATTTCTTAATTCCAAGAGGTTTGGGTGTCTGGTCGCCTGGGCCATCCCTTGGCTGTCCTTACATGTACCTTGTGGGTCTTGTGGGAGAGTGGCAAAGTGTTAATTGGGTGTTCTAGGGCGAAAAAGTCGAGTCATCATTGGGGGCTGGCTTCTGTTTAAAGAAAATGATAGAAATGGATCATTTAAAGCACAAGTGTTAGAATATTGTAAATGCATGCGTGGCGATCACATGAACCTTTATAATTGAAACTGTAACATTTGTGAAAGGTTTGCATTTGCCATGTGTTTTTTGATGGTGCAAGAACTCGGATTTTGGTAAGGGCAGTAAGCCATTGTAAAAGTTGTTTAAGAGTTAGGGTTTAAAGTGTTTTCTTGAATCGTTTTATGTAAATATGTGAAAATGATGTTTTATGTCGGTAAAGTTCAGTGTTTAATAAAAGAAGGCATATTTTCAACATATGTGCATTTCTTTCTTGTTTGATTGCGAAATTGATGGTTTCTTAGTCTTAAATTTAATTTATAATGTTTATGTCACTTGTTTCTTGTTATAGCAAAACATTTATACGGCACCGGTAGCCCCACAAGAGCTAAACCATTTCACAATGATCATCATTAAAAATCCTGCTTCTGTCATGTGTGTTATAAAATGATAAAATCTGCTCATTCTTTATCGGTTTATGTTTCAATATGATAAATATTTTAAAGCTTTGCACGAATTTAATATTCCATGATATAATGCAATAAGAAAAGATAGTACAGATAGAGTTAGTTAAAATAAAATGCTTTATCATGGATTTTTAAGTTGCTATTGATACTGTATACGAGGTTGTGTTGCACTCCAAACACATAATAACAAACTAAAACATGGTTGCCTAATACATTATGCAGTAAGATTTTTTTTTCGAAATTTGAGCGTTTTTTTTTTCGTGGGCTATTTTAGCTATACTACTGACTTTTGACAGTATGATATGGCATATTATACAATTAATGACTTTGTTATCAGTCGCTTCCGTGATTTATCAACCTTGAGAAATGGTCTATTTGCCGGGCTGTAGGCGAGACGAATATGCACTGTTGATGGTTCATAAATCATGATGGAACCAATGCCAAAGCCAATCTATAATATATACTAGTATTTTCCGTTTTTGATGCACAGAAATACAGGGGGTCTCAGTAGATACTCATTGTTTTGGACGGATAGAGTAGGGGAAAAACTTGTATGTTACACCGGAATTTTGTTTTATTTTTTTAATTTGAAAAAAAAACACTAAATCCGTTCCACATATTTTTTATATGTTACTGAGACCCCCCTGAGTATATACCAGATTTTTACCCTTTGCCAAAGCCATACTAGATAAACCCCCCTCCTTTTGTATTCATTTTATTAACTCAATATTTCTGTATTCCTGTGAAATACTAGCATACTAAATTAGATTAAGTAAATGAAGATGAGCGTTAAGTTGGGTGTTTTACACCCTAACACCATGACTATGTATATACACCTGGAAAAAAGTTAAGCACCCCCGTGATTTTTTAAATTCATACATTTTCAAAACACTTTTTAACCATTATTTAACTGATAGTGTTTGTTAATTTGTATTGCAAACAAAAATATGCACTGTTAAGCACAGTTTAGCATGTTTGTAACAAAAAAAGGACACTTTTTATTTACATAACATGACATGGAAAAAAAGATGGCTTTTGTACATAAGCAGGGTCTTCGAAAAGTATGGCCGCCCGAAGCTCAAACTTTTTAACAAATTGTCAAATCGCACTTGAAAAGGTAAATCATAATCTAAAGATTGATACTGTATCGTAAAAGAGTCAATTTCGAGAATGTTCACCTTATGCACGAATGATTGCTGGAGTCCTTGGTTTCAAACTACCAGTTTTGCATCTAATATCTTGAAGAGTTGTCTCCCGCTTTTCAAGGCGAAAATGTGCTTTTAACCGAAAGCTCACACCCTTCAGGTCATATATCGAAGAATAAAAACTGTCCAAAATCATGAAAATTAAAAGATAAATCAAATCATCGAAAAGCACAAAATGACTAGGGGTGCTTAACTTTTTTCCAGGTGTATATATATAAATGTATGGGTCATATTAGGGTGATTAATATAGAAATAACAGAATGATAAAATGATTATAAAATTATAATGAGAGATCTTTGACTTAGACTTCATTGTCCTCTTCAATTTATTGCTTGGAACTTTGTTTGAATGAGGAATCTAAATAGTATTCTAGAGCAATAATCATGCATCTCCATACTATGTATTTTTTACAATTAAAGGCATATTGTCTACGAAAAAATATTTTTTTGTAAAACCAAAAAATTGTCGTCAGACTATTCGTTTTGTTTATTTAGAAAGATACAAACTTTCAAAATACCACTAGGGTACTTTATTACTTCAAAAATTGAAAAATAAATAATATTTGTAAAGCTTTACAAAAATTCATATTCATGAGATGTAGATGAGCTGTAAGCATGCGCACTATACTTTCTTTGATTGAAAACTTCAATGGTTCTTGCACGTGGTGTATAATCTGTTTCTCGAAGTTTTAGCTCGGAAGAAATTTAAAACTGCAACCGAATATTAGAGCTACTTAATGAATAAAACTGACAATTATTGCCTGTATTAAGTTTTGAATGTTATTTAAAAGGTAAACACGAAAAATATCGGTATTTTTTTCAACATATCAATGTATTCGGGGACAAAACTCGAGATTCCGATTAGTGTCCGTGTTAAAACTACTCAGTCTAAATCTGTGTCAATGTGACGTAGTGCAGGTAAATAAAATATCAATCAATATTGTCGAGCTATTTTGATCAAAATAAACTACTTTTGAGGCAAAATTTGTAGCAAATTTGTTTTTCAATATTTATTTTATTGCATTTCGGTCTAATTGACACCAAAAAATTGAGGGGTAAAAAAAATGAGTTTGCCGTAGACAATATGCCTTTAAAGTAACATCAAAATCCATTAAAGAGCTGAGTTTACGAGATATGTGAATAGAAGGACGTACAGAGAGACGGACACGTAGTTGCGAAGGGTATAGGTAAGTTGTAAATAGTCTACCTTTAATAGTATTCGTCGATTTTTGAGTTAGGAAGCCACCATTTGATGTTAAGGAAGATAGAAATATTTTTCCATAAACATGATAAAGATCCTTGATTTCATTTTGGCGCAAACATTTTTTCTTTCATTAAATTCAACAAAAAACATCATCCTGTCAGGGGTTTATAGTTAAATATATTTTTTGGTAACAATAACTTTTGGTTTACTTGACAACCAGGGGCGGTGTTCTCGAAGCTATTTTAGGACTAAGACATGTCTATAGACCATCTAAAGACTCGGCATAGTCTGAAGTCGTGTTCTCGAAGCAGTCCTATTTTTAAGCTCTTGTCTTATTTTAGGATAAAAACTAAGACACCAAATTTGATGTCTTTAGACCATCCAATCTTAAATTTTACTTATTTTATACACTATAACTCAATATATTTTGTCCAGGTGTTCACCTAATGACATTTAATCATTGATTAACTTGTATTCAAGGCATCATGCATGTTTTTAAACTTTGAACTTATTTTCACATACTTCGATGACCCTGTATGTTGTTTTAATTATTTAAGGACAACGTGGTTATGAATTAAGATAAAAACTGTAGCTAATAAAGCGTTGACTTTTAGCTTTAGCATTCAAATCGTAGCCCTTTTTGGTGAACATACAGAGGAATATATTCTTTAAAAAAGTAAATTATTAAATTTTGTTTGAATAAAAATTGTATTAAATCTATATTGAGACGTCCTAACAAAAGACGCGTCTAAGATAGTTTCGAAAAACAGATTAGGATAGTCTAAAGATGGTCCAAACTAGGTCTCAAAATTTGAATTTAGACGCGTCTTTAGACAAATTTTAGGATACTTTCGAGAACACCGCTCCAGGATAAATATTCAAATTGACTTTCCTATTTTTTCCATTGAAGAGCGTACACTTTATTGTTTAAATACCACCTGTTGTCAGATTCGATTAAGTTTCTAGAAATTTAACTCTTTAAAGGGTCACAAAAATCTTTTTTTTTAATTATAACAAGATGTCTTAGTTTTGTTAGTTCAACTGTTACTATTGATAGAAGAGATTTTCTGCAAAATATTACAACCCACAATTTCTTTTGAAATCCCTGTTCCAATCAGAACTATTGCGACCTGCAATTTTTCTGGTATGTCTCTGCCCTGTTTTGTCTTTTTTTCCTGGATTGATTATTCCGTTTAGGTAGTGTTGTCGTGACCTTTATTCATTTTTTTTTCATTGGTATCAAAGTGTCATTTTGGGGATTTTTAAATTCAAGGTTCTGAATTTAAAGCATCCAAAGCAATGATAAATTTTCAATTCGTAAAGAACTTATGTTCGTGTGTTATCCACATACACAAAAACCACAAAAACTAATAATCAACAAAAATGTTAAATCCAAAGTATAGCTCTTGCGCACGCATATTAGCACCTGATTTATTATGCTTTGTAGATAGAATATAAAATTCGTGATGATTTAAAGAGCTGTCAATTCATAATAATTTCTCGAAAAACATAACTATGAGAAGCGAAGAATTCTGGAAACTCGCAAGATTTGTAATTTTGATGTGTTCTGTATACAAAAACATTTCAGGTTAGTTTGATCTTGTTTTTCTAAGTAAAAGTAAATAACATAAGAAACATAAAGCCCAAGGTTAGTTAGTTATTGCTTTACTCCCAAGCAGCACGATTTCGGCTATATCCGGGAGATGAACATGAAAGTGGTTATACAATGAACATGAAATGATGATGAAGTGGAGGAAATGGGGACACAAGGCCAATCGGGTAGGAGAGTTTTGACTGCTACTGGAAAAAGGAGTGATGAGTAGGGACCGATAGTTTAGCTCCTGCATGGCTATCCTACGGGTCCTACTCTTACCGATACTTGCAGCAGGGTTCTTTAACGTGCGAGTAACGTGACATTTTTCCCAACACGGTGCACCAATATGGTTTGCGGTCAGGTATTCCGCATTATCGCTTGACGATCCCTCATCTCTCGATGTCAGGGCTGCCACATTCAACCACCTTGGGCACACATCCCAGTCGCTTTCTGGGCAAAGTGGCCTAACCCGATGTCAGGTTTCTGAGCGCTCTTTAGTGGACTTTTACCGACAAGCTTAGCGCTGCTGCGGGCCTATTAGCCACCCGGGTTTAAAGCCCAAGGTTGATATTCTTAATAAAAAAGATATTCTTCTTACTTGTTAGAACTCTATGTGAACAATACGTCTTATCGACACATTTGTTTTTCGGCAATCACAATGATTTAATTCAAATGCTGTTGACGAGAGCTTACTCAAAATATTTTTTGTTGATATCAAGCTACTACGTATTTTGTTTTATAAACAATATAACTAAGTTTTCAACATTTCTATGATATATCAGTATGTTCCTGACATATAGTCGTATTCGGCTCTTTAATTTAAGCCAAGAGGAAACTATTTTGCCTATGATTATCATAAAACATTTTATAAAATATCTAATAATGTCTATGTTAGTTTCGTTTTTAGTGAAATGTACAAGCACAATAAATAAATTCCTAATAGCTAATTATTGAGATGAAACAAATCGTTCTTTATACTGTTAAACCAAACTTCATTATCATTTTTTTAAACCATCTGAACAAGAACTTTTATTATGGTATTTTCCAAGAAACATCCTAGAATATTGCCTAAATGTATATGTGGTACATTATATGAGTTTTTTCCAATATTCTATTTTTTTCCATCGTAAGGTATAGACACTCTCAAGAGACAATTTAATGCTATGATCAATATCGTAAATTATGTCAATATCTTTTATTCTTGAAGCCAAAATAACCTAAACCATCTTTTCCAATAAAATTCAACATATAAAAAATAATTGCTCCCAAAGCTTTAATTAAAAATTATATTTTACAAGAAATTTGAAATGGAGCTATTAAATTTCTGGATTACCAAATTATACTTTAAGAGCGTGTTCATTAGAAAACTATGCAATTACGTCCAGATGAAAGAATTTCTTTATTTCAAGCGACTTTTTAAGAAAGCGACCCCAGACTCTTTTTGGCCAAAGAAATCAACATTGCCGACCTGCTGTCTTTCAAATGGTCCAAAATGTTTTTTCTTTTATTTTTGGAAAATATTTTGAAAGTGACCAAAGCTTTGGCACGCCGCAGTTTGTGGACTTGTAAAATAGCCAAAAATTCATTTTATAAGCATCTCCCTTTTGCTATCTTGTTCTTTAAGCCATACATCTTTTGCATAGCATAGCAATTTGAATTTAAAATGGTAGTTTTGACAAACGATTATGTTCATCATGAAAAAATTTGATGTTATTGAATAATTTGGAAAATGGCCCATATTACCCCTACGGATGATGGGTTATGGACATTATGATTATCATATTTTTGTGGAAGATTAGTTCGGTGAATTTTGTGTTATGTGTTTCTTCGTGCTGTTCTTGTTCGTGTTTGCCGGTTTTGTCGTTGCCAATTCGGACTTTTGACACTAGAATGCCCATTGGTGCCTCTTTGCTTCTTCCAAAATATGACCGTTTCAAAATTATTCCCCGTTCAAATTTGGATTGTTGACGTAAAAAAAGGAAAAACTGTTTTGCTAAATTTTAATTATATTTAATATCAATCATATGTTTTCATATTCATTAGTTTGATTGTTTGTTTTGATATTGATAAAACCACCAATTAGATAATTGTTTAAAAGAAAACCCAATTGAAAACATGATTTTTATTTTAAATTTGATTAAATTGTTCGATTTTTTAAGTGCTCCGCTTACCAAAATTACGCAAAAACATGTAAATATTATTCCTAGTTTTGCTAAGATTTCATTACTGGTAATAACAAAATTACCGAAATTAAAGGATCAATCTCAAAAGTAATAGAGACAAGACAAAACTAGTAAATGTAAGACATACTTGAGAAATTGAAGATCACCACGGCCCTGACCTGGTGCAGGAAAAATGGTCGGTTCAACCAGGATTTATGGCGCAGCAAGTGGCCACCAAGAGCCTTTCCATGACTGAACTCTGACTTAAAAATAAAACGCAATCCTTTAGACCTACTTACACTGACATGATACCACTAAGGCCGAGTTCACACTGAGCAAAACTCATAGTAGTTTAAATGTCATCCACACTTACATTAAACAGCAATGCGTTCACACTTTAAAATTTCGATGTTTACATGTGGTTCAAATGTTGTGTTCATAACATGCATTTGATACTTAATGTGACCTTCTGTGGGTTTAATGTACAATATATTTTGCATATTTCCATTGAATAAACGACTTACGCATGCGTTTTTTTTTTTCATTAAAAAAGCCTTTTTAGTACAAAATATTGTATATTCCAACATTTTCGGGTGAGTGAAAAAAGAGGGGTACATGTTATTTTTATATATTTATGCATACGTACGGCAAAGCGGAAAGGATTTCATGAAATATGTTACCCATTCGGATCTAATTATTATGGGACCAGGAAGGGTGATAAAATGAACATGAAATGATGATGAAGTGGAGATAACGGGGACACAAGTCCAATCTGGTATAAAATACAAATGACAACAAAGTTCCAGACAATAAATTTTGCTACGCCTGACGCGCGTTTCGTCTATTAAAGACTCATCAGAGGCGCTCTACCAAAAATATTGAAAATGCCAAACACTGTATGAATATGAAGAGCATAGAACAGTATAACCAAAAATACCAAACTGGGGAACCAAATAATTACTAAGATATTCAACCTATGTCTGGGGTAGGAAGAACCTTAGGGTTTAGACAATTTTGAAATTTAGACGGATAATTTAAAGCTTTGATGTATTCTCCAACTCAAAAGTGTTGGTGCCGGAGCGGGCTAACCTCGGGGAATTTAAACTCCACCAGCAGTGCTAACCTTCACGTGTGTTCGAAATACAAATGACAACAAAGTTCCAGACAATAAATTTTGCTACGCCTGACGCGCGTTTCGTCTATTCAAGACTCATCAGAGGCGCTCTACCAAAAATATTGAAAATGCCAAACACTGTATGAATATGAAGAGCATAGAACAGTATAACCAAAAATACCAAACTGGGGAACCAAATAATTACTAAGATATTCAACCTATGTCTGGGGTAGGAAGAACCTTAGGGTTTAGACAATTTTGAAATTTAGACGGATAATTTAAAGCTTTGATGTATTCTCCAACTCAAAAGTGTTGGTGCCGGAGCGGGCTAACCTCGGGGAATTTAAACTCCACCAGCAGTGCTAACCTTCACGTGTGTTCGAAATACAAATGACAACAAAGTTCCAGACAATAAATTTTGCTACGCCTGACGCGCGTTTCGTCTATTCAAGACTCATCAGAGGCGCTCTACCAAAAATATTGAAAATGCCAAACACTGTATGAATATGAAGAGCATAGAACAGTATAACCAAAAATACCAAACTGGGGAACCAAATTATTACTAAGATATTCAACCTATGTCTGGGGTAGGAAGAACCTTAGGGTTTAGACAATATGGAAATTTAGACGGATAATTTAAAGCTTTGATGTATTCTCCAACTCAAGAGTGTTAGTGCCGGAGCGGGCTAACCCTATGACTGTTATAGGGGAAAAGCATGCATGGATGGATAGCCTCCTGTATGGGGATCCTACGGGTCCTACTCTTATCGAGACCTGCATCAGGGTTCTTTAACGTGTGGAGAACGTGACTTTTTTCAAACAAGGGCACCACTATGGTTTGCGGCACGGATTTCTGCAATACATAGTTGTAGCTTGACGACCCGGCTTTCATTATGATACGCCTGTCCCATTCAACAACCTCGGGCATACATCCCGATATCATGTTTCTGGGCGCTCTTAAGTGGACTTTTTTCCTAAAAAAATATTCTGAAAATTATTTTTGATAAAAATAAATATTTTGGCAGCTGGGGGTAAGATAAAATTGTTCTGAAGAACGATTTCTGCGCTCTGCGCGGAAAAAAAAATCTGATCAAAACAAAAAACCAAGGCCCCCCTTCAAGTTTAATGGTCCGTCCCTAAATCAAAATCCACAATTATGTTATGGTTTTATGCCTATTCGCCAAATCAACATTCACAATTATTTATCCGTACATGTTTTCTGTACATTTAAATTACATGTACACTTGTAATAGATAATGTGAACAATTCATATGTCAAGTCATTTAATTTAGGTTTATCAATGAGAACAAATCAAGTGTGAAACTAGTTTTTAGCACATTAAACTACTTCTACACATGTTTACTAAAAACAACTTCAGTGTGAACGCGGTCTAAGGTCGCGTTCATACTGAGTAGTAAATGTCGTCCACACTAACATTAAACAGCAATGCGTTCACATTGTAAAATGTCAATGTTTACATGACTGTACTTTAAATGTTGTGTTCATAACATGCATTCGATCCTTAATGTAGTCCTTGTGTGGGTTAAATGTCGAATAAATTTCGCATATTTCTTTTGAATAAACGGCATGTATATGCATTAATTTCATCAGAAAGCTTTATTTTTAGTACATAATATCGTTTATCCCAACATTTTCTCGGCAAAGTAAAAAAGAGGGGTACATGTAACTTCTAAAAATTAATTTATATGTACGGCAAAGCGGAATAGGATTTCATAAAAGATGTTGCCCCTTCGGATCTTATTTTTGTGGGCAAAGCGGCCTCTATCAGGAAGATGAACATGAAAAAGTGATGTAATGGACTTGAAATGATGATAAAATGGAGGAAATTGGGATACAAGTCCAGAGAGGATAAGAGTTTTGACTATTACTGGGTAAAGGAGGGACGGATTGTCACTTGCATAGGGATTCTACGGGTTCTACATTTAACAAGACCTGCAGCAGGGTTGTTCAACGTGTGAAGAACGCGACTTTTTCCCCAACAAGTGCACCACTGAAAGGCGGATGAAGAACCGGCGTGCCGGGCGCGCCCTCATGTTTGACAGAAAAAAAATGGTTAGGAACTATATTGAAACAAGAATTCCCTGTTCTAGATATTTTTAAATTGCGCGTCTATCCGTTTGAAAATTTTGAATCCACCAGTGGACCACATTGGTTTGCAGTCAGACTATATATTTGTAGCCTGACGATCCGGCATTCATATTATGACGTACTGTCCCATTCAACCACCAGGTACGCATTCAAGTGCATTTGTTGGCAAGGCGGGCAGACCCGTTGTCACTTTTCTGAGCGCTTTAGTAGATTTTAGCCAACAACATAACGCATCTGCGGGCCCGTACGGGTAACCGTATTTATATGTAGCATTTTTATAATAACAATGTCTTTAAAAATACTAAGGACGAACGGACAAACAGAAAGATGTGTGCACCTTCATTGCTATTAATAGCCTAAAAATAATAAAAAACACAGTAAATCAACATCCATACTTATTTTTTGTTCATACCCCCTTCACGAGATTTCCTTACGAGTTCTTACGTGTTTTCAACTCGTATTCGATCGCAAAGAATTGTAAATCACTCTTTGTTACTCGTAAACAGGTATTTCGAGCTCGTGTCAAATCGTTAAGAACTCGTGAAAGTTTTACGAGGATTCAAAAATCATCGTAAGCCTTTTACGAGTTGAAAAAACAACAATGTCATAATTTTACCCGTAAACAAATCGGAATTAACTCGTAAAGAACTCGTAGAGATCGTAAATGACTCGCCTTTACTCGTAACTAACTCGGGAAGACCTTGCAATGGAATTCTTTTGCGATTGGTTTGTGAGTTAGTTACGATATCATTTCCAATATCGCAATTCAATCGTAAAGACATCATAAAGGCACCGTAACATTCTCGTAAACACTCCGAAAATAAAATTTCTATCGTGTCTGGACGGGAGGGCGAAAAATTTCCGCACAACTGACGAAATCGTGACAATTCGGAAATAGATCGTAAAAGGTTGAAAGAAAATCTCGCAAGAACTCGTAAAACTATGAATTTTGAAAATCGTAACAACTCGTAAGAGAATATCGTATATGTAATACCCCCTTCACATATACGATATTCTCTTACGAGTTGTTACGATTTTCAAAATTTATAGTTTTACGAGTTCATGCGAGATTTTCTTCTATAATGTGATATCATCGGTGTAATAAACACATATCAAATTTTAACATGTTCTACTTTGTAGAATATATGTTAAATAAATAATTATGTTAGTTTTATTTTGTGTTTTTATACTTTAATATACTAAATCAATCCTGTATACATGCCGTCGAAACCATTGTTAATATTCTCCTGTTGCTGAGCTGGTGTTGGCAATTTGGTAATTTTGTTTATGTTTACCCCTGGCTTTGGTGTTGGTGGCATTGTATTTAAATTTTTAGGTTCAAACAAATTTTAACCTCGAATTTTTAATTAACTGATGTTTATGTACTTGAAAGGTTACAACTGGCCAAAAAAGACCAATGGTCGATAAAAATAATGTAATGTGGAGTAAGTGGAATTAACTCGTAAAGAACTCGTAGAGATCGTAAATGACTCGCCTTTACTCGTAACTAACTCGGGAAGACCTTGCAATGGAATTCTTTTGCGATTGGTTTGTGAGTTAGTTACGATATCATTTCCAATATCGCAATTCAATCGTAAAGACATCATAAAGGCACCGTAACATTCTCGTCAACACTCCGAAAATAAAATTTCTATCGTGTCTGGACGGGAGGGCGAAAAATTTCCGCACAACTGACGAAATCGTGACAATTCGGAAATAGATCGTAAAAGGTTGAAAGAAAATCTCGCAAGAACTCGTAAAACTATGAATTTTGAAAATCGTAACAACTCGTAAGAGAATATCGTATATGTAATACCCCCTTCACATATACGATATTCTCTTACGAGTTGTTACGATTTTCAAAATTTATAGTTTTACGAGTTCATGCGAGATTTTCTTCCAACCTTTTACGATCTATTTCCGAGTTGTCACGATTTCGTCAGTTGTGCGGAAATTTTTCGCACTCCCGCCCAGACACGATACAAATTTTATTTTCGGACTGTTTACGAGCATGTTACGGTGCCTTTACGACGTCTTTACGAGTGAATTGCGATATTGGAAATCATATCGTAACTAACTCGCAAACCACTCGTAAAAGAATTCCATTGCGAGGTCTTCCCGAGTTAGTTACGAGTAAAGGCGAGTCATTTACGATCTCTACGAGTTCTTTACGAGTTATTTGCGATGAGTTTACGAGTAAAATTATGACATTGTTGTTTTTTCAACTCGTAAAAGTCTTACGAGGATTTTTGACATGTCAAAAATCCTTGTAAAACTTTCACGAGTTCTTACGATTTCACACGAGCTAGAAAGACCTGTTTACGAGTAACAAAGAGTGATTTACGATTTATTTGCGATCGAATACGAGTTAAGAACTCGTAAGGAAATCTCGTAAATGTGAAGGGGGTATAAAGGGGGTATTAAATGCCTATTTGCAAAATCCTCAATCATGATTATTTGTCCGTCCATGTTTTCTGTACATTTAAATTACATTGCACTCGCATTAGATAATGTGAACAATTCATATGTCAAGTCATTTAATTTAGGTTTATCAATAAGAACACATTAAGTGTGAAACTAATTTTTAGCACATTAAACTACATCTACACATGTTTTTTAAAAACAACTTCAGTGTGAACGCGGCCTAAGTCAGGCCTGACAAAGTTAATAAAACTGCTTCCCGGTCAAGTTTTATGACCCTCAATCCAATTGATGCTTTCCTGTCATTGAAATTGCCTGCTGCAATAATATCTCAGGGTTCGGCCACATAACATTGACGGCTTTTTTAGTCTTTCCGAATGCCTTTTCATTCGTTAACGCGAGAAAGTTCTTAGGGAAACAGTATATCAATGTAAGGGCAACCAGTTTACTATATAACGGAGTCGTCTGCTACTCGCGCAGTTGTCTATCGGAACCTTTCTAAATAAACTTTCCGAATATTCTTTAACTAATTCTTTGCAATTATTTCCATGCATTCGGAAGCTGCTTACAGTCATTATTAATTCAAAATCGCTAAATTCAAAACATAAAATGTCAAAATATTATTGACGTTGTTGCTAAAATTGAAAACGGAACTTGGTTGTTTGGAAGGTTTGATTGTACCAAATAATACATAATCCAGTTAGAATAACTTGCATCTTGAAAATAAAATTCAATAGTTGTATTCATTGTTTAGAGTTTGGTATAAATTTAACGAAATATGTTGGATTTATTAGCAGAATGGAGAAAAAGTCGCTAAAATTGTTTAACCGAAGCATAACCTTTTGTCATGAGTATTTAAACATTTAAAACTCTTTGAAGTTTCTTCAGAGCTATCTGTCCCGAGAGAGTGTAAGATGGTGTCGTTTGACTGATCAATCATTATTGTCCTGCCTTATATTTCATGGTACAGTAGTGCTACTCTTTAAATTTATCTTCACTCAAAAACATATTTCATTTTTTTTCACTTGCAATCTTTATTAAAACAGGTTCAATTTATTGGTATGTTAATAAAGTTTTGAGTTTTAGAGCAATTGCAAGATTCATTTATATATATATAGATGAGCTTATAATTGGACTTTTGGTTTAGATACTTTTACAAAATGTAAATACTTTGTTTTTTTAAATACCTCAAATTTGGAAAGTAAGTGTAGGGTAATAAATTTCAGGTTACTTGGATGATATTATTCGTTATAGAATCTTGTATATTTTCAGTGACATATTGTGCTCACATTGCAACTTTGAGTTTTTCTTAAAGTTTTAAAGAAACCATAAAACATTTTCTCTATAATGTGATATCATCGGTGTAATAAACACATATCAAATTTTAACATGTTCTACTTTGTAGAATATATGTTAAATAAATAATTATGTTAGTTTTATTTTGTGTTTTTATACTTTAATATACTAAATCAATCCTGTATACATGCCGTCGAAACCATTGTTAATATTCTCCTGTTGCTGAGCTGGTGTTGGCAATTTGGTAATTTTGTTTATGTTTACCCCTGGCTTTGGTGTTGGTGGCATTGTATTTAAATTTTTAGGTTCAAACAAATTTTAACCTCGAATTTTTAATTAACTGATGTTTATGTACTTGAAAGGTTACAACTGGCCAAAAAAGACCAATGGTCGATAAAAATAATGTAATGTGGAGTAAGTGGATACGACACAACCTACATAATAAGCAAATATTTTGTAACCACAATGAAAAACAGCCAGCAGCCTTCAACATAGCCCATGGGCGCTGCTCGCTGTTTTGCGCTTGGCCAAAGGTCACAAAAAGATGCATACAATTCAAATACAGTCCTGAAATAGTCAAAGAAAGACCCCTTTCTTCAACAAAGAACAAAAAACATAAAAAAACAACTACAAACAAAATCTTTGTTTAAGGATCCTGGCGTTAGGACAGGCACAAAAAATGTGACGGGATTAAACTAGTTTTCTGGGCCCAACCTTCCCCCTGTTCAATTCAACAAGAATGTACCAAAGACGAAGACAACAAATTCGAGACATAAAGGAACACTCCTGAGAACACTTGAAGTTACTGACAACTGCATGTAGCTAAAACGCAACTATGGATTAATGTAAAAAAAATCAAATGTGTCGATAATAAATTCGACACCACACTTCAAACGATAAATCTTCCAATTACGATTGTTATGCCTAGCTCACATCTAGACATTAAACAAAAAACTAATATGTTTTTCATATTAAAAATCATGCCAGTACAGGCAGACATAAAATTGAGGATCTATAGGAAGGTGAATTATTTATCAATAAAGCTATATATGTTCGGCTTTGCATTCTGTTTTTAAAGAAGGCAACTGGAAAGTATTTCATCTAGAAGAGGAGGCTACCTTGGGTTTCATGACTCGTATTAGAACAGCTACCAGCTAGTTATAAAAGTTAATTCTTATCACTAAAATGGGAATGTCTATGTCATTGCTTATTCTTGGAAAGTCAGTTGGTTTATTGTATTCAATTTGAACCTGAACGAAATAGACAAGACAGTGTAACCAGTTGTACTGTTTTATGTTAATTTGAAATATGTCGGATATGAAATACGGAATTCTAAATATTTTATTAATTAACATGTTTAATACTAATAATAACGTTCATAGAAATAAATTGCTCAGAATATACTATTTATGTCTTTTAACTATAGATAAAACATAAACACCTTTGTTAATTGAAACCTAAAACATGGTGCAAATTGCATTACCCATATTTTATGAATATAGCGATCTATTACTGAACTATTTTGATCCTATCCAATTTAAAAGACTAGACATTATTTGTCTGAAAATTAAAAAAAAACTTCTTAAGATGTGTCAAGATATTCAGTTCTGTTAAGACCAGAAGCCTTCCTGTAAATTAAGACTTGTTAAGACAGAATCATCTGAAATGACTGCAAGACATTAAGGCTGAACACTGTCTGAAAGTCTTACAAACTCTTTACAGCATATCAAATATTCAGTGTGCAAATGATTTTATTAATTGAAACAATTCCATGTGGCAAATAGGCCCGTAGCAGCGACAGGCTTGTAGGTAAAAATCCACGCAAGGGAGCGTCCATTTGATTTTTATGGGGGGGGGGTGCTATGATGAAATTTGAAATAAAAAGACAGGATGGCAAAAATCCAGAAATAAAAAAAGTTTTGAGTGCTTTGAGTAAAAAAAGGCAGGACGGTATTTTTGGCTTAACAATTTATAGTTGCTCTAAAAATAGAAAAAAATTGCGCGCGAAAGCGCGCCAAAAAAATACAGGATCGTCTTTTTCCGAAAAAAAAGAAAGGACGAAGAAAATATCCATAGCCCCCCATAAAAATCAAATAGTTGTCCCCTAAAAGCGCTAAGACATCTGTCTTTAAATTATCTGATTATCTTATGACTCATTGATGACGGTGGACGGATCTAAAAAACTGTTGCATTGCTCGGTTCAAACACATAATGGCGATGATCGCTACTACCGCTTAATAGATTTCAATTAAACTTAGGTTATAGGTTGCCATACTAAGCAATGCCATATAACAATCCCGTTTCAGAAACTCTCAAGCAGCCCTTAGGAATTCCTTAGCAATGTAATGAACCCATATACCCCTATATCAAGCGTCAGGTGATGATAACGGATGATGCTTTCGATACAGAAAATGTGCAATTTTTATGCTGAATGTGTTGCTGTAATACCTTTAAATCGAGTAAACTTAATTTTCCTACGCATGCTAATTGTTTTGTTTTTCAAATGATACCAAATATGCGTTTCTTATTTTTGTCAGTATATGTTTGACAATTGCACTTAAGAGCATAAAACTTCATCTGTGAACTTTTAGATCAAAAGTGAAAAAAAAAATTAGTAATTACGACATTTTGTTTTATGGCCATTTTTGTAGCACAAAATCTAGCACTAGGAAAACAATGTCTTCAGTCCAGTATCTTTGGAGATGGTGAACCTAAATATGAAGCTATATTAGCAACTGATGGGGACCAGAGACAATGGATGACTGGATGTAGTATCCCATGCTGTACCCACACACAAATCGAGTATGGGAGTTGGTGGGTTGTCGACTTAGAAGACGTCTATGATATAATGAAAGTGTTGATATATGGAAGAAATGATTGCTGTGGTAAAGTATAAATCGGAATATTCTTTAGTTAGACGGAATAGATATTTTGCGTGATAAATACACAAGGAATATAAAAAAGAATTGCAAAGCTTCCCTTTTTATCCAACAATGTCATTTATTTTCATTTGTGAAAGAAGCAAAGAAGTGCATTTCAGGTGTTCGAATATCGTACGAGTTCTTCGTTTCGGTCAGGATATAAAAACAGCATTAAAATAACGAAAAGTCAAAATCATCTCAAAATACAAACCTTGAATTACGAAAATGTCTCTTTTATTTGTTTAGCCTTAAAGTCAGTTTTTAACTGTATATTTCAGTAATTATTTTTATTAGTTTAAATGGTTAAAAAAAGTTAAGGTGAGCACTGCTGGCGGAGTTTAGCCTTTTCCGGAAATAGCACTTTTGTGTTGAAAACACATCAAAGCTATAAAATATCCGTTACAATTTCTGAATTGGTAAAAATATGAATTGCAACAAAGTTCCAGACAATAAATTTTGCTACGGCTGACGTGCGTTTTGTCTATTCAAGACTCATCAGAGGCGCTCTACCAAAAGTTGAAAATGCCAAACGCTATATGACTATGAAGAGCATAGAATAATACGAAAATATGTCGAACTAGAAACCAAATAATGACTAAGACCAACCTATGTCTGGGGAAGGAAGAACCTTAAAATTTTGACTATTTAGAAATTTAAACGGATAGTTTACAGCCTTGATGTGTTCGTGTTGATGCCGGAGCGTGCTAACCTCGGGGAATTAAAACTCCACCAGCAGCGTTAACCATCACGGATGTTAGAAATATAAATCACAACAAGGTTGTAAAGTTTTGCAAACTCCAGACAAAGGTTGATCTTCGTCATCATTTGGTTTTCCCGTTCGGTAGTTTTGGTCTTAGTATTCGATGCTCTTCATAATCATGGTATAATATTGGTTTTTTTTCAATATTTTTGGTAGAGCGTCTCTAATTAGTCTTAAGTAGACGATATACGCGTTAGGCGTAGTAAAATATATTGTAAGTAATTTGTATTATTAATTACATGTAGTGGCATTTTTTATTACAATTTGAATAAGCAATGGTAAGAATTGTTCAATAAGTTATAATGGTAACAGGTATACCGTTTCAATTCTACGTTTTATTTCTTAAATGCTGCATTATTCCGTCTAAGCCTTAAAAAAACTATCACTTACTTGCTATTCATTTTCAGACGATCGGCTTTCAAGGTTTTATATCGAAGCTATCATGCCAAATTCCGCCTTTTCATGTTCGGTATGGTCTTCCTTTGATCAAGGAGAAGTATCAGAATGTTATTATCAGGAAAGTGCAACAACATACCTTGATGCACGATGTAAACCTAACACAGTGGGACGGTTTCTTAGGATACGGCTGACAGATCAGAATCCTCTGGTGTTGTGTGAAGTTGAAGTCTTTGGTCAATTGCATAACACTCAGCATTTAGACTCAGGTACTAAATTTCATGACACCGTCTACATCATGTCAAAAACAATTTTCACATAACAATTATGTGTTTAACTCATCCGAGGGTCATGTGAGCTATTGCAATCACTTGGCAGCCGTCGTCCGTTCGTCCGTCGTTCGTTAACTTTTTTAAACGTTAACTCCTCTAACACCATAAGTCCAATTGCAATTAAACTTAGTACAGTTGTTTATTGGCATATGGCTTCAAAATAAGTGGTTGGATTTTTGATACCACAAAAAACATGGCCGCAATGGCTATAAATAGAACATAGAAGTAAATTGTAGGTTTTTTTTGCAAATAACTCAAAAATGGTTACCGATATAAGTTTAAAGTGATAACACCTCAAGATCTTCCTGTCCTGAAATTTTGAAGAAGATCCAACAACCCATGTAGGAGTTATTGCCCTTTTTCCGGAGTATTTGTAAAAAATCACAGTTTTTAACCTCAATATCTTGAAACTATAAAAGATATTTGAGAAATTTAAATTGCATGTTGTTACATGTAAGCACATCAAGATCTACACAATCTGTACCGGGGTAATTGGTTCAAAGTTGTATAACCTTTCCTTTTAGGATTATTCCCCTAATACGTCAAATTGACCATTTTCACAGCATTTCCCAATTGCATTGAAACGTTAACTCCTCTGACTGCAACCAAACATAGTACAGGTGTTTATTGGCATATGTGCTTCGAAATGACTTTTGGATTTTTGATTCAACAAAAAACACGACCGCAATAGTTAAAAATAGAACATAGGGAAAAATTGTAGTTTTTTGCAAATGACTCAAAAACAGTCACAGATATCAAACTTCCGGCCCGGATAAAAGTGATCAGCACTTCAAGATCTACCTGCCCTGAAATTTTGAAGAAGATCCAACAACCCATGAAGGAGTTATTGCTTTTTTTCTGGATTTTGTTTTGAAAATCACAATTTTTAACCTCAATATCTTGAAAACTATTAAAGATATTTAGGAAATTTAAATTGCATGTTGTTTAGCACATCAAGATCTACTGTAATAGGGTCATAGTTGTATAACCTTTTCTTTTAGGAGTTATTCCCCTTAGAACGACAAAATTGACCATTTTTACAGCGTTTCCCCAATTACATTGAAACGTTAACGTTAACGATAACTAAGTTAATTGCATATTGTTAAGCACATCAATCTCTACAAATTTATATAAGTTGTATGACCCTTTCTTTTAGGAATACCAATGACAACAAAGTTCCAGACAATAAATTTTGTTACGCCTGACGCGCGTTTCTTCTATTCAGTTATTCCCCTTAGAACGTCAAAATTTCACAGCCTTTATCCATGGTAATGCAAACCATTTAAGCTAGATAACAACATTTAATTACAAAATTGCTTAGTTAAGCCCTACACAAATTCAATATGATGGAAGTTTTTTTATTGGGCCTTTATATGAGTTATGGTGCCTTAAATGTCCAAATAACTGTTTTTGCCTTATAACTGGAAAAAATAGAAAATAATAAAAAGCTTTTGATTGTTCAAATGTTCAGCTAATTGAACAATACACTTAAAGGCATTAAGTTAATTGATGTTGTCAGATGACCCCTTATATTGAAGTTATGGCCCTTTAAATATAACAAAGGCATTCAAGTCAGGTGAACAATTTAGGCTCTATGTACAATCGTTTAATCGTGTATTGACCTGTACACCTCGACGCTTTTTAGTCCCCTACCGGCGAAAGCCGAAGGGGACTATAGGTTTGCGCTCAGTCCGTCTGTCTGTCCGTCTGTCCGTCACGCCTCAGTTTTCCGCACTTTTTTCTATGGGAGTTATGGCCCTTTGAACTTTGAAAATTCACTAAAATTTCAGTTTTCCGCACTTTTTCTAAACGCTTATTGATAATGAACTGATTTTTTGTATGTTGGTTTATCTTGATGAGTTACAGATCAAGTTTGAGTTTCGTGCCAGTCCACAAATTTTTATGGAAGTTATGGTCCTTTGAACTTAGAAAACTCACTAAAATTTCAGTTTTCCGCTCTTTTTTTCTAAACGCTTATAGATAATGAACTAATTTTTAGCTCACATGGCCAAAGGCCATGTGAGCTATTGCCATCACTTGGCGTCCGTCGTCGTCGTCCGTCGTCGTCGTCCGTCGTCGTCGTCCGTCGTCGTCGTCGTCGTTAACTTTTCTTCAAACTTCTTTTCCTCTGAAACGGCTGGACAGACTTAAACCAAATTTTGTCTGGTGGTACTTTAGGGTATCCCCCACAGAACTGATGTGGGGATTTTTGATTCGTCGAAAAACATGGCCGCTGTTGCTAAAAATAGAGCAGGGGGGTCAGACTACTGTTTTTGGCTTGTAAATCAAAAAGTATAAGAGATAGATGAAATCTGATGCCACGCTACTGCTTCAGCATCAAAAGCTCTACAAAAGGCCTCATTGCAACGAAGTTGTCAGATGACCCCTAATAGGAGTTACGGCCCCTTAAAGGTGAAAAATAGCATTTTTTCATGTTTTCGGCCTATATAGAATGAAAACTATTGCAGATAGAGAGAAGCTGTTGCTTGCTTAAATGTTCAGCTCATTTAGCTCTACAAAATTCTCCATAAGGTAAAAGTTGTCAGATGACCCCTTATAGGGGTTATGGCCCCTTAAAGGCAAAAAATAGAGTTTTTGGCCTATAGAATGTAAACTATTGCAGATAGAGAAAAGCTGTTGCTTGCTTAAATGTTCAGCTCGTTTAGCTCTACACAAGCCTCCATAGGGTCGAAGTTGTCAGATGACCCCTTATAGGGGTTATGGCCCCTTAAAGTTAAGCAAAAAATAGTGTTTTTGGCCTATAGAATGAAAACTATTGCAGATAGAGAAAAGTTGTTGCTTGCTTAAATGTTCAGCTCATCTAGCTCTACAAAAGTTTCCATAGGGTCAAAGTTGCCAGATGACCCCTTATAGTTGTTACGGCCCCTTAAAGGCAAAAAATAGTGTTTTTGGCCTAAAGAAAGAAAACTTTTGCAGATAGAGAAAAGATGTTGCTTGCTTAAATGTTCAGCTTAATTAGCTCTACAAAAGTCTTTTTTAGGGTCGAAGTTGTCAGATGACCCCTTTAAGGGGTTATGGCCCTTTAAAGGTGAAAAATAGTGCTTTTTGTTTTGGAATGAAAACTATTGCAGATAGAGAAAAGCTTTTTATTGCTTAAACATTCAGCTCATTTAGCTATACAAAAGTCTTCAAAGAGTTGACATTAAGACCAGGTGAGCGATTCAGGCTCCTGGGAGCCTCTTGTTGGTATGTGAGTTTACTTTGATGGGTTACAGATCTAGTTTCAGTTTTGTGCCGGTCCACAAATCTTTATGGGAGTTAGGGTCCTTTGAACTTTGAAAATTCATTAAAATTTCAGTTTTCAGCACTTTTTTTCTAAACGCTTATAGCATGTAAAGATAATGAACTTAATTTTGGTATACAAATGACAACAAAGTTCCAGACAATAAATTTTGCTACGCCTGACGCGCGTTTCGTCTATTCAAGACTCATCAGAGGCGCTCTATTAAAATATTGAAAATGCCAAACACTGTATGAATATGAAGAGCATAGAACAGTATAACCAAAAATACCAATATGTGAGTTTACCATGATGAAATGCAGAATAAGTTTGCGTTTCGTTCTGATCCACAAATTTTTATGGGAGTTATGGCCCTTTGAAGTTTGAAAATCCATTGCAATTTTATTTTCTACACTTTTTTATTGTTCTTTGTAGATAATAAACTGATCAAGTTTAGGTATTCATTTGTTTGACAAATTGTTACCAGTGACTGAAATATGAGGCCGGTAGGGGACTATGTATTGTTTTGCAATACTCTCAGAATGCTTGTTTAATAATATTTAATGTTTTATTACATGTAGTGTACACTGTTAAAAACAATGAAAATGATAATTCTATTATTTTTAGTCATAATACAATCTAAACATACTTTTAGTTAATGCATAAAAAGACTACAGATGGTTATCATATTTATTTTTCCTTGCATTTGTTTTCTGCTGGTTAAAACAAACGA
Organism: Arcuatula senhousia; assembly: GCA_963971305.1. Classification (NCBI taxonomy): domain Eukaryota; kingdom Metazoa; phylum Mollusca; class Bivalvia; order Mytilida; family Mytilidae; genus Arcuatula; species Arcuatula senhousia. The sequence goes on along the minus strand of OZ020309.1, from coordinate 16,127,569 downwards.
CAAATTAAACAAAACAAAACTTAAACAATACGAGCGTCATGAAGCATTGATTTAATATGATCATTGAAATAGACAAACAGGAATCAAACAACCAACCCCTAATATTGACAGGTACCACAGTTCCTGTTTCAGTTCTACAGGTAGGAAAAGAAAGTTCACAGGTTTTTAACATAAGATGTGGAGAGGTTGGTAGCTACTACGAAGGCCAGCTTTTAGAACAACATCACCCAAGAAGTGCTGTTGAATGTCTTGTTGTGTGTACCCGTCGTAGAGATTGTTATGCAGCCAACTATTGGGCCGTAGGAAAGGAGTGTGATCTCATGGCAAAACGTCCAGGTGGATATTTAAAGTACCTCGTGGCTGATCCTGCTTGGAGAGTATATTTCAACCCGTAACTGTAAAAACACGAACGATTTGTTTTATAGATAAATATTTTTTTTCATGAAAAAGACCTTTGGTTTACATATTAATAAATAATATATAAAAAAGTGTTTAAATTGGAACTATTATATACTTGCAATATAGATATGTATACTGTATAACCTGTTTTAAAAGGTCACTCTTGGGTAGATAAAATGTGGCAACTTATGACAGGTGACTCCTTAATTCAGATCAGGGGTGAAAATTTCTTAACCCGATTTTCCGACTCTCTCTAGACACCATTTGCGAGGATGGTGCCAAGAAACGATGCTAGTCCTATGGAAGGAACAAAAAAAACGTTAAATACCTTTTTGTAGAGTTCTAAAAGAGTTAGATCAGTGGGGCTGTTTACAAACGCCACACTCGCAAACTGCTAGCTGGAAACGGATCTATGGAAGATTTAAGCTCTTTTCTCGGCAAAAAAATATGTTAAAAGTAATTTAGGTTTATTTTTGTTGATTTATTAAAGAAAGGGACAGATTATGTGGCTGTCTAAAGCAGGTGGTTGTTTGATAGAGGTGATAATTAAGGCAGGTTTTTACTGTATTAATATTCAAAACAATCTCCAGAATAATTTGTTCATTGTATATATGCTATTATTAAAATTCTTTGGTATTATCAACTGTATGATGTTACTTATAACAATCAGGACTACATGAGTCAGTATCAACAGTGTTGGTAACAAAACACGTTAGGGACCGACCATTTGATTTTTATGGGGGGATATGGTGAAAATTGAAATAAAAAGGCAGGATGGCAAAAAAATCAGAACTTAAAAGGCAGGACAGTGCTTTAAATTTAAAAAACAAGGCAATATGGTAGCTTTAGCTGAAAGTTTTATAAAAGTTTTTAAAATAAATAACAAAGTGTCGCTCGTAAGCGCGCAAAAAAAATATGCAGGCTCAGCTTTGTCCGAAAATAAAAAAGCAGGACGAAGAAAGTATCCACAGCCCCCCTAAAAATCAAATGGTTGCTGCCTTGGAACCCAGCGTCGATATGTTTGTCAATGTCATTTCATAGGAGACGTTTTCGAAGCAAAGCGGAGTGAGGTAAGCGACTATTTGCGACAGTGAAATCGAGTTTCACAAAGACACAGCTTGAAATATGATACGTTTTTATACCCCACCACACGAAGTGGCGAGGTATTATGTCATACTCTCACTTTCTGTGTATGTTCGTCCGTCCATCTGTCCGTCCGTCCGCCCGTTCGTCTGTCCGACCCCCGAATATTTTTGAGTGATAGCTTTACACAATACAATACAGAATAAGTTTAATTATCATGATGATCATAAAAAAATATTGAAGATTTGCCATTTATAAATTTTCCAAATTTGAAAATGATGAAATTTTCTGGTTAAAGAAAGATAAATCATTTCTTTTCTGTCTCTATAGATGCATAATATATACAGTATAGTATACAAATGTATTTAAAGTTTGATAAATATTGTTGCGGGGTATCATTTAATGTCCCATTTGATGCCCTAACTTTATTCATTCTAATATAGTCGCCAAAAAAATATATTTTTTTTTAAATTGAGAAAGGTCTTAAGACGCTTAAAAAGACCGAGAAACACATGTATTGTTTTCTCATTTTGCGGCTAAATATGAAAAACAATGTGATGTCACATGAAAGTTTCATCTCCAAATCTGTCATTTTGGACGATTTCTAAAAGTGTACGATCCGAATTGTATTATAATAAGATAAACATAATATTTTACGACATGTATCATGGGTGTTATGGACATTTGTTGTGTTTATCTTGTAACTTAATTGCTGTGGTGGTTTCTGAGTTTTTAAATCGCCTTTTAAATTCTTTTTTTTGTCATGACACCCACTTGACCTGCTTGTTTTTCAATATTAAGTTTCAAAACTTTTCCAAATGACAATGTATTACATGAGAAAAGCCAACTATTTTGCATAAAATCGTGTCACTATATCTTTGTCCTGTTTTTGTTGGTGTTTACTGTTTTTGTCTCTATCCTTTCGGACTTTTGACACTCAGATACCCAATTGGCACCTCTGATTCTTTCAAAAAAAAGATCTACGAAGTCAGAACTTTTTTTTTATTTGGTCAAAATTAATTTTATTAAATATATTTATAAATAAAACAATAAAAGGGGGTCATCAGCTTTACTTTGTCTACAATACAAAATTTGACATGTTTGTGTCAATTTTCTAATAAATCATCTCTGATGTTTTAGTTCACAGGAAACCAAATGTGACCGATTATAATTCCAATGATTTTTTGCCTGTTTGTTCCTTTCATTAAGTTGCATCGAAAAAATTTAAACAGGTGTCACTACCTCTGTTCTTCCAAAATTTTGATTAAAAAATCAAGATTTTGGTATTTTTATACAGATTTGATATAAAGAGTGAACTATTTTCGGTTAAAAATCAGAAACTTGACCAGATTATATGTCAAATATTTAGTCAGTGAAAATTCGAATCTGTTGATACCAAACAACATCAGGTAAATCGCTCATACATACGAAACATAGAATTAACATTTAAAAAAATCTGCCAAATACCTAAATGTTGTATTTCGTTAATCAGGAAGTGCGTGAGCGACAGATTTGACATCAAATTCCATGTTATCTGAGCTCTATAATACCAAATACTAGTTTTAAATGGCTGTAATACGTGTTAATAGTTGCTGAAAAAAAACTCTTATGAATTTTTCCCGCTTGCCTGCCGTTCGCCAGACATTTACTATTTTATAACCGGGTTTTTTCACTACGATAAATTCGGCTAAAAAACTGTTGATCTATTTTTAAATCCTGTGTGCAAGACAAAAATTGAAACAAAGTTGAAAAGTTCCGTATAGATGCACATCATGTCTTTTAATTTTTTATCGAAGTCCTGTCTTCGAGTATTAATTTGAAGATTTTAAACTACCAATAGGTTACATGTCGTCGCTGGGATTCCAAAATGTGGTACATATCAATTTCGCAGTTTTGAGATTATTACATTTTTAGAATCTGCAGGACAAACTTCATATGACTTCAAATTGTCGTATCTCTAATCTCCAATCAAAAGTGACCTTTTTAAACAAAAACGTCATATCAGCTACAAAATAAGGAATCCAAAAGGTCGTATATCTTATAATCTGTGTCAATTTAAATACTTTTGAAAGTTTCTTTATTTCATATAATTTGTTGTTCATCAAATAATTGATATGTATCAAAATAACAGTGTACTTTATGCCTTTAAAGAACATAATTCAGACAGAAAAAAGTTATACGACATTTGTCACTCCCATCATAATTATTTACAAATTGCCGTAAGTAAGTAATTATACGACATTTTGTTCCAACCTGGAAAATATAAAAGGATCGAAATTTAAGGATCTATAAGAATTGGTCAGTATTTATAGCTCATGTTAAGTTATTCAATGTCACAGATATCAAAGTTTCTTTTGGTTGTTTAAGCATTAGTATTGCTATCCGGTCTTGTGTCAAAATGTCGTATATCGCAAACAAAATGTCATATGTGCAGTAGAGCCATTGTGAAACATAGAAATCAAGATCAACTATAATAATATCAATGCATACACCACACTAGTTAAATAAAAAAAGGCACAAACTAGTTTTGCACAGGGAGTACAAAAATCAGTTTTTTGTTTCTCCTGAAAAACTTGTAATTTCCTCATACGATATATTGGAATCCCAGCGACGATGTACATTAATAATGCTAGAATTTTGGTACACTCTTTTAACAAGGCGGCTTTGAAAATTTTCTATCGTTTAAAGGAAAAACGTATTGGTATATGAACTTTATTTTTAAATCTGAAATTTGCATGCTCATTTGGTCAATGTGATTTTAATTGTCAACTAATTACAAGATTTAACCGGTCGCATTTTACTCGTGTATGACCATATCCAGAACTTTTTTCAAAACTTTGTTAGATGTTTGTACTTATCGTCTGCGTGCTTGTTGTTCTATATAAAGAAATGAATATCTTGTAATATTTTGATTTTTTTTTTTAATTCGTATTCATTTTACTTTTTTTTCTATGGTCATTGCAATAAGTGAGTTGCACTTAATGGTCCCATTGTTTGCTGTTTCTATTCCGGTGTGTCTTCCATGTTTTGTCTTTTCACTTGGACATTTAGTATTGATCTTCCAAGTTAATCCATTGTTGCTGATATAAGTATGTTGTGTCTCGTACATTTACTTCACATCTGAATATATTTTTTTTTAAAGGAGAAATATCATGATCTTAGACATCTTGTTTTAATAATATTACTTAAACCACAGAAAATAAACCAAAAAAATAAAGATTAAAATTGATCATTACAATTTAGGGGACAACCGTTTGATTCTGAGGGGGCTGGCAGTTTCGGTCGAGCCAGAATATTTATTTTCAATATTTTCCGGGTCAGAAAATTTATTTTTCACCGCTTCGCAGCAAGAATATTTATTTTTTATATACTATAATATGCTATGGGATCTGGAGCCAGGATCTTTATTTTATTTTCTTGGGGGTGAGGGCCAGAATATTTATATTCAGCTTTGGCCAGGCCAGAATATCTATTAACAAAAACTGCCAGGCCTCCCCCTCAGAATCAAACGGTCGTCCCCCTTAGTTGTAAAGATTAAGACAGTATCAAAACTACTTGAAATCATCTAGATCTTATATACAAAATTCATCAAGAAAATCATTTTCTGAAATTTCCTAAAACCTTCAATTTCCATATTTAAGTCTTAACAGGAAAAACATAAATCAACACCTCGTTAAATCATTTGAAAAAAAGACATCGCAAACTTAAAATTTATGAATAAATAATTGGAAATTTATTCTTAACATGCATAACGGATTAACTAATAGAAGACTATTTACAATTAAAAATGATTAAATTTTGCATCTTCCTTACATTTGTACAATGCAAATATTTTTCTTAACAACTTAATAAAACTAACAGAAACATAAATGATTTAACGGGGTTAATATAATTTCAGCTTTTGTCATCGAATGTACGAAGACTTAAAAACTCTTCTCTTTAAACACTTTGTCATTTATTTCAATCTTGGTACGACTATTTCTGTAAGTGTCTTTTACGGTTACCCTGGTTATGCTGTATATATGCATATTAAGATATTAACTTATTGTTAGCAAAATTGGAATTGAAGCATCGAAAAAGCGATAACTAACAATATTTAAAGAAAAGAACTCATACTAAAAGTAAACAAATCCAGCACCGAGAACATCATTTATATGCAGATCAATGAGAAAAACGTGTTGTTTTAAATATCTGACCGTTTAAATCAAATGAATTATTAAATATACAATTGATGAAAAAATGGTTCAATATTGATTTTCCGACGTGACATTAAGTCATTCAACATTTGAGTCCATACAGTTGAAAGGTAGAAAAAAAATCAACCGAAAAACCAAAGACACATGCACCTATCAAGAATATAATACATGTAGGTGCATGTGATTATCATCGATCTATAGTTAAACTATTTCATAATTATCCTCTTTGGTATTTTGACACTAGAATCCCCATTGGTTCTTCTTGGCTTAGTTCAATGATTTAAAATGATTTATAATTTTCATGATTTTGAATTATTCTTCAATATTTGATTTATAGGGTGTGAGGGTTCGGTTATAAGCACATTTTTGCCTTGAATAGCGTCAGATTACTATTCAAGAAATTATAAGCCAAGCTGACAATGATTTACATTTCAAAGTGTGATTTGACCAATTTAAAAACAGTATGGAACTTCAGGTGACAATACTTTTGAAGGCAATGTTCATCTACAAAAGTCTTTTTTTATCTTGTTATGTAAAAAAATGTATTTTTGTTTGTTACAAGCATGTTTATTTGTGCTTAAAAGAAAAAGAGGTACCAATGGGGTATCCGAATGTCAAAAGTCCGAAAGGGCAGAGACAACACCAGCAAACACCAACAAGAACGGGATAAAAACAGACAACATGTAAAACATGGAAAAACAAAATAACTGAATATCAATGCATTAGTTTACAAAGAATTACAATACAATTATATTTAAAACATGTTTTTAAAACGGGGTGCTTATTTATTTTTTCCAGGTGTATATATGTACTTAAATTAAGTTTTTGGTAACAATCCAATTGTTTGGATTTTATTCCAATAAAATTCCTGATTTTGATTCTAATTCCCATCATGTGCATTAAAAGTACAGAGACCTTGTTTAAAAATGAATTTTAAATGTTGGAAATTTTAATTATAAGCAATTAAAATGTTAATGAAAAAAATATTATTATGACACGTTTGACGACCTAGTTTGTAATTACTCCGTTTTTTGAGTTACTCAATTTTCAAATCTCTCTGCAATAATGACAATGACCAAATTAAGCCCATGCAGGTCTCAGTTGGGTCATGTTTTATAAATTGTGGAAGCAAGATTTTAAACAATATTATTTACAACAATGAAAGAACCGAAATTTTGTACAGAGCATATAACAAACGCGAATGTGACATATTTACTTATACGTCTAACTACTAAAAATTTATCATCAACAATTGTTCAACACTTTAATTTGTTGCTTTCTATTTGAGGATGTTTATTACTCTAATTTATTGACCAGGTTTGTCACGGGTCAATTGTTTTGGACTTCATCTTTTCAATCAACCTAAAAGACCGAGAAAACTGAGCTCCGCCCAACCTTGTGATAAAATATAGTAATACATGACGGAAATCAAAGGATTAAATGAAATTAAAGATCACATATTGCCATTTTATAATCTGGTTATAAAAAAGGACACACTATGGCAAAGAAGTTTATTTAAGAATTCTGTAGAGTTTTTTTTTACATTTGTAAAAAATACATATAATAATAACATATTGTATAAATATGTTCATCTAAACCTAAAATTGTATGACATACTACGGATTGAAATATACTATCCAAGCCGGATCGATCGTAACAAAGTCAGAATATGCTCCAATACGTTTCTCCATCAGATCACACTCAATCGAAATGACATTGAAGTTTGCTGCAAAGCAACTAGCAGTATAAACACAATGTAAAACACATTCAATGACACTTTCCGGGTACAATTTTCTCAAAAGTTTGCCTTGGTAGTAGCTGTTCATCATTTCACATTTTCTTTCTTCGTTCATCTTTCCTATTTCGAAAAAAAAATAATTTGTAAATACATGATGAACATAGACAGTATTATATCAGACTTTTCTAGGACAAAAACAAATGTACTTAAATTTATTACTATTCCAATGTACTTGATTAAACTTTCTACCTATAAATTTTACTCATAATGGCCTTAATGTTTTGTGTTCTAAACACATTTAATGATTATTTGTCACATTTAAAGTTCTACATAAATGTGCTCTCTAGCTCATTCTTCCTCATGCCCTGTAGTCATTTTTTTATATTTCTATTGACCCACTCCTTTGATACTTGTTTTATCATAAGTCTTTGTGTTCGGCATCATCTACTTTCACACTTTATTAATAGTTTATTATAAGTCAAGAGCACATGAGTTCATATATTGCGTGTTACTGTTAACTATATATCAGCGTCTATGTGTATTTTGTTTAATGTTGGTGTCACTTTTTTATTTAAAATGACTTGAAACGCCGAGTTTATTTTTCTTTTAACTTGCATGGTCGATATCCTAGATGATGGATTTAGCATCCCTGTAAGAACATTTTGGTTTTGAGCACTTTTCCTTTAATACATTTGGTTAAATGAAGCCATATAAAATCAGGTAAATTAACGCACCAATTCTTTTGAAATATATCTACCCAGTCCATTGCGTTCTACAATTTCCCTTATATGCCTTGTCTTGCTTTATCTTTTCCTCTTGGATATATGAGAATAATCACCCAAGTTTAGTAGTTTTGTTGTTATTGTTATTTGAATAAAGAAATGGTGCATCTTGTTCATCCCGAATATGTTTTTTTTATTTCACGTTGCTAGTAAATAACAAAACACCATTAAGTAATCAAAATATACTGAGTTTGAATTTCCTTGTATTTTGATAATTTAATAAATATTTCAATTGGATATAAAACTTATTATTTTTCTATTATATGGTAATTGTTAAGTTAGTCTCAAAGATTTATCGACTAAAATTTCGAATTCTATAGTATTCCGTGATCGTAAACAATTTCATTTTTTTTATAAAGCCCAAAGTTTCTATTTCTTATCGTTTTTTTTTTCTTTCATTCATCTCTCATCACTCATCGCGTATCTCTTATTGCTCATCGTGTATCATTTATCGCTCATGATCATTGCTCCGGCGGTTATCTTAAGGATGCTCGCTAGTCTAGTTTTGGGATTTCTGTAGTTTTTTTCGGTTTTTACCATCAAAATAAGGTTAAATTTGGGGCCCTTGAACACCCTTTATTCTTTGAATCAATGTCTTCAGTATATGATAAAGAAGTGATTTACAAAGTTTAATCAAACCTATTTTTATGTCATGGGTTTTACCGCGTAAATAGTGCAAATGCTTATCCCAAAAAAAGGAAGAGAAGACCTTTTCCCGCCAAAATTTTAACGTCAGTTTTCTTGAAACCTATAACTTTTTTTTGCTCATTTTATTCCTTAACCTATCATTTTTTTTCATTCAAGACATCAATTAAGAAACCTATTTATTTTCAATGATAGGAGCGACCATGCTTAAGCTTTTCGAAGACTCTATGAAAGATCATATTGATTACATTAGAAAAATATATAGTTTACGAAATGTAACATGTATCAGACACACTTTGTGTAAATATGTAATTTAAAATTTAATGTTATTGGTTTTATTTAACAATTAAAACTTGATAATATTTTCAAAATCTTACAAACTTTTAGCGGAGTGAAGGTCCAATAATTACATTTTATTATTTAGACTGTGTACTTCAAGATAATCATATTTTACCTATGTCTAAAGGTCCATTATAATACCCATATACTTCAACTTCACAAAGGGTTAATGCCTCTTCTCCCGCTAATCTTACTCTCAGGAACTGTCCCACAGTACCAGGATTGCATGATACATTAAGAAATGACGTTCGTCTTTCTTGGAAATGACATTCTGACACCTCTCCTACGTCAAAGTTAGATAAGTCTCCGACAGAATAAGCTGAACATTTCTTTGTATCATGTGGTTTGATTGCCTCTATGTAAAAATTTGAGAATCGGTTCACTGGAAATAGAAAAGGGATCTTTAACTTATTTCAATTTAAGATAAGCAGACGACATTTGAGTTGTTGTTTCTCAATACATCACGAAACACATCTATTTTCCTATATATCTCTGAAAATTTTCGTTTTGTGATGGGTAACAATTTTTGCGACATTCTTGAGAGAGGAATCTTATATTATTAAATGACAGAAAATATTGAAGTATACCAAAATTTAAAAATACAAAACCATGCGTGCACCGTGTGAGACACATTTAACTTCTGGTAATGTGTATTTTATTTCAAATAAGAAACGCACAAAACAATTTAAACAGTAATCTTACTGTTCACCCTGAGCTCAGCTGTCGGGAAAGCCCTAACCTTCTTAAAAATGTTTAAACGTGCAAAATAACTCACGATAGGCCGGGTTCTTATTTGGTCAATGAATGGATCACACTCCTCCGCAAAATATTTGAATTCGTCACTGCTTTATATTAAAAATGAAAATATTTTTTTTTTCAAATACATGTATTTACCACAACAGTCGTTTCTACCATATATCACAACACTAATGATATCGTAGACATCTCCTAAGTCAACTGTCCACCAACTCTCATTATTGACCTCGGTATGGGTACAGCATTTAAACCGACAGATACCTGACATATCTTGCCTTGTGTCTCCATTCGTTGCTAGGTGACAATAGAAGCCACCTTTTAGGCTTGACTGAGAACAGTTTTTACCGAGTGCCAAATTTTGTGCTGAAAATATTTTAAAATAAAAAAAATATATTAACTTTTGAAATACTGCACATACATGTACCATATCAAACATACTGCGGGTGATATGGTTATTTAAAAGCAAAACTAACAAACTATCGCGCGTTTACAGAGTGTCTATAAAAGTAAGATCTCGATCTTTTATGTATCTCTACGTTTAGCCAAAGTCCTCATTTTTAAATAAATATACATATCTTCCAAATGAAAATCCTAGAATTATCTATGATATTAATGAATAATGATAAGATCGTATGACTTTTCTGGATAAGGAGACCCGCCCGAGGACACAAATAGCTTCAATAATACTTGCCGCCTTGTAGTCCATATCAAACCATATTTACTACTGAGTTAAACAGAAGACCAAAAAAAAAACACATTTTAGTGTTCTTCATCTCATAGTCACTGTCACTTGTTCCGATACAAAGATAATGTCGGTCGCTATATCAACATTTACACCACTAGACAAACAGCATTTTGCTAACCCAGCTTCTAAAATTGTTGCGAAACTAACGAGGCAATTATATCTACTACAACTTTTTCACATCGTAACATATATATAAATCCATCAATTTTTCAGATTATTTGTTATTATTGTTTAACTGCCCACATATTAAAAATCAACGTTAGTCGATAATGATTATGTGGGAAGGGGACACAACGCAAATACACGTATTATGAATAGATTTAGACATGTTAGATTGTCAATAAAAGTAGCAGATTGTGTAACCTCGGACAGTTTTACCTACTTACTGCAGCCTATCTTATGGGGACTTAAACTACTTATACCAAAGCCTGCATCATTTTAATATTAAAGGAACATGTTATTGGATCCTACGTAATATAATCACAATGACGTGTGGCTAGCTTTTCTAGTAAGGCAACCCTCACATGCAGCGTCATGCAGCGTTACCCAGGTCGGTCATCTCGGGTACTTCGCATCCAAATCGCTCTACGGAAATAGAAGCTTGAGTAGATGCCGGGAAATAAGACGTTCTAAATACGAACTATACCGAAAGACAACATCATTTGGAGCTTGTTTTATATCCAGTTCTCATACATGGTTTCCTCGTTAAAGTGGGATATTTAACTTTTGCAAATCGATGAACTTCTTTATTTCAATAAAATACAACAAGAACACTTTTTATACACAAAAGTAAATTGAATTATTTACCTGTATATCTTTCTAGTGCTTACATGTAATTGCTTTCATCCCATTGCAGAATAAAAAACTTTCTTTCGTAACAGTTGTTTTTTTTGTTCAAAAATAAGAAAAAATACCTACCAGAATAACGTTTGTATACACAATACATAATGCTTAAAGTTATCATTGCTCCTCGTAGTGTTTTCAGAAATTTCGGCATCATTCATCTATGTTAAAGTGTACAAATGATCAATTAGGTTAATATGCAATAATATTATATGAATGAAGCCATGCATAGCTTCATGCCTTGATCTTAAGAATAAGATGCTATTAAAATTTATGTTATGATCTGTGGAAGCATAATTAAGTACATGTAGCGTTAAAAGAACAGTGTACAACATGGTCGATCGAGAAAATGTCATCAGAACAACACAAAATGTATATAATTCTCTGTGATTCCGTTATACGATTGCTTGCAATGACACCTGTTGAAAGATATTTGACATAATCATTCGAAAAGTATCTGTCGAGATCTTACGAAAGTTAATCCCGATGATAACACGTTTCACGATTCGCGCCTGCTTCTGACTGAGGAATTGTTTTGTAATATACATTCATGATACAGTTATGCTTTTTGCACTTTTTTCGTATTCAATTAATATATAATTGTCTTGGGACGGCTTTATATATTACTCCTTTAACTGCTTATGTGAAATCAATACTGTAAAACTCTAGTAATCTTTTAAATTTTCCATTGATGTTATGTGGTTTGTTTTGTTGCGATAATTGTATGTCGACCTATTTTGTTTCTTTGTCTTTTTGGATTTGCGACATTTTATTGCCCCATTGGTACACATTAGCTGCTTATAGTAATAAAATAATAATAAGTTCTCTAAGTTGTTATGGTTCTATTATTTTTTTTTATAAAAAAATATTATCAGAACATATATTAAAAGTACATTTGTCACTTTGAAGCTCTTGATCAATCAAACAATGCAATGCCAATTTTCGCGCGTCAAGGAAGACCACCTTGATTTGTTGTATAGAAAAAGAAATAGGTACCAACCCAATCGGCATTCATAAGTCCGAAAGAGAAAAGAAAAAAAAAACAATTAACACGAACAAGATAAGTACGAAGAAACATAAATCACAAAAAACATATAAATAGTAATCAACAACGCAAATTTAAGTCGTGAACTCATTTAAGCTCTGAAAGCTGTCGAATAAAGAATCAATTGTGATACGTTACCACCATAAGCTGGGGTAGAATTTAAAACAAAAGCATCAAGCACACGCTTATATTGTCTACAAGAAAGTTGGGCTTGTCGATTATTTAGTCTTCTTTAAATCTGTCCTTTTCAGAGACTCATTGTTGACAAAATAAATATTTGTAAAATCGACTACCAGATACGTGTACCTGTGTTTTCAATTCTTGTTTTTAAACTGTCGTGATATGAAAAAGAAGTATTCCGTATTTCTGGAGGCCAGATTAAATTGCCGTCAGTATTAAATTCAACAAAACTAAAAAGCCTTAAGTGGGCACATTTGGATAACCACGCATTGAAAGGCTGCCAGAGAGAAAAAAAAGGAATGTCAATTATTTCCTCCGTGGACAGTATTTTTATGTATATGGTGCTTTTTTCTTGTACAACTAATCCCTTTTACAGTTTTTAAACAGTTCATGCAGTGTTTCATTCAAACAAACAAATGTTATTCTGTGCTTTTGTACATTCACAACAGCATATTTGTAAGTTTATGATGTAAGGTCGACAATGTCTAGGCAAAATCAGCCCTGTTCAATTATTTGACGATGGCAACCACTTCAATCACTATTTGTTAACAAGGTGTATAACCTGCGTCATAATCACGTGACTTGACGAAAAAAAGACAACAAAAATAGCTCGCCTCGGTCAAGATTTAGATCGAAAACTAATAATTGATACAGGTAAGACATTTTATTATAGGCCCACGACCCCCGTAATAAGTGTAATATTTAGGCTATGTTAATGAATTTGTGTACTTTGCAGCCGTTTTTTCAAACACTTCAAATCTTTTGACTGGAATGCAATGATACCGTACACTACATACATACTCAAAGTCTTCAAATGGCAAATTTAACAAGAATTCAGTGGTTCTGGTTTGTTCAATGAATGATAATACCATCATACACAATATGTAACTTATTACATGTTTTTAAACGATGTTATCGTTTCATAATAACACAAAATGTACCATGATAAGGTGCACTCCAGTGTTTTTGTGATGGTAAAGTACACATTATATGATAAAGTACATTTCAATCAAAATAAATTACTATTGAGGTTCCATCAAAGTATTCCGCAGTATCTATATGGGACATCATTCTATGTCTTCTTTCGTGTTGTTTTAGAGAAGCCTCTGATTTGAAAGTGAACCCACATTCAACACACAAGGTCATTTTCCTGAAATACAAAAATATTATTAATGATAGCAACTAAATCAATTTTGTAAATAAAATGTATGTGAAAAAGAAGCAGAGGTACCAATGGTGTATCCGAATGTCAAAAGTCAGAAAGGGCAGAGACAAAACCAGTAAACACCAACAAGAACGGAACAAAAACAGACAACATGTAAAACATTGAAACACAAAATACTGAATATCAATTAACAACGCGAACTCCAGTCGAAACAAGAGTGAACTCAGGTGCTCCGGAAGAGTAAGCAGTTCCTGCTTGCTATAGCACATCAGTCGCGTTTCCAATAGTCCATTCAGCGTGTCAAATCCGGTAAAGGTAGACCAAACAAAACCCTCTGACAAACCAACATCTGCACTCATCTGAGAGATCGAAATCCCATATTTGTCTATAAGTGCATAATGTATTCCGTAAAATTTCTTGAGCGAAGACAGCAACCGAGGAGCAACATAACCCTATGTGAGCAATTTTTGCCTCAGACGTGTCGCTCTGCTAAGGAAATCGACGTAAGTCCCGCATTCTCTAGAGTAACGAATCAAATGAGATACGTAAACTCCATAAGCTGGAGCGGACGGAATGTTGCTACACAAGAAGGGAAAGTTGACGACTGGAAAGTTGAAGTCATCACGTTTGTCATAGAGCCTTGTTGAAAGTCTTCCTTGAGAGTCAATTTCGAGATGTAGATCTTAATATGAAGCAGACTTCCTAGAATCCGTTGTGTCCTTTATCTCAAGCTCCTGGGGATATATGAGATGGAGAAAGTCACCAAGAATTGTTTAGTGAAAGGACATCATGAATATAACGGAACGTGAGGTTGAAAGAGAGAGCTAGTCTACGGTCTTTTTTGACTAGAAGAGATTGCAAGAAGTCTGCTTCATATGAATGAAGAAACAAATTGTTTTGAAATTATAGCTCCAGTTGATTCGTCTTGGCTCACGATATTTAGGTCCTTTAGCCAAAACATCTCGAAGTAAGTCATTTTCCACGATAAAAAAACTCGGAAGAAAATGTTAATGGTATGACTGATTTTCCAAAACAGTGGCATGTATGCAAATAAAATTCATACCAGCCTATTCAAAATTGCAAAAACTAGCTCAGCCCATTGTTGCTTTCTTTAAAAATTGTTATTTATAAATGTACATTCGTCACGAAATAAGTCGAGCGTATCCCTTGAATTTAAGAAAGAAAATAACTAGATTTAAAGTATATTTTATGCAAAAACATAATATTGCGATCTAGATATAATACTTGAAAGAAAGATTTATTTTGAAGAGCTAGGGGCATTTAATAAATATGATGTTTTTCGTTTATTCATTACAAATGTAATTTCATAAAAATGTGATGCATTTGGATTTAAATATCTCCATACTAAATAGCAAAACTTGTTCTTATAAAATCATCTAGAAGATGTATGTTTCTGTCCTATAATTTGACTTTGATGGAACCTCAATATTAATTTATTTTTTTTGAAATGTACTTTATCATATCATGTGTACTTTACCATCACAAAAACACTGGAGTGCACCTTATCATGGTACATTTTGTGTTATTATGAAACGATAATATCGTTTAAAAACATATAATAAGTTACATATTGTGTATGATGGTATTATCATTCATGGAACAAACCAGAACCACATAATTCTTGTTAAATTTGCCATTTGAAGACTTTGAGTATGTATGTAGTGTACGGTATCATTGGATTCCAGTCAAAAGATTTGAAGTGTTTGAAAACACGGCTGCAAAGTACGCAAATTCATTAACATAGCCTAAATATTACATTTATTACGGGGGTCGTGGGCCTATAATAAAATGTCTTACCTGTCTCAATTCTTTGTTTTCGATCTAAATCTTGACCGAAGCGATCTATTTTTGTTGTCTTTTTTTCGTCAAGTCACGTGATTATGACGCAGGTTATACACCTTGTGTTAACAAATACGAGACATTTAATTACATGTACTGTTATTTGTTTGGGTAAAATTATAAGTCTATCAGCCAAATCGAAAAACGCCTCTAGTTTTCGAGATGAATGTTTACCCCGATGAACAGCAGATTTTAGGTAGTTAGGTATAGATTAACACCTAAAATGTTCAATTTACCTTGTTATACTGGACAAAAAGTGTCTTTCCAAACAGGGTATAACATGCACCATTTTGAATGTACCAATTCTGACAGACAAAAATCATGTTAAAAGAATTGAATTCATACTGCTGTCAAATGCTTACAATGAAATGGAATATAATTGTGTAAGATGTTATGTTATCAATACGATATGAATCAAAAAAGCTGTATAGTATTTATCGATATCTACCGAAGAGAGGGGGGTCTTTTAACCACATTACATTACTTATTTCGCTAAACAAAACCATCGTTGGTCACTATAGCTATTTGTACAATGTACGTTTGCTTTTATCAATCTTTGATACGAATCCTGATCACAACAATCGACGGTTATTAAGAAAGGTACATCTATGGGCATATAATCGAGCCTCAACGCTACCTATGCAAATTTGAGCTATTAAGACTACAGCACATAAACGGCGCATATAACATTCTTTTAAATGAGCTTTGATCAATTAATAGAAAATAAGTGTTTATATTAAATATACAGTTATATACAAAAACACATCGATATACTAATCAAGAACTAAATTTTCCCAATGCTTTTGAAGTAAAAAAAGACGAATCCATCAACATACTTTTTAAATATGAACTATTACAACGTCTTGTTATTTGATCTAAAAATGAAATGCAACAAATGGTAATAAACATGATTGTTTAGACTTTACTATTTTTAATCTTATGTATTCCTTGTTTACTTCGATGTGCAGATGACAAATTTGGACTATATCTATACGTCATTCGTTGTAGCGTATTTAAAAGCATTTTCAGTAAATTAATGTTTTCTCTTAAATCATTTTCACTAACAAATAAACTTATACCTTTTGTATAAAGAAAATCGTTTACAATTTATACATCTACAGCTACATTGGCAGAAAAGAAGGACATACTTCCTAAAACTAACAAGTTTTGGTAGGTTATGAAAGGCTATTAAAGGTTATTAATGATACATGTTTCAAATAATACATATGTTGCATAAAAACCTTGTATTGGTAGGGGAAGAAGGTAAAACAGGGTTTGTAATTTTGGTATCACTGACTATAAGACGCACATGTGTTCCTGTCCTTGGTATTAACTTTCCGATAGTGAGTAGTTGAGAAGATATATTGTAACAAAAAATTTGGCAATATAAAATTTTCATCTAGTAATAAGGCATTGTTACATAGTATATACTGTAGAATGTTTATGGACTTTTTGTGGTAACCATGCCTTTTTTTAACATCAAGATAACGTTTTTGGAATTAATTTTGGATGCGTTTGAGTAAGTCACTGATGTACGACATATGTTAGACAAAATAATGATTATTAAAAGGTTAGTTCTGTTGTTCATACATAACAGGATTTGATATGCTCTGTTAATAAAAAAAACTATAAGTTAGAAACAGATCTGCCAGACTAGTTATTATATTTCAAACTAAATTCTTGATGGCATTGTATTTATCAATGTTTTTTCATTGTGGATTTTTTAAATTGTCGTTTATATTGAAGGTTGTCTAGCGTACACTTATTCCACCGGTATGACTGATTCGTTTTTGTCATTTTCTCTGGGCTATGAGATTGATCATTCAATTTCGGTAGTTTTGTTATTACCTTTATTATCCACATCTTATTATCTTCTATTTATGGCCTTATGTTACTTTTTGAATTGTAAATGTGTTTTTAAACCTAACCACCAATCTCCTTGTAAAAACTGATTTTGGTACATCTTTCCTAATACGTTTAAGTCCAGGCATACCGGAAAATCTACGCATCGATAAAATGTATCTGCATCATTTGAGTGGTTTTCCTGTCTCTTTGACAGTAACTGTTATATAACAATACATTAATACTAAGAGAGCAGTTTCTAAAAATTCTTTCGAAATTTCGAAATATTTGGTCAGATAAGTTTGAAATACTCGATATCGATAGGAGCGAACCAAAAACAGAAACACATGTACGTTTTGTCGTATACAGAAACTGGTTCAAATTCAAAGACAACAAATGTTTTTTACATATTTATTTACAAAATCTATTCTGGTTGTTATCAATAAGGTGTTTTGCACGTTTCAATCAAAATTACAAAAAAGATTCAGATAACAAATTATGCATTTTTATATTGATTTTAAATCTACTAATCAGTTATAAAAAACTGCATGTGGAAACATATATTGTTCTATACAACATCTTCGAAACCCCTTTTCCAGTCAACGCAATTGCGATGTTTTACATGTACCGAGTGTTAAGTAGGTAGGGCAACTCGAGCAATTATAAAGTCAGAAAGAATCCCATTGGCTCTAAATCTCACCTTTTGGTTTCCAATCTTGAATCACTACAATTAACTTTACAGAATTTAAGTACTGAACTAAAGGTAAAGAGTTTTGACAGTGACTTTTTTTAAACTAATTTTTTATCAAATATTTAAGCTTTTCAATAACATTTCCCCAATACGCGCAAATTAAGGCATATTAAAAGTATCCCAAATTAAGCATATTAAATTAAAGTATCATAAAACTATGCCCATTGAATAATCAGGTTTGTGATTAAATGACTCAAGATATTGTTGATTTACGCACAGACAGGCGGGAAAAGTATACCTATGGCGGCTCATCTCTCATCTTAAAGTAGCGGCCCTATCAAAACAAAGAACCAGAGTCACGAACCCTCAAATCGCTTAGTTTTACTCGATAAATAATGGTGAACATGAATTTATCGCTTGATAGCAGTGTGAAATGAAAATTCTTTTGTGTTTTGTGTATTGATTCAATAGCACCCCAACGGTTCAAAAAAGTCTCAATTAGCAATTTTTCACTTTTAGGCCAAAATAATCAATTCTTTAATCACAATTGTGTGGCGCCATCCTTCGCAAATCGAAACTTTTGTTGAATCGCAGAAAAAATAATGTGTTTGTAAAAATTTTAGCATATATGTTTTGAGACGAGAGATGGCGCCACTGTAATTTTCACAAATAAATAAATGGAAATTTGCAAAATTCTGCCGAAATTAGCATATTTTCAACTTAAGTGTTACAATATGACGTCATTGCAACGTCATAATCGCAGAAAGCTTTAAATTGGTTTTGTTTTGTATTAAGCAATTATTCTTGACTAATTTAGACTGAAATTCGAAAACATGAAGAAATGATAAAGATCCAAACAGGCGAAGACATAATGAGTTGGCACAAAAGATAATACTTAGTAGTCAAAACACTAATACATACAACAATAAAACTGCGTTCAGAAATGTAAACGCAAATCAACACCAGTGTAAATTCGAATGACCCATTGATGCATTGTACGTCATTGTATTCGTGTTACCTAAATTCATAGGGCCAGCATATAATGTCCCAAAAACTTCAACTTCACAGAGTGTCAGACAGTTTTGTCCTGCTAGTCTTATTCTGATTGATTGCCCAACAGTGCCTGGATTACATGATACATTAAGAAATGACGTTTTCCTTTCTAAAAGCATTCTGATACTTCTCCTTGATCAAAGTCGGACAAACACCCTACAGAGAAATCTGAACATGTCTTTGCACCATGTGGTTTTATTGCTTCAATGTAAAAATTTGAAAGCCTATCCACTGTAAATTATAAAGTAACAGTCATTAAGGGAGTACGAGCCTGAGATTTTTTTGTAATTAAAAGTTATTTTAAAATAGAAATTTTGGAAATAATAGTTAAAAATAACTAGACTTTATGAAAAGTTTTCAAAATCATGGAGCCTTTTTTAAGACATAAGCAGCAAAAAATATGGCGGGAAAAAATCTTCTCTGGACTTTTCATAGAAAATACATTGAAAACTCTTCTTCTGTTTTAGCACAGAAAATATAATTAGGATTGCTTGTAATTTTGAAAAGGTGTTTATAAGGACCTTCTCTAATTAGTCCTTAATAAATATTAAGAAAACATGGTGGAAAATTGTTAATGCATTTTAATGGATAAATGCGGAGAATCCCGAAAATCTTCAATTTCTGGACTCGTACTCCCTTAATGGATAATTTCAAATATTCAAATAACTACCCGAATAAAAACAATAATTTAACTGAATCCATATTATATGCAATTACAAAATGTTTAAACAAGAACAATATTATTTCGAATGCCTGCACACTATCTCCAAAGTAGTCACCAATAAATCAAAACCTTAAATGTCCCCTGCATTATGTACTTGCACATAACATGATTCAGTGGCCTATCATCTATCTTCATCCTCTCTTTAATAATAAAAAGGAGTAATAACAAAACTACCGAATTTAAAGGATCAATCTCACATGAAAAGACAAAAAAGGAAGACATATCGAAGGCATTTAAAGATAGTGAAAAGTATGACTAGGTACTTACATTGGTTGGATTAACCAGTTTTCATAGTGCCAAACCTCTCTCTTCCATTGCGATACAAGTGTCCGATGAAAACACAACACATTGTGATGTAATCATCTCAGTAAGAACAACCCGCCACACACTTATCTAAACAATTACCTTCCATTTCATCAAACTTAATTTAGACTTTTTTCTACAAGAGGCTGATAACGAAGGAATAGTTTTTTTAGAGAGATCGTTTAAGTCGCATATTCTTGGTCTAATAGTTGGTCACAAAGATAGCAGTGTCGGATGATAAATCTGAGATAATACAACATATGCAGGGGAAGTAGGTATGTTACTACCGAGGTTAGTAAAATTAATAATTTGACACTTTCATTGTTAATTTGTGTACTGAGATATATTTTCTTTTTTGCACAATATGGAAATTGTCCTATGTTTTTTTCTCTACTCTTCATATTTATGCATGAATGGTCTTTAGTTTTTTATAATCTTTTTGTTAGACCCCTCTAATGAATAGACAAAACGCCCGTTGTGTGTGACAACATCATGCAGTTGCCTTGAACTAGTAATCATGATTTGATATGTTTATTTTATCTTTCATTTGCCATTAATTCGGTATTTATTATACAATGCTCTTCATAATCTGGGTATGTGTTTGGATTTCTTTACTTTGGGTAGAGTGCCTCTTTTGAGTCTTAAATAGAAGAAACGCGAGTCAGGCGTAGCAAAAGTTGTTGTCTGGAACCTTGTTGAAATTTGTATTTCCAACATCTACATGTACTCTAATCTTAATATCTTAATGAAACTGGAGATTAATTTATTTTCCACAACAGTCTGTTCTGCCATATATTACAAGATTAAGTATGTCGTAGACATTCCTAGGTCCACCAACTAGCGTTATTGTAGTCGGTAGTGCTGCAACACAAGCCAGAACATATAGTCGATAAACCCTGCCTTTTGTCTCAATTTGTTGCTAGGTGGGCATAATGGCAATGTCTTATGCTTGATTGGGAACAGGTTTTTTCCTATCGCTAAATTTTGTGCTGAAATATTTTAATTAAAAAATATACTGCAATATGATAAACTTATTGCTTGCTTACAATTGGTAAAATGGTAATCTAAAAGCAAAATTAAGAAAAGAAACACTGTTTACCGAATACCCTTGTAGGCCTATTTCTTCAACGAGTAACATTGTGAAGGTCACCAAAAATTTTGTTAACTATGTTATTTAACATTTTGATTAACATCTAAATCTAACAGAAAAGTGCTAGTCACAGCTACATGTATAAATTGAAAAGAATAACCCTTTCCCTAAAGCATTGCCTCTTGGAATCGATAAGCTAATGGTAAACATCTAGCGATTTATGATAATAATGGACTATACCATTCAATAACGACTTTTCCATTTATCTTAGTGTCACATTTGCACTTAATAAAAAATGGTTATTAAATATTGCATACATAAATCGCAATTTAAACGTTATTAATCAATCGCTCGAACCAAAAGTACAATCTTAACCATTTGGAATACAAAACATTTCTTAAGTAATCTTATTTCAATTATTATAACATGTATCGTGATATGAGCTTTGTATGAATATATAGTAGTTCATAAATAGCTAAGTTTAAAATATAATTTGCTAAGTTCGAAGGTGAAAAGTCACTTAACAAATCAATTAAAACACAAATGATTGGTAGAAAATGCAACCACTAAAATATCATACGGGTACATATACTACTCATACAGAATTCCATACAAGATAGCACCACGATGATCCTCTTATTTAGTTAATAACAGTTTGTTATACTGAAATGATCACCTCCTTATGTCTGTTGTGTCTCACAACTATATTTTTGTGTTTTGAGTTACTAGACCCTTAGATCTCAATGAAAGAGGGAAGAATGGCGCCATAAAAACTGGTTTGACCAACCATTTCTTTTGAGTTGCCTGTACCAAGTCAGTACCATTGCGATCTTCAATTAACCTGGTTTGTCTTTTGTTCTTGGATATATGAGACTGATCATCGCGATTCGGTAATTTTGTTGTTTCTTATTAGTCAGACAACCTTAACATGCAGAGTATCACCATTCAACCTTACAAATTATATATTCTGATTGCTCTGTTTGCCTAGCAATCTGACTAGACGTCGGAGTACTTAGTGCTCTTTACTGGAATTTTACCGAATAGCTGAGCGTTATTTTGTGCTTATTCTATAACCAAAACATTTACGGTGCTGTTTTGTTTTGTCTTGTGAAGTGCAACATGTACAGATGCATTTAATTTATGCATAACATTTTTTTTAAATAGGATAATATGAAAAAGACGTCAGCTTTCCCTACCATGGAAGCACATTCCGTTGCCACAAGCTATGGAGTTTTCATACTGATTACTGATTCCAGCTTGGGGGACTTACATGTACCTTATTTCCTTGATAAAGTGCCGGGTCTTTCATAAAAAATGCTGACATGGGTATGTTGCTTCTCGATTGCCGATTCACCTAAGAATGTTTAGGAAAGACATCATGAATTCGTAGACAAATATAAGAAATGTTCTCCCAGATGATACAGTTGGTGGTCCGTTTGTTCTAACAGATTTTGACAATCTGGATTGACCGTTATTAACTCGGTGGTAGTGTTGCGACAAGCATGATCTTGTTAACATTCTAAAGCACCAAAGCTACTCTCGTTATGGCATGTGTTCGTGCGTTTGGTTGTTATTCAGTTGATTAGTGTGTTGTGATGATGTCAGGTTCTTTATGCTGTTCCCGCTTGTGTCAACTTATCTTGTATTTGGTCTTTTTGACTTTTGACTCTAAAAATCCCCATTTGTTTCACTTTTCTTCTGTCATTATTTTGATCTTTTATTTAACAAAAATTAAGCTGAGCATCTAGTACCATGCAATAACAATGCAAAAATGTGGTTTAGTGTCCTTTTAATTTTATGGTATCAATACTGAATAAGCACCACAAACGAATGATTGTCTATCAAAGCCAAAAACATTTCCTTTTTCTTCTTCAACAAATCCTTAATTTGTTACTGTGTTATTAGATTGTCTTGTCAACTTAATATTTAAAAAAAAGAAAAAAAAAAAGAAAAATTCAAAATGTGAACTCTTAAGTTAACATTGGTACAGGTGTGGGTTAAGTTCAGGCAAGATCGACATGCATATATATTCTATCTTAATTGCTTAAGAAAACCAAGTTTGCTTACAAGATTCATTTTATTCATCTTCTAATTAATTCCCCAAAATTTGTAATAGTTTTCTTGCCAATTACCAAAGACGTTTACAGCTGGTACATGTAAGCTGGCATGAAAAGAGTTCATGAAAGCTCCACCAAGTTAACCGAGTAGGTTTTGCCTGCAGGCTATTTAAGTTAAATATGTTAGCAGCTTTCGGTAATGTTTAATAGTCGAATTTCTACCGGTATTAATTGTTATCTTAAATCGTTGGATCGAGACATAACTCATTACAAAAACTTTTTTAATGCTAATGTCTTGCTTTTACTCTCTTTGTCATTGGGATATTAGTTTATACACACAATACATAATGCTCAAAGTTATCATTGCTCTTTTAATTGTTTTCAGAAACCACTGCACCATTCTTGTATGATCTAAAGTACATGTACATAACAAATGAACAAAGTTACCAATTCAATAAGGGTTATATGAAATTGTAAAATATAAATGAACCATGCATAATTCAATACCATGATCTCAAATAGAAGATGCTAACTACTCATTCTTTGTGATGATCTATTGATGCATGATACATACATGGCGCAATGAAATAACATTGTAAACAAGGAACGAATCGACAAATGTGTTTCTTAACAACATCACTTGGTTTGTAAACAAGATATATCTTTCTCTTTAAGTCCTGACGATTATCTTTATTAAACAAAGAGACAAAATCTTTTTGATACGCACCAATTGATATATTCGCAAAGTAAACGCCATTGATTACAAAAAGCATGCTTACGGATTCGTCATTAGTCCAGAGTGTGGGCAATTCGTTAAATTTATAACAACTTGTGTATTGAAGCAGTCTGCTATTTTTGCATTTGTCATTTCCAATTATATTATGTATTTGTCTTGAGACGGCATAATTTGTTATTACTTTAACTGCTCATGCAAAGTCAATAAAAATAAATAATAATGTTTTAAAATCTTAATGAGTCCCACTATCTGTTCATAATGATTCTGGTCATTTTTTTATATTTCTCAGTAAAACATAGTTTTTGTTAATAAAATCAATTACCAGAATAAACTTCAAAAGTACATTTTTACTTTGAGCTCTTATCAGCTGGTTGATCAATCAATGAAATGCCTGTTTAAGCGCGCGAAGGAAGACAATTTTCAATTGACAGGTAATATCCATAGTGCCCTGGCTACCACCACAATTTCATTAACCCTTTTTGTTATCTGTTGTTAAGAATGATAGCATTCTAACAAAAATGGCTGTTTTCTTCATTTGGTATCCACAATTTTACACAACTGTTTATTGCATTGACAATTTCTAATTACATTGATATTTTTGTTTGATCTGGGTGGACAAACGTCTATTTTTATTGCATTGGTTAGTGTATATGTTTAAACAACCTTTTTCTCGGTTTATCAGATTTCCCGTGATGCAGTTTTGTTTTCAAGGAAGAAAAAGGGGACCTTTTGATTTGTGAGATGATGTTCGTTTCTTTTGTATTCAATCATTTAAATAATAAAAGTGTAAAATATTTTGTTTATTTTTATCTATTTGTGTGTTCTCCTGTCAAAAATATACTTGAAAATTAACTTAAGTTTAGGTCATATCTATTTTTTTTACCTATTTTAATATCTATCGTGACTGGTACAATTCAAAATAAGCGCCTTTAATTACTATATACACATTAGAATCAATTGTTCTGAATACACAGAAAAGTCGATTTTCTTTGCATTTAATTATTAATTGTAATAAAATATAATTTGCAGAACCTATTATCATTTTTTTTATTACATGTAATCATAATATTATAGAAGTATTTCAAATATCTCATTTATATAAAGAAATCAAACTATTCAACAGTCAACAGCAAAGAGTCCGATCATATTATTAGAAGGTGGTGAAATTTTATTTGGCAGATACATATGTAATGAAGGCTCTTTACTGGTCTTTTACAATTCAAATGTTTCCAAAACTTTTATTAGTTACATTTTTGTACTTTTGTAATACAATGAAAATGTTTCAACCCATGAATTTGCAAGTTTTTGCTTATAAACTACACTAAGGTTACTACGTCATAGTCATCAATATTGCGTTCCAGATTATTGCAAATTTATTTGAGCATAATACGTTAAATAATAAAATGCCATACGGACCGAAAAAAGTCACGACTGAAAAAGACTGAAATATGCATGAAAATTGAAGCTAACCATCAATTACACTGTCAATGGTTTATTCAAAAATAATAAAACCATTAAATCTTATTTCGAGTGTTCACAGTGTAGGAACGGACGTGTACAGTTGGTACACAAACATTTTCAAATAACACTAAAACTACTAAAATATACTATCGACGTTCATTTCAAAATTGGAGTAGACATGAATATGATATAATTAAGTAACCTTCGATAATTGGTGTGAATAACTAGAAATTTAAATTTGCTCACTTGATCCTTGAAAAAAATTACTTCAAATTTATGTATATAACCTTTTCATGAGCAGATGCACTTATGAATGAATACATCTAGGGTTTTATCAAATTTGAACTTTATTCACACAACCCGTGTTTTTAAATTTGCACGCAGGCTATCTAATTTGACATGCAATGCACAACTGTACACTTCCGTTTCTACACTGTGGTCAAAAATTTAGTAGTATATCACATCAGGTGCAGAAATGATGGTTATTCCCAGATAGCAGGAAGTAATCGGGCCAATATCGGCATCCTATCAGCACCATCAACATCCTTTAGGCATGGGCTAAGTTGTCTTAGGCCACTTCGGGCCAATAGCATTCGCCAACGGTTGGCTTCTATGAATCGGGCCAACAATGGCCCATGGTAGTGAGCCCAACCTATCGTTTTCGGAAATCAAGCCAATTATTGCTAGCCAATACATATTAAGGCCCAACATTGCCGATTTGTGTATAGTCTACAATAATTATAAAATTTGAAAAAAGGTCGTAAAATGTTCTTATTTAACCAGCGACAAGTTGGTTCAACATTCAACGTCCAATATTTAAGATTCATTTTTTTTAAATTGTTTCGTTTGTTAAACATTCGACTTGTCTTAGTGCAATATTGAACCAGATTTTGGTTCAACGTTCAACATTAAAATTTTTCTTTGTTCAATAATGTACCAGATTTCAGTTCAACGTTCAGCATTCAAAATTTGTCTATGTTCAACATTGAACCAACGTTGCAAGTGTGTGTACTATCAAATTACGTTAAGCTTCAGGTCGTGTATAATTTGAATTTTCCGAGACCTGACAGGGCTGTAATTGTGAGTATTGTATATCATATTTATAACTTTTTTCTTTGAACATGCAAGTTAACATATCAAGATTAAAAGAGAATATAAAATTCATATTGATCTACTTTATATTGTAAGGGACCTCAAGATGGGGCTAAACAATCGTTCTAAGTTCAGGTTTTTGGTGGTACCACAGTGAAGACCAACACTGGCTTGGACACGTGAAACACCTGTTCAGTCCACAGTATTGGTCCCCCTCGTGTATATGTTGCAATGGTGTTTCGGCTATCCCGTGGTATTTCTTATTTAGAAGGGGAGCTGCAGTTCAGCTTTCAGGTAAATTATTTCATGGCCAGGATGCTGAGTTACACTATGTTGAAACTACCAGGGTTGAACAAATATGGACTAATCTCAGGGCAATACATTTATTGGCATTATTTTTAACATATGATTCATATTACAGTTATACATCAAATATCGTCTGACAATTATTAGGCACAGGGTTGTACATCAAGGGATCTTCATTATATCTATCAAGGGAGGTAATAATTGTGTTGGCACATCCAAAATAAATCAAGTGGAAACAGGTGGAACATAAACAGGTCCCTAATTACTTAAACAGGTGATGGCAGGGTCGATGTGATGGGGGAATGGTCTCATTTAATATTAAAAAATGGGTCTGGCACTTGCCAGGCTGCCAGGGCAGGCTTTCCCAGGTTGGTGCTCCAAAGAAGGGTGGAAATACAATTTGGTTAGTTGTTCCCATTAATTCCATGTACTGAGCCATCAAATGTTATATTAGATACCTTTCTTAGCTTTTCTTCAACTGGGGATTACTTTCTAAAAGTTTGGTTTCAACGTTGTCAGTGTTGACAGTTTGACCATTCCACCATTACTGAGCAGTGCTCCGTATTTATATAAAAATGGAGGGCTCATGTGACCACAATTGACCAATGACGTCATTTGTTACAAAATGGTTGACGTTAAATTCCCTTGCAACTGCCAGGCTTGTAGCACAACTTTCATGGATTAATTAGTTAAAAGAAAGTGTCAGAGTGCCAGTGACTTGCCAATTGATGGCCAAAGTAGTTTAGGAAATGTACTTAAAGGTAAAACTTCTCAAAAATACATATAACTTATGCAATAATGAAAAATATGATTGCCAGGCTTAGCGGCTTGATACGTATAATGGCGTATGAAAGTTGTGCGTAAACCATAAAAATAACCCTGTGGCGGTAACGTTTTGAGTAAAAAGTATTACATATTTATTTGGAAATCATGTTTGTTTCCTTGCTTCCACGATCTGTGGGTTAAATATTTATAATATGCAGTTTCTGCCTGTAACATACAAAATTTACGTTGCAACGTCAGTCAGCAGGAAAACGTAATGGTGTTTTGTAAACAAAGCAAAGTGGTGAAACTGACTGCCATTCAGACATATATCTGACTTAGAATAAACCCAAAACAAAAAGAATCTTGGAAGCAAGGTCTCATTGATCTTCAACAAGGTAAATACTTTATATCATTGACCTGTGATAATTATTTAAACGCTCAAACACTCAAACAATAAAAAATATATAACAATAGATAACACAGAACTCCATGATTTCCATGAAAATAACTAAAATGGCAGGTCTGGGGCACGGCCGTCATTCGGTATCGTGAGTTTTTGGCTCGTGAAGGAATCGACAATGGCGGCAAAGTATAGAAAGCTGCTCGTGGAGGGAGGAGGCGACGGTTCGTGGTGGAGCATAAACTATAATTTTTCTGAAAGTTGATTTATTTCACTCAATATCAAAAATATTTGAGGAAAAATAAAGAAAATAAAACTGTCTCACAAAATGATTGTTTTTACTCTGTGGAATGGGAAAAAAGTACACGAAAAAGCTTTACCAATTTCGAGAATTAATTAAAGGCGTTACTGCACCCTATATTTTGGGGGGTTATAAAAAGGACATTTTTTATACAAATATGTATTAAATTGCACAAAATTGACGTTTTAAGCATATCATTATATCCAAAACAATTTTTGCCACATCTTGACAGCTAATATGAAACGAAAAGTTATTAAAATGTAATAAAATTTCATTTTTTCCAAAAAAAGATGCTGTTATTGCTCGTGAAGAATGCGGCGACGATTTATCGTTCGTGAAGTAGCAAGCGTGACCAGTAAAAATGGCCTCAAAATAGTGAGATTAAACAATAAATCGGCCATTAAGTAGGCACAAAAAGTAAATCCAAATTAAAAAAATATATAGATACGGTTATTTCGGTAATCTACAGATCATAAGTGGTCTCTAATTTCTCTAATAATTTAGATACAATACGGACCAAAACTTGGAGAAAGATTATAGAAAAATATATAAATATGTTGAAAAAATTAAAAAATGAAATTCATAAATGAACATTTTCTTCAATATGTGCAGCCAAACATTCATTTACATATCGCCGTTTGTAAAAGTGCTTACTATTGTAGTTACCCCCTTCACATATACGATATTCTCTTACAAGTTGTTACGATTATCAAAATTTATAGTTTTACGAGTTCTTGCGAGATTTTCTACCAACCTTTTACGATCTATTTCCGAGTTGTCACGATTTCGTCAGTTGTGCGGAAATTTTTCGCACTCCCGTCCAGAGACGAAACGAATTTTATTTTCGAAGTGTTAACGAGAATGTTACGGTGCCTTTACGACGTCTTTACGAGTGAAATCCGATATTGGAAATGATATCGTAACTTACTCGCAAACCACTCGTAAAACAATTCCTTTGCGAGTTCTTCCCGAGTAAGTTACGAGTAAAGGCGAGTCATTTACGATCTCTGCGAGTTCTTTACGAGTTATTTGCGATGTGTTTACGAGTTAAATTATGACATTGTTGTTTTTTTCAACTCGTAAAAGTCTTACGATTTTTGACCTCGTAAAACTTTAAAGAGTTCTTACGATTGCACACGAGCTAGAAAGACCTGTTTACGAGTAACAAAGAGTGATTTACGAGTCTTTGCGAACGATTTAGAGTTGAAAACTCGTAAGAACTCGTAAGGAAATCTCGTATATGTGAATGGGGTATTACATGTATGTTCTTCATTGTATATTCAGTAAACTGTCAAGGCAAAAGATCTACTTTGCGGAAATGACTGACTAGACCTTTTTACTGTCTAATCTCTCATCACAATTTAATATTGGATCAGTTTAAGTTAATAGTACATGATTGGGCCCGACGCGAGTTTTGCCAATGAAAAACTTATCAACACAACATACCCATATCAGAAAGGTGAGTTAGATGGTACATCACCTCGATTTTTTATTGTGAATCTCTATGGTTATTTATACATGTTTTAAAACAATTAATGGGAATGAAAATGTTTAAACAATTATTGGGAAGAGTTGAACATTCTTGTTAAAATTCAATTTAGTATTATTTGGCAGCAATATTAACCATTTGATATTTATTTTAAATGTAAATTTCAATTTTAAACTTTTATCTCTTTCGCCTTGAATGAGTTTGAAGAATGTAATGCATATTTATTTTTATTTTTTGTTGGCTTTTGTTCATAAGTATTATATGCAATATCATTTAGGTTATGATTGATTCTAGTGCCGGTACAAAGTTTTGATAATTGATAAATTCCTCCATCACGAGCATAATTCACGAGCAAAAAAATACGGTACACCATTCATCACGAGTCGATTTTTCTGTACCGAGTATATTTTTCTTAGCTAATTAATACATTTTTTTCTTTAAATCATTATAATGGTGTGGAATATGTAAAAACAAAAGATGCTGCACACGCACATACCAAATTTGTAACGTTTTATGCAAAAGGCAACCCGCAATTCGTAGAATAACATGATTATTTACAGAAAAAATGATGACGAAATATTCGCCTTGAATGAGTTTGAAGAAAGTAATGCATTTTTATTTGTATTTTTTGTTGGCTTTTGTTCATAATGTTCATTAATTTTGTGAGACATATTTGTTTTTTGAATATTTTGTATATAAATATAAGAAAATTAGAATAAAAGACTGACTTTCTATTTGAAATGTCCGAATTCCTCCACCACGAACCGTCGCCTCCTCCCTCCACGAGCAGCTTTCTATACTTTGCCGCCGTTGTCGATTCCTTCACGAGTCAAAAACTCACGATACCGAATGACGGCCGTGAGCCATTACAATATATTATTATCTTTCTTTTTTTTATACTCTCGAGAAGTCAAATCTATATGAATGATTGAACTAAAACAGAAATCGTCCAATTTCATTAAGTTTAAATACTTTTGACAGTCACATTTTTCTAGTCATGGTTTCACACAACAGAATCATACAGTCGGATATCATTATGGACTTTGAATTAAATTATGAAGACAATTTTAATTAAAATAAAGGAATATAAAAAAGCATTTTATATTAAATGCAGGGATTATATATGGACAAGAAAGCCTTAAAAGCACATTTGGAAGCCGTTGGGAGACGGTCGGCTCTTGGGGAGCCGATATCGGCCCAATACCAAACCAAAAATAAATATATCTGCTAGCTATTGGCAGGCGATTGGCAACTGGGGAGCTGATATCGGCTCAACGCCAAGCCAAACAATCGGCATGATATTAGCCCGATGAGCACAATACCCGCTTCCGATGTTTGCCCGATATAACAGCCGATGCACAGCCAATATCGGGCCAATATCTCCTTCTTGTCTATCAGAGCTCAAACAATGATATATCAAGAAAGACCATCCATGTTTTTCTCAACGCACTTTGTTTAATATCGTTATAGAAATGATTTTAGTAGTAATTTGCTTACAGATAATAATACTTCACCAATTGTGGATATTAACTTCCTTTCCCCTATTCAAATCATCGTGTCTTGAGGCATTTTTTTGCACTTTCACGTGGCCTTGTTGACAAACATGATAATTTCGCACTACATGTAAATCTCTGTCATTTTATTGAAATTAAGAAAATGGAACAGGGTTTAGACCCAATAAAAAGGGAAATAACTCTAGGACCCCTCCTTCAAATATATCAAGCCTTGTCTGATCCCCTATTTGTTATTGTCAAGTGTCTTAACTTGTTTTTTTTTATTTAATAATAAGAATAATAATTATATTAATAATAGTTATTCCAAATCAAGGACCCCAGACGAGGATACAAAGCATAAATTACAAATAAAGATGATTGTATAAATTATCGTCTTAATAAGTTTTTTTTTTCATATATAAAAATTCAAATATGATATAATATATGACAGATAGTTACAAGTGTGTGTTTTAAAATAGAATTAAGGCGTCAATTATAAATAATATTATTATATGACTCAGTGACTATTCGAAAGGAATTCACAAATGCTGCTTAGTATTTCTTTATCTTCGTTTTTCAGAAGACATGTTATTATATTTAGAATAATTTATTGATTTATATATTCAATTGAAAAGAGAATTTTTATTTTATCAGACAAACATTTATTACAAATTGTCCTCCAAGGGAGTTTTTTGGTTTTGTAAATCTTCCAGTTTATATTTTCAGTTTTGTTACTTATTCTGAGTAAGACATTTTCATTGATTAAAAACAGATTTAATGGCCAGATATTTTTCGAACCCAAAATTGAATTTGAATTGAAAATATGTTCGCAATTTACTGCTATCTGTTAACAATTAATATCTAGTGGTATACTACTTATTTAATAAAAGCATTTGGTAAATTTTTTTTCATTTTATAATTGAATGTATTATTTTTTGTATTTAATCATTTTGTGAATTTCAGTATTATTATCAAATACCTTCAAAAGTCTTTGTACACAAGAAAACCAAGTGACACATCAAGTTTGGTTTGTCACGAAGCCATACTAGGAGAAAAACATCTGAATACATAAGACAGTCAATTTTCTTCGTTGTTTAAGTCAACTGTGTGAGCTGTTTGTTACAGATATTAAGGGAGATCATTAGAAATATATTGAATAGGTTAGGGTATTAGCAAGTCACCTTGTCGAACCCCAATATTAGAATCAAATGAGTCAAAGTGAACTTGGTTAACTTTCGCACAAATTGCAGAGATTCTAAACATATCTTTTAATAAATTATAAAAGAGATCGTAAATTTTCATGTCTAAAAGTTTTAAGATAGATAGCCGTGTGTGAAACAGTATCAAATGTTTTGCTAAAATCTACAAAGCGAGCAAATAGGTTTTCCTTTTTAATAAATGTTTATCTATTAGAGTTTTGAGAAAAAAAACATGTGGTTTGATGCTATCACCTTTGTTAATCGTATTAGGAAAGGACTAATTATATCATATTTTATTTTAAAAATTATCTAATCTCTTATTAAGAATAGAATTTTGTAACTTCCTGACACAACCAGTTATTGCTATCCCTCTATAATTTCAGGCTTATATCTACATGTATCCCAACTTTTGACGATTGGGGTGAGTTAGCCCCTTGACCAGTAATTCGGATAGATGCCTGAGATTAAAGCCTTGTTGAATAAATATGTTATACATGTAGATGGAACTGATTGCAATTATACTGCTTCAAGCATATCATTTGTCATTAGTTGTAAACCACCAGATATGTTCCTTTTAAGTATCTTTATAACAGCAAGGAATTCTTCTTCAGTTATTTTAAAATCCATCTCATTGAAATTAAGTTTATCTCTTCTTTAGATTTAAGTTTCTGTTCAAATTTTAGTTTTAATTTTTTCCCTTAAATTCACTTTAGGGCTATTAAGGGATTTAAAATGCTTATAAAATGCATTCTATCTACTAGATGAGAATCATTTTATCTATCTAATAAACTTCCCAATATGCTTTTAGGTTATCATTATTATTTTTTCTAGTTGCAATTAAATATTATTTTTGAAATTTTCCATGTTAAAATTTCTGTTTTAGTAAAATCCTACGCATCTTGAAAAAAAACTATTTCGAATATGATTGGCATAGTGGTTCACAGATATTAATTGCCCTTATCTTTCAAGTTCCATTCTTTGATTTTAAATCACAATCATGCCATTTCTTATTTGAGAGGCCCAGCTTGTTTTCTTTTTACGGTCGGGTCTTCTTAAGCTAATTTTTTCAAACTCATTACATGCATTAGTGATGTCTTTACGTGAGAGAATGATGCTTTAATTTTTGATTTTATTTAATCTATTTTGGAAATTAGGACTTATAATAATATTTTGAAGTTTAATATCAGATGTATCGTTCCAAATACATTGTTTATGAAAAGTACGATTTTCATGTAAGTGGCTGCATTGTATAGTTTAAAACTGGATTGTATCTCTCAAGATAGTGAGCATCGGATACAGATGGGTGCACACATAACCTGTACTGTAAGTTAACTTGAAAAGCTGACATTAAGTTGACTTCAAGTTCACTTGTGACTTGTCATGTGACTTCTTTGAGCAGACGTGCGACTGGTTCCAAGTTAACTTTAAAAGCAGTCATATGTTTATGTCTGCTTTTAAAAAAAGTCGCGTTCTTATGACAAGTCGGGTCAAGTTAACTTCGTGACAGGATAAATTTCATATTTAACCACCGAAACTTGTTTTAAATATTATAAACAGCTTTTATACAAAAATAAACGGTTATATTATTTCATTGATTTAGATAAAAGCAGACCTGTTACATTAACTGCTCTGATTAGAGCAGACACGTCTTTATGACTGGTTATGAAAAAGAAAGGGTGAAAGTGATATTAGCCTTAAATCGGGTGTTTTTAAAAGCGGAGAAAAAAGAAATCTCTAAAATAAAGGATTTTTTCGGGAAGAATTCATAGAAAAAAGGTGAGAATTTTTAATATCTAGGTCCAGCTACACTTTATATTTCAATTTTATGTGCAGTTTTGGCTGTGCATATACTGAAAATAGATTGAAAACAAAGCCATGTTTTAAAGAAAGGTACAGATGAACCTTAAGGGGGTTCCCAACACCATTTTGACCTAGATATCGACCAAATAAAAAGTGTTAATTTTAATTAAAGAACGCACATTTTTACCAAATAAAATGCAGACAATGAAATATTATACTTTTATGAATGCATTACATTCATGATTTTAAAACCAATATGATTATTTAAAAATAGTTGTGGTCAAAAGTTTGCAATCTTAGGGTACATCTAGCAAATTTTACTTACAGTTTCAAATGAAAATAATTACGTCCTCCAATTATTTAATCCATTATCTAAAACAAAGGCGTTTCAGAATTTTTAAAAATGGTCTAAACAAAAAAGTAGTTAAATTATTTTTTTTCAATTCGTTATACACATGTATTCGTTACAAGGTAAGGACTGAATCGTGGAACAGAAATACGGAACGGAAATGATCAGACTTAAATATGTTGTTCACCTTTGAAATTGATTCTATTTTGGTGTGAAAATCAAATGAGATGAATAATTATATTAT
Source organism: Arcuatula senhousia (assembly GCA_963971305.1). Taxonomy (NCBI): domain Eukaryota; kingdom Metazoa; phylum Mollusca; class Bivalvia; order Mytilida; family Mytilidae; genus Arcuatula; species Arcuatula senhousia. The sequence goes on along the minus strand of OZ020309.1, from coordinate 16,092,398 downwards.
ATAAATAGTCATCTAAAGATAAATGCATTTTGTCTGTGATAAGTGATCATAATTTGGTGAGATATCTTTACCGTTCCACCTATCCGTTTAAAATTACCTTTCCGTGTTTGAGAAACTTCTAACAAATAATGATGTGTTTGATTTCTGTACACATGGATTTATAGTAATTAAATTCATTTTTTATGAGACCATTTTAAAAAATTCCGAAACGCCTTTGTTTTAGATAATGGATGAAATAATTGAAAGACGTAATTAGTTTCGTTTCGAACTGTAAGTACAAATGTATAATTTGTTACATGTACCATAAGATTGCAAACTTTTGACCACAAATATCTTTTTAGAAATCAAATTGGTTTTAAGATTATAGTTACACTTCGAAAAAAATTGTAGTTATTTGACCTAATTTGTCTAGTCTATGTACGACTTGAACTACGCATAGAAATAAAAAAAAATAAAGTGTAGCAGCGTTTAGCTATAAATATCGCCGATCATTTCCCCTTCTATTTCACAAGATAAATCTTGTTGTTTCTCTATTTATTTTCTTTCCGTTCAAATTGTACCTTAAATAAAGCATGAATTACCCCTTGATAACCTGCATTAAACCGATTGTGAGTAGATTTAATGACATCAATAATAGAACTACCTTGCACGTGGAGGCCATTTGACAGGGCAAAGTTGATATTTGGCTATCTTTGAGTAATCTGAAAAACGCAAAGAAAATGCTCCGGTAAAACGGATCAAATTTACACCTACAAAATACTAAAACTTTATGCAAAAAATATTTATCTAGACGCTGCTACGCCTTATTAAGCGATTGAATGTGTAGTTTAGGCTCCACATAGAAAAAAAAGACGTGAAATATCAGTCATTTTTTTCCAAAATGTAAAGATGAACCTTAAAATTATGGATGCAATGCATTTATAAAAGTATAATTTTTCATTGTCTGCATTTTATTTGGTAAAAATGTGCGTTCTTTTATTAAAATTAACACTTTTTATTTGGTCGATATCGAAAAAAAGGTTATCAGGAAATGTTGAATATTAATAATATGGGTTGAATTAATTTGAGTTTGAATTAGCTCCCTTTGGATGTCGGGGAAAAATAAAAATATCAAATATCAAGTTTTTTTTTCTTATTAGCTTGAAAAAAGGGCTTAAATAAGATTTCACATAAGAAATATCACAGTAAGTTAACATCCGGAAGGATAAATAAATTGTATATTGAATGCATATAATAGTCTGTTAGTACAAGATTAACTAATACATTGCACAGACATTGACAGAGGACATATTAGTGAGCATATGTTATAGATTTAGGGTCTTTTTAATCAGGTTGAAAATAAAAAAAATAATAAATATAGGTTTTAAGTATTTTAAATATCATAAATATTTAACTTTTCCTAATAATTATTACCAGGTAATAGAAGAATGAAATGAGCTTTCACTCATATGTGTTTTCATTTGTTGTACATGTACAATATATCAATATATATGCAGTCATGTTTGTATGAGAATGTACATTAGTTATCAATAATGGTGAGTCAAATAACTACATGTATGAATAGCCAGATAACAAACAGGAATATTCTCCTAGTGCTAAGAAACAAATAAGTATGTATGGAAGGTAATAACATGTTACTGACTAAAGTAAAGCTATTCTAAACTGAATAATCTAAATTTTACATTTAAAAAAAACAATCTTAATTCTACATTTGTAACACTTTATTTCGATTGGTTGTGTGGATTTTGTCTCCTATTGTAGTTGCGGTCCTTGTTGTGGATTTTGTGTTGTCTGTCTTGATTTCGAGGCGAGTTGCTTGTCGATTGTTTGTTAAGCGCATCGCTTAATTTCAGTTTCATGTTTGCTGATAATTGGCCACTCCTGATTTGTTGAGATGATAGTTGTCACGTTTATCCTCCAAGAATTCATCCCGAGGTGCACAACGATGAGATAAATTACTGTTGTCGCTTATAAAGATATGTTCATCATTCCAATATTTGTTTTTCAAAAGGGCATTTGTAAGTTCCACTTTTAAAATCATATTGTCAAGTCTTTGGGTAGCAAATAACATAATGACCTTAGCTTTGGGCCAATGATTAACTACAAGTTCAGCGAGTTTGACGAGGCATGTATCCGAATATTCATTCACAATTTCGTTTGTAAGACAATGATGAAGGACTGCATTGTATTGGTTGGATTTCAAAGAGTCAATTTTCTCAGAGGTTTGTTGAAAAGAAATGATAATGTGTTTTGCTGTCACAAATTTATCAGATAATGATATATTTTCTATTGGAGGTACCTAAGAACACATTTGGTTTGCTTTGTACAGAAGTGACTCACACAAATTGATCACTGTGCTGATTTGACCGACTTGAACAAAAATGCATCTTCATTATTCGTCGTGTTAAGCTTCTAAATCTTAATTTAGTTTAGCACATGCTTCTTCTAAATAAGCTATTTTAGAGTTTTTAACACTTACTTTCTCATCAACATGATCTATGTATTAATTCGATTTCTGTAGGTCATTGGTGATTTGTGTCTGGATGTCCAGCTTTGATTTCAATTAAGCTAGCTTGAGCTCGTAGTCACTACGTATGTTTCTGAGTTTGTGAAATGTTTCAGTTTTTAAATGATTTTTTTTTTCCATCTCAAGTTTCTGTAGTTTGACTTTCAACGATACGGTTTCATCTAAGGAAGATTAATTAGGACCTGAAGATTTTGCATGTAGTTTTGAAATGTTGGAGAATACAACATTCAATTTAGTACCATTGGCACCATTGAGAGAGATATATGTATGTGTAATTTTGAGGTCTTTTTGTGTCGTAATTTTCTGCCTCGTTGTATCATTTGCACCAGCATAATATTATTTAAAAGTGCTAAATCATGTAGACCAATAACTACTTTGTGCCTGTCATAAGCCAGGAATCCTTGTTAAAGCTTTTGTTTGTCCCTGTCAACTATCTGGTCTTTGTTCTATGTCCAGAAATGGGTCTTTCGTTGATAATCTAGGGATTTGATCGAATCATAAATAAATATATCTTAAAATAGAAAAACATTTACAAACAAAATTCCATGGTCAAAGGTTTGTAGAATTTTTCATCATGCCATCAAGATCAAGTTTATGTTTTATTCCTTATTTTTACTTGGACAGATAGTTAATTAGTTTTAATAAAATACATAACTTTATTCCATAATAAAACCTCAAAGAGGTTAAGCAAATACAAATATACATGTAAAAACATACAAAAAACAGTGAACATGTAACTCTACATACAAAGACATTTAATGAGTAATCATTATTTAGTTTCGTAAGAATTTTCAAAAGCATTACACGAACAGTTCTCGCGATATTTGGTATCGTTGTTATAAATGTTAACGTATAATATCTGAATGTACTGGTACATTGGCACAGAAAGCCCGATGCAAAACACTACAAAAATAAATATGTGACGTATTTGAATTCGCATTAAGCGCACAGGGGCTCCCCTGCAACTATGTAGAATTATTATACTCAGTTCGGGTCGCCAAACATGCCAAACGTGACGAGATTTTGTACTCCACTTATTTAATTCTCAGTGATAGGCATTCGACTACAAACATTATCCAATTTCATATATCTATTGTTTTATATTATTGGGAGCGATGTTATTGACTTTGATAGAAATGGTAAACAATACGCTCATTGATTGGAGCATAATTTCAATAATGCAAATGCATTATTGATTGCAATCAATATAATTTATTATGTCTCTCTAAAAATTCACAAATGATGGATGTTTTGATCTAGCTAGTTCATTCAGTTTCAAATAGTTGAACAAAGAGTAACACTGTAACACGCCTATAAATGTGCTTGGTCTTATAGATGAACGTGTATTTTAATACCTTTAACATTTTGAAGATGACTGCAGATAAAATATAGAATATATATTGAGATGCAAGTATTTTGCAATCGAACCCCCCCCCCCCCCCAAAAAAAAAAAAATAAACGTTTAGTTATTATTGTATTATTACATGTAGTTAAAACTTAAACAAATATATTTATTTACATAAAAATGTAAAATGTATCTGTGTATCGCTGCCAACTGCATCCATACAACATTGTCAACTCAAAAATTATGTTCAATGCTGGTTAAAAAAAGACTAGCCATGCAGTGTCAGCTTTTAAGAAATCTAAATGTTTCCCTTCAATTTGTTCCATTAGTTCACACTGATTCCCATTTGTCTTGTAGTTGCAGCAAAACAGCCGTTCATGATTAAACACCTCAAGATGCATTCAATCAGACTTTCTGTATAAGGCTTTAATAAAAGTTTTCCTTGATAGTACTTGCCTAATATTCCACATTTTCTTTCATTATTGTTTTGTCTTCCTGCGAAAACAAAAGAACAAAAAATAGGTTGTTTTCATTTTTAAGATATAAATCATAATTATTATAATATATCTTACTAATGTACATGTATGTTAAAGGTTTTGTTTATTTTTTTTTTCACTTAAACACCGCTTAATAACATTTTTCTTGCTTGAATATTTTACAGTAAATAGATGAAATAAATCAGTTTCATACATACTTTCTTATCCATGGTTTATATTCTAGTTGTATCTTTCACTGCATTTTATTTTGTTTGTTTTAGCAGTTTAAGTGGGTTGATTTTAAAAATAATATATATAATCTAGGAATCTATTGTCAATTTAAAATCTACTTGTGAATCAATTGCTAACAATCATTATATGTTTTAAGTAAAAAGGCCCGGCATTCTTTCCAAAGACTTCAACTTCACAGAGTGTAAGATAGTTTTGTCCTGCTAGTCTGAGAAATTGCCCTACTGTTCCCGGTTTACAAAGTACGTTTAGAAATGTTGTTGGACTTTCCTCAAAATGACATTCGGACACCTCGCCTTCATCAACGTTAGCCCAGTTTCCGAAATCGAATAAAGAGCATGGGTTTGTATCATACATTGCAATGGTTTCGATGAAAAAGTTTGCCAGTCGACCCACTGCAAAAACGTCAATATAATAATAAGAAATAAAAATGTTACAAGAACATTCAATCCAATCAAAATTAAGTGGCAACTGTTTTATGCTTTTTAAAGAAGCATAGAGGTGCAATAGGGCATTCGAGTGTCAAAGGTCGAAAAGGGCAACGATATAAACACAAACAAGAACAGCACAAAGAAACACACAACACAAAATCAACCGAACGGAAATCAACAACGAGAACTCAAGTAACAAGAGTGAACTAAGGTGCTGCAGAAGAGTAAGCGGTTCATGCCTGCTATAGCACTTGTACTTCTTCTTACAATATTCAAGGTGTTGATGACTTTGTTATATGTCGACATTCTCCACGTTTAGGTATACTTTTGACCCAGTCGTACACAGACCTATTCGACAAGCAGCTGTATTACCACTAGTACCAGAACACGCAGAAGAAGATGCGTGGTTCCAGAAGACGTTTACCAAGCAGAAACTACAGATGTCATTACTTTCACAGATTATATTACAACATATTGGATAGAAGCTAACAGGCAACTCTGGAACCACCACCAAACCGAGGCACCAATAACCACCAACCACCTACAAGGATGGCACAACAGTTTGAAGAAGATCGTCAATGTTCCACACCCTAACCTGTATATACTACTGTCCTATCTACAAGAGCTTCAAGCCGTAAACGAGGTCACACTGATTCAGGAAAATGCAGGAGGACTTAAGCAAACCAAGAGAAGAAGATACACCACACACAACACAAGACTCCTGATGTCTGTTATATGTATGTTTAATTGTCATAGATATTGAAAAAGTCAAACAATATAAGTACATGTATACATTTTATGAAGACTAGACTAAAACCAACTAAAGTTTGTTATTACAACAATATGCTTATAACAGCATTTTATAAAAACATTTCCTAATTGTCCAACATCTGACATTCCTAACTGTCCATCACCCACACTTTTTCTACCTTTTTACCTGTATTTTTCAAATGTGGGACAATTAGGAAGACACCGTTGAATATGCTAATTAAAGGTAGCAACAAAATTTCCGAACTGGGATGATCAATCTCATACACTAGGCACAAAAAGAAAAGATACCAGCTAAATGTAACTGACTAAAATTTGATAATCTAATAGTTTTGTCTAAAATACCCATATTGACATTTTCACAGAATTGATAGTGAACCTTCCCTAACAATTTAATGTATAAATCAAAATTGTTCACGTCTCAAGTTTGAATTTTCAAAAACCACTTTCTTAACCTTAAAATGACAAACTGGCAGTTTTTAGTGATTTTTGAATTATTCGGCGCGTGGTTATAATTATGAAATTTCTATCTTTTTTGACGAAAAATATTGAAAAAGTGAGTCTTTAGAAAATATATTGCATTGTTTAAATTGATCTTTTTTACTTCCTGGTTCCAGTCATTCAATTTCAAATTGGCAATAAACATCTTTTTCCCATCATCAAACAACAAACTTAATTTACATTTTTAACGTTTTTTTTTTCGGAATGACGGCTATAATATATAATTTTTTTTCCTCGTCTATCTAGCTAAAATATGAACCTTTCCAACTAACAAATATAACCAATTCGATTCTAAACGTCCTCGTCGTTTTTGACGCTAAAGATGAAGACGCCATTATTTGTTATGTCTACTGAAAACACAAAAAACCCTAGTCTTTTTAAAGGGATAACAGAATTGTTTCCCTTGTAGGGGGTGAGCAATACTCCAGCTACGTTAAAGACTCCTTTGTAGATTTCGATGAGAGTAGGCTCAATGGGGACCGCGAAAAGGGCCAAATTTGCAAAGTGCCATCGGGAGCGCGATTCACATTCGCATAAAGCTTGTTTCCCTTAGAATATAAAAAAATTGTTTAAATTAAACTAACTAACACAAAAAATGTCCAATAATAATTGACACAATTCTTGTCCCCTTTGGGTTGCAGGTTCTTGAATGAATAGTATCCAGTATCTCTATTTAATTCTAAACATGAAAAGTAAACTTTCCAACGAACCACGGGCGCCAAAAAACTATGTCCTTATAAGTCAATCTTAGTTATATTTTTTTATGCATAACACTTAAGGGAGACTATCACTGTTGTCCTAAATAAAAAAAATGTACTTAATATTTTTTGTGGACACGCAATTACTAATGTTCCTGTTTAGTCTCACAGTTTATACACATTATTTTTCATTTCTGTCGTTATTGAAATATAAAACAAATTTATTCACTTGGGCTGAAGTTTATATAGTGGAATGCCAATTGATTTATACAAGTTTGGCGTTTTCTGTGAGGTTACTGTTTGCTCTACATTTTGGACAAGATATTTTCTTTTTATACGTAACGAACACTTCCATTACTTTGGTTTACACGTCACGTTTTAAAAAGCCTGAATTAAAAAAATGAATAACCAGCACATGTATAAAAATGAAATATTTTTGTAAAATTCATAAATTAAACGAGTAGGAACATAATGATAAATATCTACATGTGATTTCAATGGTTGAATAACAATTCCTTCCAAAAAGCATGTATCTACTTTGCTCAATTAAAAAGGCAATTAATTGATCTTTTACCATAAATTAGTTTTTTGCTACTGCCATTTTCTTAAATCATAACATCCTATAAAATTGTATTACCAATCTCTTCCTTTTGTTACTTTCTTCGTTGTTTTGATTTTCAAAAGGAAATTTTATATGTTCAGTTTGAAGAAAATCTTCATAAAACTTAGGAAATGTTAAATTTCATCTTCCCTGCAACTCTACTATCAAAATGTTATTCTATTTTATTGGTTCTGACGGGCAAAATAATTGTTGTTTTAGTTTTAGAAATCAAGTTTTCAATAAAACATTTAAAATACGATATATATATATGTAGTTAATGAATATTCACGCATGCCCATCAAAATGCACATAGAAACCGTGGAACTGCAAAATATATAAACTCCGTTTGCTGAATAGTGCGTCAGTAGTCTTTTTAACTACTAGACTAAGTATATTGAAGTCACATACGGACGTAATTAAAATGTAAAATTCTGTGAAACAATAAAGTGCTCGTGATTTCTTAAATCGATGTATTTGCATACAAAGTTGGTAAGATGTTTTAAATTCTGCCACAAAAGGACTGATACGGTGCTTGATCTACATTTAGGACAAGTAATTTGTTTAATAAGTGTACTCATAATTTCGAAACGACTTAATTTTACCAACAACAAAACATTAACATAGATAATACTCAAAACTAATGTGAAACAATAATAATGTATGATAATTTCCTGTTTTAAACTCCTCGATAGGTTAAAAAATTGTTGGTAAAAAAATCAATTTACTTAGGGCGAAACAATTCGAGTTTCTATAACTAGGGATTTTTTTTCTATTTTGTCCTCCTTTTTAACGGGAGTCACAACCATTCATTATCAAAGACATAGATCCAATCATTTTTCATTTTCTTAGAAAACTATGAAATTCAAATTATATGAAAATATAATGTAAATCTTCTGAAGAAACTGGTACATTTTTTTATGACAAAAAATTAATGTAGCAGGCTTATTTTTCATATATGTGTTTCATTTTGTTTTTAAGAATTGCGAAATTAATAGGTTCTATGTTTAAAATGGTAGCTCCGTTTAGATTTAATGTCAATGCCGTATTTTCCTGCATTAAAGGAGTAAGTTCAGTAATAAATAAAATTGGCCCAAAATTTCAACTTGGAGTGGACTTCTTGAATATACTGGGGAAAAATGTTTTGAAATCTTGTATTTAAAGAATGCAAAAAACCAAGCTCTAAAATATCTAACAGCTAGGAGAAAACTGGGCTTCATACATAAGTCTCTGATGTGTTTTTGTTGTGTGAATATTTTTTGTATTCATATGATTTTAATGTAATTATAATTTAATGAATAAAAAAATATACATTTATACATGTTCCTGTTTTATATTGCATTGTTGTTTCACATTTGTTTACCCATGGCATGTTTTGAAGGTGTCTGATCATAAAAAAAAAGATATGGTCATCTGAAATTTTAATATGGTTCAATACATGTACATTATAATTAAAATGTGTATTTATTTAAAGAAATTTAAAGACGTCTGAAATATATAGTAGGCCGCATATCGGAAGTGGCCGCTAATTCCGGATGGCCGTTAGGGCAGGTTTGACTGTATAAGATTTACCTTAAGGTGTCAATATGTGTATGCAAATTGGACATTTTGTGGGCGACTAATGATTTTCCTTTATTTTGGATATGTTACTATTGATATCCGCGTACTGTGCATCCGCGTACTGTGCATCTGCGGATCCAAGGAAAGGCGTACCGGGCGCACACCCCTCTAAAACGGAAAAAAAATTGTTTTTTATTTTGCTTCGCGAACAACAACAACAAAATATTTTTACGCATCCCCTAAACCACAATCCTGAATCCGCCCTGATTGATATATAATGATAAGCAACGAACGCGTCATTTTCTCAGTCTGAAATTACAAAAAAGAAAACTATTTGAATTGCATTAAATTGATTACTGTCAGTGTTTGCAGCCTATTTACAATTAGATCAGCAGGATGCTTAATTTCGGTCAATTTCGTTTGTAGGCTAATGTTGCTGCTTAATTAATTAAATCAAGGTTCTGTTTTATATTAAACATATGGCACTTATCACAGTTCAGCTAGCTTAAACGTCATAAATTTGTTCCTTGCTGTAATTGTTACGTAAGCGATGAACTTTTTACACTTTAAATAATTGCTTGATATAAACCAGTAATTTACAAAACGTAAATCGACTATATTTATACCTCTATTCTTACCTTTTGATTAAACAATGACATGGCAAGGTTTATGATAGTGGGAAACATCTCATCAAAACACTTGAGGAAATCAAAATAGCTTGCATCTCAATGTGATGTGATTAGAAGTTTTAAGAAAATAAATGTATCTTTTCGGTTAGTTAAATCTGTACGTTACATTGTACATTGTTGTTTATATGTTGTTATCCGGTCTCCCTAAGTTCAGTGACAATTTGTAGATTACATCCACAGTGATTACATCAGAGTCCTGTTTAGGATAAAGACGTATCTTAATATGGCCCATAGACAAATCGTAGTCCTAAATATGTTTATCGAAGAGGTGTTAATTTTGGACAGAGCATATTTCTAACCCTAATTAAAATTCAAACAAAAAGAACCACATACTTGCTTTATCTTTCAATCTCACATTTCGTTATATTGATGATGTCCTTTCACTAAGCAATCCTCTATTTGGTGACTATTTACATCTTTTATATCCGAAGGAACTTGAGATAAAGAACACTACAGATACTAGGATGTCCGCTTCATATTTTGATTTACTTCTCGAAATTGACACACTAGGAAGGTTTTGTACAAACCTCAATGATATACGTGATGACTTCAATTTTCCAATAGTCAACTTTCCCTTTCTGTGTAGCAACATTCCGTCCGCTCCAGCATATGGAGTTTACGTATCACAATTGATTTGTTATTCCAGAGCATGTGGGGAGTATAAGAGCTACACGGCTGATAAATAAAGAGTGCGTTGCTCCCAGATTGCTGTCATCACTCAAGACACTTTACGGAAGACATCATGTGCTCGAAGATATAAACGGGATTTATATCTCACAAAAGAGCAAAGATGTTGGTTTGACATAGAGTTTTGTAATGTCATCCTTTCCGGATTTGACCAACACTAAATCGATCTTTGGCAACGTGATGTGTGTGCCTTAGCAAACAGGAAGTGCTTACTTTTCCGGAGCACCTGAGTTCACTCTCGTTCCAACTTGAGGTCACTTTGCTTAATGCGATTTTGTTGTTATGTGCGTGTCTTTAATGTTGTGTGGTTTGTTTTGTTGTGATGTTTTCGGTATAATAATATTTGATACAATTTTTAAAAGCTTTGAATGCTCTTCAACACAAAATGTACAACACGATTCGAAGAAAAACACAATGTGTCTAAGTCAATATACCGTTCACCTATACATAATAGTTATTGAGAAGCAAAATTCACTGACAAGAGTTTTAAAACATAACAAAATCTAATAAAAGTTTAAAGTTTGCTACCCTGTTGCCGTTATTGGCTTACAATGCGAAATTTTTAACAATTTAGTAAAATATACTTAAAAATGAAACATGACATTTTTTCTTTCATCATAACAATTAAGCTATATTTTTATTATTTTGTCCGGCAATAACTGTGTCTGCTTTGCCGCTTAGTAAAACATCAAATTGCCTACATGTCTTGAAAGCTGTCAGTTCATCTCACGACTGTCCTACATTTCTAGACTCCCTCTTATATAACCCTTAGTTGTACCTCATGCTTATGTAAATCAAGGTTTACGAATCACAACTACTGAACTAGTTTTCGTACACACATCTGGTGTAATGCTTAGATCAATCAAAAAACATTGTTTACATCGCATGGTACAAAAACTCGGTCAGACGATCTTTTTGTTTTCATTTCACAACGAACTGCCGTACAGAAACCATGTCTGAATTAAACAATAACCAATTTAAATTCAGAATTCCTGAATTGATTATCAAAAAGAGAAATGGTCAGAAGCTTTCTAAAGAAGAAATCGAGTTTTTTATTGAATCTGTGGTAACAGGACATATTCAAGAATCCCAAATTGGTAAGATTTTTTTTCACACGCATGTTTCGTAAAATATTTTCGAATTTATGTTATGTATCATTTGATTCAATGGCTATACTTGAATAATAAGTTGAGTGCTTTCAATTAATGAATTCAGATTTGATTTTTTAATACAATTTTAAAAGATTTCAATAAAAACATATGTCATGTTTTTGTATAGGACTTATCCCGTTACTCTTCATTTTCAGGAGTTGATTATTTCCATATTTTTTTTAATTAATGATGATAATTTCTTCTAGAATAACCTTATATTATTTCTTCTTTTTTTCTCGTTCTTTTGTTCTTTTTTTGTGTTCTTTTTTTTTTTTTGGTTTTCACTATTTGTTTGTATTGTAAACGCTTATAAAGTATTAGCAAATAATATAAGAATAAAGATAATCTGTTAATAAATTCTTCCTACAAACACCTTCTTTCATTCTATATCTTTTTAACTGTTGTTGTTGTTTACAGTCTTTTATAAATGAAAGTCGGACATTTCAGTTTTATCTTACTTTAACATTTTTAACAAGGTTTTTCTTGTTGGTTGTCTGATTTTTATTTCTTTTTTTTTCAAATCAATTTAGATATTTTCATAATCATCCCTTGGAGAATAGAAAATTTATCTTTAAAATGAAAAGTTCATTACTCATTTCGATATCACGAAATAAGTAATAAAGTTAACACTAATACATAGATAAGGAATTGAATAATGTACTTTAGATCTATTCTGGTGGTCTGGAATTTATTTAATTTTTTATTAAACGAATTTAAATAGATTTTCAAAAAAATATATTATTGCGACGAAATAGTTAATGCTTTATGTGGATTTATTATGTTTATATTAATATATATATATTTTTATAGTTGTGTAAATTATATATGTTCCCATTTGCATTTGTGTAAATATAATCTATAGTTTTTATCAACATTGATTAAAAAAAGTCATAAAAGTTATTCGATATTAACGAGAAATATGTTAACATAAATTGATTTTACTACATACAGTTGTAAATCCTAAAGTTAATAGAAGTATATCTGTCCTATTTATTAAGAATGTTTTTATAAAATCACACATCTTTTGAAGGTGACATTTTCTGGGAACATTTTGCTGGCCTCTATTGTAGCTACATTTAGTTACTATTAAATTTTATAATGGTATATATATCATATTATTTAAATCTTATTATGCTGACATCTGTGTTTTTAGTGTTGACCAATAATCACGCCATACCTCTCAAATAAAATAAAATCCATTCAAACTGATGATTTTATGCTGAAAGTACATTTTGAATGTTTTTTTTCGGATTGATAAAGTCTTTACAGCTTTAATATATTCTTTATTTTTTAATTTGAATTACTAACCTCCGATACCTTTCGCACAAAAAAAGTTTGCAGAAATTATACATTTAATATCTTTATGTTTCAAAATTCTAAATTTTATTAATAGATTACAGCATCTGAGAAATAGATTTTCAATTCTTTAATTATTTAAGATAAACAATTAGCAGAACTAGGACCATCCTAATGTTTTTCTTAGTTTATCATGATTTTTATACCATGTTGTTCTGGTTGATGTTTTATCGCCAAAATATATAAAAGTTGTATTTTGTAAATTTTATAATATGTACAAAATATTTGTACACGTTACAACTTGTACAGACCAAAAATACGAGTTATAACATGGACAATTTTAGCCTGTACATGTTATAACTTGTACAAAATAATGCAAAAAATCAGGTTTAACTTGTACAACATTAATTTCTAAAGAAGTTACATAAAATATTCATTATTTTGAATGCAAAAGTCAATAATTATCAAACATTGTCAACTTTTATATGTTTTGAATTATCAAATAAACTAAAATTAAAAGATAAAAAGTTTAATATTTTTTAAATATTATTTATTTAGATAAATAATTTTTAAAAAATATTAAACTTTTTATATTTTATCTTTTGGTTAAAAAAAAGTTGAATCTGCTGCATATTTTTCTTTTTTTTTATAACTGACACCCCTCCCCTCAAATTTAGCGTAATTCCCCGAGGTTTCCCGCTCCGGTATCAACTTTTGTGTTGAAGAACACATCAAAGCTATTAATTATACGTTTAAATTTAAAAATTGTCTAACCCGTAAGGTTCTAGGTTGATGATCTTAGTCATGATTTGGTTCCCCGATCCGATATTTTTGGTTTTATTATTCTATACTCTTCATTTGGCTTTTCATTATTTTGGGTAGAACACCTCTGATAAGTCTTGAATAAACGAATTGCGCATTAGGCGTAGCAAAATTTACTGTCTGGAACGTTGTTGTCATTTAAGGGTTGTTTTGCGCTATTAAACCCGCTTTAAACCAACACCCATTCCTTTTGAAACGTCTGTACCAGTCAGGAGCATTGTGATTCTTCAACATATTCAGTTTTCTTAGTATTTCATTGCTGTATTTTGTCCTTTTATTGTTGACACCTGATATTGATAATCTTTGTTCTGTATTTTGTTTTAGTACTTTAATTTCTTTATAAATAATATGTTTTGAATAAGTTTAATCCTTATTTTATTCAAAAGCATTAACATTTTCAAATATTTTCAATTAAAATATTTTGTACAAGTTAAACCTCATATTTGTCATTATTTTGTACAAGTAATAACATGTACAGGCTATAATTGTACATATTATAACTTGTATTTTTGGTCTGTACAAATTATAACTTGTACAAATATTTTGTACATGTTTTAACTTGTACAAAATTAAAACTTGTACACAACATGATATTTATATACAATAAACGTTTTAAAATTTTATATCTTCATTGTTAAAACTAGAACACGCTCGCCACTTCTGATCTAATTTTAAACTCTGTTTAGATTTTCTATACCTGATGAACTCACAAAACTGCACAAATTGACACGTCTATGTCTGTTTCTCAAAACACTGTCTATTCACCTGTTCATAAGTTCTGATTTAGAACTGTTGTGAATGTGCATTTTCAAATGTGACATTATTTGTCACTTTAATACCAAGTTTAGATAATCTAGTTCCTTTTTGTTTCCAAAAACTGAATGTAACATATGTTTTTCACATGAAATGACTTTGTTTGAATAAACGAAAGCTATAAATATTTAACATACATGTTCAAAATGCACGAGGAAAAACTTTTAATTACAAAAATATGTCAATAATCTAAAAAAAATATTTTACTTGTGATTATCATATGAAAATGGTACACGCAACTATTAAATTTGATGGATTGCACAAAACATTTTTTAACATTATGTAATTACAGTAAATACTGCTTATAAAGTTCGTCCATTCTTATCTACATAATCCGGCTTAACATACTGCTTTAGATTGATATGAGCTAATGCGTATTACATACAGTTTTTATAATTTCTAAATGTCTATGATTAAGCTACCGCCATTATGTGTGTATTTGTTGCTACCTTTTAAAAAATAATTTACCACTTTTAAATTTGACATTTCTATTAATAGTTGATACATATCGAATAAAGAATAAATGAACAAAAATGTTAAAAACTTTATAATTTAATTGAGATTTCTTTGGGAGTAAAGTTACAATTTCTTTCATTTTCATCCAAATTTCATGAATTCCCTGAATTTGCTTGCATTTGTAAGTTCTTAAATGAAATAGAAAAAATCGTTTTATTGAAAACAGTGACCATTTTCAAATTGCTCAAGTGAAAGGCCCCTGCAATTTTGAAATATAATTATTTTTTTATAAGCCTGCACTATAGAAAACTTTTATCTAATCATTCTTAAATAATATTTGTGCTTAAAAAGTTTTATTAACGCATTTAATCATTCTTAATTCAATTAATTGATATTTTTATTGCTTTTTATCTCACAAAAAAACGAATGTTTTAGTGTAAAACAGTCAAAACAACTCGTTAAGTATATATGTACGTTGCCGAGTTCAACTTTTCTGTACTTCTAGATCAAGGTCGGCTATGTTGACGAATGACCTCTCATCTTGTAAACAAACCAACATAACTAACATATTTATTCTATGTAATCGTCATGGTGGTAATTTTTCTGTCTGCTGACCGTACTTTAGCATGTCAGAAATAATTGCTTTGCGTTTTTATTGCTTTGGTCTGAATTAAGGCCAGTTGTAATACATGATAAAGTACATGTAATCCATGAATGTTATTATGCTTTCAGTTAAAAGCTTGATCAGGTGTTATATTTTAAAATTTGTACATGCGAAAGATTGTGTCTGTTCTTTTAAATCAGTTATCCATAATCCCTAGATGCGTTCAGCAGTATTGCTCTACGGTTTTTACCTTAAAAGATTAAAATAGCAACTATTTTAATGTACTTCTTTCTGCTACACCAATACTAAATCTATTATGATATTTTACTAATCGACTAGGTCATGTCTTAGTTCCATAATGTCTACGAAAGTAAAAGCTAGCACTTTTTAAAAATCATAAAATAGATATCTAAAATGCGCTATAATAAAAGATAAACAGCGCTGTTTCAAGTTTGTAGTAGAACATTTAGAATATGACATGTATGATACGATATTTGTTTACCTACTGTAGAGTGTATAAAGAGCTTGAATATAAATAGATTTGACCGCATTCATTGGTTCATTATTTATATAAGTAACTTAAGAAGGCACACAAGCTGTTTCCAAGTGTTTACAATCGACAAGACATTGTTTACTAACAAGCTTAAATAGAAAATGATAAAAATTAATATCAATACATGTAAAATAATATTTAACGCGGTGATTTCACCCCGGAGCCCATTACTTCAGAATAACTTAATGTAACTTAATGTCATGAATGTTAATTGACAAAAATTATGTTCTTTGCACAAATTCCACGTAAAACACTTTAAAAATTTTGGCAAACGCGCACGAAAAAAACACGATATGTTGACACCCCTCTAAACTAAAATCCTTAATCCGCCCCTGAAAACACAAGGAGTTCATTGGCCAGCAATCCCTTACAAGTATTTTACGGTAAAAAAGAACACCATAGACAGTTGGAAGTTTAAGCCTGGTCTGTTCCGTAATTAAAACAATAATCTAAAATGCAAATTGTGTTTGTTTTCATCTTTAGGGGCAATGCTTATGGCAATTTTCCTGAGAAAACTTGACATTGAAGAAACAACGCAGTTGACCCGTTCAATGATGCTTTCTGGAGATATGCTTACTTGGCCAAAAGAGATGAGAAGCAAACTGGTAGATAAACACAGTACAGGAGGAGTAGGCGACAAAATTAGTCTGATTCTCGCCCCCACACTTGCAGCATGTGGAATGAAGGTAATATATAGCATAATGCAATGTTAAATACAGTGTACTTGCAAGAAATATGCTATTGAGATGTTTTCCACACGGAAATGCCAGAATATTTATCACAACGAAAAGAACATGACTGTGCATAGAAAATCAAGATTTAACGGGATTACTTTACAATTTTATTAATCAAGTAATATGTAAAAAGTTATTTTAGTTTATATTACCCCTTTTCCTAGTGAAAATCATCAAAAATGCCCCTTTTGTGAATAAAACATCATTAGCAGAAGTCAATTTGACATTGATTTATTTTGGTCAGTTTAGTACAAATTTAGAATTTTGTTCACTTGTAATATATATTTTTTCATAACTAGGTCCCAATGATATCAGGCCGTGGTCTTGGACACACGGGTGGAACTCTCGACAAGTTAGAGGCTATTCCTGGGTTCACCGTCTCCATAGATCCAAAACGGATGTTGGGCATTATAGATCATGTTGGATGTTGCATTGTGGGTCAGACGACGTCATTAGTTCCAGCTGATAAAATTCTTTACGCAACACGTGACGTCACAGGCACTATTGATGATACATCATTAATTGCAGGTAGATTGATTTCCTTTTTTTTCTGTTTTACTTTAATTGTTAAACGTGTTTGTTGGTTTGTATGTTGACTTCATTTTTTGCTTAATTTTTTAAGATTTGAAGACTTTTAGTAGAATTTTCAAATTTCCTGCGTATCATTGTTTCACTGACTACATTTCATCTATTTTTATTTAGCTTCCATAATATCCAAAAAGGCTGCCGAACAAGTCGGAGCACTAGTGTTAGATGTTAAATGTGGAAAGGGGGCATTCAACAAGACCGAAACACAAGCAAGGGAGTTGGCATCTAAGATGGTAGGCTTCTATGTTTTCTTAGAGCATTTGAAATATAAAGATGTCCCATCCCCCAAAAGCAAGTATATATCATGTTTATGTCATAATTAAAACAACTAAGTCCAAATTTGTTTATTTTAATACTTAAAGGATACCTTTTTGAACTCGTGCATAATATTTACCTTTATGATTCATGATAGACTAATAAATAAATTATCTGCTACATCAAATGGATGAAATTATAAAGCCAGGAAAATGTAGGTTATGTCGCTATATTTAGACATGAGAACATTTAATATATGTAATGTATGTCTTGCAAACAAAAATATGTTAGGCATGTAAAAGTACAGTTAACCTTATTGTATTATAAATGTTACACCGTATAAGTACATTTATAAGAAGTTTCCTTTTAAGTTGATAAATCTACTATTAATAAATTAATCAAATGAGAAACTGAACTAAACATGTTTATAAATGTTATAAATGAAGTAGCATAAATCAATTTTGTATTTAATGTCTGACTTATGAACTATCTATGATGCATGATTATGTTATATAAATTTGTTTATTTTTCGAAGTTAATTATAATTATCCATTTCCTTTTAATTTGATAGTAAAAAGCTTGGCTCTATAAGACAAAACTCCTTTCATGTCAATAAAGTGAATATAACTCAATTTATTGAATTTATCAAATAGTTCCATATATTGAAATATCATTAAAATACATTAAAAACAATCAAATAGATTAATCAACATATATTTCGACTTCGGACAAAACAAGGTAGTCCTCAATACAAAGAGAAAGGTAGACAAGTCCTTGTATTTAATTGTTTAATTTCGAAATACATTTAACATGTCGTTTGAATGATGTTAGATATAAAAAAAGACTTATAGAAGGTTTTGTTATGTACAAACATTTCAGGTGGCAATTGGTAATGGTCTAGGAATTCGAACTGTTGCTGTTTTGACGAAAATGGATGCACCTATTGGACATGCAATTGGAAACGCATTAGAAGTGGCAGAATCTGTCAAATGCTTACAGGGAAACGGACCAGAAGACATCATGGAGCTTGTGTCCACATTAGGTAAAATATTAAAAAGCAACGTTTAAAAGCTTCATCCTTTAAATTATGTTAATGCTAATAAATGTTCACTTTGTTTTACAATAAGTTAAAGTGTTATGTTAAGTTAGTTGAATGTTATAAAACTTGCACTGTTAATTCGTCTTATTTTTACCCCAAAAAAATCGTTAAAAAGTTATTGCTAAGAATTCGTTTTAACGTCTATACAATTACCATCTATACAACTATGATTCCTTAAAGTTTTGAATCTAGTTAGTATATTTTTACAGTATCTCGTATCTCTCCAATTGTTCATATATATTTTAAAAGAGACAGACAGCCCTTTGCAGTATTAAAAGTAGACTATTTTGCACGTTTATCAATTCCTCCTTCATTAGATAAAAGTCCGAGTTCTTGTTAACTCTTTTAGTTCATTTCACTTTTTACATCATTTAGGTCTTGTTATCACCCTTTCCTTATCATGTTCGATCTTGTTTGGTTTTGAGTACTGTTCTTTCAATAATTTGATTTTTTTTACCTTCCAATGTTTTTATTCAAATGCTGCTGTTAAGAGGTTTCTCCTTGAAATATTTATAAACAGCATACTCATATTACCAGGTTTTATAACCGTTTTGGTAATTGTATCCTGATAATGAGAGGGTACCCCTTTTTACATTTTTATTCTATAGGAGCTGAAGTTCTTTATAACAACAATAATACCGATACTTTAGAGGAGGCCCACCAAATGATTCAAGAAGCCATCAATTCTGGTGCTGCCCTGATGAAGTTCAGGGACATGATTGTTGCCCAAGGTGTATCAGAGAACGATGCTGATAATCTCTGTGATATTGAGGGAGACGTTTGGAATGTTTTGCCGAAAGCAAAAAATATTACAGAAATAGAAACTCTGAGAGAAGGTATATACAATGTAAATGTAGGCGAGATTCTTCATCGTAGTTTAACTATCTGCATGGTTAACTGAAAAGCCCAGATATAGTGAAAATTTATTAACAAAAATGTAATATATACTAAAATGCTTAAGGCATAAAGGTATACCCAGATCGGTCGTCTTAGTCAAAATTTCAGATGGCTTATGGAACCCCTAAATTATCCCCATGTAAGTTAAAAAGTAAAGCACCGTCTTTCGTGACTAATTGCTTTCTATTTTTGTATATATTATACAACATATTCAAATTGCATCATTGCACTTGACTGTAATATTGACGTAGGGATTACATAACTTTTTAGATCGGCGACTACTATAGAACAATTAGGTAATTCGGTTGAGTGTTAATTGTTTCGATTAAATCTATAGTTTGTACAACATGAAATCACAACAGCTTGCATATACAAACTATTCTTTTTTATGTTTTTATTTTTTCTAAATATAAAACAAATATAAAATACTAAAAAAATGTCTTACTTTCACAAACAATATAGTGTTATAGGGTATTGAAAATACTAAAATTTGTGATATTTGGTACTCTCCTCCTTACCTTAATGCATACCTTTTTCTGGCACAGGTGTCGTTGTCGAGATTGATTCTATGACTTGTGCAGAGATAAGTGGAAGATTGGGAGCAGGCAGAGTGAAAAGCTCTGATAGTATTAATTATGCTGTTGGACTGGAGCTAGAAGTCAATGTTGGGAGTAAAGTTGTAAAAGGTAAAAAACATACATACATGAAGTTTTGATTCTAAAGTTTGCAAGTTAATATCTGTCACATAGATAAAGAATGCAACATTTTCGACCAACTGCTTTCAAGGAATACATTTAACTGTTTCATTTTCGCTTTTATTTACATCCTTATTATACTAAACATAAGTCAAGCTGCAAAACATGTTTTGTTCTTGTTTATTAAATTAACATTAAATATTTTCCGGATTCATTAGTCAGTAACAGATAAATTTGTCAGTAATTGTGCATTGTTTAATTTGTTTTCTTAGGTGAAACCTGGCTGAGAATTCACCATGACGCTGCCATTTCAAAAGATCTGCTTGAGAAAGTAGATTCAATTCTTCATATCGGATCAGTTACAACACATGTTGGAAGGGAATCAAGAATTATTGATGTAATTCCTTAGTTATTGAAGACATTTTTACTTTAATATCAAACTTCTCTCAGGAAGTTTAGAAATGAAATTGCTCGACCTGGTTTGTGAAAGGCACACACCACCGGTTTTGCTTTAATCGATTAGAATCAGGTCATCTATTTCAATGTAGATATTTTGCATGCCACACCAACTAGTACTGCAAATGTTTGTTAAAAGATGTAAATCTTATCTTATTCTGCTAAATGAAACAAACATTTGGTTTGAAATTGTACAGAAGTGTAAATAATGTTGAGATCAAAGAGTTGACACAATGACTTTTTACTTGTTATTTATTTTTTGTTATATTTTTTTTAAATTGTAAATAAATTTGTATTCATCTTGTAATAATTCATAAATTTGGTACTGTTACTAAACTGATTGCCATTTCATAAAGCGATCGTTAAATAACGTGTTTGATATCCCATACATATGAAATGGGCTAACGTATGCGTAAGGCTAAGGACCACTTTATGACATGGCACCGAGGCTGATCAACTAGTTCAGGACATACAGGCCCCTGTTTATGATTCGGTAAGATAACCTTTTCCTCAGATAATATGAGTTGAAATGTTTCATGACTTAATTTTACATAACATCAGATTTCTTGTGAAAACCTTGTTTTTTATCATTGCAATAATATTTGAGAACGTTAACTGTACTTAAATGTAATCAAACTCATGCATCAAAGAATCAAGAAACTCATAAAAATCATATTCACCGACAAGACAGTATTATGCATTAAAATTACGGTCATTTTGGAATTTTGTAAAAATAGGCAGCTTAACTATTGAGTATTTGAATAATAATAAAAAAGTAGATATTTATTTTTTATTATTGTTGTTAATGCTATTTTTTACTTGTTATAAGAAAGTTTGTACATACATATATTACTTTTTTTCCTAAATTGTTGTCGTTTTCTAGATACATGTTTCCTGCATGCATCGTATTTTTTCATCACAACTATTTACGAAGTAATTGCTGTTATTTTTGTTTTGTTTTTGATTTTTTGGTTGAATGAAAAATGTAACTTGAGAATGCCAGCAACATATACAATTATACATAATCATTTTTCTAATTCTCATTTTTCATGATTTTCCATATGTTGAGCAGGTCGAGTCATCTAAATTTCGTTTGACTTAATAATCAATAAAAATCCAGGAAACTTGAACTTTTAAATAGGAAAACTTGTTAATTTTTTTCGCCCTGTTACAGGATTTTTTCCAACATAAACATATTATCTTAAACTTCCTTGCTCATATTTCTTTAATACCAAATATTATTGATTTTTAACGTTATTCTTTTTGGCATGGACAAATTGTCAATACCAAAGGTAAAGTTCAACCTAAAATCTCCCTTATACTTGTCAATGCTTTTTGGGGTATACCTTTATTTTTACTCTGATATATAGATGCAAATATACCAAGTAATTTTTTTATTTTTAATATTTTTTTTCAGAGAGCGAGTCATTTTTTGATATAACCATTTATTAAAAACTTGGTAATAATATTAGTTTTATATGTCTCTTAATAAATCAATTGGTTAAAAAATTGTTGTAATCACCGTCTTAAAAGTTAAATTCTTTGATTATTGAAATATTTTTTGTACGTTTGACCATCATATGAGTGCTAATTTTTGATTGGTGCATATTGTAAATCATATATATTTATTTTTTTTTCACTCGAAGCTGTATTTGTGAAAGTCCATGAATCCTTGTGTAAATCATTGGTATGACAATATACAAGTGTATTGCTACTTAAAATGATAAAACAATTTAATCCGATTTAAAATTGCATGCATTTTATTCAATAATACTTGGATTTCAGTCGTGTACTTTTTGGCTCAACCGGTTTAAATTGAAATGAAATGTTGAATTTCTTGTCTTTCATTGATAATATAATAAAATGTATAGAAAAATCAAATTAAGCTGAGATAGGTAGTTAAGATAAATTTCAATCATGCCTTAATTGACAGACACAACAAAATTATACTGGTGAATGACAAAAACGTGTGAATTAGAACGGTACAGCATTTAAAGTAAAGTAAATATTTTAGCATTTTGAATGTTGTCAAGACTATTTATGTTTGTTGATTAATTGAACCATTCCATTATTAGAATAATTGCACATGTTATCACGTGTATTTTATACCATAACACTCACTTATGTTATTATATATAAAAATAAATTGATAACACATGTTATCAAATGAATTTGTGCCTTACTTCAATCATATCATCTCCGTCCCTTCTCCCCGAGTACAAATTATATATGACCAATTTACAAATATTTCTTTTGTCTTCACTTGTAAATATACAATACTAACACGGGTATAAAAATGATAAATTAATTTGGTTATGCTGTATATCAATATTTCAAGGAGTAACATCTCATAAGCAGCTTTTGAATCAAAACATTTGTCAAAAACCAAAAGTAATGAATGAAAGTATTCAAAACCAAAAGGTTCGAACAGGGACACCGAGGATATCGACCATGTGCAGTACAAGGAAAGAAACTTGTGTTTTAAACAATTTAGAATATAACAATCTGGAATTTCAATAACAAAAAATGCGTTGCAATGATCAGTTGTCATTCAAAAGGGTACGATCTGTGCCACTCTCGTCTCCAATGAGTTTTTATATTCCTTGGAGATTCGATCTCTTCAGGAACTCGTAAGAATTAAGACGTTGAGGAAGCGTCTCTTAATCTCACTTTCAGATATAATGACGGTGTCCTATCTGTGAACGATGTTGGATTTCTTTAAAGTCAGAAATTTAAGACTCCACCGATTCTGTTAATTCCATTTGATTCGGGTGGTCATATCAGAAGAATTTTATACGACAAAAGAGCCGATTTTAATTTCCAAATTATTATTTCATCCAAGTTACAAAACAACATAACCGGAATGTGGGATGTATATATAACTAATATGTACATCCCAGGCCTAATACTTATTTTTTGATGTATTAACCTGACATTGTTTTTGTCTCCGTGGCCGCCTTTTAGACCAAGGTTATAGAAATACATATTTAATGGTCTTTCAGAAAATTAGAAATTCTTTCAGAGGATATATTTCAGTATTGTTTTAATTAGTTTAAGCTGCCTATTGCCCTGCAACGATCACCTTTTGTTCTCACCTCCATGCTGTGTTTAATGTAAGTGCTTGGTACATGTACCATAAAACCTGGTTCAACTCGCCATTTTATCTGGTATGCATGTATTAAGTCAGCACATATTGTTATTTTTCATTTTTCGGTGTGTAATCTCCTTGAATGATTTGTGTTTGTATTAGATACAATACATATGTAACAGAAAAACAAGCCGGTAACACCCGTTACCGTACAGTTTTTCCGCTCGAGGAATCAGGTCAAAGTCCGAGGCGCTTGCGCCGAGGATTTTGCCTGATTCCGAGGCGGAAAAACTGTTCGGTAATGGGTTTACCGGCTTGTTTTTCTGTTACAAATGTTTTGTATCTGACTTGTACGACGTCGAAAAATATATATTAAAATTGTGTAATAATTTATTTATTGTATGAATTGATTGCCGTAAAATTTGTGTTTATATACATTTAAACCACTAAACACATTGCTCAGCCATTGTGGTCTAGTGGGAAGATGAAAGTTTAGTATGACATCGCATAGTGGTTCAAACCCCGTTCGGAATCGTTGTTTGAACGTCAGTTTTTTTTTAGCCTAGAAACACACTAAGATTACCAAATGCTTTAAAGAAACATATTTAAAGTAAGATTTTTTTAAAACACATTTTTAAATGAAATCTATTTGAAAAAAAAATATAAAAGCAAAAAGGCGCCAATGGGGTATTCCAGCGTCAAAAGTCGAAAAGGGCAACTACAAAACCGGCAAACACGAACAAGAACAGCACGAGAATACACACAAAAAAAACACAAATTAAACCGAACAGAAATCAACAACGCGAACGAAATGAAAATATGACTTAGTTTCTGAATGAAAAAAAAATAATGAATTTTGTCTTCATTTAAAGTTATTGAAAACATACAGCTGGCTATCTAGCTTTTCCAAGTTTTAACAAACTTTATAATATATCGATTGATTTTTTTCTTAAAAGCAAACTTTTGCCGTTAAGGAAAGATATGTAGGACATAGAAATGTACTACTGATAAGTTGTTTGTCGTAATTGAACGGATTGGTTCAGGGTTTTTTTGGTGAAATGTTTCACATTCAACACAATTAAAACCAAAATTTACAAGCGTAAGGTTGTCCTTGTTGTACATCATCATCATATCAATTGGTTGTGTTTGGGGGTTTTTTTTGGGGGGGGGGGGTTAGAAAAAACTAAATTGTTAGCAAATGTATCTTTTAACCCGTCATAGTTTTATTTTCAACAAATTATACATCTCAATCGTATAGAGTAAGATTTCATGCCAATCAAACCTTGTTCAATCCGCTTATTTATTCAAAACGCACAACTATTGATATTCAATTTTTTATAAGTATTTATCTTTTTTTTTGTTATCTCTTCATGGACATAAGTTTAAAAAATCAAATTTTAATATCTTTAATGGATATACAAATACTTCTTATTTTTTGGTAATTCACAGAGAAGTTGTTATGACATCAAGCTCTATATTAGATTAGCAGAAACTTTAAAATTGTGTTTAGTAAAGGAAAGCCTCCGTTATGGGGTGGAATAATTGAAGACAGGAGTATAGCATGAAGTGGAGTCCCAGAATCAGTTCTAATCTTACCCAGAACTTATTTAAGTTTATTTTTTACTGGCTGACCGTTTTTGGACGTTATTTTTGTACAAACTTTATTGTTCACAAGTTCGCAAAATTAACAAATGATCCAGAAGGTGTCTTTTAATTGTCAAATTAATTCAATATACGTATATAAATTGATTGTCGTAATAGTTGGTGTTCATGTATATTTAAAGGACCAATTTTTATGTAGTCCTCAGTAGTCGTGGGGTAAGATTGAAGTCTAGTACGACAAGGAATGATGGTTCAAACACCGCTCAGGACAGGGATTTTTTCGAGACGATTTTAACTTAAAATGCATAAGCAAAATATCTTACAATGTAATAACCTTAAAATGATGAATAATTCTACCTTTCATCAAAATTTAACAACTTTGACTTCGTAAAGTACGCATGAACTAAGTTGACCTGTGGATAAACAGGCCGTGTAAGTTCTAAAAATAAAAGAGGCCGGTAACACCCGTTGTACGACTTTACCCCCCACAGAGCTATTCAATTTCAGTACTTTAACGGGTGTTACCGGCCTCTTTTATTTTTAGAACTTACACGGCCTGTTTATCCACAGGTCAACTTAGTTCATGCGTACTTTACGAAGTCAAAGTTGTTAAATTTTGATGAAAGGTAGAATTATTCATCATTTTAAGGTTATTACATTGTAAGATATTTTGCTTATGCATTTTAAGTTAAAATCGTCTCGAAAAAAATCCCTGTCCTGAGCGGTGTTTGAACCATCATTCCTTGTCGTACTAGACTTCAATCTTACCCCACGACTACTGAGGACTACATAAAAATTGGTCCTTTAAATATATATGAACACCAACTATTACGACAATCAATTTATATACGTATATTGAATTAATTTGACAATTAAAAGACACCTTCTGGATCATTTGTTAATTTTGCGAACTTGTGAACAATAAAGTTTGTACAAAAATAACGTCCAAAAACGGTCAGCCAGTAAAAAATAAACTTAAATAAGTTCTGGGTAAGATTAGAACTGATTCTGGGACTCCACTTCATGCTATACTCCTGTCTTCAATTATTCCACCCCATAACGGAGGCTTTCCTTTACTAAACACAATTTTAAAGTTTCTGCTAATCTAATATAGAGCTTGATGTCATAACAACTTCTCTGTGAATTACCAAAAAATAAGAAGTATTTGTATATCCATTAAAGATATTAAAATTTGATTTTTTAAACTTATGTCCATGAAGAGATAACAAAAAAAAAGATAAATACTTATCAAAAATTGAATATCAATAGTTGTGCGTTTTGAATAAATAAGCGGATTGAACAAGGTTTGATTGGCATGAAATCTTACTCTATACGATTGAGATGTATAATTTGTTGAAAATAAAACTATGACGGGTTAAAAGATACATTTGCTAACAATTTAGTTTTTTCTAACCCCCCCCCCAAAAAAAAAAACCCCAAACACAACCAATTGATATGATGATGATGTACAACAAGGACAACCTTACGCTTGTAAATTTTGGTTTTAATTGTGTTGAATGTGAAACATTTCACCAAAAAACCCCTGAACCAATCCGTTCAATTACGACAAACAACTTATCAGTAGTACATTTCTATGTCCTACATATCTTTCCTTAACGGCAAAAGTTTGCTTTTAAGAAAAAAATCAATCGATATATTATAAAGTTTGTTAAAACTTGGAAAAGCTAGATAGCCAGCTGTATGTTTTCAATAACTTTAAATGAAGACAAAATTCATTATTTTTTTTTCATTCAGAAACTAAGTCATATTTTCATTTCGTTCGCGTTGTTGATTTCTGTTCGGTTTAATTTGTGTTTTTTTTTTGTGTGTATTCTCGTGCTGTTCTTGTTCGTGTTTGCCGGTTTTGTAGTTGCCCTTTTCGACTTTTGACGCTGGAATACCCCATTGGCGCCTTTTTGCTTTTATATTTTTTTTTCAAATAGATTTCATTTAAAAATGTGTTTTAAAAAAATCTTACTTTAAATATGTTTCTTTAAAGCATTTGGTAATCTTAGTGTGTTTCTAGGCTAAAAAAAAACTGACGTTCAAACAACGATTCCGAACGGGGTTTGAACCACTATGCGATGTCATACTAAACTTTCATCTTCCCACTAGACCACAATGGCTGAGCAATGTGTTTAGTGGTTTAAATGTATATAAACACAAATTTTACGGCAATCAATTCATACAATAAATAAATTATTACACAATTTTAATATATATTTTTCGACGTCGTACAAGTCAGATACAAAACATTTGTAACAGAAAAACAAGCCGGTAAACCCATTACCGAACAGTTTTTCCGCCTCGGAATCAGGCAAAATCCTCGGCGCAAGCGCCTCGGACTTTGACCTGATTCCTCGAGCGGAAAAACTGTACGGTAACGGGTGTTACCGGCTTGTTTTTCTGTTACATATGTATTGTATCTAATACTTAAAGTACTGAAATTGAATAGCTCTGTGGGGGGTAAAGTCGTACAATTTAATTTGTCTTCAGAGTTCAGCAATTTTGTTAAACATTTATCAGTAACTTGTCTTCAATGTGTTTTAAAATTGATTTCAGACGCTTTAAAACACGTTTAATAGCCAGATGTTGTAGTTTCTTTATTTGAAATGTTTGACGTGAACAACATAATCAAATTGTCAACAAATTCGAAAAACAAAAGCTGAATGTTTACCTGGATAATATGCAATAAAATCTGCTGCAAGTTCGTTTCTGAAGCGGATTATTGGAATTTTTATCACCTCACTTTCAATTGTGTTTTTTTTTTCAAACGAGTTGTGTTTAAGTAACTACCGAACCTCTAAGTAACTACCGAACCTCAAGCTTATATTTTGAGAAAAAATATAAAAAAGACTAAACATGCCCTGACATATCGTGTGAGTTGTAAAAATATTTGCTCAAATGCCAGTGAGAGAGGCATGATTCTTTCGGATTGAGGAAAATTAATGCTTTGAAAATTAAAAATCATCTCTTTTGGCGAACATTTTATAATGATATAGCAACCTTGGTTCATTCCAAGTGGAAAATCTACGAATAACATGTATCAAGTAGAATCTGTGCTTTTTTTAAGAATCCATATAGCAAATTAAGCATTATTGTTGGAAATGGCATCTTCAATACATCTGAAAATGAGTTTTTATACTTGCCCTTTTGATCTCATGGGTTTAAAATAGAAAATAATGAGATGTGGAATAAGTGTATGCGACACAGCCCACATTCAAGCGGCAATTAAGAAAAACCACAATGGACAACCGCCAACAGCCTTCAACGAGGCCAGTAGTCGCTGCTCGCGGTTCTGCAATTGGACCATGGTCTAAATAAAATGCATATAATTCAAATCCAGTCCTCAAATAGTCACACATTAACCCCTTTCTTAAACAAGGAACAGAAAACATCAAAAAGAAAAGTACAAACGAAAGCTTTGTCAAAGATCCTGGCTAAGGACA
The DNA here is from genome assembly GCA_963971305.1 of Arcuatula senhousia. Classification (NCBI taxonomy): domain Eukaryota; kingdom Metazoa; phylum Mollusca; class Bivalvia; order Mytilida; family Mytilidae; genus Arcuatula; species Arcuatula senhousia. Next base: position 16,063,311 of record OZ020309.1, on the reverse strand, counting down.
GGAACATATATATAATATGTGTCGGGGTTAAACTAGTTTTTTGGGCTCAACCTTCCCCCTTTTAATATTCCTAGACAAAGCACAAAAACTAAACACACAATAAAAATCAAATCGATCAAAGTTGTATTCCACTAGAGAACCCCTTAGACAAAAGACAACAAGAACAAACGAAAGGAACGGTAACGGAATTCTATAGAACACTCGCTGTTACTGACAGCTAGTTGAGAATCTAGTTGAGAATCATTAATTGACTGATGTAAAAAAATCAAACTTCAAACAATACTGATTTGGTGGAGTGTCATCACACAAAACCGACATGCTTGATCGCTATATATATAAGAAGCAGAGGTACCAATGGGGTATCCAAATGTCAAAAGTCCGAAAGGGCAGTGACAAAACCAGTAAACACCAACAAGAACGGGACATAAAACAGACAACATGTAAAACATGGAAACACAAAATACTGAATATCAATCAACAACGCGAACTCCAGTCGGAACAAGAGTGAACTCAGGTGGTCCGGAAAAGTAAGCAGTTCCAGCTTGCTATAGCACACCCGTCGCGTTGCCAATAGTCCATTCAGCGTGTCAAATCCGGTAAAGGAAGACAAAACAAAACCCTATGACAAACCAACACCTGCACTTATTTGAGAGATCGAAATCAAGTGCATGATGTCTTCCGTAAAATTTCTTGAGTGAAGACAGCAACCGAGGAGCAACATAACCCTGTGTGAGCAATTTTTGCGTCAGACTTGTTGCTCTGCTATGGAAATCGATGTAGGTCCCGCGTGCTCTGGAGTAACGAATCAATTGAGATACGTAAACTCCATAAGCTGGATGCTTAAAAATGACAATTAGTAAAAAAGCTTGTGGAAGTTGTAAAGTAAGTATCAAGTTATGAATATTTCTGCCAAAGAACACTGTATTCAAAGATTTAACCAAAATATTCAATTCATATCCTTAGTGTAATAACTTTTGAAGCATTTTTTTTTCATTTCCAATGGATTGTTTTTAAACTTGTGAGCTTTATAAAAAAAACATTACCATACAATTAAGGATGTGATCTTCCTTTCACTATTAGAAAACGACGTGTACAATTATTTTTTGTTTTCAATAAGAGATCGATACTTGTGGAAGAATTTAGAAAAAACAGTTCTTGAAGAAAGACACAGGTCGGTATTAATGGGACATTCGAATGTCAACAAAAGTCCGAAAAGACAAATAAACATGAACGAGAACAACATGAAGAGAAAGACAAAATAAAAAAACACTAAGATACTGAAACAAGTCGTATCATCAATATTCGAATTGACTGCATATGCTCTGGAATGATAACATGACTACTACCACACGCTAATCACAATGCTGACGGTCATTCAGCGTGTCATATCCGGTTAAGGAGTACAAAACAAAACCCTTTAACAAACCAACACCTGTTCTCATCTAAGAGATAATCCCATAATTGTAATCGAACACGTTTTGTCTTGTAGGAGCAATAAACCATGGAGATAGGTATATGTTGTGCCCTTTGGGATACCATCCTGTTGTTTAACCTGAAGGCACGGGCATTTGGGTCAAGGAATTTATTTTTTTTATTAATTGTTTTAGAAAACAAATGCAATAAATAAAAAAAAAATCCTAGGCCCAAATGCTTTTGTTCGGAGAGGAGCCTCGGTTTTTTTGTTCTGGTCAGAAAATATTTATTTTCTAAGGTGTCAAGATAAAATGTTTCATTTAATATCATTTATTTCAGCGTTATTTTCATATGTCTAAATCTTACTTAAGAATTTGTTTTTACCTCTGCTTCTAAAATTATTTTTCACCAACAATCAGGTTCAAATATTAAGAAAGCACCAAGCTACCTTATCCCGTAGGTCCCTAATTAATCTGTTAAATTGTTATTTTTGAAATATGCTTGTTATTTATTTAATTTAAAACCAAATACTTGTCCATTTTGAAAAGAGACAAATAAATAAAAAACTTATACACATGTAATAAGCTCTCACTCGAAGGGAGCAAAATTGACTGAGTATGGCGCCTTTAACCAGAAGACGTAGTCCGCACCCACTAGCACAGAATGTAAAATTAATTTCCCATTTTGTAATTTGTATTTTAGAAAAATAAAATACGTAATTATTGTATTAATATAAATATTTTGAGTAATCCCAGCAAGGAGATCTTTTAAATGTAACGAATCTTTTTTTTACTTCGGTCACATTCTATTTACGTCATAATTATCTATAAAAAATGACAGATGCGCGGGAACCTCTAATTTTCGCGAAACAAGACAAAATGTGTTGCATGTCAACCAAACAAATAAATTGAATAATTCAACAGATGTATTTCATTCTCTTCAGTCAACAATTTTCCCTCTAGTCTTTACATTCGAAAATGAAAGTAGAAATTCTTAAATTGTGTCTTCTATGACGTCCGAAACAATGAATTGTTTATCTTTATCATATTTTGTGATTTTGGTTTTAGAAAAAACACAATCCTTGTTCTGTTTGCAAGTGCGTTCTCTTTTTAAAATCATGCAAAAACTTGCATTTCTTGCTGTTATTTAATGATAATGAGTTCTTGCTTTTATCAAAATTTGAGGTACCATTATCATTTTATAAAAGAAAGTGACTTCATCTGTGTTTAACCTGTATCATATCATGTTTGTGCTTTTAGAGTTTTTCTATTTTGATTTGTAGTTATTTAATTATATCAAAAAGTATACATTGTGTACATGTTAACATGGTGACTTAATTAATATACATTTCAAAATTAAATAGTTTACTTGTCATCGTTATCTTAGTACATTTTAGAGTTAAAAGAGTTAATTACTTTCTTTACATAACCCACGTTGTACGAAATTTATTGCTTTTAGGCCACGCAAATACAATGCAGATGTTTAAAGCTGTGGATATAACAAAGCACAGTGACTTTGCTTAATTCCTACAAAATCTTCAAACAATTTCAGTGTTCATGATTGATCTTGGCAAAGATAAATCGCATTTTCCAATAGTCAAAGAAGGCGCGAGCGAACCCACCAACAAGTGAGGAAATCCAATGTGAAACACAAACTATTTTGACAAGCTTTCATTAGTTTATGTTTCAAATTTCGCATGCTCCTCAATAACATCAAAGTCCATGGATGTGCTATGCATATTTTTCTTAGAAATCTAATCTTAGAAATTCGGTCAAACACCTGCTCCGTACCGCTTCTTCTTAATCATCTTCTTATCTCAGTAATCAAATAGGTACATGTAAACATAATTACATGTAGCATAGTGTTATCTAAATAAGTGTCTGGTGATTGTTTCTAAACCATTTTCCTTAGTTTTTATTTCCATTTATATTTCGTCATAGGAAGCGATACTTTTTTATGGGTGTTATGATGAAATTTGCAATAAAGAAGCAGGATGGCAAAAATCAGGAAATAAAAAGGTAGAACGGTGCTTTGAAATGAAAATAGGCAGGATGCAGTTTTTGGCTAAAAAAATCATGATGACATAAAAAAAATAAAACAAATTACGTGCGCTAGCACTAAAAAACAACAAGGCTACGATTTTTCTAAAATACATGTAAAAAGGCAGAATACAAAAAAGTATCCATAGTCCACCCATAAAAAACAAATGGTTGCTTCCTTACTTCTCATAATGTGGGGTCCAACTCACAATTAACATGATTAAGTCCTAAACAACGTGCATTAACCAAACAAACAAAAACATCCTTATTTTCGTGATTATACTATTATATTACATGTACATGTACTTTGTTTACGTATTATGGTCAATGAATGTTCATATTTCTGTAGTAATTGTAATTTCATGACGATAACGTTGACCACGTTGTGGTCCATCATTTGTTGGCCTTTCCTTTGTTTACATTGGTTAACCGCCGGCCTGTCCCTTTGATGACATATTAAAGCTAATATAGTATCACATTATTCATAATTTGATGAAAAATGAAAACAACATTGTTTGAATTCCTTATTTTAAGTGACTGCCATAATTGATAATTCATTCCATGTAAAGACAATTTATCAAGTCTGAAAACAAGGTCAACTATTTACAACAAGTTAGGTAAGCTTCTTGGTTATTATTCATACAACGTGAAGGTAACAAGCATTGGGGACTACACAATTATTTACGCTATTGTTTTGTAAACAAGCGAAGAAATGTCCGGATGATACAACGAAAAGATTATTATAACCACAATGAAAAGTTTACATGAATGGTAGACTTCTGACAACTAACTGTAAACAAGCGAAAATATGTCCTATGATACAATGTAACATAAAACAAGACAGTTTTAATGTGAGGTTTCTGAAATGTGAGGTTTCTCAAATGTAAACATTACCAATTAGCATGAACATGAACATAAACATTTATATAAGTAAATACGTCATGCATGTACGAAATGTATGTTGGTCTTATTTCACCTTCCCTCTCAGAACATCTGTTTCCATAATCGCGATCTCTTTTACACGAGTTACCGTTGCTTAATGCAGTTTTGTTCTGTGTTTCTTTGTTGTTGTCTTTTGTTTTTCGCTGTTCAGAATTTGTGAAATGTCTCCACTCTGTATGGGCCAAAAAAAAATCCACAGCAGTTATAGGGTTGTTGTTCAGAGTACGTTTAACAGCGTCTGGTACGCTGAATCAGGACAGGTCGCTTTGTCCACAGATCGAGCAAATAGAATGTATGCCTTTGGAAAATCTATGAAATAACCAAGCAACAAGCATGTTGCATACCAGGAGCGCATTAATTATCATATAAATGAAAACCTTAACGCCTACCATGATAATTCCTCCTGCCTTAAAAACAGTACAATCTTGCAGGTTTTAGTGTAAGTAAAAATTTCAACTTCTCTGTAGCAGGGAAAATATATTTTTCCTATTCGCACGACATATACCAAAAATCATAACCCGGATTTTCATTTCGTGAAACCTGCCCAAAATAATTCAGGGTTTATGTTTGTTGCAATATGTAAGTAAGGTTTTTTAAATTTCCAAAATCGTATAAAATCTAACAATATGCGAAAAACTGCCTTTTCATTATTGTTTATATCCAGAATTGAGGACAATGCAAATGACATGTCCAGTAGCCAGACATTTTTATGTTAACATACGTAACACCAACGTTGGAGGTCACGTTTACAAAATAAAAAAAGGCAAAGCAGGGACTGGATGGATCATAGTGTCAGGTTTCTTTACCATTAATCAACTCGTCCAAAAATGAACCCTAGCTGAACTTTTTCTTTGAAGCGAAAGAAAGTTCAGAAATTTGAAAAAAAACATACATTGTATATGCACATCTCTATGTTAATATTAAGGCCAGAAAATTTGTATTTTAAATTTTCAGATGCTGTCATCGTACATTTGATATCATATTTTCTAATATCTTTTAAACTTTTTAATACAATATAAATATGTATCATTGTGAGGTGAATTCGCCGGGAAAAGCGCTAGTATCCAATCTTTTTCAAGGACCCTGATGACCATCTTCGCTAGCCAAGGGTTACGATCCGCTATCTCTCATCTTCACGATGAGATATAGCGGATCGTAGGCTAGCGAAGATGAGATAGGGGATCGTAACCCTTGGCTAGCGAAGATGCCCGATGACGGGTCAAGCTGTTTTTCCCATGCACTATCGCGGGGTGTAGTCTTGGAGGTAGAATATCTTGTCCATGCTAACGTCATTTCTGTGGTTGCTAATACATGTACTTATCCTTTTTGAAACAATTTGTTTTTATGTCTGTATCATTCAATGATGTCATAGAGGTTAATAAATATTCGGATACAAGGTTTCGTGTTTGAAGAGTCTTTTCATATTTTTAGAAAACTACGATGAAGCTTATAAACATATGAAGGTATATTTAATTTGGAACGAGTTGACAAACGGACCAAATACCACATTATGCCTATGTGCATGCTTTTGATAAAAAGACCTGTATAAGAATATTCGAATAAATAAGAACAAAAGAAGCATTTCAGAAAAGGAATACATTGAAAAGTTCGCATTTTATTTCATTTTTTTAAATTCTTTATTTTTTTAAAGGTAGAGACAGAGAGACGTAACAAAAACCTTTGTAAATGCAAAAAAAAATACTTAACTATTTAAGGAAGTACCTAAAGGCAAAAAGTTATGTTGAACGTCCGTAATTTTCTTGATTATATTTATGTATAAAAAGAAACACTAAATGCACAATGTATATCAAAATTAGTACAATTATTTATTAAGTAGATTTTTTGAATTTTTGCCCCCAGGTCACAGAACGATTTTTTTTTTCAAAAAAATATGTTCATGCATAAAAACTGTTTAACTAATATAATATTTTACCACCAATTGAGTTCACCTGACTAAAAACTGGACCAAGGTCGCATATTATGAGACAGCAACAAATATGCAAAAAAGACGTATTAATTTCATGATGTCCAGTGACACTTTACGACGACATTTATGTCTAAATCTGCGCCTACATACCCATGTCGCCCCCTGTATGTAGATCAAAGTCTCATAATATCCTAAAAGTACAAAGTTTGATGTATGAAGAATCTGACCGTGAACTTTCTAGACGATATTTTTCTAAATATTGCTTTACATTTAAAGATTTTGATTTGCCTTTTAGTTTTCTTTACCGTTTATGCTTGAAACGACAATGGTGTACAGATTCATAATTAAAAACAACCGAATTTCAAAGCTTAATTAATTATAACAACTGAAAGTTGTGTGTAACAACTGCTCGATAAGAAATGGCGTGACGGTGATCTGCAGACTAGCATAAGACAATAGAAAATAATGAGATGTGGAATAAGTGTACGCGGCACAGCCCACAATCAAGCGGCAATTCAGAAAAAAAAAACACAATGGACAACCGCCAGCAGCCTTCAACGAGGCCAGTAAGCTAGAGATACCGAGATAACTTTGCTAAGCTCAGTGAAGTTTGTAAAAGTAATGGTTCATCGTAAGGGTTGATGATAACATAAAGACCATCGAACCGCTATATTTTAAATTTGATAAAGTTTCCAAGTAGTACTAAACTTCATTTAAACATGTCGTTCAATATATAAATATACATTTTTTTTTTGCGGTAATAGTACTATTTAAAAAGCAAATATTTTTTGTCGAACTGTTTTCTTTTTCAATCAAATAAATCAATCAAATCAAATTTATAAGCACAACTAGAATTGCCCAATGAAGGGTCAACAATTAAAAGTCAATAAATACAAAACATATGCAATAATACAACTTAAATCGAAGTGTCTCCTGGCCTATGTGCCATTGATTGTCTAAAAAGGGATCCAGGAAACTTCACTTGTAGACTTTTTATTGGATTAATATTTAATTTAGTTTAGTTTGGTTTGCTTAGATAGTTTGATGTCGGTTTTATCAAAATTTAGATAATTTTACAATTAAAAAAAGTGTGCATGGTCTTAAATGGAACAATTTTACTGTGTGTTTTGATATTCTACATGCGCATGGTACCATTTGCAGAATTTGAATAAAAGTATTGAAATGTTCTGAAATCCTACTTTAATGTATAACTTGTTATTTTTCGAACCATAATCGGTCCTATACATGTACAAATATGAAAGGAGTTAGTTAACAAACGAAAGCTATAACCTAACATATACCAACACCAAGTTACTGTGAATTCAAAACGAGAAATCTCTATGAAGCAACTGTACATTTCTTGCTCAAGTTGTAACCACAGCATTTGTCAACTCACACCCGTACAAGTGCAACAGTTGTCCTGTTATTTCGGACAGAATAACATGAACTTTAAATAGACCAAATTAAAAAGTTGTATTCATCTGTATATAGACGTTTCATACACGTAAAAGATCCCCTTGTAAACACCAACAGGTACACAACAAAGGCTATCCCTTTCTTTCGAAGGCCTTAAACTGTTCTTTTGTCCCCATCACCATTTCATTTTATTATCTTTATCGTGTCCATTGCCTTTATTAACCTTATAAACCTATAAAGTTTCGTTGGATGTAAAATACCAACCCATTTTTACTATTTTTTATTGTGGCCGAGTGGTTTCAATAGTTGTTTAAAAACCATACATGTACTCCCGCTAATAAAATTCAGGTCCGGTTTATCCCAATGACGCACACTTTCGAGAATTCTATTAAAAGATTCTCTATGAAAGTTTTCTAATTTGAAATTATTATTACAAAATTTGGCAATACGTGTCCTAGAAAAGAATCACGAGGTAGTAATTAGTGTACGGACCGTCATAGGCGGGAACTGGAACAGTGAGCAGTTTGCTGACCAAGGTCTAAGGTTTACTCCGGGTAGACCGGTAACTTCCGTGAGCCTAAAACTTAAACCGCATTTACTACTAGTAACTCATTCTTGATGATATTTCATTTTGTTTATAAACGTATCGCCAATTATTTATCTTCAACAAATGTCTTAGAAATTCTTATTGAAAAAAAATAAAAGTATATATACAGTGCTGTTTAAGATTAATATATACATTGTAATTATATCCAATGGGTAAAATAAATATCAAATGAAAACAAAACGATAAAAGTAGGCAAATTAAAGTTGAGCTCAATATGTCATGCATATGAATGTAACTGACTTGCATATAAATAAGCTTTAGAGAAATTCATTAAAATGCTTTCCATTTTCAATATTTAGAAGGCTTTTGAGTCATGCACAGCTTAATACTCAATAACCCTAAACTTTACTTTAGTCACCAATAGGTGAAAGGGGTCATAGCTTTCCGTAAAGCAATTGGATACCTTTATTTCGTAAACTTGAACTTATTGAAGTTTTTTAGAAACTAATTAATCACATAGTCGATTTTATCAATGTATGTCTCTACACTATAAGTAACAAATGCCGCATTTGCAATCATTTCTACGTAAGTATTTTAAACAACGCATGTATAATTTCTTGTTCGCGTTTAAAAAATGATTGTTTGTCCAAGAAATGGAGCATTATTATTTGATAAAAAAAATACCTCTTTACGCTATTTCAAGAATCCATAACGCATTCATTTTACATTTAAAACGCCTGTATATCAGTCTTTGCTTCTGGACTCAGGAGCAAGACAATGTCCAATATCTAGATCACCTAGAAAATTGATGATTTGTCTAAGAAAAAGAACGTATAAATTATCAAAACTATAAAATATCTGCCTGACGCTATTTCAAGAATTCGTTCTGACTCGCCTTATATGATTGACCGTTTGTTCGAATTTAGTTCAAGGTCTGTGGTATGGAAGGGCATCGTGGATCGTTATGGTGTTTTCGCCGCATTTTGTCACATTGCAAATTGCAGGAGATCGCTGGCAACTATAATAATAGCATTTAATTTTAGTACAAAAAAAAACATCATACCATGCTCAAAATGATAAATAGTGCACTAAAATATAAAGAAAATGCTCCATTTTAAGAACTTTAAAAAATCTAGATAGATTTACGATTAATATATTAAAACACTAATTTCCCAAGCTACTTTTTATATCTTAAATTTAAGAAATGTGCCACAGTCTAATTTATTTATACATTTAAGACTTTTCCATGTTTTCCGAGACAGTTTAGCTGAATGTTGAACGGTAAACTGTACAAAACTTAAAGTATTCTCAGTAAGGGTCATTGCAATTATTGTTATTATATGTAATTATCTTGTATCATGTTTTCTCGACATTAAATGCTTCATTATTTCCTTTTTTGTGTATGATTTTGTTGTTACCGTTATTATTAAATTTATGAAAAGGATATGGAGTAAATGAACATGAGACTAAAACACATATGTTAACTCCAACTGCAATTATTTTTTATGAGCTGAATGGTCATCTAGAACACGGGGAATTGTTCTACTACAAAATGTAACTCCACACGACATTAAAGACAAACTCTGTAATAGATGATTTATGAAAGGTTATGGAGTAAATGAACTTGATACCATAACACATATATTTATCTTTTCTGCTTATATTTATCCAGTACTTTTACCTTGCATTTAAAACTTAAACATGCCACAGTGACTTGTTCCTCTCTATCAATATTTTAAGAGGAGCATGATTGTGGATAGTCAAAAACTTTGAAATTCATGGGCTTGAAATGTTTAGATGAACATAGAAATTTTCATGCTAAAACCAAGTAAGATAAGGGTAATAACTGCTTACTCGAAAGCATCTCGAATTCGAATAACTCGAATAATCAGGAAGATGAACATGGAAAAGGTGAACAAGTGAACAAGCCTGAGAAGTTGATTGGCAACACAAGTCCAATGGATTTGTTACTGCAAAAAAGTATGAATGGGCAAGGGCTTGCGATTTAGCCTATTGCAACTTGCTTCGTTTGTACAAAAAAAACACTTTCAAATCTGCCGCTGAAAAAAAATGTGGGCCTATTTGGCAAATAGGCCCGCAGCAGAACCATTCAGCCTAGCTTGCCGAAAGAGGCAACTGTGCGTTTTGGATTCTGACGACAGCCCATGTAGCACAAACCCTTTTCAAAACATTTTTATTTGGTTATTTCTGAGGTCCGAAGAAAACGTTTTTAAAAAACATTTTTAAAACATTTTAAAAATGTTTTGATTTTTTAAGAATGATTTAAAAACGGTTAATTAACGTTTTCTTAAAACAGATGGAAAATAGTTTTCTGAACTGTTTTTTGAAATGTTTAAAAAATGTTTTTCTAACATTTTATTCTACATCTTTTTATAACAATTTTAAAACATTATTTTGAAATGTTATAATGACATTTAGAAAGCAGTTCCATATTATCTTTTCATAACGATTTAAAAACATATAATAAGAATATTATAAAAATGTTTTTAAAACATTCAAAGCTTACATCTTTTCATAACAGTTTTAAAACATGTTTTAGAATGGCATAGAAATGTTTTTAAATAACAATTTAAAACCTTTTTAGAAGCATGTTTTTGATATGTTTTTGTCACATTTTACCTCTAACAAATAAGACAAGTTATAACGTTATGAATTCTATATAAAATTATTAATGAGTATGAACAGATTACAGTGATAAATATACTGAAATAAAAAACTAAAAAAACTAAAATTTTATCTTATTTTAAAGTCCATTTTTTTATTGTTTTAAGTAATGTTTTTTTTTTTACTTTTACTGATTTAAATTTATTCTTAATGTTTTGTTGTTGTTTTTTCTTCTTATTAGTATTTAAGGGTTTTTTTAAGATTAAGAATGATGGTAAATATTAAAACACACACATCTCTTTCCATTGTTAATTATCTTCGATGGCATGTTAGTTGTATAACACGAGCGATACTGTGACTAATTTTCTCAAGATGTCTGATAAGCAATTATCCTGAATCGTTATCAGTAAGATCACCATGGTAACCAGCTATTTGTAAGTTTAGTGGTTTGCCACACGCTGTGTGTTGGAGTCTTTATCAGTATAGATTTAACCTTTCAAGAGAGAGGAAACACATCTTGATACACAGCTCTAAAAAATGTAAGTAGAATGATTTGTTCTATGAAAGATAGACTGATGTTAATTCTTATAATTTTAAATTTGCACATGATTCATCTTTAACCATTAATTCGAAATTAGACTTTAATCCAATATCATGCTAATGGTTACTCTATGTTTACTATGTTAATTATATTGTACATTTATAAAGATACTTGTACTTTTGGTATATAAATCGGCATTTATTTATTTTTCAGAACAATGAAAACAACTATAAAATGTATAAAGAACACCACAAGACTTGACAGATGATATTTTCCTGAAATTCCTATAAAAGTTATGATATGGATAACTCGTTGGCTTTTTTAAAGAACATCATATTCTTGTGGACTAAATTTGCGTTTTATTTCTTAATGAAGTTGCTTGTCGTGTAGTTTTCTCATTGTTCTATAAAGAATATGGCAGTTTGTTGTTTGATATGGTGATGTGACAAGCAGAAGGTTCGACCAATCAGCTTTTTCGGGGACACCTCTAATTGGAATTGGCTTTATTATGCATATGCACTTTTGCATAGTTTGCTCTAATGTTTGTCCCTCATTCCTTTGTGGACTTTAATTTCTTGGGTTTTATGTTCTTTTTTCAAGTCACTATCCAAAACCCTTAAGTATAATATGGTAAAAATACAGGATAAAAACATGCTTTTATAACAGTTTAAAAAACAGTACAAAATATGCTTATAAAATGTTTCGAAAAAACAAGTAAAAAACATTTAGTACAATCATTTCTGTAACGATTTAAAATTATGTTATTTTTATATTTATTAAAAATGTTTTAGAAAAACATTTTTAAAACATTTTAAGAAACAGTTTTAACAAACGTTATAAAAACATTTCTGGCACTCCACAAATTTATGTTTATAAAACATTTCTTAAAAATGTTTTCAGTCCTTTTAAGAAAATGTTTTAATAACATTTTTATAATGTTTTTGTGTTAGCTGGGAGGGTAGACCAAGTAGTGCAACCTAGATTACTGTTTAGAGTGGCCCTCGTCCGCGGAGATTTTCAGGTCATAAGCAAGGAAAGCTTGTCCTCTCATCATAGCGACCCAAAGCGTGTGGCGAATGCCACGCTAAAGGCACTTTATAGATTCTTATTTGTGAACCCCCAAGTAGTGCAACACAAAAGCTAAATTGCCCTCCCTTACCATTCTCTCTTTTCAAGTCGTCTTCCATTGTTTCCCGTTATTCTTCCATATTTTTTATCATCATTTGTTTATTTTATTACCCTTTCAGTTCATCGCCTTTTCATAACTTATATTGTTGTTAGAGCATATATAAACCAACGCATCCTTCTCTTTTACATAATACATGCACAATGCAATATCAGGAGACATACATGTAGCAGACAGAGCAAAATTAATTATCAGTTATCCCAATATACCCTAAAGAAGCCTCAGTTTTTGTGACACAAATATTTAACAAAACAATTTTTACGAACACTCACCTTAATTACTTGGGGTTTTACTACAATGTACTACATACAGAATTAACAGTCGATAGATATCACATCCCTTGACCGATGGCTCTTAGAAAAAAAACAATTGAACCGGAGATGTAATATTCAGTACTATATGATGTACAGTACTGTTTATAATTTTACATGAAAACAAGATTAAGATGTACAATAACAAACTTCTGCAATCAAAGCGCTGTAACTCGAAGTAATTTTACACTCTGTTTCAAGCCTTACCGCAGCTTTTCCAGCAACGTATTTTCACAAACCCTTCCTTTGGTTGTAAAGAATTGCACGCACAAATCTAATCACCGGTCGGTAGCGAATTAATTTCGACGTGAGTTTTCCCGCCATTTCCAATTTTATACAGGAAAACAGATTCCCCTTCAGAAAAAACCATGGATAAAATGATTTATCCACACAGCGATAATTGTCTGTTGAAAATTAAAAAAAAAACGATCTCTGGCTGGAAAAATCATTAAATTCTAATACACTGAATAAAGAGAACCTATATTTCCTCGTGTATATTTCCTGTGTCCTTAGGATTTCCTTTTTGTCGCGATTTTAAGAAATTCAAGGTGGGGTTGGGGGGGGGGGGGGGGGGGGTTGAAGGAGAACTATAGACTTTTTTTTCATCCCGCTTTTCCATTTTTAGAAAAATTAGACCTTTTTAAATTATATAGTTCTACATAAAATCAAGTGTTTGCTCTCTGAAATAACAGACATAAGAGAAAAACCACTGTTTAGTATCTTGCTGGACATCAGTGACAAAGTTGTTGCAGTGGCGAATTTAAGGAACGCTGTACTAGTAGGTGTACGCCTCCCGACTAAAACAATCATAGTTTATATTCATATCAAGGTCGCTGTTCTATTCTTGTTTTATTTTAACCTTTCAGTACCCTTACAGTTATGTGTTTAGTCAATGAATAAATTATTTGTAATCTATTTAGGAATGATGCCAGTATACAGATGTACCAAAGAGTCGTTAACCGATAAGACGAAAGTGCACTGTTTAGTGCAGGCACACTTGACTAAGTAGATATATTAGTTTTAGTGTTAATTTTTAACTTTTATGCATTCTAATTTTTACTTTTTTACTTTCAATACATTTAAGGAGTCCCATGTGGGACCCGGGAGGCGAAAAGTCCCGCAGCAGAACCTAGCTTGTCTTGGGTCTTGGGATTCTTACGTCGGGTCAGTGCTCAGCCAACAGAGCGAGCAAGTGTGTACCCTAGGTGGCTGAACTTGGTGACCCCCGTCCGCGGGGATTGTCAGGTCTATAATACGGAAACCCTGACCGTTGACCATAGTGGGCCATTTTGTATGGTAAGTGCCACGCTTCATGCACGTAAAAGACCCCTTTGTTGACCGCAAAGTAATGTACTATTTGCCCATACCCACTTGTCCCCTTTTCCTGTGGTCTTCAAAAATACTGTCTTTTTATTTCCAACCCCTTCCCCATATTTCTCATTATCATCAATCATTTGAGGTTCATATTATCATCCTTTAATGTTCATCGCCTTTTAATGACCTATATAGTGGTGCAAGGGCATTAAACACCAACTCACTCACGCACTCACGAAACCTTCATCGGACAAATGATAACGGTAAAGGACAATTTAACGTGAAAGGGGGGCTTGTTGTTGAACTTTCTTTCTTCTGCTTTGTCAGTGCATTGAAATATTATACAGGGTTATTGGCAACAAAATATTTTACATTTACATCAAAAATCAAATTAAATACTAACTTTAAAAAAACACACACAAACAGCTTTGCCTTCAGAAATAAATTGTAGTCCCTTTTTCCTTACCATGTTTTGAATAGAGAAAAAAACCTTTGTGCCGGACTCTACATTGAACTATATTAAAGATACTACACGTGTACTAAGACATGTGAGAGGTCCTAGCTGTGGACAGTAGCATGGTAAACGTCAGGCTCATTTATTCAGATAAAGCTGTTCCAAAACTTTTCATCTTTCTCGAACCCATTGTAATTAAAGTGACAATCTTTTCTCTATACGATTGCCGAGATGTGGAGACAATTCTTATAAAAATATCATCTTACAATAAATTCATCTTTATATATGGACAAAAAGTATTGGAAGTGCAGCTTCACCAGAAGAGCATATATCAACATATTATTAAGTATAAAATCTACTAGTATTTTAAAGTCTAGGTCATTGGTACCCCAATTTATTTGGCACATCTTCGCCTATATTTTTTTCTTTTTTTGTTTTGTTTTCTCTTCTTGGACATATGAGATTGATTATCCCAGTTATGACGTTTTGTTTTCACCTCTATTTGCTGCAATAAATGTAGGCGCGAAAAGTTGTTGTAAGATGGTCCAAATTGCAAAGAGGCATTGGCGGAGCATTCGCAATTAGTCGCAAAGAGAGCATATCAGTGTTCTGCCATGGCGGTCGAGTTTGGCCAAGGCTCCAGGCTACACTTTTATGACAACTGATGCTTAGCTTTGCTCACACTTCATTATCTGGTCGTGGGCTCTTTGATGGTAATAAGATTCCTGAAGCTTTCTAGTTCTACAGTTTATTATATACACATTTAATAGCGGCATTCAGAAACATATTTTTCAATGAGTTTAAACAAAGTACAGGATGAATTGAGTTAATCTGTAAAATCTTGAAAATCACAAAACATATGGCACTGCTTCTGTTTATAAAAATTATGGATAAAATAACTATTACGACGCCATAAGTTTTCAGTTATTCAAGACTTAACAACTATCACTTTAACACCTCTGAGGAACTCATCACGGCAATACTTCCTGTGTTGGCAAGATATTCCGTATTCACATTAACATCAACATCAAGAACTGCATGGATACCATTTGGCTAATAACATCAGTTCCAAAACATTAATACATCTCACAACACTAGAACTGGCTATACCTGCGTAGGCTACAGCTAACAGTCCACTTAAAACATTATCCAATTCACAAACAACACGAGAACTGGCTATACCTGTGAAGTCTACAGCTGAATCAGTCAATTCTGACAGTTCATAAAAGCTACAACTACTTCATTATTAACTCAAAGTTATTCCTCATAATTCATGAACACTAACTAACTAATTTAAGAATCCTCATAACATCAACCTCTCACAATATCTTAGTAGAATTCTGCCCCTAACTGAAAACCTAAGGGTCTTATATAGTAACCAGCACCAAAATTGCACCAACAATTAATTAACATTCCCATCAGCATATTTGACCTATATTGAACACCAAACTAGCACCAAATCAGCACCAAAAACCTATTTATCAAATCATAATGACAAGTATGACAGTTAGCATCCTCTGAACTTAACCACAAATGAAACATGATATCCCTGCACCTTATCCACTGATAAAGATTATATAATGCGATACATATGACTAGAACTATAAATCTAGCAAAATGATATTTTATTAAAAATATAAGACAAAAACTAATTACTACAATTCATGAAAAATACACCTTGACATTTCTTGCAATAATCAACGAAGCTAACAAATATATATATACATGTGTATTTTAGAATAACTTATAAAATATCTGATGGGCAAATCAGATTTTTTTTTAAACTTGGATATGCAAAAGAGTTTTATTCAAATAAAATGTTACACATTTTACTTACAAATATTTTTTTTGCTTAGTAATTTCTTTGTATTCTTGGGTATGTGTATAAGAAATACCGATGAACCTTTACAGAAAAGTTGCTAAGCAAAAGAAATATATAATTTTTTAAAATCATCGGTTTTTGATGGATATCAACCTAGAAAAACTTAAATTTAACCCCTTCCGGTTAAAAACAATGCATGGCCACATTTAAAAAAAGGATTTCGAGTTTTTAAGAACGGGGTGTTGCCGGCTATGGTTAACGCAAGAGTAATGAAGACCACGTGCGTTTACCGTAGCTTGTAAACCTCATGTTCAAATTTAACAGTAACATTCGGCAACCGAACAAAGATTTCACACCTTATAGATCTTGAAGCTTTAAAATTTGTGTGTGTGTTGGTGTTTAACGCCCTTTATCGACGCACCTGGGCCATGTAGGGCGTTCAGTTTTAATGGTGGTGGAAACCGGAGTACCCAGAGGAAACCACCCACCATGGGCAGGTAACTGACAAACCTAATCACATACAGTTGGGGAATTCCTTTTTTTTGTAAAATACAAACGGGACTCGATTACCAGCAGAGAGGTGATCGGCTATTGATCAATAGTGTGGTATTTAAACCAGGGCCTAAGACCACTCGGCCATCAAGGTCCACTGAAGCTTTAAGTTGAAAGCATACCTGAAATTATTTGGATCACTTCACCGTGACTTCTCATAACTTATATGGAACTCCTCCTTCAAACAAAGGTACGACCAAGTATGTGTTACCCTCGGGGACTCTGGTCCACAAGCAGCAGTTATTGGTTTCAAAAAACGGGTTGTTGAGGATTATTCCATCTGTTTATCGTAAAGGATTCGGTTCCTAAATCAGAAAGGCTTCGTTTCCGACTTCGAATGATTTGGAAGCCAGTATTTATGCTATAAAACATTTGTATTACAAAACTCGATTCGATTATCAATATTTTAACAAAACGACTTCGTTTTTTTGTTTAATCAAAAAGGCAAAACAAGGTATAAATGATACTTTACATGTAAGAAGCAGAGGTACCAATGGGGTATCCGAATGTCAAAAGTCCGAAAGGGCAGAGACAAAACTAGTTAACACCAACAAGAACGGGACAAAAACAGACAACATGTAAAACATGGAAACACAAAATAACTGAATATCAATCAACAACGCGAACTCCAGTTGAAACAAGAGTGAACTCAGGTGCTCCGGAAGAGTAAGCAGTTCCTGCTTTCTATAGCACACCCGTTGCGTTGCCAATAGTCTATTCAGCGTGTCAAATCCGGTAAAGGAAGACTGCACTCATCTGAGAGATCGAAATCCCATATTTGTCTATAAGTGCATGATGTCTTCCGTAAAATTCCTTGGGTGAAAACAGCAACCGAGGAGCAACATAACCCTGTGTGAGCAATTTTTGCGTCAGACGTGTCGCTCTGCTAAGGAAATCGATGTAAGTCCCGCACGCTCTGGAGTAACGAATCAATTGAGATATGTAATCTCCATAAGCTGGAGCGGACGGAATGTTGCTACACAAGAAGGGAAAGTTGACGATTAAGACTTGGTTTCTGAATACGACAAATGTACGACAGGTAATGTATTTGTTATGTAAAATCCTGAACTACTTCCACTGTTTGTTCTGATTCGAATATTCAAAAACAAAACTGAATATGTGTTGCCTTCCGTGAAACTATTCATTTCTAATAAAACGGGCTGTTGTTTAAACCAGTCAACGTCGCATTGATAGTCATGATTGATAATCCGAAGGAGTGCGTTGTCTCGTCTGAAACACAAGGACTTGGATTCTGGTCATTTTTATCGCCTTAAAAAAATCGACCCCTACTCTATAATACCCACAAACTGCTACCCACAAGGTGGGTATAATAGAGTAGGGGGTCGATTTAGTCGATATAAATGACCAAAATCCAAGCCACGTGGTCTGAAAGGATGATTAAATATTCATAGCAGATAAAAGTCAAATACAGTCATGACAGTGCAAAGGGAGATAACGAGTAAAATAACAAATACAAGCACTTGAAGTTAAAATAAATTTCGTTGGAAACAGAAATAATTGAAATACAAACAATAGCAAACACACAAATCTTAGATACTTTGAGCGTTGGAAGTAAAATGTGTGGTGTATGCCGAAACAAAAATTGTCAAAAAAGCCATTCAAGCCTTGAAAAGGAAACTTTGGTATATTTGGTAAAGCTGGTCAAACCGTAAAATGCATACAACAGCAATTATAAGTTGAGTGGGTTGGGATGATGTTATTCTAGAATATCTACCATTCCTTGACTAATAATGAGATGAGAATCCTGCAATGAAAAAAACTTAATACCAATCATTTAATGATCAAAGAAATGCATGACAAATTTAGACAAGCTTAAGAGAAGTTATGTACATGTTTTGAGGGGTAAAAATTTACATGTTATTTTTTTAATTTACCCCCCCCAAAAAAAAAAACCAATATCAACCCAGAACAAAATATTGATTATCAAATGTGAAAATAAACCAGACAGAATTTTATGACTGAAAGAAGAGTCAACACATTTATATAGAAGCACTTTAGATCTTTGGAGAGCTTTCGCTGTTTATTCATGAAACTAGCTTAAAAGTATAAATTGCTTGTTATAGATATAAACATTTTTAAGATGCGAAGAAGTATAGTTAGGACATCAAACTATCGTTCGAAAAGGCAACGACAACATTAGTAGACACAAAATAAAAGACGAGTAAACCAAGTCATGCAAGTGCAAAGGGACATCATAACAAATTAAAGACATAAAACAACTTTAAATAATTGTTTTGAGTTTGCCTTTCGGATTTTTTATCGGATGTTGCTTATGGCACCTCTCTTATCATTTCCAGGAATCTAGCTTTACTATGTTTTTTTTTAATATGTACACACTTTTATTTGCTTAGCAAAATTTGGGACCAGTAATCATTGATAACTTTAGACACGTTCTAACATCTCTTCAGAACTGTCAGAAACTGTAAGCACCTGACTACCCCTGACAGTTCCTGACAACTTCTGACGGCTCCTGACAGTTCTAAACCCCGACAGATTCAGAATTATTCTGGTTTATTGTCCAAAGTAATAAAAGTTACATGGCTATCGAGAATATAATTTTAACAGAAAGTTGATAATTTTTAAAACAAAATTTTAACAAAGCTGACAAAACATTGAAATAAACGTACATGACGTCATTTAGAACTGTAATGACCTGTCAGAGCCAAAAACTGTCAGAGCACAGAACTGTCATGGACCAGAGGAACTCTATGCTGTCAGGGGCTAGATGAGTTCTAAGCTGCCAGGGGCTAGATGAATTATAAGCTTTCAGTGCAAAGAACAGTTCTAAAAGTGTCAGTGGCTGGAACAGTTTATGACAGTTCTGCCCCAAAACAGTTTATGACATTTTGTGTCCTTGGTTAGAACAGTTCTAGAACTATCATGAGAGCCTGACAGTAGAGATGTTAGAACAGATCTCAACTGTACTGTAAGTGTCTTTATTTTTCGTAAAATTAAATAGATTTGAATAATATATTTAGTAAGATGCAAAGGTTGCTTCCTAACCATTTCTTTAGTAAAATTATTTCTTTAGTTAAGCTAAAAGCACTTTTGATGGCCATTTAAAGGAAAACTTCGAGAACAACTCTTGACTTTATTTTCCGATATATGAAATTTTCGGTTTTTATTTAATTTTGCAGACAAAATGCATTTTAGAAAAAAAAACAGTTGAATCGTCTAAAGCGTTTAAACATCATAATTGTACAAAATTGAACATAAAGAACAGTTTAACGTTTTGTTTTATAGCTTTTTGACACAATTAGTTATCTATTATTATATTCTGTCGATGTTGCAACATTCAAGTATGGCTTAATCTAAAAATTATTGAATCAAAATAATGTTAGGCACATATCATTACTCTCTATTAGTACCATCCTCTATTTTATGTTCAATTATTTTGTCAATAGATTCAATATAGAAAATGATTTGATAAATAGCTCGTTATTTAAAAAACATCTGTCTGGTATTTCAAATAACTATGATAAATACATATATTTGAGTAATTATAGAGATTTTTTTAACATGTATTATAAAACAAAACACATTTCCTATATCACGTACCATATATCGCATACCCTACATTGCATACCCTATATTGCATGGCCTATATTGCAAATACCCTATATTGCATACCCTTTATTGCATGGTCCATATTGCATATACCCTATATTGCATACCCTATATTGCATGGCCCATATCGCATACTTTATATTGCATGGCCTATATCGCATACCCTATATTGCATGGCCTATATCGCATACCCTATACTGCATGGCATATATCGCATACCCTATATTGCATGGCATATACCGCATACCCTATATCACATGACCTATATCCCATATCCTATATATATGTTACAGTCATTTTCTTAATTTAGGCATTTTGTTAAATGACTGAAAATTTTAGGCATTTTATAAAATGCCGATCGATTTTAGGCATTCTATAAAATGACTAAAATCTTCAGTTATTTAACAAAATGCCTGGAAAAATATTGAAAATTTTAATAAAATGTCTGAAATAAGCAAACAACTTCTTAATACCAAGAAAGACATTTTAAATATGAATTAAGGTGGAATGTTCAATAAAAAACCTTGTCCATAAAATAAAAATACTGGCTATAAAATGTATTACTAATATAAAGGTTTAGAAAAATAGCCATAGCAACCCCAATTTCCCTGAATCCCTCATCTTAATTGTCCTTACGCTATAAGGGTCTCTCATATGAGATATTACGCCTTTAAGGGATCATCTGACAACTTTGATCCTAAGGAGACTTTTGTAAAGCATAATGGGATGGAGGCTTAAGCTTTTCTCTATCTACCCTTAATTATATAGGGTAAAAACAAGAATAAAGCTTCTTTGTACCTTTCGCTCCTATAAAGGGATCATCTGAAAACTTCCAATCAATTACGATTTTCAAGTGTTTTTTACGGATCAATTAGTTAGTTAGTTAGTTAGTTATTGCTTTACTCCCAAGCAGCACGATTTCGGCTATATCCGGGAGATGAACATAAAAATGATGATGCAATGAACATGAAATGATGATGAAGTGGAGGGAATGGGGACACAAGTCCAATCGGGTTGGAGATTTTTGACTGCCACTGGAAAAAGGAGTAATGGGTAGGGACGGGAAATTTAGCCTCCTGCATGGGGATCCTACGGGTCCTACTCTTACCGAGACCTGCAGCAGGGTTCGCTTTGTGGGCAAAGCAGCCTGACCCGATGTCAGGTTTCTGAGCGCTCTTTAGTGGACTTTTACCGACAAGCTTAGCGCTGCTGCGGGCCTATTCGCCACCCGGAACCCGCACGAGTGTTTTACGGATCAAAAATCGAAACAAATCTTTTGCACAGAATTCCCGATGAATCATTCATGCAAAGTTTCACTAAATTCTGTTCAGTAGAATTATAGAAGAAAATTATTAACAGACAACTGACGACGACGATGGACACTAAGTAATTGCAATAGCTCACGGTCCAGGTGAGCTAATAAAAAGAAATAATACCTTTGAAAATATAGTAGTAATCCAAGACATTCTCTTTTGTTGCTTTCTTTACTTTTTGAATGATCTTACAAAATGTAATTAAACTTGGTATGCAAGAAGTATAACATATGTAGCGGTGTTTGTTATCACAAATTTTTAATTCTCTAAAATTGACGAGCTCGCGTTTATTTTTTTAGTCCAATAGCAGAAGGCGAGGGGTATATGAGCGTGCTCACTAAGGTTCTTATATTCATAAATGTCTAATGTCGTTAAAATTTTCTGTTTTTGGTCACAGATCCTATTGCTAAGATTTATATGACAATAAAAGTTGATTGATCGATTGATATAATATCCCTTTTCAAAATCTCTAAAAGTTTGTTTGTAAAATTTTGTTCTGAGTTTAAAGAAAATTCTGCATTTGCCATGGTCAAGCAGTGATTTTACAAATGAAATAAACTCCAGTTATGAACATGTTCTCAATAAAGAAAATAAGTTTCAAACGCTCTTGTAAGTTATGTGTATAGGATTGCAAATACCCATACGGCAATTTCTTATTTTATACAATTTAGGCATTTTCTTTAATTTTGTTAAAAAATTCCAGGCATTTTGTAAAATGCCTTAATATTTCCAGGCATTTTATATAATGCCGATAGGACTTCGTCATTTTATAAAATGCCTAAAATATCAGGCATTTTACAAAATGCCTGATTTAAGAAAATGACTGTAACATATATATTTATATCGCATGACCTACATCCCATACCTTATATCGCATCACCTATATCGTATGCCCTATATCGCACCCTGTCTCAAAAAAACACAAAGGTAAGTACAAAATGTTACAATGTAAACACATATATATATATGATATGATTAATATGAAATGGCTATATATATATATACCACATGCTACAATCCTCGACCAATATCGACCCTCGGGCCGATGGCCTCAGGGTGATATAAATATCTTGCGTTTTTACAGCATGAAGTACAGATTTGGACATATGTAATATTCAGTATGTATTTTTCTTGCTACTTGTACATGTAAGTATATAACATATATGTACATTTGTACATTCCTTGCATACTCGAAATATCAAAATTCAAAAGAGGCTTTTGTTTCAACAAACATTTAAAATGAGTAAGGGGTCGACACCGACCAATTACCTTGAAGGGGAGGGGGGCTTGGTTTTTTCCTATAACAAAATATTTTGAAATGATTTTTGATGAAAAAAAAATATTTAGGCAGCAGAGGATAAGAAAAAAATATATTTTGATGAAGGATTTCTGCTTTATAGAATAATGCTAGCAAAAATTAAAAAATTCTGTCGCGACGAAGCCTTGAAGAATAATATTTCTCTCGCGACGCATTATAAAAAATATATTTCTTCTGGCCAAAACAACAAACCATCCCCCCCTTTTCGAGTTAAATGGTCCCTTAGGTTGATTAAATTACTATTTGCTTATAGCTCAAAACTAGATTCCTAACTCTCAGATGAGTACAGATGATGGTTTGACATACAGGTTTAGTATTGTCTTCCTTTTAACGGATTTTACCAAATCGGAACTCCACTCGGCTTTCTCTGTTAACATAGGCGGACTGAGTCGAGTTGTGCACTGATTGGGATTTGACCCAAAAGATTGACATTCTGTAACACATCCGTTCACTATCGTTTCAACTTGTGTTCACATTGTTGAGTGCTGCTCTGTTGTAAAATGTGGGTTTTTTATTGTTTGGTCATTACCAATTATATCAAAAGTCAATACAATGGACGATAGAAATTTCACGGATATTACTGGTAAATGGTAAACACGTAGAATTATTAAGACAACCCAATCAATTTACGGTGTATCATTTAAACAAAAAAACAATGAGATAAAATAGTAGACAAAAGACTCAAAATGACTTTTTCTGTGTTAAAAATCATAGACCGTGTAAATTTATTGGGCCGCCAAGGGATTTCCAATCTTTTACCACAGCCGGTGTTACATACTAGTTTTTCCCCCTACTCATCTTCCCCCCGGAAAAATCAGTATATACTGAGATTTCCCCCCGAAATATCAGTATATACTGAATATCCCCCCCTTAAATTTGGGTAGGAAAAATGAGTATATACTAGATTTCCCCCCTTTCGCAATCCCATACTGATCTTCCCCCCTTCATATTAAGGCTCCGTTTAGTCTTTTTTGATTTAATGTTATAATTTTTATCACTATGTCAATGTAACACTTCTAATAATGCACTTTGAGAAAAAAACTTGATCTATTTGCAAGAATTTTATCAAATTAATTTAATTTTTCTTTAATTTTTGGTTTAAACTTTAAGATTCTGTTTTATTATGCTAGTCTTGTTTGGCTTTTTGTTTTAAAATAAGACAAATTAGAAAAAGCATAGACATAAACGATCAATTTGAGTTAAGATCGAAAACAATTAAAAGAGGCACTGTAAACGAAGCTTTCAGGAATAAATAAAATACAAGAACAGACTTTTTGTCTCCCCCAAGAGCAAAACATTCTACCTCGGTTTGTTAAACGGGAAACAGATAAGCGCCAGCCCTGAAAACGCATCCCACCATTTCAGACTCCTACCTAAAGCTGAATACCAAATATCAAAAGGCTGCAAATAACAGTTGCTGAATACATAAATTGTGACGGACGCCGGTGCATTTTTATGGTCCCGGTCCACGGTATTAGGACACTTGAAGCAGTTTTATTTGTGCAATGGCTTTTGTAGAAGTGGTTCAACAGTAATATCATAGCATTTAAGGCTCTCTTTTTGATATGATCATGAATAGGTTGATAGATAGTTATTTCTCTGTGTCACGTTGACTACAGTATTTACCATAACATGTATATGGAAAGGCGAGGAAAGGATAATCCTGATAGATCGCATGGTACATTCTTAAATCTAGGCAGATAGAATATTTGATTTGCACTGAACGTGCACGGGATTTCCCTTCTCAAATCTTTACAAACATAGATGATATCCCATCCTCACTATATATAATAATAAAAAAAGAATAATCTTAAACTAAAATTATCTTAGATTTATTGAAAGTAGAAATAGTCTCACCTTTTTCACAGTTGTTGACAGTTCAACGGTTTTGCATACTGGGGAAAAAACCAGTATGGCGAAAAAATGAGTATGTGTTATACATACCAGATTTTCCCCTGGGGGAAAACAGTATATACTCATTTTTCCCCAGGGGAAAATCTAGTGTATACTAGATCTTCCGGGGGAAAGCTGAGTATATACTCATTTTCCGGGGAGAAATTCTAGTATTGGGGAAAAACTAGTATGTAACACCGGTAATAACCCGTGGATCTAAATAGATAACAAAGTAACAGCTCATGCCAAAGAATGCTTGAAAAGAAAAGAAAATTCCAATCAAGCGCTGAAAACATTAACTCTGTAGATTTGGATTTAACGGTTTTTGAATTACAATTATCTAAAAACTGTCTAAACATAATTTAAATCTGACCAATCGTAAAATTTTGCTTGACCAACTTTTTGTCTTCCGATACATATGCTTACTTGAGGTTCATGGTTACACTTCGAATAAAATGGTAGATATTTGACCTATTTTTCTAGTCTATGTACAACTTAAACGACACATAGAAACACAAAATAAAGTGTAGCAGCGTCTAGATATAAAAATCGCCGACCATTTTCCCTTCCAGTTTTCAAGATTACTTTTGTTGTTTTCTCTTTTCATTTTCTTTCCGTTCAAATTGTACCATAAATAAAGCATGGATTACCCCTAAATACCCTTCCATAAAACCGATTGTGAGTAGATTTGATAACACAAATAATGAAATTACCTAGCAGGTGGAGGCCAAATGACAGGGCATTGGTGATATTTGGCTTTATTTGGGTGGACGGAAAAACGCAAAGAAAATGCACCGGCAAAACGGGTCAAGTGTACACGTACAAAATACTAAAAGTTTATGCAAAAAATATTTATCTAGACGCTGCTACGCCTTATTAAGCAATTTATCGGCAATTTGCGGCATTTTCCTTTGATGTTTGCTGGTTGAGAAAACTTGTATCACATACTGGCTGTGATACAAAAAATAACAGGTCACTTCCAAGGAGGCGCGTGACGTTGCTATGCATTAACGTCGCGCGTATATGTTCTTTCGCGTCAATTTATGAATGAAAATATTGGAACGTCATTCATAAAATTGCCGCATCACCGCCTACGCTAAATAAATTCTTCGTAAAATGAAATTATTAGAAAATAAGAAGTTGGTCATGAATCAATCGGTATTGCCGATAAAGGAAATATAAGACATTTTGTTTTTGAGATGGATTTTATCACGGCTTTACGTATCAGGCTCGCCCTACCGGGCTCGACTGATACTTGCCGTGATAAAATCCATCTCAAAAACAAAATGCCTCATATTCCTTATATAACGTGTAGTTAAGGCTCCACATAGACTGAAAAAAGACGTAAAATATCAGTCATTTTTCCCAAAGTGTAAAGATGAACCTTAAAAGACATACTTGCTTGACATTTTTAGTGCTTATAAAAGTAAAACATTTTATCGGTAATAAGCGGCTTTTTCCTTTGATCTCATCTGCCTGATATTTTTTAGTATCATGGACAGTCCGTGATACAAGAAAATATCAGGTGGGAGCACTTGATAACTGTGACGTCATTACCGATAAAAAGAATATTATATACTTTCCTTTTTTGATACAATCTACATCTAGTCTCGTATCAGACTCGTCCTACCGGACTCGTCTGATACTCACCTAGATATAGAATAGTATCAAAAAGGAAAGTACATAATATTCTATATATCGCATGAGAGGCAAGCAAAACCTTATGGCGGGCAATGGCTGGGTACCACTGAGGAAATGCAGATTTGGTTCATATCAAAAATAATCCTTTCTTCATACAACCGACTATAATAACTACATATACCTTGTTCACAGAAGTCAATGTTTATGTTTTCATTAGATACATTTTGTTAATTTATTCAACCATGTTTTAATGAAATTTAAAAAAGAGGCTTTAATGGATGGGTTGCGATAAGACCCTTTTCAGCCCACCGCGAAAGTCAAAATTAAAATTGAGTATATTCTATCACAAAATGTCTTGTTGGAAATGTTAATATTTTTATTTTTTGAAAATAAGCGTCTGTTACCGTAGTTGAAAAGCTTATTTTAATCTTTTAGTAAAAGGTGCTTGAAATGAACCAACGCAAATGATTTTAATATATTGTACCAAGTATGGGAAACTGGCGCAAATGAGTGATATAAGTAGTATAGAGGGTTGAGATGGTTATCATTTCTCGGGTCGTCCCCGGGTCGTCCCATCATTTGCGCAGGTCTGCGACGTCATATCCACTTCTGGTCCGCCATCTTGCTTCCGGTTCCGCCATCTTGCTTCCGGTCCGCCATCTTGCTTCCGGTCTGCCATCTTGTTTCCGGTTCCGCCATTTTGCTTCCGGTCGGCCATCTTGCTTCCGGTTCCGGTGACGCCACATCCGGTAATTAAGGGGAGGTAATTCCGCAAAGTGACCGCACGGTAAAAGGCTTGTAACTAAGTTATTCCTTGACCGATTCCTTTCGGGTTTGTTGCATTGTCTTTAGTATGACAATGTCTCTTTGATGATTATCTTTGTGGTCTTCAGTGGTCATTAGAGGCTTGACCAGTAGGTGACCATTTACTATTTCTTATCAAAGGTGGGGTTGTCGTATATCGTTGGAAAGGTAGCAAGGTGTAGTTGCCATGTTTGAGTTGTTTGAGTCGGTAGTGGTCAGTGGTCAGTCAGGGCTTGACCATAAGGTGTCCCCTTTTTCTTTTTGTTGTATACTTAGCGTGTAATATGTCATTGTAAAGCTTGTGAGGTCTAGTTTTATATTCTTTTCTTTCGTGTCAATCTAAGGGAAGTAACTCTTGGTTTCTACTGTGTTTTAAGTCTTGTACTTGATACCATTTGTAAGGAATTTGCCGGGCTTTGTGGGGTAGTACTGGTTTGATCTTTTTTATAGGGCGTTAGGGATAACAAATCGATTTTAAGTTTCGATACTTTATTTTGAACACAGTAATAGGTTTCAGTCTTCATCCTCGTCGTCTTCACTCTCCTCGTCAGGCCTGAACTGTTTTATTTTCTCATCCAGCAAGTACTTTCTCTTCTCAGTAGCGTATTTCCAAGACTCTTCATACTCATAATCTTCATCGTCCCTCAGTCGTTTTGCTGTTTGTTTGATCTTCTTGTGGAGTGGATCTCGTGCCATTTCCATTTGCCACATAATGTTATGGACGTAGCGATTTTTCAAAGCTTCTCTATAGAGCGGGAGCAAATCCAAGTCAGCCTTTGATATTGCCTTTTTTTCGTGGTGACCTTTTTCCGTTTATTCATCCATTTTCTTTTCGTGTTCGTCTTTGTAGCTGATCATCACTTGTCCAATAAAGTCACCCCACGGATCAAACTGTTCTCCGGGGTAAGTTTCTTCGTCTTCAGACAAGTCGTCACTCTTTTCTGATTCCGTATCCTCCTCTTCCTCTTCCTCAGTTTCCCATTCCGGGTCCTCCTTCAACCATTCCGGTTCCTCCATTTTTCTTTGATGCTTCTGTTCTTTGTGTCTCTGTAGATTGAACAACTTTTGACTTGTGTATCCGCATACGTCGCAATTGTACATCTTTCCTTCTCGACGGCCGGGTTCTATCTGATGATTTTTGTTCCGTCCGTGTAAATTTATCTATCACTTCTGAATAGTATAACATGTTGTTAACAGAATCCTCATTGCCGGTGCGGATTTGATCGGGTCTCGTTAAATTGTCTTTCTTTCTTTTCCATACATAGGCAAAGAATGCATTCCTCAAATTTGCTAAGCTCTTTCTATTGTATGCAAGCTTCAATGCTTTGAATCTACGCCATTCTTTAAATATTTGCTGGCATTCTATGCACGGCACAATTAAATTTTGTTTCGATTTATAAAACTGATCTTTTGGCTTCCTCTCGCCGCATTTACGACAAACACGTTCCCCGTTCTCACTTTCAATTTTCTTTTCTATGAGTTTTAGAAGATAATCCATTACATTTACGTGTGTCTTGTTCGAATACATTTGAGCCACTGACAACATTGATCATTCATTTTGCCTTTTCAAAATTGTATCGTCCAATCATCTCTCAGTATTTTATCACGTGACTTTCTCTTTGCTCTTCTTGCTCTTTTGATTGCTCAGTTTGCTCTTTTGCAGCTCATCTTGCTCTTTTGCAACTCCTTTTGCTCTTTTGCAGCTCATCTTGCTCTTTTCCTTGCTCATCTTGCTCTTCTGCAGCTCTTTTTAGCTCTTTACTTTGCTCATCTTGCTCTTTTGCAGCTCATTTTGCTCATTTACCTTGCTCATCTTGCTCTTTTGCTGCTTTTCTTACTAATTTGATCACCCAGCAGCAGCAGCAGCAGCAGCCATTTTACCCTCTTCCCCCTTTCACTTACGCAGCAGCAGCAGCAGCAGCAGCAGCCATTTTACCCTCTCCCCCCCTTTCACTGATGCAGCAGCAGCAGCAGCAGCCGTTTTAACACCTTCTCCCCCCTTTTTTTTCACTTAAGCAGCAGCAGCAGCAGCCATTTCATCCTCTTCTCCCCTTTCACTTATGCAGCACCAGCCGTTTCCTTACCTTCTTCCCTTTTCTTCTAGTTGAGTTTTTCCTGTCCTGTGTTAACTTGTACAACTTTTGTCAAGCAGGGAATCCAGACCACTTTATACTTTTAATTTTCCATAGGCCCTGTGTTAAATCTGTTGGCGACTCGTGTCACCCCCAGATCTCAGCAATGAAGTCGTGTGTAATCATGCGGAACTAACTATTCCATTGAGATCATTTTGTACTTGATAACCCAATATTTTCTAACCAGTTCAAACCGGTTTCTTTTCGTTCCGATACTACCTCTTTGCAGTTCTATTTTTAACCCTTACCCTAACTCTAGCTATTCTAGTTTGTAATTCTAACCCTAACCCTTTCTCTTTTCAGTTCTATTTTAGCCCTTACCATAATTCTAACTCTAACTCTCTTTGATAGTGTTGTCATTGTATTTTTAACCCTTACCCTAACCCTAACCCTTGCTATTCTAGTTTGTTATTCTAACCCTAAACCCTAACCCTATCCTCTAACCCTAACACTAACCTCTAACCCTAACCCTAACCTTTTCTCTTTTCAGTCCTATTTCTAGCCCTTACCCCAATTCTAACTCTAACTCTCTTTGATAGTGTTGTCATTGTATTTTTAATCCTTACCCTAACCCTTGCTTTTTTAGTTTGTTATTCTAACCCTATCCTCTAACCCTATCCTCTAACCCTAACCCTATCCTCTAACCCTAACACTAACCTCTAACCCTAACCCTAACCTTTTCTCTTTTCAGTTCTATTTTTAGCCCTTATCCCAATTTTAACTCTAACTCTCTTTGATAGTGTTGTCATTGTATTTTTAACCCTTACCCTAACCCTAACCCTTTCTCTTTTCAGTTCTTTTTTAAGCCCTCATCCCCATTCTAACTCTAACTCTATTTGCCTTTGTTGTCATTGTATTTCTAACTCAAACCCTAATTTTCTTTTCTCTAACTCTCTCTTCTCTAACCCCAACCCTTTCTCTTTCCATTTCTATTTCTTTACCATTTACTCTAACCCTAACCTAAATTCTCCTCTGTTGTGTATAGTATTTCTATTCATGTTCGTACCCTTACCCTAACTCTTCTGCTATGAAGCCTTAACCCTAACTCTTGATCTCGTTGCACGTAGTGCTCTTTTTGTTGTTGTTCTGCTTTTCCTGTTCATGTGCGGTTTGTAATATCACGTTTGCGCCAATTTCTGATTCTTTGTGAAGTTCAACAAAAACAATGCAAACAATAATGCATTTACAAAAACAACAACAAAAAGAGCACTACGTGCAAAAAGAGCACTACGTGCAAAGAGATCAAGAGTTAGGGTTAAGGCTTCATAGCAGAAGAGTTAGGGTAAGGGTACGAACATGAATAGAAATACTATACACAACAGAGGAGAATTTAGGTTAGGGTTAGAGTAAATGGCAAAGAAATAGAAATGGAAAGAGAAAGGGTTGGGGTTAGAGAAGAGAGAGTTAGAGAAAAGAAAATTAGGGTTTGAGTTAGAAATACAATGACAACAAAGGCAAATAGAGTTAGAGTTAGAATGGGGATGAGGGCTTAAAAAAGAACTGAAAAGAGAAAGGGTTAGGGTTAGGGTTAGGGTTAGAGGTTAGTGTTAGGGTTAGAATAACAAACTAAAATACCAAGGCTTAGGGTTAGGGTAAGGGTTAAAAATACAATGACAACACTATCAAAGAGAGTTAGAGTTAGAATTGGGATAAGTGCTAAAAATAGAACTGAAAAGAGAAAAGGTTAGGGTTAGGGTTAGAGGTTAGTGTTAGGGTTAGAGGATAGGGTTAGAATAACAAACTAAAAAAGCAAGGGTTAGGGTAAGGATTAAAAATACAATGACAACACTATCAAAGAGAGTTAGAGTTAGAATTGGGGTAAGGGCTAGAAATAGGACTGAAAAGAGAAAAGGTTAGGGTTAGGGTTAGAGGTTAGTGTTAGGGTTAGAGGATAGGGTTAGGGTTTAGGGTTAGAATAACAAACTAGAATAGCAAGGGTTAGGGTTAGGGTAAGGGTTAAAAATACAATGACAACACTATCAAAGAGAGTTAGAGTTAGAATTATGGTAAGGGCTAAAATAGAACTGAAAAGAGAAAGGGTTAGGGTTAGAATTACAAACTAGAATAGCTAGAGTTAGGGTAAGGGTTAAAAATAGAACTGCAAAGAGGTAGTATCGGAACGAAAAGAAACCGGTTTGAACTGGTTAGAAGATATTGGGTTATCAAGTACAAAATGATCTCAATGGAATAGTTAGTTCCGCATGATTACACACGACTTCATTGCTGAGATCTGGGGGTGACACGAGTCGCCAACAGATTTAACACAGGGCCTATGGAAAATTAAAAGTATAAAGTGGTCTGGATTCCCTGCTTGACAAAAGTTGTACAAGTTAACACAGGACAGGAAAAACTCAACTAGAAGAAAAGGGAAGAAGGTAAGGAAACGGCTGGTGCTGCATAAGTGAAAGGGGAGAAGAGGATGAAATGGCTGCTGCTGCTGCTGCTTAAGTGAAAAAAAAGGGGGGAGAAGGTGTTAAAACGGCTGCTGCTGCTGCTGCTGCATCAGTGAAAGGGGGGGAGAGGGTAAAATGGCTGCTGCTGCTGCTGCTGCTGCTGCTGCTGCGTAAGTGAAAGGGGGAAGAGGGTAAAATGGCTGCTGCTGCTGCTGCTGCTGGGTGATCAAATTAGTAAGAAAAGCAGCAAAAGAGCAAGATGAGCAAGGTAAATGAGCAAAATGAGCTGCAAAAGAGCAAGATGAGCAAAGTAAAGAGCTAAAAAGAGCTGCAGAAGAGCTAGATGAGCAAGGAAAAGAGCAAGATGAGCTGCAAAAGAGCAAAAGGAGTTGCAAAAGAGCAAGATGAGCTGCAAAAGAGCAAACTGAGCAATCAAAAGAGCAAGAAGAGCAAAGAGTAAGTCACGTGATAAAATACTGAGAGATGATTGGACGATACAATTTTGAAAAGGCAAAATGAATGATCAATGTTGTCAGTGGCTCAAATGTATTCGAACAAGACACACGTAAATGTAATGGATTATCTTCTAAAACTCATAGAAAAGAAAATTGAAAGTGAGAACGGGGAACGTGTTTGTCGTAAATGCGGCGAGAGGAAGCCAAAAGATCAGTTTTATAAATCGAAACAAAATTTAATTGTGCCGTGCATAGAATGCCAGCAAATATTTAAAGAATGGCGTAGATTCAAAGCATTGAAGCTTGCATACAATAGAAAGAGCTTAGCAAATTTGAGGAATGCATTCTTTGCCTATGTATGGAAAAGAAAGAAAGACAATTTAACGAGACCCGATCAAATCCGCACCGGCAATGAGGATTCTGTTAACAACATGTTATACTATTCAGAAGTGATAGATAAATTTACACGGACGGAACAAAAATCATCAGATAGAACCCGGCCGTCGAGAAGGAAAGATGTACAATTGCGACGTATGCGGATACACAAGTCAAAAGTTGTTCAATCTACAGAGACACAAAGAACAGAAGCATCAAAGAAAAATGGAGGAACCGGAATGGTTGAAGGAGGACCCGGAATGGGAAACTGAGGAAGAGGAAGAGGAGGATACGGAATCAGAAAAGAGTGACGACTTGTCTGAAGACGAAGAAACTTACCCCGGAGAACAGTTTGATCCGTGGGGTGACTTTATTGGACAAGTGATGATCAGCTACAAAGACGAACACGAAAAGAAAATGGATGAATAAACGGAAAAAGGTCACCACGAAAAAAAGGCAATATCAAAGGCTGACTTGGATTTGCTCCCGCTCTATAGAGAAGCTTTGAAAAATCGCTACGTCCATAACATTATGTGGCAAATGGAAATGGCACGAGATCCACTCCACAAGAAGATCAAACAAACAGCAAAACGACTGAGGGACGATGAAGATTATGAGTATGAAGAGTCTTGGAAATACGCTACTGAGAAGAGAAAGTACTTGCTGGATGAGAAAATAAAACAGTTCAGGCCTGACGAGGAGAGTGAAGACGACGAGGATGAAGACTGAAACCTATTACTGTGTTCAAAATAAAGTATCGAAACTTAAAATCGATTTGTTATCCCTAACGCCCTATAAAAAAGATCAAACCAGTACTACCCCACAAAGCCCGGCAAATTCCTTACAAATGGTATCAAGTACAAGACTTAAAACACAGTAGAAACCAAGAGTTACTTCCCTTAGATTGACACGAAAGAAAAGAATATAAAACTAGACCTCACAAGCTTTACAATGACATATTACACGCTAAGTATACAACAAAAAGAAAAAGGGGACACCTTATGGTCAAGCCCTGACTGACCACTGACCACTACCGACTCAAACAACTCAAACATGGCAACTACACCTTGCTACCTTTCCAACGATATACGACAACCCCACCTACTGGTCAAGCCTCTAATGACCACTGAAGACCACAAAGATAATCATCAAAGAGACATTGTCATACTAAAGACAATGCAACAAACCCGAAAGGAATCGGTCAAGGAATAACTTAGTTACAAGCCTTTTACCGTGCGGTCACTTTGCGGAATTACATCCCCTTAATTACCGGATGTGGCGTCACCGGAACCGGAAGCAAGATGGCCGACCGGAAGCAAAATGGCGGAACCGGAAGCAAGATGGCAGACCGGAAGCAAGATGGCGGACCGGAAGCAAGATGGCGGAACCGGAAGCAAGATGGCGGACCGGAAGTGGATATGACGTCGCAGACCTGCGCAAATGATGGGACGACCCGGGGACGACCCGAGAAATGATAACCATCTCAACCCTCTATACTACTGATATATATATCCCTCCCGGAAGTATAGCTCCATATTTTATTCAAAAACTTGTATTACTGAAACACATCTTTTGTGAAAAGCCCAAGCTGGTTCCGCGTGCAAGATATACTGAAAATTTAAAAAGACTATAATTTTTGAGCTTGTTGTCAGTAGTTAAAAATGTGCAAAATCTCTCCGTTTTCTTCGTTTTTCTTAAGATAAGCGGTCATTTCAATTTCAAAATTGTTGATTAAAGTGATGTGTATATGTGATGGACCTTTTATAGAAGTGTAAATACAGGCATCAAGTATATAAGCACAAAATTTCAAGTTAATGAAGCCTTACCTTGAAATTTTCTTTAAATCAAGATGAAATTTTCATTTAAAATGGGTCAATTTTGAACCCGATTTTCGAAGCTGTGGTCGTGCAAAAGTATTTAAAAGAAGTCTTTTGCAACAGAACAATCAGTTTGCTACAAAATAAGGTATAAAGTAACAGGATATGAAATACTTTTTATTTTTCGCCTATAGATGGGCCAAAATAGGGCCTTATCGCAACCCATCCTTTGTATTCGTTTAATACATGTGTGTAGTGTACCCGGGGTAGTGTATTTATACGCCATTTCCGAGAAAGGACGGGATGGATAGTTTTCCCGGGGTGATTCTTTTATTAGAATTTTTTTAAAGCATGTCAACTTCCGGTGCATGAATGAGCAAAGGGTAAAAATAAATATGCTTTATTATTTATTAACGATGGAATCTGAGATTTTAGAAATTTTTCTACATAGGTAAGAAAACTTGTCCAATTTATTGAAGTATTTACCGTTTACAGAAATATTATTGATCTCATAATTCCAAAGACGCTTTTGCCTAAGCTTATGGGGCAGCAAACCAGTTTGCTTCAAAAACTGGTAAAGTCACAAGATAAATTTTATCTAATTGAGGGATTTTTCCGGAAAGGCAATGAACTCGAAAATTGCGTATTGATCGCGCCATAACTCACAAAGTGCGAATCGAGAAAATGCATATTTGACATCAACACCATGTTTAATTTCAAATGATATCCTATCAACTGATGCCTGGCAACTATCAACAGAACACGTTGATAGGTGAAAGGTATTTTATTTCTGGATTTGCATCGACCGATTTTTTGAATGCAGTTATATTTGCAAAAAGGCATTTTCAAATACGCCATTTCCGAGATAGGACGGGATGGATAGTTTTCCCGGGGTGATTCTTTTATTAGAATTTTTTTAAAGCATGTCAACTTCCGGTGCACGAATGAGCAAAGGGTAAAAATAAATATGCTTTATTATTTATTAACGATGGAATCTGAAATTTTAGAAATTTTTCTACATAGGTAAGAAAACTTGTCCAATTTATTGAAGTATTTACCGTTTACAGAAATATTATTGATCTCATAATTCCAAAGACGCTTTTGCCTTAGCTTATGGGGCAGCAAACCAGTTTGCTTCAAAAACTGGTAAAGTCACAAGATAAATTTTATCTAATTGAGGGATTTTTCCGGAAAAGCAATGAACTCGAAAATTGCGTATTCAATCCTAATTTCCAGGACAATTTACAGAATGCAATAAACAAGCTTTATTTAACTTTCTTGTATTTTTTTTATTATTTCTATTATCCCCGATGATAAGCACTGCTGTTGGGTTTTTAGTTCCCCGAGGTAAGCATTTTCTGACATCTACACTTTTGTGGTGAAGTACACATTAAGGTGTAAAGGACAAGTCTGATAAGGCCCATATTTGGCCTGACCCCTATAAGGCTTTTGTCTATAGAAAACTCCAATAATTATTGTTGATAAATGAGTTGAATGGATGCAGAAGCTTGTTTCACAAAATTTTTATGATATGATACATGTACTGATGGAAAATATTGTGACAAAACATGGTCAGTATACATAGGTGTTGTCAATTTACTTAAATATAAACAATTTTTTGTATTTTTTTTCAATTTTTTTTATGTCTGCACCTACGTAGACCAGACTGTTTTTTCATGAAATCTTAATATCACAATGAAAAATTAGTGGTCTACGTTGTTGTGGGCCTTGAAAATAACAAAATACGTATGAAAGACGACACATTTAAAACCCTAAGGTTTTTTCCTTCCCCAGGCATTGGTTGGTCTTAGTCATAATTTCGGTTCAAGTTCCGCATAATTAAGTTGGCTATTGTTGTATGCCCTTTATATTTATGTAGTGATTGGCGTTTTCAAACTTTTTGGTTGAGTGCCTCTGATGAGTTTTGATGCACATTTATGATTAGGCGGAGCTGTCTGTTTATGTAGTTTTCATTGAAATATAATGAGTATAAGCGTCTTTAAATAAACAATTTTTCTCAACTAAACTTTTTAAGTTTATTTCTAACTCACCTATTAGCAAACTAATTTTAAAAAATCAACACATATATTCCACCTTTTAATGAAAATGGAATACCAACATTTTTTATTCGCCATATCTGTACTACCTAGAACCGGTTAAAGTGTCAAACGTCAAGTTCTTCGGCGCCTAATTGGTAATATGTCTATAACATTCTACGCTTGAATATTACATATTTGGTTATATGAAAAAAGGCATGTAGTTGTAACAAGATATAAAATCATTTCAGACCATAGTAAAGTGCTTTCGACCAATGAAGTTGTTCCATTTTGTATGTCTTATTCGTGAAAACCGTGACATTTCCATGGTCTTAATAAAGGATTATCTTTTCTTCAAAACTCATCTGATTAATACAGAAACTTGCCGGAGGCTAATTACATATCTACATCTACATCTACATCTACCGAAGGATTACAACATCTACTACGGGTTACGAAGCGCCGTCTCCACCAGACTATACTGCTTCCAACTTAGGAAAAAGACAGAAATAAAAGAAAAGAAAGAATCCAAATTGCGTTTTCGCCTCTTAGACTAGACCAATCTAGCTACCGTAGCGGCCCATGGGCATACACCCAACCGGCACAGTTCAAGTCCTCATAAGGACCTACATTTTTGTACTTACAATTTGGAGGGACCTAACAAACTATAAAGAGAGTGTGGACAGCCCCCGCTTGAAGGATACCAAGTCGGTGGTCTCAGTTATTTTCATCCTTAGAAAGAAACTGTACTTTAGTATGTCTGTTCTGGTATGGTACTGCAGTATCTTCTTGGAGTTGTTGGATCTAGTTCTGATGGATGCTGGTGCTATATAGTCTACTGATGGAATGTCGACTAGAACATTACCAGCTGTATCTTGGTTTGTCTTGATTCTAGTGTGTCCCATTGTAGTTGACTGAGCATGTCTGTATGGTACTGGTGTCTCTGTAGTGGTTGAATGCGTACCTCGCAGCCCTTCTCTTTACCATTTCTATGATGTTGCTTTACTGCTTGGTGTGTGGATTCCATACTGAGGCACAGTATTCTAGGTTTGGCCTTACTAAGGACAAGTACGCTGCAGATTTGATATCTTTGCTGCTGATCCTGAGATTTTTCTTCAAGAATCCTGACATTCTGTTGGCTTTCTTGATGGTTCTGTCGATGTGGTGGTTCGAATCGATCCATGATAGATTATGGCTCAGGTGTACCCCTAGGTACTTGGTGGTTTTAGCCTCTTCGAGTAGATGTCCCTTGGAATGGTAGTCAAAAAGTGAGTGAGTGAGTGAGTGAGTGAGTGAGTGAGTGAGTGAGTGAGTGAGTGAGTGCGTGAGTGCGTGAGTAAGTGAGTGAGTGAGTGAGTGAGTGAGTGAGTGAGTGAGTGAGTGAGTGAGTGAGTGAGTGAGTGAGTGTTTTACGCCAGTACAACACTATTTAGGTTATTTACAGGCGATGAACATGAAAATAATAAAAAAATGAACATGAAATGAAAATGATGCATGAAATATGGGGATGGGATGAGAAACAAAGGAACGATAAATTTTATAGAACCACAGGAAAAGGGGAGAGGTGGGTAGGGGCAGAAAATTTAGCCTATGTGGTGCACTACTTGGCGGTCCGCAAAGGGTTTTTTTACGTGTATAAAGCGTGGCACTCTCCACACACGTTGGCCCACTGTGGTCAGGGTGACAAGGTTAGCAGTTGTGTCTCACAGCTTCTCCTAGCCCGGAAATCATGCATGCTGACAGTCTGTGAGGATGCAAAATTCGTCAAAATGGTTCAGTATGTTGCTGGTCAGGGTGTGCTCTTGCAGCTTACATATATAGGAAAATAAATGAGCAGAAATTCAACAAATTGATAATGCAAACTTTTGAGCAAAGATAATCCTTAATTAACCATGTATTTTAGCGAGCATAGCTCGCAAGCGGGCACGAAGTGCCCGCTCGAGCGGAGAGCTCTACGGTATTTGTTTCCGCGAGAAATTTGCTAATGCTGATTTAGATTTTTAATGGTCCGGAAAGGGTTATTATTTTTACAGGTCCGGAGTGAATGTTAAAATAACTTATAAGAAAAGAAATAATGCTTAAAAAAATAATAAATTGCGTTTTTTACAAGAAAATAATATTCTTAAAATAATAAATACACATAATCTGCTCGTTTCGTCTTGGTTATATGCACGTACGAAACTAACGTGTCTCGAAGCTCAATCGCCCCATACGATCTCGCCCCAAAATAAGCAAATGGAAATATTGGAAATTAAATGATAGCGATATCCCTGAATGTCGACATTTAGAACAAAAAAACGTAGTCCCTTTTAGCTATGCTCGCATTTAGGCAATGCCTACTCCATATTCCATTATACTTTTCTTGTTTAAAATTATACACTGTATTTTTGCTTTGTTTTCTTGAAGGTCGTCGTGAATTAGACGCATAAAATGGGAAAATATCATTTCAAAAATTTTCCGAAAAGAAAAACAACAGAGCAACACTATTTGGTTTAAAATCAATCAAAAAGTTAATTTCCTAACAAAATATGAATGTTCTCATCGGCACACAATTAAGTTATTCTAAAAATATTCGATTGATTTGCATGAAATCGATATTTGCAAATTCAAAAAAAAAAACTAAATTACCGTGTCAAATTGACTTTTAAAATATGATAAAGTTTTTTGCATACCTTATATATTTTATGTAATTGAAGGAAAATAAAGCACTTTTCAAGCTGAACATAAAATACCTTACCCTCCACATCTTCTCTTCTTGCTATTGTCAAGTTAACCTATCTTATTGGTAGAACTTGCTACTAAAATATCATCTATCATTTCATATTATTGCTTTAATATCTTGAGCCCTTTACAATGGTCTAAATTTGTAAAATACAAATACCAAAAACGGCTATAAAAACGGTTAATTTGGTTATGCTGTACATCGATATTTCAAGGAGAAACCTCTCATCAGCAGCATTTAAATCGAAACAATTGAATGTCAAACAACTAAAAATATTGAACAAATAAAGTACTAAAAGCCAAAGCGAATAGGGAAGCCAAATCCAGCACCTAGGATATCGATATGATAATCCCTGTCTTTATGATTAAGTACGAGCAAAGCGATTGTCATATTTTTACATTATACTTACTATGTTTTTTAAGTTTGACCATATTTTTATTTTTGAAATATAATAACAGTATCTATTTCTTCTAATTTCTTAGATATATTTTTTTTTAAATATACAAAAATATGGCAGCCTTATAATCATGTATTATTTATAGCGTTTACAGGTATTTAAAAAAAATGTTAATGCGAGAAAATCCCTAACATTTATTTGTTACTGTAGATACAATAAAGATATGAATATGATGAAAAACACCACAGCCTTGCTGTATCCCTTTGGGCATTTTAATGTCATCTATGTATTGCAATCGCTAAATCCAATCTAAAATAACTGATTTTTAGATATTTAGGTACATGTATCAAAATCATTTTCATTACATAGTTTTTATCATCACAAACTTCTAAATAGCCTTTAGGAATATTATTATTTGTCAACATGAAAATGTCGGATAGAAGGTAGGTTTAAAGTATATACATTTTTGATACCATGTATTCACCTAGATATAATAAAATAAGATATTCATGTCTTTAATTGTAAGCTTATAATAAGGTGCATACATTTTTATTTTGCATTTACAAAATCTTAGTTAATACAGACAAACGCAAAAAATTCAACTGTTGGTGAAAAAATCATCAGAAATTTAGCAGGTATTATAAAGCGGAGAAAATTTCGGAGCATAGCTCTTATCGCAATGAAATAAAATGTACTTTTTGAAAATGAAGGAAATAATTTTATGCACAAGCAGACCGAGAAAAGGGCCTGGTTTACCGGTGCAGTATTTTGCCTTCAATTGCGTAGAAATTTTTAAACTTTGTCTACTTGAACAGTTTTTGGATCAAAGTAATCTTAAATTATTATATCTTATATAGGAAGCAAAGGTGTACCAAAGGGGTAATCAGTATCATAAAACCGTAAAGATAAAGACAAAACCGGCAGACAAAAACTCACCACAACAAAACAAACCACATAACAACATAAAACCCACACACACATAACAACAAAACCGCATTCAGCAATGTGAACTCTAGTCGAAACGAAAGTGAACTCAGGTGCTCCGGGAGAGTAAGCAGTTCCTGCTTGTTATAGCACACCCGTCACGTTGTCAAAGATCGATTAAGTGTTGGTCAAATCCGGAAAGGATGACATTACAAAACTCAATGTCAAACCAACATCTGTGCTCATCTGAGAGATAGAAATCCCGTATTTGTAAACAAGCACATGATGTCGTCCGTAAAATTTCTTGAGT
This sequence comes from Arcuatula senhousia, assembly GCA_963971305.1. Classification (NCBI taxonomy): domain Eukaryota; kingdom Metazoa; phylum Mollusca; class Bivalvia; order Mytilida; family Mytilidae; genus Arcuatula; species Arcuatula senhousia. Next base: position 16,022,104 of record OZ020309.1, on the reverse strand, counting down.
GATGACAACAACCTGGGAGCAACATACCCCTGTGTTAACAATTTGCTTGTCAGCCGTGTAGCTCTATCAAGGAAGTCGTTGTACTCCCCACATGCTCTGGAATAACGAATCAATTGTGATACGTAAACTCCATATGATGGAGCGGACGGAATGTTGCTACACAGAAAGGGAAAGTTAACTATTGGAAAGTTGAAGTCATCACGTTTGTCATAAAGCCTTGTACAAAGCCTTCCTTGTGTGTCAATTTCGAGAAATAGATCCAAATATGAAGCAGACCTCCTAGAATCTGTATATATCCATATTCCCTAAAACAATATCATCAAATTTGACGTTATATCAAAAACAATAAATTTTCACTAATTTTGGTTAAGTTTTTAGAGGATATAAAGGTGGAGCTACCTTTCGCCCAGAATTTTTTATTATAAATATATCTATTGTACTAAATGAAATACCGGTATATGGATATTGTTTTGGGAGACAGCAAACTAAGCAAAATGTTATTGCATTGAGTACTTTTCAAAAGTTATGTTGTATTGTGACAGTCACCTTTAATAACAATATTACTAAGAATACAATGATGTAAGCAATTATAATTTCTTTACATTATTAAAGTATATATGCACTCAAGATGATATGCAAGCAATTTTAATCCACATGAACAAGGTTTAGATTTCTCCATTTTGATACTTATTCAACCTGCTCCCTTGTGCTTGTACAGTTCATGTACAAGCATTTGTGACCTGCATTTGCTATTGTTGTTATAGTGTCCAGTAATAAAGTTTTGTTTAGATTTACAGTTCTGTTCATAGTGATTTATATTTTGGATTTCCTTTGTTTGGGTTCTAGTACTGCTGATGAGGAATAAAATTCCGAAATGGCCATACAACTCATACAAATTTATTGCTGTTGGAGTTTACATATGTGTTATGATCACATGTTCTTTTACTCCATATCCTTTTATTAAATATTAATCGTGCTTATACGTTTTTCTATTTTATTTTCTCGAAGGTGTTCAACTGTTTTAGGAGTTGTGATCTACTTGTCTACGATTTTTTGGAAATGCAACACTGCAGGTACATGTAATTCAGTACTTTTAAATATGATAAGATATGGTATAAGATACACAACCTACTTATGAACTTTTATTAGCTAGAATACATGCAAAAACGATATATAAAAACACAAGTATTTGATAAATAACTACCAAAAATATATGTAAAACAATCAATGAATCATGATTCTAAAAACAAAAAATTGCACTTCAAAAATAAGTTTTAAAGAGATTGAAAAAAGTAGTAAAAACTATCAAAAAATATAAAGTACATTAGGTGTAAAGAGATAAAACGTTATTTACATGAAATACGAAAGTTGTTTTTTTTCAAATACTTGTGATTATTTTGATCCTAATGAATTTTCCGATTTTTTTAGTTCAATATTGTTTAAAACACCAGGTTTCTTTCCTTGTAATGCACATGGTTGATATCCTCGGTGCTGGAGTTTGCTTCCTTGTTCGAACGTTTTGGTTTTGAGTACTTTTCGTTTTCAACAGTTTGGGATTTTGACCTTCCAATGTTTTGATTTAAATGCTACTGATGGGAGGTTACTCATTGAAATATCGATATATAGCATATCCAAATTAACCGTTTATACCCGCGTTTTGGTATTTGTAATTTTTCAGCTAATATCTGTATCTTTGCCTGTCCAGACAATGATTGCCCCTATGGCTATATTCCGGCAGGTTGCCCAAGATGTCAGTGCGCTCCTAATCCATGCCTTGTAAGTAATGCATTGTTTCCGAAAAACTTATGATCACCAAAAATATAATCATTTATAGGCAGTATCTCACTTCGAAAATTCCCATTTTTAAGGTGCTTTTTATACCCCCCACTTCAAAAGTGGGGGGTATATAGTGATAGGGGTGTCCGTCCGTCCTTCCGTTACACTTCAGGGTACCCATCTCTTATCCGCAACTCCTCCTAAACCCCTTGGTGGATTTTCACAATCTTTGTGACATAATGTAGATGTGCACCTACTATTTCAAAATTTGATCAGAATGATTTTTGGAGTTTCCCATAGCAAAACATGGACTCAGCCATTCGACTACATGGGGGTGCCCATCTCTTATCTGCAACTCATCCTAAAACCCTTGATGGATTTTCATGAAACCTACACACAATCTTTGTGACATAATGTAGATGTGCACCTACTATTTGAAAGTTTATCTGATTAATGTTTTTTGGGGGTATTTATTTGTGAGCTGCGGCTCACAGTTTTTCTAGTTTTTCTTGCAATATTGCAACACGTTCTCTTTTCTTTATTATTGAAGGTGTTTTTTGTTCAATTTAAGAGCAGAATAAAACTTTAACTCAATATCACATCAGTACACAAATTTGAAGGTCAAATATCTTTTTTTTCTAAAAAATTATTTTTGTTGGTGTCTATGAATGATTTCTATAATAGAGTAATAAATGAAGGTAACAACAAGAAAATGGGTTGATCAGCCTCATATGTTCAAAAAAAACATACTGGTGAAGTTGACAAATGTGTATATTGTACTTCTTTTGTTATAGTATACAAAGTGTCCTACTGGTTTTTCTTGTGAAAGTATTCCACAGAAATGTGCCAACTTTGTGTGTCCACATAGAGCACATTGTATTCCAGATATGTCAAAAGGGGGTAAGTAAAAGACTTACATTTAATAATCGGTTAGAAATGGTTTCCCATTCCGCATTAAATCTAGTCTGTGCTAAAAAGTTTGTTATACACAACCATTGCGCCAACCAAAGGATGCTTGGTGATTTTCAAGGTTTTCATATATTCTGAAAGCCAAGGTATTACTCTATGAAGATTTTATGTTCCGAAACATTAATTTTGTACTATTTGAAGTTTTGTATTCCGTAAAAAGATGATTTGTAAAGATATTTACTTATACTGGTGAGTCATTTTGAATTTTGAAGTATTCTATTTTTTAAAAAGGTCTTTCAGTTGAACCATCTCTTGAAAGGATATGAAAATATTGGTATAAGACAAAAAATGCGCGATTTTTCGCAGATAAGCACTATAAAAAATCTTTCTTCTTTCAAATTTTGCTTCAGATTAATTTTTTTATTACCTGATTTTCGATACATACTATTTTATTTCAGAACAACCATGTGGATGTAATGACCCTTTTAGTCCTGTTTGCGCCACAAATTTCTTAGAGACAGTGAATTTTGCAAATGAATGCAATATGGAATGCAGTCGGTAAGTACACAAATGCACATGTTTATTATGTAATTACATTTCAAGAAAAAAACTCCACACTTAAAAGTTTTTTTTTTAAATTGCATTTGAAAAAAAATATATATATCTTTTTTTTACTATTTTTAATATCAATCTCGAGCGCTCGACCTATTATGTCGTGCTGTTGACTTATTATAACGATTATAACAAATGAATAATAGGCAAACCACATATTTTGGAAATGTCGAAAGCAAGAGATATTAAGTCAAGCGTTCGCTCGAGATAATAAATTGAGAGTATGATAATAAATAGAGAGCTCAAAATGTAAGTCGAGAGCACAACATAAAAAGTCGATTGCATGACATATTAGTCAAAAGCATGACATAATAAGTCGTAAGCATGACTTAATTAGTCAAAAACACGACATAATTAGTCGAGCACAGGACATGAACAAGTCGAGATAATGACATAATAAGTCTAGTGCTCGAGATTAAAAGTCAAGAGCACGACATAATAAGTCGAACACTCGAGATAAACTTTAATACAAATTACAAAAAGAGTGTCATAAATGTACCACCGGACAAGTAAAAAATACAAAGCACAGGCGCACATTGGTGCATGATTGAACTCTTGAGTTCCATCTACGTATTTGGATATAACAAGAGAAATGTTGTGTCTTAAGAATAGTCTTTAGCATATCCGGTTTTCAAATATATGGTTGACATGAAATGCATTTACTGTAGGTTAATTTTTCTTAAGTATCTTTTGAAAAATTCCTGTTTTATAAAATCAATTGTGCCACAGTTTAATCTTAATATGTGTAATTCATTTTCCATTCGCAACAAACTGTCTTGTTACACCTTCCATTTTATTTTTAATTATTTCATTTCTTCCGGTATCATCCTCTCATTCTAGCGGACATTTCGTGAAGAAACATGATGGGTTTTGTCACTGTGATTGTCCAGACTATTACGATCCTGTGTGTGCACGGAGCCAAGATGGTGAAGTCTCGTTTGTCAATAACTGCTGGAGATCTTGCAAGTATGGTCACTTATCATTAAGTTAGCTTGTGTTGTTTATTCCGTACATGTATGAGCGGATGCTAAGGAATCAAGTTCCAACGCTCAGTAATGATAGCTTCACTACACTATCCACAGTTTCGATTGAAATGTAAAAAGATTCGAATGAAAAGTTCTCTCAGATTTCGACCGTCGTTGTGCACCTTTTGCTTGGAATAAAGGTTACCTAATATATTCAGAAGTGAAAATTATTTTTCAAATTAACATTGTTATATGTTTATACATTTTCTTTTAGAAAGCTTTACCCATGCAGTTAAGTTATGTTTATACATTTTCTTTTAGAAATCTTTACTCATGCAGTTAAGTTCGATAACCCCTGGTCGTAAAATCATCTTTTCTTTTCAATTTCTAAACGGTGAGCAAAATCTGAGGTTTTCGTTTCAAATATAAGTTATATCATTTTATTAATGTTTCATATTGTAGTGGAGCAGCCTTGTTACACGAAGGAATGTGTGACTGTAACTGTCCTCTCACTAAACAGGAAGTCTGTGGAAATGATGGACAAACCTACATTAACGAGTGTGTTATGGGTTGTGCGTAAGTATAGACAAAAATTTTTTTTTTGGCTTATGTATAATATTTTCTATCCTTGAGCCAATGCAATACGGCGAGCACCGACTGTTGAATTTTTTTTTAATAACCACTCGTTTATGCAAGTTGTGCCGCGTCCACTTACTACACACTGAGACTCCACATCTCACCACCGTCTATTGATGGAAATATGTACGGTCCGTGTTAGCTTCGTTTTATATCAGTGATCGAGTTGACTGGTTACAAATCCAAAACCAGACTTAAAGACGAAGAATGCACCAAATTCCTGCTAAAAAAGATATTCTAGAAATGTCTCATCCACTTTCACGTCAAGTCATGTAAAACAACATCCATGAAAAAACAATTTCTTGGAATGTTCTTACACTTTGATCTGCTTTGCAATTGATCAAGGACAAGAATTATGATGTATCTTAATATGAAGAAACACAAAAAGACGTACTCTTCTTATACTAGAATGTAGAACACCTAGCAATAATACGACAAATACAAACAAAAACTACGACAACTTCCTACTTTATAAAATTCTATGTACTCATATATTGTCTTTCTGTTCTTTTTTTACAGCGGTGTATCAAAATATAAGAACTTTCCGTGCTGATGGCACAGTTAATTCGCTTGTTCGACAGTGATATATGAAATATATCTACAATTCTTTTCAAGACTTTGTCTGATGATGCGTTTTTATTTTTATTTTATTCCGTTCATTTATATACTCCCGGAAAAAAAGAAACTGTGCATGTCTATTGGAAATCAATTGTACCCATTTTTTTTCCTAATCGGAAAATTGTAAAAATACGGTTATCGAGTTGAAATTTTCACTAAATGTCGAGTGGAATTTGCAGATCATTTTTGGAAAAAAAAATTTAAAATGAATTCCAGTTTCTGAGATTTAGAAAACAACGTTTTTATCCCAAATATGAAAAATGAAAATTTTCATCCAAAATTTAAGCTGTTTACTTTTCTTTCAATCTCTAAAAGGGGAAACATTTTTCGTGAAAATCAGCTGAGAAAACATTATTTCAAAAACGTGTGTTGTTTTAAAAGTGTGATTTTGTGAATTCCAGATTGACACTTGCAAACAAAACATCTCTTAGTTGCCTTAAAATGAAAAAAAAACAAGATCTTTAGGAAAATGATTTTGCAACACTTTTTTGATAAAATGTATCAAATACTAGATAAAATGTTACATTTGTGATTTTTCAAAGTCATGCACAGTTTCTTTTTTCCATTAGTATTATATTATATTATATTATAATAGTTAAAAATGTAACCTACATAGCATAATATGTACATTAAAAATACGATAAATTATAGTTCTGTGCACGTGTTTATTGAATGCGGTTTCAAAACGTTTTTTTTTCATTTTGAAAAAGTGTATATATATATATTGATATTTAAATGTGCTGAATTTAAGAAAGAAATCAATTCATATTTTCTTTCTTTCTTTTCATACGGGTGACTCATAGGATAATCTGGTTTTAAGTAATTGTAAGCGCAGTTTACTTTCATTTGCAACCTGTCTTTTACATGTTTTGGTCTCTGTAATGATGATATCATTAATTATTAGATCTGTTGTTGAAACGTCCTATGGCATCACAAAGATTCGTTGTTTTTGAGAAGCTTCTTAATATTTACATGCACCATATATAATACATGGTGAACACTGCGACCTTTAATTTCCGTTTACCGAATATTTCGATTTAATGTTAAGGATAATGGATTTTCTGTCAGAGTTTTCAGGGCAAATACAAGCCACGTCCTCTAAAAATTTGGTATATGGCTTGATTCTATCATATCATTTGCTGTATTCTTAGTTTAGCACTACATGTATTTGTTGTAAAGCGAATTTGCACTTAATACATGTAGCTTCAAAATGCGTCCGAAATATGTCGTTTCTCTCCGTATTTGGTTCAATAATATAGCCTATTGAACAACTAGAATTCTCGTTCAGACCGAGGACTTTGCTAGTATATCGACCAAAGCATTAAGTTTCAGACGTTTCTTTAACTAAGCACCAAGAAGTAACCAGCTTCAACAATACAATCCAAGGTTCATTTTAAGTACATTGATATAATGATATATTAACGGCACCGAGCTAGTCTAATTGTAGATAAAAGTTTCCGCTGTCCCGTCCTTAAGTTACCAATTATCTATTTAAATAAAAATTGAAACCGACATTGAAAGATAATTTAGGAAGAAGACATGTTCTAATTTCCAATAAAGGCTTGGAGAAAGTGGAGAATGTTTACATTTAATCAATTACTGCCTAATCAATAGAATTTTCTCTTCAATAAAGAATAAAAGAACCAACAAAGTTTAAAAAAAAAAGGAAATGGCAAGAATGAAATATCCGTCTATGTTATTTATCGGTGACCACTAATTGAATAATATGAATTGTTTTTTTTTTTGTTTTTAGGTTTTTTTTATTATTATTATTTTTGTTTTGTAACCAGCCGTATTACATCCATTGTTTTTTATCCTCTGTTTCAAGTGTGCATAAAACTTAAGTCGAGGTAAAAACAAGCAAAATGATATAAGGAGCTTTGCTATGGTGGTGCATTGATCTAATGTGCTGGTTTAGTACAACACTATCGATCATTTGTCTGTTTCCTGTGCCGGTGTTGGTGCCACGCATTGTAATTTTCAAAAAGGCAGTCTCGGGGTACTCTTACAAACTGTTTCTACGATTAGCCGTGCGGCCTTGACGCTTGTTTGTAATCGTTTTGACATTTATGTGTTCAAGGTTTGCGGCTTTCTACAAGCCCCCTGGTTTCCTCCATTATAAGATTTAAAAGTCCTGTATGGCTTTTGTACGTCGTCGAAAAAAATCATAAAATTCCAACACTCATTCAATGCCTTCATTTATTAAACGATCTCTTAGGTTAGCGAATATAATATCATTCATTCTTTAACTCTTTGCATGTCCTAAAATTCCCATACGCGGTTTGGACAATCTAGCCAAAGTTATGAAAAGGCAAAAGTGAAAATATCTGGTATATGAAACTTGGATGGTCAAGTGGGCTTTGTCTTTAGTGTACTCAATACCGATGGCTGTTGCAGATTTACATTCCTCACTGAACTCAAATTGATTCATGCCTCTCTGTATACGTAACCTTCGTCGGACAAGGTTGAGGTAACGACGGTCACCGTAAAATATAGTGCCTGTATTATTCGGGTCACTTGTTATTTACAACCCGTTCGATTTAACTATGGACTTTCGATTGTAGCGTAAAGTGAAGTTTGCAAACACAACAATAAAAATTAACGTCGTCATGATTGGATGATTACCTAGATATTTTTTTAAATTCATGTGGTTTTGCATAAAGGACCTGACGAATGGGTCATGCATACATTTGATGAGTGGTCTTACTGACGTTGCACGCAGTCTATCTGATTGGGTTTTCCTACTGTGACGATTTGCGGTTTTTGTTACTGATTGGCTTGCTCATTACGACGCAATATTTCATTGTTTTGTTTGTACACTTCAATCGAAAGTCCTTAGTTAAATCGGACGGTTTGTAAGTACCTGTGAGTTAATATAAACACACCTATTTTGATTTGTCTCCCTCACGCAATGTCTTGTATGTATAGAAAATATGTATTGGTTGGCATATATCATACGCACCTATAGGTATTTCTTCCTGCGACATTTACATTTAATATGTAATACCATCCGCAAGATTCTAAGGCATTAAAAGATTAGAGAAAATAGCAAAAAAACCTACAAAAAGACTACCTCTTAGACACACGCACCACCGATCAATCTTTACATGACAAAACACGTTTCGTTTATAGCAGATGCATTTATACATTATGCCATCATTTCCTATTCTAAAGATTATATTTCATATATAAAAGCGGACACCTGACCTTACTTGTGCTGAATTTAATGGTATTTGTCTGGAAATTTGAAATTAAGACCTTAAGAAATTATGTTTTTACTGAATATAATATTCATGTCAGTTGAAAGCAAAAATGTTTGTAATATAATTTGATCATGCCCTGAAGCTCATTAATTTCAGGAAATTTTACGGAAATTCTTTGGCATTAAGAAAGCCATGATTTATAGTTTTGTTTTTCTTGTTTAAAAATAGGACAAGTCAGCAACTCAGACTTCTTTTTATGTACGCAACGACCATATTTATAATAAGTGAGCATTATTTGAAATAAAACACGAATTAGGTATAAGAAAATGTTATATTGTTACCATGTACAAAAAAAAAACATTTATTTTAATCTTAAGATTAGATAAGACGTGCAGTAATTTGAAGGACATGACAAAACCAGTCCCTTATGTAGATTAAAATCTTAGGAAAGAGGCTGTCAGCATTCAAATTAAAAGGTAACGATAATGTTAGACATCCAAGAAGTGAAAAATCGGCTACTGGTATATCAGGGAGATGAACACGAAAGGGATGGAAAAAAATAAACATGATAATGAAGTGAAGATCGGAAAAAGAAACGAGAGCAATCCGGTAGAAACAAGGATTGACTATCTTTACGAAAAGGGGGGATGAGTAAGATAGGGAGGCGTGGTGCGGGTTACCTTTGGAAACCTTCTCTTACCGAGACCCACAGCAGTGCTTTTCAACATGCAAATAACTTATTATTTCCAAAACAGTACAACACTATGATTTGAGTAGACCTTACCGACAACTTTGACGCTGTGGGCCTTAAGCCATCAAGAATCCGCACGAACCAATCACGATACAACCAATTCAACGTTTCGGAGTTCGAGGCCCTTCAGTATCGATAAACGTTCAGTTGACATTAAAGCATAAATCCTAACTTCAATGGTTTTTAAGACATTGTGAGTAGAACACGACTTATGTTTTTCACGGAACATTTCGCATTGATTTAAACGGGAAATTGAATCGCAAAATGTACACTTGCAATATCTTAAAAAGCAGCGATGTTACGATTTTACTCAAATTAAACAAACTGTTGTTCACAATCTCTATTTTTTTTCTTTTTACTGGATTTTATTTCGTGAAAATCGGTTGCAGAACAGCTCGGCAATAATGTTTTGAAATTGTTTCGATTGGCATTAAACGTAAAGGGAATTTTCTATCTATGCGTAACTTTTTTGAAGAATATATTACGTTTAATTTGATATCCATTTTTAAAACCACGCTTTTCTAAGTAAACACTTGCCATTCAATACGAATGTACTTGAGATAATCTTTCATAGACAAATGTAGATTTACTTTGTATTTGCTTAAAAGAAAATACACCGATTTCTTTGTTTTCAACATAACTTGGTTACCTTTCTTTGTACATACGGAATATGCGTTTTATATGTCATTTGTCCCGTGCGGTACCCAGGATGTGAATAGGACCGCAGCAGAGTCATACATGTCGAAAGAGGCGACTAAAGGTCTTGGGATTCTGACATCGGCGTTAGTGCTAAGCCCACAGAGAGACCAACGTGTGTACCCTAGGTGGCTGAATAGGGTGGCCCTCGTCCGCTGGGGTTGTCAGGTCTATAATACGGAAACCCTGATAGCTGATCATAGGGGGCCAACGTGTATGGAGAGTGCCACGCTTCATGCACGTTTAAGACCCCTTTGTATACCGCCAAATAGTGCACCACATAGGCTAAATTTTCCATCCCTACCCACCTTTTCCCTTTTCCTGTGGTCTTCCTTTGTTTCCCACCCATCCCCATATTTCATTTACATGTATCATCATCATTTCATGTTCATTTTATCATCCTTTTCATGTTCATCGCCTTTTAATAACCTATCTATAGCGTTGCAAAGACGTAAAACACCAACTATTTCATTTCATTCCCGTGTCTATTCTTCATGTACGTTGTGTTTCAAAGAAATCATACGATCTTCAACCGACAGACCTACGCACCGCGTTACGCTATAGAAAAATTGGTAATTTCACAAACAGATATTCAAATAAATAATAACCAATTGCAAGACTTTTTTTTAATAAAATTTATTAATGTAGCAGCCTAGTGCCCGGAACGCAAGTTATTCTATGAACGTTTACCAACAACAACGCTTGAAACTTTGAGATTCAGATGCTATACTTCGATGTTCCATTTGCATGTACATGTATTTGTGATTTTTTTATATAAAAATTGAATAGATGATGTAAGCGATTTAAGTTTGTTCAAACTTACTTTTCCTTTGCTAGAAATCATCATCCATATTGGGTAGCCATTGGATACATTGTCAAGTGTTACGAATCTTAATTTCACAATTTTAAAGCATCACCATTGCGATCTTCAACTTCTGTGGTATGTCGTTGCTTGCTTGTTTTGTCTTTTCTAATCTTAGGTATATGAGATTGATCATCTAGGTTCGGTAGCTTTGTTGTTCATTTTATTCACGCTTTTAATTTTGTGGTTATGTTCATAATAATAAGAAGTGGAATTTATGCTCTTGACACAACAGAAATTTATAAATCCTCCATAAAAGACATCAAGCGGGCCTCATTGTACACCAGTATGTCGCTACTTGCTGTATTGCAATCGAACGACCCAAATATATGTAGCACAATGCGAAAGACCCAAATAAATAAAACAACATTTTAGTAAAAATATTTTAATTTTTTAACATTGTCGAATACCACTTATATGACTTACTTGCATTGTCGCTGCTGGTGTTCACCTCTTTACTTAACATAAATATTTCACATTTTTACTTAAACCATTGTCACTGATACATTCTAAGCGGTATAACATGAATATTCTACTTCGGGAAAACAAAACACATGGCATATTTCCGGGATATGAAAATGAACAAAACGGGCCAAACATTTGATGAAAAAAATGAAATAAACATGATATTCTTATATGTACATGTACATGTGCAAAGATTCTGTCTATCAAAAACAAATAGTTCAAAACAACATAACTGTTTAGATGAATTGCGTCGACGTGCGTGCTTGGTTTATGCTCAGGCACAATGACCATTTGGTTTTTAGATCAACCAAGTATCGAGGAGCGACATCTGCAGGATGTTTTCCAGACGTTGCAAGAGCAGACTAATTTTGATGAACAACATTGGGCAAAATTGTATCTAGAATCAGGTAGACATGGCATCCCCCACGACATACAGGGTAGATCTATACTCGCTCTGAAATATAGGATAGAAAGCATGCATTAATATATGATTTTTCTGTTATTGATGCTTTCAAGATAAAAGTATCCAAGACGAACCCAAAAATTTCTAAAATGGCTGACCTTAAACTTATTTCAGCATAACATTCCTGTAACCATTTATGATTTGGCATTGCAGCGCTTTCTATTTCTAAGCAAGTGTCCTACAATATTATACTAAATTAACTGACTTATTAGCAATTATATAAAAAAAATCCTGTAGCCATATATTTATCGTATATGAAGAAAAGTGTTGTTTTAAATTATAGTACGTATTGGCTTAACCTCAGCTTCTTAACTTTATAAGAATGATACAATATTAAGGCACATAACGATATAAAATGACCATCTAATGGGGCATTATTCGATGCCCACCACGTTTTACCCAACTTCATCGTCCAAGTGTACCCCTTTAAAATATTAAAATTAGTAAAGTTTTTTTTAGAATATCTTTCTTTTCTTTCCAATACATGGAAATAATGTCTATTGAAACAGGATAATTATAAAAGGTTTTCAGATATAAATTCATCTAAACAAGGACTAATGTAAAATCTTTTAATCTTCCCACAAAAATCTAAAATCTGACCCATGACCATAAAGCTCATACATTGTCAAGCTATTAGCAGTGTTGACATCAATGCTAATACGTTAGGAAGGAACCGAATTCCCTATAGATTAGTCCGATTTATTAAAATCCTGAAATAAATAACTTTTTTCTACATTTTTCTACACAGTGGACGCATCTTTTTCCTAGGACTAATTACATTTATCATTTTTCAGCCTTTAAAGATACAAAATGGAACCTTAAAAATCACAAAGGGGTCACAAATCCTGCTAAGTAGCAAAGTTGCACTAAAATGTTAAAAAAGTAATATCAAAGTAAGTTGATAAGTTGGTTATTGCTTTATTCATAAGTAGTGCGAAATAAGTTTTTTATCAGGGAGATGAACTTAAAAGGCGTTATGATGATGAACTCGGAATTCCAAAGTAGACGCTAGGTCATTAGGGTGAACGAAATGTCACTGCAAAATGGAGTAATGGGAACCAAATAGGATGTACATCTCTGTGGCTCTTTGGGGGGAAATTGACATGAATCGTCAGCTGGCACTTGGTGCTTTTCAGTAGATTTTTTCCACAAACTTAGCGGTGGTGCGGTCCAATCCACCATTGAAAAGAATGATTTTACTTTTTTTCTATCTTTTATATCCACATATCACTGAACAAAACATTCGTCAAAAGTTTCAATAAACTATGTCTACATTGTTTAATTAAATTCGTTCATTTTTTTTTACAAATACCTTCGCAAACAGGTTTTAATGACATGAGCTAAATTAAACCTCCCCAGTGTCTTAAACTAAAACATATAAGGTTTTGTTTTTTAATTCGGTGAAAACTAATTTCGTATTTCTGCAAAAGATTGTAGTTATAATATGTCTACGAGGCTTCATGTTTTAAACTTGTATTGTCTTGCAAATGACAACTGATAATTAAGAGATTCGAAAGACATTTTCAGTTCAAGCTTTAAGTGTAGTGTACAAGTCTTTTTCCTTGACATCTAATGGATTAAATAGTGGTGCACTATATACGAGCAAGAATTCTCTTTTTCTGGCCGCCAAAAATAATTAGCTTTTGTTTGGGGTTATTTCGCAATTTCTTTTTTAATATTTCACCCTCTAATAAGATACACAATTTTACTCTTTCTGGTTGAATAATCGGCTCCTCATAATTATGTTCAATGTAGCGGGTTCTGTGTGGCGAATAGCTTCACATCAGCGCTAAACATTTGGTAATAAATCCACTAAAGGACGCCGAGAGACCTGACATCGGACCAGGCTGCTTTGCCCATAAAGTGACTGGGATGTGTGCCCTAAGTGGTTGAATATGACAACCATTTCATAACGAATACCGGAATCGGCAGGCTACAATGCCAGAAACCTGACCACAACCCGTAGTGGCGTAACGTGTTGGAAAATATAACACCTTCTTCTCACGTTAAAGAACCCTGTTGCAGTTATCGATAAGAGTACTAAGATCCTTAGGATCCCCATGACGGAGCTAAATTTTCCGATCCCACTTATTCCTCCTATTTCTAGAGTGGCTTTCAAAACTGTGATCGACCTTGTGTCCCCACTTCACCACTTCATTAACATTATCACCCTTTCTGATAAAGTCGAATTCGTGCTGCTTCAGAGTAAAGCAATAACCCACTAACTACATAACTAGCTATGTTTGATTTAGTTAGTCCTTTTAAATAAGTATCATGAATTATGGATTTGAATCTAGCAAAAGTCTTTAAAATTTGCGGAACTGAGCTATATTAGTATCCATTCCTACATATAATATTATTCGGTCTTTCAAAGTCAGACCAATAGTACTTTAGAGTAATGAAAATAAAATGAATTTCATTTCTTGACTGTTTTAAAACATCGCTGCCTAAAACTTCGATCATTCAGTTTTTTGAGACACTTAACCAATTGAATTCATATTTCCTTAAGTCTTACAGCAAAAACAATATTGTAAAGTCGAGATTCATGTATGAAAAAATACACAGAATGAACAAAAGCTAAACAAACGTACAGACAGTCGGGACAATATTTAGACAAACAACGCCAAATGTATCTCAGATAAAATTCCATTGTTGAATTGAATAGAACGTGTGCCCGGTGAAAATTTTGTCCTACCGTTTAAATCTTGCGAGACAAAAGAATCACCGCTTACGCGTCATATCCGGTCTGATCTTCAGCCATTTTACACACAAGGCAAAGAAGTTTACAACAGTGAAAACGGGTAAAACGTGACAAGCATAAACAACATACTTATTGGTACATGTATGCAAAACTCAGTGTTTTTTCTCAATTTTTACTGATGGAAAGTCGATAATAGTTTTAGTATAATTTCAACTTTTACAAATTACATTATTATGAATATCCAAACACAAGCATCTAATGGGCCTCAAAGAGAATGTGCTTGAAAGATGGTAGAAAAGAGGCATTTCCAGGGCTGCCAGCTTTTGAAATTTTGAAATCAGGTTTTAAAATATTTCTTTCATTGATGGTTTCTTTTATAATCATTATAAAATAAATACAAAAATTCGGGAGAAAAACCGTGAAAATTGGGAAGGTTGGCAGCCCCGCATGTTAAAATATATGCACTTTGCAAATGTTTTTATAAAATACGTTCTTTTTATATAAAATAATATTTTCAGTCCATTTGTAAAAAAAAAATAATTGTAATATTGTGTACTTTCCAAAAATGTGAATTCTACATTAATAACAAAACTTGATGACGCAGGTTTAACTTAATCCAAAATAATTCTTCAGGAAAAAACATTTTATTTTGAAGCCCCAATGCATTGAATTTTCATTAAACGTGACATTTAAAATACTTTTTAACGTGCAAACACCTAATTATCTTAGCTTATCGTTTAAATTTGAAGGCGTGTTTCTAATAAGAATTTGTTTCGCTATCCTTTTAGAAATTTTGTTGCTTTATTTATCATCACAAAAGTATCTAGAGTATTTAAGGATGTGTATTGGAAAAAAACAGCTTTAGATTATAAATGGCAATACCAAGTTAAAAAAATTGCTAAGAAATCTTTTTTTTAAATCCTTCTGATGTGCAATACGTCATTTTCGAGTTCATTGCTTTTCCGGAAAAATCCCTCAATTACACAGAAATTATCACGTGACTTTACCAGTTTGTGAGTCAAACTGGTTTGCTGCCATGTAGACTTATTCAAACGTGATTGTGAGATCATCAAAACAATAACATCTCTATGAAAGGTAAATACTTCAATTGAATGAAGAAATATTCTTACGTGCATAGAAATATTGTCAAAATTGAAGATTCTGTCTTTAATAAACAACAAGCAATATTTATTTTGATCTATTGCTCTTAATTGCACCGGAAGTCGTCATGCCTAGAAAAATATATAATAAAGGAACCTTTTCCGGATTCCCCAGCCATTCCGCAATAACCCGAAACTGACGTATTGTTGGTGGGAAACATTCTATACAAGAGTCGGGGACAGCAGTTAGCAAGAAAAATAAAAACATAAAAATATAGTAAAAAAAACTATAAGATAAACATGTATGTAAATTCAACCAATACTAGTAAAATCTTGGACTCTATTGATGAAGCCATAACAAAATCCCTTGACTGCTAGTTACTTTATATGCAAAGTTTAAGTCATCCTCGGAAACCTAGGGTTTCTCTTGCTTACTCATTCATCACCCCTAGCCTGGGTCATAACACATGAGATACCTCGTTTTTGATAGTTTTGTATCGAGTCTTCTGATTGGTTGCATTACATGCGACTTTAAATGTTTCTTATATTTAAATTTTATGAAGTTGAAGATCAGATCAAGAACACACAAAGGAACAAAATCGTGTGTAATGACCCAGAGGTGATGAGTGAGTAACCTGGTCTTTCGAGGATGAGTTTAAGTTCATAAGAGAGAGTTGGTGTTTTACACACTAGCTTTGGCAACACTCCACATAGATTATACCAGGTCAATGGACATGAAAACGATGTTAAAATTCTCATGAAAAAATGATAAAAATGAAGGATTGGGAAGAAAAAAAAATACAGTCCACCTGAAAAGGAGAAATTACTATCTTTATATAAAATGGAAAAAAAAATCCTCCAGGAATCGCTTTGTTAAGGTAATTGAACCAGAGTGGATTTTAAGGAATTATTTTTGAAAGGTAAAACATTTGCATGGCTGCAATTGCTTCTATTGTACCGGCCACCGAAATGATCCCTCAGTTGATTAAGTTAAACATCACTGACGAATAAAATACGTACTTCTAGCATTTATTTTTTTTCTGTGAAAAATTTACATTGTAGTTGTTAGAAAGTCTTTCCAAAATAGAATTCCTTCAAGCGAAAATAAATCATCGATAATTTACTACAGTCATGACAGTCGGTATGGTGAGAATGAATTTTAATTCTGATATACACATGTACCAGAAAAAGTTAGTATTTAAATTGCAACTGCCTAAAATAGTTACAAGTTAACATCTGACGTGACGTACATGTATTTTATTAGATGGGACAAAAGATTGAACATAATTAAGTTAAATTTCGAATAGAAGAATAAATCAGGCGCCATACTAAACAATTAACCCTCTATGTATAACCTTGGTTGCCTCTGGATGATATATTCCCTATAAAGAATCAAAGCAATTTTCTTGTCTGTAATTTCTAACTCACAAAAAGAGGAATAAACGATTTATAAAGTAACAAATACAAAATATAAATTTTACTTAGTGCTGAGCAGGAAATCAATTTAACGGTTGGTATGGATATTTTTGTATCAGGCTGGTATTTTCCATTGACAAACCAAACGAATTCCATACCGTAACATTTTTTTTTATTGCAAAATAGACATACATGGATAAGGAAAACAAGTAATTTAAAACAAATAAATATGAATCAAAATTCATATAAGAAAAACACGATACATGCTTGTAATAATGTTTCAAAATTATGTCGGTACAAAAAAAAACATGCCATATACAGGGCTTCACGCAATAAGTGGGGATGCAGTTTGATAAATAGAGGTATAACAACACAATTACAGATACAGATGCAGATACAGATATATATGATATGAAATACCTTTTAACAGATTGAACTTTGTCTAATGCATTTTCGTTTTCAGCTTTTAACATTTCTTCTTCGTATGGATCTGAAAAAAAGACGTATAAAAATTAATAGAAATTTGGATATTCTCCTTATATACTCAGCTACACAAGTCACGCACCACTTTTGTTCTGACTAGATTTTGAAAATTAGAAAAAAAAATATATACTGGAAGAGAACTTAAAACAAATTCAATAAAGATAAGTCATTATTTGTGAATTTGGCACTGGCGCGATTTCAGCTGCATTAACATGGTTTTAGAAGCAAAGGGGTACCAATTGGGAATTCGAGTGTCAAAAGTCAGAAAGGGCAACGACAAAACGATTAAACAAGAACGAGAACCATACGAAAACACTAATCAACCGAAAAAAAATCAACAACTCGAACTCAAGTTGTAACGAGAGTGAACTCAGGTGCCCCGGAAGAGTAAGAAGTTCCTGCTTCTATAAAACACCCATCGCGCTGCCAATTTCTAATTACCTGTGTTAAATAAGTAGAAATTAGGTCTAAGATTGTTTCTTTCTAAGGAGTTTTTCGAAAAAAAATTTACTAGTATCCTATTTTCTAATCAAATTTAAACAGAGTTCCAGACAACAAATTTTGCTACGCCTGACTCGCATTTAGTCTATATAAGACTTATCAGATGCTTTCTGCCTAAACGAATGACATTATATGAAGATGAAGAGCATAGAATGAGTATCAAATTTTCTCAGAAATGGTGAATGTTTTATTTTCGGGCTTCAAAAAATTCAGACATTCACGAACCGTCAATCAGATTTTTTTTCAGTAAGAGATTGGTGTTATGGACCGCAAACATATAAATACAAATTGATCATGCAGCTACTCTTCTAAGAAATATCTGCTACTATCATTTTAGTTTAAGGAAATGAATGGAAGTTGTGCGTTTCTAGTGTTGTTTGCTGTTTGTATTATTTAAGGGAAGAATTGATAAGAAATTCCTTTGGTGTTACATGTAAGATCAGCTCAACGGAATATTTGCAGCCAAAATTCAGTGGGTCCGAAGTACCTTTATATTTTACAGATGTTACACATTTATAAAATGAAAAATCTTAAAGACATAAATCACATTTAAGAATACAACTATTAAACAATAAAAGGTCCTTGTAATTTCAAAATTTAGTTCCCTGGTTTATCAAGTGGACATATATGGTACAAAGACAATCCCGAGAAATTCAGATAATCCGAAACAATGCCATTTCGGTTTCTCTATAAAGTTTAACTAGTAACAATTTTTCATCATGAATCATCCAATAGTCAGATTGGTTAAAAGTCTCCAAAAAACATATTCGTTTGAAACCAAAGGATGATCGGTTACATTTGCATCACGATCGCATATTAACTTTGCATGGTAGAACACATTTACTAGTAAGAAGTATACAGCTGATTAAGCTATCATGACTTGTTAAATAAATGTTTGAAGTAGCCTAGATTGGTTTTTTTCAGCATAAAGAGAGAAATTTAGATTTTATATGGTAAAGCTTTTCAAAAGATTGTAAAATCAAATATTCATTTGGCTAATTTTGCTATGTAAGAGGCATAAAAACAAAAATTAATGCATAATAAGCAACCAATTATGAAATATCGTGCCAAACAGTAATTATGGTAATTATTAGTGGGTTTAAATGTGTAATCAATTATTCTAAGAAGTTCGATTTAGATGTGAATAAAATAACAAAGGTCAGAACAGACAATTTTAGTTAAAAAAGCGACAAACTAACAAGAATCTTATTTGTAACTTTTTACTTTCCGTAATTTTTTATTAAAACAAAAAATTACATTTAATTCAGTAAATAACTAAAGCATTATAGTTGTAATCTATGTACCGAATATGGATTTTAAAATGCTAAATAGTGCATGAGTTACTTATGTCGAACTTGCTTTCATATATTGACATCAATAGGAAAAGTAAAAATCTCAAGAGTATACTAGACTTTACACTTCATTTTCTAGTCTTGAATTTATGACCACAGTGCTGGATGCATTTTTCCCTATTAACTGATTTTTGCTTCAAGATAAACTATATATTTTTCTCTAATAGCGGCAATCAGACTTTTTAATTCCTCTATATGTCAAAGTATATACATCAAAGTACGCTTATCGGCTATCAGTGGTGCTCTGTGAGACTCGCGGGAAATAAACAAGAAGAATATAAACATCGCAAGCAGACAAACATGCTATCAGGGACAGCGATTCGTGAAATCAGATATGGTAACCGGTTATGAATCGTCAAATTCTGATTTAAGGAAATGACTCCGACAAGTACTTTAAGTTTTGTCGATACAAATTTATTGCATTTTACAATAGTGCAATAATATAGATAAAAAGCTTGGTGTTCTGGTATATTTAAAGAACCGACAAAATAGTTTTAAGCTTAACTTTCAAATGTTAGTTTATCCATTGGTAAGACAAAAATGGTTATTGCTATAGTTTGCAGAAAAGAACTTATTTGCTTGATTTATGGATTCTTTTATTCTGTATACTTTTTTATTTTATTTGTTGTTTTGACACGAACTGTTTTATGGCTACTAATGGTAATAAAATTAGTTTTGATTTGTCTTAATCGAGGTTTTTTTGTCTTTTGTGTTTTCAAATTTTGTTATCGTTTTATTTTTAATTCCGAAATATTAAAAGCTCTTAAAATGTATATGGGTATACGATTGCTCATTTGATCTCAACATAAGAATGGACCTTTCTTAATAAACTGTTGATTGGGATTCATTCTCTTTTCCAATTGCGCACGAGTTAACTTTAATTGCTCGTTTTAAGGGAGCAACCATTTAATTTTTATCGGGGGGCTATATATGATATTTTCTTCGTCCTGCCTTTTTTATTTTCGGAAAAAGTCGAGACTGGATTTCTGTTTTGCGCGCTATTGCGCTCAATTCTTTTAAAAGCAACTATAAATTTTAAAGCCAAAAATACTATCCTGCCTCTTTTTTTACTCAAAGCACTGTCCTGCCTTTTTATTTCTGGATTTTTGCCATCCTGCCTTTTTATTTCAAATTTCACCATAGCCCCCCCCCCCCATAACAATCAAATGGTCGCTCCCTAAGGTGCTCCAATTTTTGTTCAGATATGAGACTCCGTTAGCAGTACCTTTTCTTTGTATTTCAATGCACTTCGTCTATTGTTTTCTTTCGATACTTTTGGGAGATCAGATAAAAAAACACTGCTGTAGTGGAGTTTACTCAAAATGGACGCGAAACAGATTGTAAAACAGTCCATCGAACATATTCAGATACAAATTATATTTCAGTGTATAAAAGCTGAATTTATTGTGTAGTATTCGTACTACAAGGCCTACAGACAAAATGCTAACTGTTTTTCTTCTGGTCTATAGAGACAAACATGCCCTTTAATGTTTTTATTTTATATGTAAACGAAACTTCCGTGTGACGTAATTTTGCTAAACTTTAATTCTGATTGGTTAACATGTAAGAGAAATAGCTCTTGGTACGTTATCAAGGGGATAGCAAATGTAAACTTTAAGTAATTTTCTTTTCTCAGACCAGGAAGTGTAAGTTTAAAATTTATTTTAAATTTATTCTTAAACTATTGAAATTGAATAAACGTGAAATTGAATTCGGGTGATCATCCAATGGGAAAAGTACGAAACTTCATGTTAAATTTTCGCCTTTAATTTTGTTGTCATTTTGTTCCAAACCTACAAATAAAAGTTACGAATCCACAACAGAATGAATTTAGGTTTATGTACAGAATTTTATTTTCAAGATTTATGTAATTCGTTTATAATGTCCAGGGCATTTTTTTAGAGACGGAATTCTACATCTTTTCCATATTTTGCTTAAAATTTGATATTGACAAGTGACTTGTCATTTTACATGTATCAGGCTCCAAAACGGTATAATGTACAATGCGTACTAACTGCAAGATCATGCATCAAAGTTGCTTTAAATCTCAAGGTCAACAATTAACAACCAAATAACGGAGGAGCTATTTTAAAGCAATGGAAGGAAATATGTTATACCAGACACCTACTATAGTGTTTCATCCGGTTATAATAATTTCATTTCATATTTCCTGTCATGTTTTGTTGATTAGATTGAGATCATCTTGTGTTTCATTCCCCAAGAGAATAGAATTATTATGTTGATAAAGAATATTGTCAAGGTTTAGATGGCTTTGTTCTCAAGCATTATCAAGTTGAAAATACTACCGTTTAAGGGGAAGTAAGTTCCTTATGAAAATGCATATTTTGGCACCAGAGGTTAGGAAAAATATTCTGAAGAAGAATTTCTGCCATATGAAATAATGCTAAACTGGAAAAAATATTCTGTCTCAACACCTTCAAAAACAAAACAAAAAACCAAGTCCCCCTTCAAGTTAAATGGTCGGTCTCTAATGACTGACTAAAGAGATTAAGATTTATAGCGTTTCCCATAATTTTACATGCTCGTTTTAAAAATTGGAAGATGAAAATCATAAATATACGAAAAGAGAAGACTTTATGTTGCAATTTCAATAACTTTAAAATGATTACATGCATTTGCCAGAAGTTGATAGTTCAACGTGGGGACCTTTTGTGAACAAGAAGTTACCTACTAGTGCTTATATTTGTCATAGTTTTTTCTTACATCTCTTATGTCCGGCTACGTCTACTTGTTTAAAAAAAAAACTAGACAGTCTAACTTATGTTAAGTTTAACCCACCATTTCGTTTGAAATGCCTGAACCAAGTCAGGACCATTGCGATCCACCAATTCTCCAGAATGACTGATTCGTTTTTTATCATTTTCTCTTGACAATGAGATTGTTCATTCAAGTTCGGTAGTTTTGTTATTACCTTTATTATGACAGCTTTAGAATTGTTCTTGTTCCTCAAACAGTTTTGTAACTTACCCCATGAAACCATTGTTATTGTAAGGCAACTTTGTAAGAGTGAATTATCTTTTTTATAACCTTTTGGCTGATTTTGTAGTATACATGTATTGTTCTCTGAATGTGTTTCGACTCGTAGCTCTTTGAATTTGGTTTTGGTAGAATTACGCAATTTCATCCACACAGTTTTGGGTGTTTTCTTTTAAGAAAACATTAATATTCCTCAATTGTTGCCTGACCCCAAGGGGTCAGGCAGTATAAGATTTAGTTGTTACATGGAGGCCGCCATGTTTGCTGTCAGGAAGGTACGGCTAAAATGTGTAATCAGAACCTGTACCTGCACCCAAATTTACATTATTCACTGTAACAATCATTGTGATATTTGACAAGAACTGTTAAACCGGTTTTTGATAAATGGGTTTGCTACTCAGCATCACTTTTATTCACCTGCTTTTATTGTCTGTGTTAATTACTTAGCTAAAGTTTTATGTTTGTCATTATATTACAAACAAATTGCCCTACTGAAGTAAATAAATTTATTTATTCTTTTAATTAAATTTGCATCACTGTTCACATCATTAATGAATGATTATTTTGTTTTGTGTATATTATCAGTTGAAAATTAATTGCCATAAAGTAAACATGCATGCACATCAGCACGCAACGATAAGGTCAGCCAGCTAACAAAATAAGTAGGTCATAAGTGTAAATTAAAATTTATGATGGTGTCTTCTATTTAAACTGGGACAGCTATCAAGTGTGTTAATTTGACATATAATTAATTAATTTATTGAGCTTAATGCACGAGAAAGATGTCAGAGGGTATAATGATCGATTGATTGATTGATTGATTGATTGATTGATTGATTGATTGATTGATTTTGGTTTTGCCTATACTGTGGAGCAAGGTAAACGCACATGTACAGTTTCTTTTTTCTTATAGTATACCACGCTCAATTGCAGGAAGTGTGCCAATATCAAAATCTATTTGAAAATTAATAAACGTAATAATTATATACTGAGGTCAGGCAAGCTTTTCTTAAAAGCTAATACTTGTGTTAACATTAGGGTAAAACAAATATATCATAACAACGTCAAAACATTCATTTGCATATGCATATCATACGTAAATGCTAATTTGAGTGCTTTTCTACTCATCCTTATGAAATCCATTCGTAAGCATCGATCCTCTAAAACATTCTGACAAAACAGAATAAAATATGTAGATATTTCAGCATTTGATATTTTCATAAGAACTGCAGCCGTTGAGCAAACAAGCCTTGACAGATTGTTTATGCAAACTCAACTGACAGCTGCCATTAGTAAAATTGAAGGGAAAAATCACAACAGATAATACAAGCCGAACAAACTAATGTTTAACCCATCAAAATGACTTAGATGTTTAATTTCTCAATACAACCATAAATAATGAACGGATATTTTGGCAAACATAAAATACTGAAAATCAAATGTGAAGGTATTTGGACCAGCAATCTGGTGCTCAATAGTATTTGTATTTAATCTTGGAGATGATAGTGTCTGGCATTTTTATGGATTCTTATCCGTTTATGGTTAATAAATGGTTCTTATGTTCAATTATTGGCGACTTTGCTTAATAGAACAGATCTGTTTTATATCGCGGTTTGGAGACGCCAAACTTTTCATCACAGAATTCAATAAAATTTCTGCAAGAAGAGTCATTATCAGTTATTGAAATGCATTATCGCCCATTTTAACTACCAAATAATCTTTCTTATATTAAATGTCAGGGATAAAAATCATAAAAATGGTTTTGACATGATTGCAACTTATGTTGATGACCTTGTGTCAATTAGCACAGGACAATAGTCGGATATACATGAAAATTGTTTAAGGTTTTATCCTAGAATTGTATTTAAGGGATCGACCATTTAACTGCCATTCTCTGTAAGAATCAGGCAATGGGTGAATCATGATTAAAAAAAGACACAATTTGACTTCAAAATACTGTTCAAAATGCTTAAAAAGTAACAAAAAATGCATTGGCATTTTTTAAGGTCAGTAATTTGAGATATATTTTGGTTGAAATGCATATAAAATTTGAATCTAAGGGAGATAACTCTGTCACATCACACTAAATTCCTATCATTTTAACAGAATTTTTTCTCCATCCTCTGACGCTCGAGACAACAACTAATGTTTGTTTCTTCATTAGAAGGCTATTTTGAATGACAATTTATTGTCAAAACCGTGTGTTTTTAAAATCATGATTCAAAGTTTTTAAATTTCGCCTGATTCTTACAGAGAACTGCACTAAATTTTAAGGCGGACTTGGTTTTTTTTAGTCATTCTTTTTTCTCCACGCAAAAGGTGTCGTTACAGAATATTTGTTTTCATTAAAAGCATTAATTTTGTTTGGTAGAAGTCCATCTTTAGAATATTTTTGTCTAACCCACTGCTGGCAAAATTTTTTTTTTCATCAAAAATAATTTTCAGAATAATTTTTTTAGGAAAAAACCCAAGGAACTCCCTTTAAAGTTAAATGGTTGGTCCCTTAATGAGTAAGTGCAATTTACTGGGCTGTTTGGATTGTCTTCGTCAAGTTATCGAGACATGTCATTTAAGCTTTATTTACTTGCATTGCTCATTTAGCTAACCTTTCATTCTGACGTGCTTTTACATGCATATACTCTTATTAAAGAGACGAAAGAGACTGTGTCGCTTACACGTATTTGTGCATCTCATCATCTTTCTTTTTAAAAAGTGTCAAATTTCAATTTAGAGCCCCAGAGGTAAAACAAAACCTTTGATTTGAAAGTTAAAATGATTTTGATTCAAATTACATGCATCAACTTAGTTTTAGATAGATAATCATTTTCTAGGAAACAAAATGCGGTTAAAACTGAAATCCACTTCATATATAGCCATATAAATGTATAAACGCAGTCTATTTAAGTTTATCTTTTGCATCTGCACCCATTTTGCTTTTTTATGGAGTAGATTGTACACATTAAGTGTAAAAATTATAAATACGAAACATATCATACAGATTTTGTCTTGTAACCATTATTTTTGACAAAAAGAGCAAATGGCAGAATGGTTTTTTTAACACCAATAGTGAAATTGTGAGAACAAAAGCATTCATACAGAATTTATCTTTTAACCATTACTTATGACAAGAGAACAAATGGCTCATCATTGTCTTTTGACATATATACACAATTTATATGAAGTTCACATTTCCAACCATATTCCCACACTTTATAAGCTGCATATTC
Source organism: Arcuatula senhousia (assembly GCA_963971305.1). Lineage (NCBI taxonomy): Eukaryota > Metazoa > Mollusca > Bivalvia > Mytilida > Mytilidae > Arcuatula > Arcuatula senhousia. Next base: position 15,996,371 of record OZ020309.1, on the reverse strand, counting down.
CCAATTTGAGAAAGTTGTTCAAATGAGTTAAAATGTATAAGAAAATTGCTTTAAAACAAAATGCATGATATAGAATTTGATTTAATTATTCCATCACGAGCAGGGTAATCAGCAAGTCTAATTCCTACTTCTAAAAGTATGTTGCTATTAGAGGACTTATCTGCATTTCAAGAGAATAATTCCATTTAGCTTTTATAGGAGGATTTTAAATTAATGCTGCCGTGACGATTTAACTGTTAAAAATTTACTCCAAGAAAAACTCAATTGAAAAATGTCAGAAAGTGTTTCGACACGGATATTCAATTAAGTTGATTCCAAAACCACTCAAGTTGTCTAATGCGACTGAACGTCTATTCAAAGGAGGAACTTCATTTATTGCTATCGACAGGAATGTTAGAATTTTATTCTATAGAACTTACACTTTTGATTTATATTCTCGATTTCGGTTTGAAAGCTGTTGTAATATGAAAACAAATAGATGCAACGTCGAATACCGTTGCTCATTTTTCTATATTTTTATTTGTTTAGTTCATGCAAAATTGGGAAAAAATCATAACAGACGTCGTCTGGAATGTCTATTCGTCATTTTGGAAAGGGAATGTTCGTATGTTCTAAACAAAACAATTAAAAACCATTTGAACCATTTTCGTTAAGAAAAGAAATTGAGGTTTAATTTGTGTGATTCCATAGGATGAAAAACGGCAATTGAAGCGTTGCTACTGCTTTGCTTTTACTTGCTTCGTTTCAATATTTATAATTTAATTCAATGTCATGAATATATTGACTGTAATAAAAAAATATTTCAACACTTATAACACGACTTAAATTAGCTTTTTTTGTATTAAAAGTCGATGAATAATGTAATACACGAATAATAATTCTATTGTAATTTTCGTCTTCGTTGTAGATTTTTCCTCTTCACTTTCCTAACAATATCAGTGATCCAAAAGGTATTTGCATATCAAATAGCAAACATGCTTTCTAAACTATTGTACGCCACTACGAATGAAGATTATAATTATGAACAATCACACCCCAACAATTACTCAGAAAACAATGCCTTACCCTTAGACTTTTTAAATTTAAACCTTACTTTGATACCCACTCACTCAGACTTGGTCTATCAATTACGAGATTAAGTTCTTAGAATTGAATTTAATCATACCAAAACACATTTCAATGCTTGCTGACAGTTACGAAAGAGTCCATTTGGCGTTATCAGATTGAAATATATGGTAGTGAATTGTCGTGTAAGCTTGATTCAGGCAATTTAACGCTAGATCATTTTGATTTGAATAGAAATCGCTTCCTTTATTTCAACCGTCTAATCAGTTGATCTTTTAAATACAGAAACGTGTTTTTGTCTTGATAACGATTTATATTAGAGTCTATTGCAATAAATTATGTGAAAGGAATCCAACGAAAAACTTTTTTTCAGATCTTAATTTATACTGCAATGGACGATTGGTTAAATTGTGTAATCAAGGCTACTGCAGGTGAGCGAGCACTTGAAGATAGTTTTACTACTGTAAAGGACAAATTTTACTTTTACTCAATATAATGAAATCTCAAAATGTCCTTTATTTTAAGACACCCAGTTGTTCTTCTTGAAGCCAATAAAGTAAAAAAAGAACGTGGAGATGATACACTGAACTTCTGGATCGACCTTGAACACTAACTACTGAGATTGAATTGAAGTCTTGAAGACTAACTACTGAGATTGAATTGAAGTCTTGAAGACTAACTACTGAAATTGAATTGAAGTCTTGAAGACTAACTACTAATATTGAATTGAAGTCTTGAAGACTAACTACTGAAATTGCATTTGAAGTCTTAAGTACTATTCTACATCAGGATCAGCCAGTGGATGGCTTAAATTGATAATTTTCGATTTTAAATTTTGAGGTGTATATGCATTCATTTCACCTTAAAAACAAACCCAATGAGGTTTTTAGGTTTAACAATATAGCTGGTGTCTAGATATTTTTGGCGGGATATTTTCCAGTACTTTTTACAGTACAATGTAACATAACTTTGACTGGTTATACTAGTATCTCCTACACCAAATACTGACTTAAAACTTTAGAGTTTGAAACATTTTTTTGGGGGGGGGTTGCATTACCTAATTCTATTGAAATAATTGTTTTGTGTATTTTTATCGAAGTGCCACTCTATAAACAGTATCTGCCTGATTCACAACACTAATCACTCAAAACGTCAAGTTTCAACAAGAGTTGTCAAGTAAATTACGTCCGCTCCAGACATTTTTGACTTTACTAGTGAAGGCTAATACGCATTTTGTAAGATAAAAAAGTTAAAAAGTTGACCAACGATTTACTTCAAAACAAATATTAAAATAAATTGGCAGGCGGTCGTTATATGGCTATGGGTTGTTTAATCGATCATTTGTCTATTTGATGCTAATCAGAAAGTTTGAAAAAAAGCTAAAATTAAGACTATGAAGAGCAAAGTAATAACATTGAATGATGTTTATTACTATATTGAATAACTACGACAAAGAGCATCATTATCTACAACCACAATAAACTATATTTGACCTGGTGTTATTGTAAGGTTTCTTCTATTTGACTGGTCATTTGTGCATTTTTACCAGTGGGATACACTCAAAAGTCAGTATACAAAAGTCGTATGACGTTCACAGAGCTGCCCACTTTCTATCGATAACTGCCAAATGACCTACTCAAATGCTTAATTTAACTACATAAACTCTCTAATGTTTGTCGTTTCTCAGACAATCATTAATACTCAATACATTTATTTGGCCAATTTCGTTTTTGCTCTGCAAGAGCTAACATCAATCATGTCATTAACGCGACAATGCCTTAGTCGGTGTAATACTATGTTTTCCAATCTTGTTAATAGAGGGACTATATCAAATTTATCACAAAAGATTCAGTATAGTTTGTTATTTCCGCTATTCATTTGATTAATGAACCAATGAGCTCTGTAATAGTCAGAATTCTTGCTGTTTGCATCCGGTTGTATTGATTCCAAGGCGTTTAGTAATGATTCTCAATATATCACTCTTGTATAAATATTTGCCTAAGTTGATTATACACAGGACAAAAAACTATTAATTAATCCTTTGATGAAGGCTTTTGTGAATTTTTAGACACCAATTATGTTATATGAGAATATTTTGCTTTAATAAGCACTCAAATGGCATCGAAAAGACTGTAGTTCGCACAACAAAACCAAAACAATCAGATAAAATATATTGATGCGGTTTCTTTCTTTCGAAGAAAAATTATGCACATATTTGTTTAGGTCGACCTAAAAACAGAGGTTTTATACATACAGGCATAAATATTAGTCTAAAGAAAAAAATCAATATGTTAAAACAATTCTTCAAATGGTAATACATCATCGGACCTAAAAAAAAGATAGAAACACAGCATCCTTAGGATTGGCTTTTGTAAATTTCCAAATTGTTTAAAAGCACCGAAATTCTTGATTTTTAATATAACTGTGCTATGTGTAAGGCCTGGTCTTTAAACGTATGTCCCTTCGTATACTTAAACAAAAGGCTTTAAAGGCAAACATATAAACAGTTATAAGCATACATGTATATTGCTACAAGTCAGTTAAGTTGGTCAGTCTCACAATTTTCTAGAAAATGTCGGATTTTTTACAACATTTTTAAAAACATGCACGTGTTCAATTTCAAACAAAATGCATTTTCATATAACAAGATAGTTAGTGACAACAATGAAAATTGCTGTGAATGCCTTTGAGCTGCAGAAATGTACAAACCAAGAGTCAAATTGTTTAATAAAGTAAAGAAGTTGATTAAGTCAGAGGTCTGCACTGCCAAGCAAGTTATGTACAATGTTAAGCCGCTCAACTTAAACGAGATTAGTAAGGTTTTTTGATCATATCTATTATCTTAAAAATGGATATGATCTATTCTCATTTCTTTTTTTAAGAAAATCCTTTTTCATTTATAATATGCAACAAGACTAAAATTGGTACCTCTGCTTCTTTGAATTAATAATTGCTGATTTGAAAAACAAACACCATTTATGTTAGTTTATTGAGTCGTGTAACTTTTCATATAGTCATTATCTTCTAATAGACCAAACATTAGTTCTTTACAATAATGCACTAGCGGATCCAGGGGTTGTTTTCCGGGGGTTTGACCCCCTGTCTTTTCTCCGAAAATTATATAATTTCCGTATAGATTTTGTGCAAAATTGGCCTGGAAACACCCTCTATCCTCTACGGTGGAAGGTTGTTGACACCCATTTTCGAAAATTTCTGTATCCGCCACTACATTGTAAATCCATTATATTGAACTATATATCAGATCTGTACTTCTGTGAAACCTCTAATATTTCTGTCAATACAGCATTATGGTATAAAAGATAGTTTCATTTGACATTTCAAGACATAATATTTGTTTTATGACTGTAGCAAATATTTTTTATGGAGACCGGATGTCAATGGTCCTTGTGGAAATCAGATTATCGGGGAACCAGAGTACTTGTGATAAGGTATCGATTTGTTTAATCTTGTTATTTTGAGGTGCTGTGTCTGGCAGGATTCTAGGGAATTTGACACATGTTTCTCCGTTTATATTTGTATAACTCTAACGATTTGACAAGAACAGGGAACGATTGGACAGCTAACGCATTCCTAATGGTCATTTGAGAAATCAAAACGCTAAATGTTCCAAGCCAAATTTGATGTAATTTACAAAATGTGTAACTATTCACAAGTAATTCCAAGATGCTTTAGGTTAAATTTCTATAAAATGTATTTACAGTGTTGGTGAGATTTTATTTAATGCATAGAATATTATAAAATGTTAAATTTATTAATGATTACTTTATTGGCTTTTAGCTTTATCGAGTCATTAACCATTGAAGTAACAAGTTTTTAGACTGTTAATGACATAGTGCTTATGCTCTGAAGCTGAATACTGGTGTTAATTTATATTTCAAAATCCACACGAACTTTTTTTCTCTACCTGAATAACCGGAAAAATATCATTTGAAGTCACTGCTATCCGTTGACTTTATTAAATTTTATTTGAACAAGATCAATTTGAACAGTGTATATAAATTTTACGCTACACTTTTGAATTGCTTTATTGAAAACCTATCGACATAATAAGCGTCAAATGTAAATGCTGCAGTATATAAAATGTCATTGAATTTTGAAATTGAGATTCATGCAAACAGTAAATACGTTAAAATTAATAAGTCCACCATAAATTTTGCACAATTGAGGAACAAAATCCTAAATTACTTTATGAAATTTTATGTGCTCTCAACAAACCAACAAAACTTTAGACTCCCTAGACAAACTGGTTTATTTTTTTAAGTAAAAACGTTCTCTCCAATAGAGACCACATTTTGTTTCCAATTTTTACACGAATACAATAATTGTATATATAAAGCAATTATGTCTGTTTAGTTATTACTACTCAATAAGTATACGACAATGTTGTATAATCTACATGATTATTACAAGACTTTTTACGGCCATTTGGACTCATTGTGGTGTTTAACTTCACCGATTACCGTTCTACATGTTAAGAGTCACTTCATGATAGATAAACTGCATTAAAATCCCCATAGTCAGTTTATCATCAGATAGAACTTACGTAAAAAGTGAACGTATTCTTTATAAAATAATTGTATCCTGCAACAGGAAATTCAAAGCCAATAAGACATGTCACGGCTGTCCGTCATTTGAGCTTTTAAGATTAAACCCCTGTCATCATTAAACCCTTTATTTTTCAACTGCAAACTGTACTTCGGTTATATACAAAATAACCAACCAGAAGTGAACTAGAAAGCATTTAACAACATAATGGCAAAAAGATAAAATGTCTATGCTATTGTCAAGTTTAAAATGTTCATGTTTATCTGAGTAGAATAATTATACTTAGAGACAGACGTATATAAAATTCTGAGAATAAATAGCTCCATAAAGAAAGCACAAAATATTTTGAAAATTTTATAAGAACGAAACTGTAAGGATTATATATACGTGCCGATGTTATATACATATCAGACAAGAGATCTGCTTCGCCACGATTATGCAGACAGGGGACTTTTCACTGTGACGGGAAACTACGCAGTGTCTGATAATCTACCCAATGGCTTATGTGTGGGAACTAGCTGATTGTACAGATATATCAACGTCGTATCAAAACAGCTAAAAGTGTCAAAATTTTAATGCGTAACTGGTCAATCCAAATTTCAAAATATATATATATAACGTTCAAATATAAAACAAAACCAAATAACAAAAGTGATATGTAGAGTTGGAGATCCAAACAGAATGTGTATGAACTAGTTGGAGGTCCAAACCTAGTCCCCGTAAGTGTGTATTTACAATCTTTTTATACTAGCTTGTAAAGTTTAAAAGGTCAAGAGGTAAATAGAAATTGCATAAGAGAACATGTATGACCATTTGACCTTAGGACATTAATGTAAATACAAATTAGGTAATTTATCATGTACATGTACTAAAAATCATATACGGTTAAAGGGTCGGGTATAATTAATATGATCTTTAAAACCAAATTAACAATTTGTTTAGAAAAAAAAAAGCTTTCTGGTATTAAAATTAATATATTATGTTTTAACCAAAATAACCAATTTACTTCATGATATAGACGAAAAACATTAAGCTTTCATGATAAGCATTTGAACACAATTAGTACAGCCACCATGTCGTTTAATCATTATAATTCACTTCGACTTTTTGCACAAGTTCATTGACCCCAAATTCAAAAAGGGCCAACCTGTGCCATTTTTTATTAACCTTTACATAAAAATGGTTGCTAGTCTGTAGTCAGCACAACAGCACAGCAGTAAAAATAACTAATAACATCAAATTCATTGTGGAAATTCCATATATTAGAATTATATCATGGACCAGGAAATTTTAAGACAAGCAGACAGACATATCGTGGGTGAGACTCCACTGTTCTTCATGTTTTCATAATAAAGGGACCTGTTCTACTATGTCATACAAACAAACGCACCAAATCATCTCTGGGGATTATGTAATCGTATTTTTAAAACAAAACATATCAGGATGTTCATTAGTCTGTTGCATTTTATATAAGGTAATAATAAGCAAATGTCATTCATTTGTTATAACCAAAGAATGTCTGGAGCTTGAAGGAAGTTGTTGGTTTATTGTCGCATTGATATTAAATTTAACAGGAACAAAATTGAAATAGAATATTTTCCAGGCATTAAGGATCAAAGCTCGTGTACATAAATTATACAATTTTCTTTGATATATTTTTTCACGTGCTCATTTTATTAGACTATTAAAGCACTTTAATTAGGTTTTTTCCTAAGTTATAAAAAAATGTAAATATCTTGTGAAACTGTCAACCATTGCCAGGTCAGTGGCAAACTTAATTGCACACAATTCCTTTATCAATATGCCAGTAAACCATGTCTATAAGAATTGAACCTTACTGACACATGATATACACATATACGTTCAGAAAGAAAGGAATAATATAGTTAAAACACATCCACATTTGAGATTAGACATGCAGAAGAATTGGACAATGGCCAATGATTTGCAAATTGCAGTTGATGTAATCTTAGTGAGTGTCAAACCTATATTAGTCCTCATTCTTGACAAAACATAACAAATACGAACATAAATTTTACGAAATGCCTATTGAATAAGGGAAAGAGGCTCATTGGAGCATTCGAGTGTCAAAAGTATGTAAAGTCAACGACAAAACCAGTAATCAACAACGAGAAAAGCATGAAGAAACAAAATAAAAAAAATACACACACAATCAACCGAACCAAAATCAACAAAGCCAACTTATGTTGTGACGAAAGTTAAATCAGGCGAAGATCATGTGAAACATTCATTAACCTGTTGCAGTTATCAACGACTCTTTATTTTAGGGAAAACATCAAGAAGAACTTCCATTGCAAAGAGCCCTTTATGAGTCTTGGGTGGTAAAGGGATAAGCCAACTAAAATCTGCTAAACATGCCTCGATTATCTATGTTTGTTTATGGCATCCCTGTCAACTTGCATGCTGTTGTCGCTGGGCTAGAAGACTAAAACTCCGAGTGTCAACCATAATGTAACACCGTGAAAGAAAAATATCATATTATTCACAAAAATGGATATATTTATTTTCGTGGTATGATGAAATGAATCAGTTCGTGGAGTCTTAAATTCGTTGTTCTTTAATCTGAAGCATACAGATCAATGTAAAATTTCCTTTTCGTTTGGGATCGAATTTCCAGGGCCAATGCCACCCACAAAAACCACGAAAATTGAAACCCCACGAATAATAATGAAACCATAGAATGCCCGTAATTTCATTTGAAATTTGCCTGATCTTCCCAATTGGCTTCATGTCCTATTTGCATTTCTAACGTTATCACCATTGCATATTCACCTCCATTATATAGCTGAAATCGCTCTGATTGGAAGTAAAGCAAACACTTAATACATGTAACGTCGAAGACTAAAATTACAGTAATCTTGTAATTTCACTTCAAGTGCATGGAAGTTCTTGACATAGAAACTTGAGAATAGAAGAAAAGATGCTGTCGTAAACAACGGGTAGACAAAAACAGATGAGGATTATTTAGAGTTTATCTAATAATCATGACTCAATTAGGATATGTTATAAGAAAACTCATATATGAATAAACATATCGCATGTTTACAATGCATGATAAAATAAAGGAACTTTTCGACAAAGACACGTGGAACAATAAATATAGAGTCCCGCCAATTGATATTTGATATGTTTCACCTTTTTGTGGAATAAGTACGGAGGTGTCAGGTTATATACTATAAAATATACAGTTTGAAGGCGTTTACTAAACACGAACTTCTTATATTTCACCATAAATGTTAATGAGATGGCCATCAAATAAAATGGTATAAAACGGAATTGTGGATAAAAGAAATCCGTTTTACGGGCGTGATTTATGCTCTTACTGATTAAACCAAGATTGATCAAACATTTTCTGAATAAAGAAATCAGAAGATTTCACATGTTGAGGAATATATTACAGAAAATGTCAAAAGAAATCAAAGAGAATTTTTGCATTTGTTTAACAGTGTTAAGTTTTTTTAAAAAGACCTGATATGGTAAATATTAATCCGTCTTCAATCATTGGCTGTACGTGGCATTCTATTAACTTGATAATGAATTATACCTATTTACCATTTCAATATTTCTTTCTTTTTTTGATTTTCCAAAGATTAATTCTCATTAAGGACTGGGACAAATGCTATCATTTCGAGTTTGTTCGCAGAAAATATACATCTTAATGTCTTTTAAATGATTTTAAAAATATCTTAATGTACGATGCATGGCTTTAACAACAAAATAATAATTATTCTTCAAATAAACAAGAAACTCCAGGTTAAAGCACATATTCTTACAAATAAAAGGACATATTAATTTATAAGGTTGTTTTTGTGGAAAATTATATGCATGTTTCATTCTATGTATGAACTTTAGTTTTTTTTCTTTTTACGAGTTGTTTAAAGCGCTTTTAATATCTTATTTGTTCATATCAGAAAATTTATTTGTCTATCAAATTACTCACATGGGCATATTTTACTGTATCTTTATGCATTTGTAAATCATTTTGGTCCCAGTTTCAACGACATCGTAAAAAAATCTTACGTCAGATGCCTAGAAGTATAGTTTTAATGGCTTTAGAAGTGTAGTTTTCGAACAGAAACTCATTTCTAAGGAATTAATACATTGAATGTACTCTTCGAAGTAAGCACACACAGGAGTCACACGTTTTGTTGACACCTACCTTGATAACCCGGGCTTGATAAAAGCAGAGGTATCAATTGGGCATCCGAATGTCAAAGGTCTAAAAGGAAAAAGACGTTTCTATGTTACCAGTACGTTTGCATTCTGTTCCGGCACAACTTACAATTGAATTGTATTTTAAAACAATTCAAACAAAGTAAAAATATAATACAAGAAGTTATACCTCTTCAGCAATATATTATGCAAAATAAAGAAATAACACATGATCTGAAACTTCGAAAATTACTGGTAAAGAAATTTTTGTACTAAACATTGGTTTGTTAATTAATAATGAATGTTAAGCAAATCGTCAATTCAATCATGACAGCATATCTAATAGGGTTTAGTATTATGTACTGATAGATGCGCTGTCATGATTGAATTAACGATGTGCTTACCATGCATTAATATGATTAAGGCCCTGCCTTTTTAGCGAGCATCGAAAATCTATATATACCTTTTAAAAATAAATCCATGTGCTCGACCGGGTAAGTTTAACGTAAAGAGGGAACTTTTAAAAAAGGAATTAAATAGTAGCAAAGTCTGACCCCACTCAACCCAAATCATATGCACTTGAGAAAGTTCAATAACTACTTATTAAAAATTCAATTATTTGTGCAAATAATAAATCCTGTAACATTCTGGGACGACATTAAGCGGGGACGAAATTATCCATTTTATGGATTACGTGACGTCATTTCCTTTGTCAGAGCATTTCGCGCTTCTTCAGCAAACCACAACAACATTCAGATTCTGTCAGGTTTTGTGAGATTTTCTGAGTATCAGTGTTTTATTTGAAGCGTTGGTAACAGAAGGTACATTAAGAAACCTGGCGGAAAAAAAAACAAACAACGGTAAAGTAAAAATATCATGCGGGAAAGTGAGTGATACCCCACAGGATGGGACTCTTCTTTCATTTTCAGGTAAGAACCTTTTATTTATTATTATGAGTAGGTTTTATTCAGTAAATTTATGTATTTCTTTATCTTATTTTATCTTACTTAGAACAAAGCTTGGTCAGTATCATGCATTTGGTATGACTAGTCAATGGGACGATGTTGCCAAAAGCTAGCTCGGTAATTTCCGATAAATCGTTTTTCAGCGGAAAAGACCGAATGGTGTTTAAATAAAAATCTGTGTGTAAAAATAAACAAGTGGATGAATGAGGGTTTTATTACTGTTTTTGAATTTCAATTTTTATATTTTTGCGTAACAGATTATGATGTATTTTTATAAGCCCAGAGGGTTGATTGTTTTACTTGCTCCGTGCCTATTATTTTTTTCACTCCGTAAAAGTAAACCTGTTCCGTTTTTTTCGTCGGTATATTTCTGGCACATCTCAAAACATGCACAATGCCGTAGGGCTCGCATCTGCGATGCTCGCTATTAATTGAAAAAACAATGGTTATTTATACATTGAAAGTTATATAAGTGTGTAAAAGCGTGGACCTAAGCACATTTTAATGAAACGTGCGCTTCATGTTGAAAATATGCAAGAGGTCCACGCTTTTACACACCAATAAAGCTCAAAAATATTGCATTCAATGTACATGTATATGATTACCTTCCGATAAATATAGAATATAGGACTTTTTTATTTTGAGATCGATTTTATCACTTGTTTTGGTGAACCCGAAGGGTGAACCAAAAAACAAGTGATAAAGTCGATCTCAAAATCAAAAAGTCATATATTCTCTTTATCGGTAATTAATTGTGACGTAACGTACTGACCCGATAATTTCGGTGATACACGCCTGTTCGTGAGACAGACTTTATCAGCCAGTACACATCAAAGGAAAAATGTACTAATTACCGATAAAATATATTAAATGTTTGCACAGAAAATGCCAAATGAAAGGCAGGTTTATCTTTTTTTAATTACTCCGCACAAGTCTTTGTTAAGGTGGTACGTGCTAGTGAGTTTCATCGAGAAGTAAAACTGCATTATTAACCAATCGAAATTATCGTTATAAATAAGACTGTATTGACCTCAACAGCATATATAGAGCAAATCTAATCAACAAAAAGTGTAGTTACGGTAGGAAAACTGTTCAAGAAGGCTGTTGTTGAAGTTGTACACCTCCTTTTAAAACACATGGGTTTCGTATGATTGTCAGATTAATTGACAATGGAATCTTGAGCTTTAGGCGGTTGCCAACATTCTTGAGCACGTAACTTATAAATTATATATACATATATAAATAGGTGATTAAGCAGTTAAAAACTAACACACCAATACATGTATCATACTTGTAATAACAATAATATTGAACAATTTTTTTCCATGGTCTGTGTGAAGTTTATATTTGTATAATTGTTCCATCTTTGTACATGTATACATATGTATCTAGCAAATCTTTACAACTTGTTCATAATAATAGTACTATTTTGTATACCGAATGTTTAAACACCCAAACGAATATGTCAAAATAGTGAGTGGTTTATTACCTTATGTGATAATATTGACAGGATCGATTGTCCTGACTTGGTACATCAATTCCAATAAGAGATGATAGTTTGAATCAGATTTAATGGCGCCTTGAGCCCTCTGACATAACAATTGAAGGATCTGGTAGAAAACTATCATTGCAGAATTGTTGCGTAATATTAGCAAATATCAATATGAAAAGAATAGCGAATTATTAGCCTAATAATCTATGACCACTTCACTGATGCATCTTTTACATCATCTAGACAAGGATTAGTTAGTATTCAATATGTTTGCAAAAGAACAAGAAGTTTCGAATTAGGATTTGCATTTTTTATGTTGTCTGTAGACAGAAAAATATACAGAAGTATTATGAGATGAACTGATTCTGATGAAGTCTTTTTTGTCCTTAGTTACAATGTCTTTCGTTTAATTTCAGCTTGACAATACTTCACTACTATACAACGATTATGTTGTCTTCTAAAACATTCCAAATCATTTCAAATGAGTTTGATTCTACTGAGCATAGAAATGAAATTTGGCAAATGAATCCCATAGCCAACTAGTACTAATTATACGAAATCAAACTCAATAGACATCGAAAACAACAACACAACAAAGAAAAACTACAACCAGCAACCCAGGCCGCTACCTTAAAACGAAATTGATCTAAGGTGACCCGAAGGGTAGGCAAAACACTGTGCTGCCAAGTACTCGTTAATGGCAGGTTACCAAAAATATCTGCAAATTAATATATATGGTCTACTACTAGACAACCAGACTTCTGTACTTAGTATTGTATTATTACGCAATCTAATATAATACAACTCATCCATTTTTAACCAAATTAAGTTAGTTGTATCCGTTTGCATCATGAAAATGCATTCCATCTTCTGCTTATTTGATTTTTATGAACACTTTGTTCTTTTATCGTGGTTTTAAGACATTTGCCTTGTTTGCACTTAAAACGCCATAGCTCTTGGAAAAACTTAAAATCCGCTGTGTAAACATTGTAGATTACTGATTACATAAGCCCGGAAATTACGATATCGAAGGTGCGTTCGTTTATTTGCTTCAAGCGGAAGTGCACTAGAAGCATTAATCTATTAAGAAATGTTGAATATGCTCTTTTGAGAGTTTAGTTCTTGGAAATTTATGCGTTAGAATTTATTGCTATGATAATCTAACAAGAAGTATTTTTGAAACTTTGTAATGGCTGTTAAAATAATTGTTTGTTCGTAGGTGTCATGTTAAACATGTTTGACTGCCAAAATTATTGGACAATTAATGGATGTTTTGTTATTTTCTAAATTCTGAATTAAGAAAGAGAATTATTAGATTACATTACTTAGTTTAATTCGTGAAATGATTAAAAACATTTTTGTTATACTTATTTCACTAGTAAAGTACAATTTTTTATGCATATTATAGTTTACTTTTTACCGGTCATAAGATCGCAATGAAGGAGGGGGGTTTGGCGCGCCATAAAACCTTGTTTAACCCACCATTTCATTTGAAATGCCTGTACAAAGTCAGGACCATTGCGATCTACAACTATTCCGGTGTGTCTTCCATGTTTTGTCTTTTCTCTTTGACATTGAGATTGATCCTCAAAGTTCGGTATTTTTTTGTTTTTACATGTACCTTTATTTCAAACAAAGGTATTTGTTGTGTCAGTAATTTAAGGAAGTAATACAAGCAGCGAATGTTGTCCTTAGCCTTGAATATTTGTCAAAACTAATGTTTGATACGGCCGCAAAAAACTGTGGACGTATTATCTATTATATTTAACAGTTAGATACTCTTGCTATAAGCCAGGGAACAAATAATGCAACCGATTCAACCCATTTTCAAAGCTGTCAACTCTATTTGGTATATGCTTACCATGGAATGTTGCAGGTTACATGGAATATCTTTTATAGCATGCATTACTTTTCAAAGAAGATGAAGCATTTTCTATCGTGATAAGCAGTTCATCCAGTTCTTTGTATCATCTAAAGAAAATAAATCTGGAATTTGCGTTATCAAGAGAACAATTCCATATTTTATTATTTCTTGTTATGCTTAGGACTTTATTACGTACTTTCAATTGTTCAAAAGATTGAACTCCTTTACAATTTTTAGAACGGTGTATGTTTATTGTTCGCTTTAAAAATAAGAATACCACGTAAAACATTGGAATCAAAAGGAATAGTTATGTACTTCCTGTTCACGGTTATAGGTAATAGCATCAAAAATTATGACAAAGGACGAAAACTAATCGACTTATATAAAACTCACTTTTAAAGCTCGTTTAAGTTCTTATAATGTTTCGGTTAAATGTGTTTGAAGCTTGAAATAATTGTTTTCAATTTGAATATTATATATTCTAATAACAGTAAATGAATTTACCAGAGTATATGGGGATATATCTTGTTATCTAACTGATTATTAAAAAACAGACATATCAATTTACAGGTGTCTTACGTTGTAATCTTTTCTGGAGGCAAACAGGACATTGACTTAACCAATTACAAGGCAGGTGCGGATCTAGGGTTTATATCAGACGAAACGTTATTACCAAAAGAAGATAATTTAAGGTAGCCTGACCAAAACTTGCTAACCTATACAAAACGAATATCATCCCCAGTTTCAGTGGGGTGTATGACCCCCTCACCTGTGGATTTGTCACCGCATATTACGTCTCACAATGTACTTTCGGAAGACGGGAAAAACACATAGCAAGGAATACTAGTATTAGTTTGTAAATGACAAGAGGTGGAGACACTGGCAGATACTAAGTAATTATAAAGATACGATGGCATATATCTATTCCTGAAATATCAAGGCATGTGAAGACATATTATTAGTGCTACGTCCTTATTGTGTAGCAAAGTTGATATATGGATTTCTCGCAATGACATGACACTTTATATACATGGTATTTACGCCACAGAGAAAAAAGTATTTTGCACAATAGTCTCAATGTCATTTATTGATAGTTTATCACATCCGATCATTGATTCATTGGAAAGTAATAATAGTTTCTTTTGATATATCAAGAATTCATACAAATAAACGTCATATAGTGGGAGTTTGTTTGGTACTAGCAGTGGGAAATGAAAATGCGTTGGTTTAATAACATCATGCTCTTTGAACCAACCAGGAAGGCAGTCGGTCATTGTGGTAATACTATTGCCTATATAGATACCCAAGTTTTGAGGGTTTTTTCTTGCATTGACTTGCTGATGGGGTTATCAATATTAAAACGCCAACAATTAAATACACAATCCTTAAGGTTTCTTTATACTTTTTTTTTGTCTTCATTATGTTGTTTTTTGGTGTCCTAAGTTTTTTTTAATTGAGATTTCTATTACTCTCTGGATGTCTTTTCGTCATTGATATTTGTTTAATCTTAACATAATTTTAACTAATGTGTCTTCAGTGATGCCCGAACATGATTTAATGACCTTTTCCATTTGGATATTCTGATCTGTCTTTCTCTTTTAAGAAGACTGAAGACAGATACAGAAATCTTAGTGAAAAATGTCAGTTTTCCTGACCAAAAATATTATCATCCTTACGTGCTTTGTACACCACAACATTGTATATTACGAGGTCAATTTCTACTTGATGTCATTCTATAATTATACACGTATTTAATCTTCTTTTTTTAAAATTATGCTATTTTTTATAAAATATACAATTATCAATAACAATAAAGGAAATTACCATGTCATCGTTTTCTGCATCAAAAGAATAACCTACGCAGCCATATTATCCACTTTATTTTCAATTCAAAAATATAGAAAATTGGGGCCTTTGTTCATTGGAGTATACAGTAATAGCCTACGCAGCAGAGGAGGTTAGACATATCTTGAGAGCTTACTTATACAAGGTTGATGATCACAACGATGAAAGTAGAAATCAAAAGAAAGCCAAAGAAAAAAACAGAAATGTACAAGGATAAGAGTCTTTTTGATACTCTTACACCTAAATTGAATGTTTTGTCTTTTTAAAATAGAGATGGATTGACTAATTCGAAGATGTTACTTTTCTTGAAAAAAAAAACATATAAAAATATAATAATAACTAGGTATGATGACATGTGTTGGGATGCCAACACGAATGTCTCCAAAACAAAATCCCATTGCCGCTATTGTCTTTGTTGAAGTCCATACCCCTTAATATCAATTTAAGTTGAAATCGGAGTATTTTTTTTTTATTTTTCGGACCGAAAAATCACATTTTCACTAATAATGCGAAAACTGTAAATATCGCTTCGAGGACCTTTTGCTCTATCCACCTGCAAAATTTCAACCCATAAGCACCTAGGTTACTGAGATGTTGCAATGTCCTATATTATTATCTCAATCTGTTTCCATGGAAATGGCGGCCATTTTGAATCTAGAAATGGATTACATAAATTCAGGACACCCTTAACACATTTCAAATGTTTCATATTGATAGTACTCAGCATATCTGAGAAAATGTGCAGACAAGACCAGACGGAAGAAAAAAGAAGAAGTAGAATAAGAAACCGGACAAAAACAATATGTCTCCCACAACTTTGCTTGGGAGACATAATAAAAGAAACAGAGTAAAGACAATATGTTTCCCAACACAAAGTGTTTGGGAGACATAAATATATGTCAACACTTGCTACAGACAAAGAAATACAAACGACAACAAAGTTCCAGACAATAAATTTTGCTACGCCTGACGCGCGTTTCGTCTATTCAAGACTCATCAGAGGCGCTCTACCAAAAATATTGAAAATGCCAAACACTATATGAATATGAAGAGCATAGAACAAAAAAAACAAAAATACCAAACTGGGGAACCAAATTATTACTAAGATAATCAACCTATGTCTGGGGTAGGAAGAACCTTAGGGTTTAGACAATTTTGAAATTTAGACTGATAATTTAAAGCTTCGATGTTTTCTCCAGCTCAAAAGCGTTAGTGCCGGAGCGGGCTAACCTCGGGGCATTGTGTTCCATTTTTACTTGTCCTTCTCGTGCATGAAATTTGTTTGCGGTACTGGTTGCTGTTTTGTTTATCGATCGTAATGTTTTCTTTGTATTTGGGTTTAAATTGTCTGTCTTTTCTAAACTTCAATAAGTTTCCTTTTACATTCCTGCACATGTTTGGAAATGTCTCGATTCATATTTAGTTGTGTCTTATCTAACATTTGTACATATGTCATGTATGCATGTTCGTTTACTTTCCGATGTTTTGATTATTAAGCCAGTCGTTATTTTTTTTTATTTGTTGGTGTTTTTGTTCCTTTCCAACCGTTATGGCTATTTTTCTGCCTACATCAATAATGTAGCATTGTCCATAAATGTCGTCAATGACACATCATCCAAGAGTTTGAATAACTAAAGTGCTGAAATAATGACACATTGCCTTTCCCAGACCTTTTAGCCTTCCTGTGGGTGAGGTGTTACTATAATAGATATTATAGTACGTAGTAATAACAAGTCATTACTTGACCAAAACAAATGTTTCGTTCTCATTAAACCATCATAACAAAATCAAAACATTAGGCTCAGTATAGAATGATTGTCTGATGTTTTCGCTGTTTATTACTAATTGCGTCGGTTTTAGTAAGACTATAAAAAAACTTTTACTTCCATATATGATAAATTTTACCCTAAACTGACACATAAGAGGTGATTGTTTATTGGCCTATGACAACCCTTTATATAAGAGTGGTTTTGATGACCACATTGAAAGTGGAACCTGATATGTTGCGTTGTTTTTTTATGGACGAAACCGGTAAAGTTGAATTGGCTGAATGTTGCCCAGTTTAAGTGATGTCGCATAGAGATCATTTGGACCGAAAGTGCATCTGGTGTACATGTTCACATGTATCTTTTGAGTCAAATTGTCAATATTAAAAACAATCTTTAAAACATAATCGCGCCACATTTTATCAGGTTTGATTTGGCTTCATAACGAAATAACTTACTGTTGTTTTACAAATGTTGTATCATGTAAGCTTCTTATCATTCTGTTTTCAGAACTTTTATGTATTTGTATCAGTTTGATAATTCCGTTTGGTAAAAACTAGAAAAAAACTCACCACAAGTAGACCTTTATGATGCTATATATAATGTGTCTTACTAGCTAGAATGTAAACTTAGCTATTGCATTTTATGTTACGTGGAATGCTCTCTTAGCTTCCTTATCACAAAGGTGGAAATCAGTGCATGTCAATATGAATAATTAATAAATTTGATTTATACTTGCATCATTTTATTGATAGCAGTCCATTATTATTAATCATCATTAACCACAGTGTAATTCCATTGCAACCAAGACAGGTTTGGCATAATCTAATTTTCTGAGTACCACAAAGGTTATAGCATAAATACAGCTGAAATGTCAGCTCAAATGATAAATCCCCTGAGATACCACAAAGGCAGAAAACTTTTGATAATCAACATGAAATATAAGATAAATATCGAACATGTTACCATAGCAATGTCAATTTTCAAAACTAATAACTACAAAATTTCATAATATTCATAATATACTACTATCATTGTATTCGTTTGAAATATAACAAATTAATTTACAACATAAACTTTCCCTCTTGTATTCATTCATTTTAGTTGTGATGGATTGCATAGGAATCTTCTTTCTGGCACCGTGGTGCTTTATTATATAATAGATGACTTAATCTAATAAACGGTTACCGATATATTACAATTTGTTAATCTAATATTCTTTACAATTAAGCAGACTATGATATTGTTATGAATATTTTGATTTAAGGTTTTTTTAGTTTCTGAAATATTAAAATTTTCTGCCTATCAGATTAATTGGTAAGCCTGAACTTTGTAAACTGTAACAAATATTCATAAGCAAACATCTAATTGATAAATATATGATGCACATTTCTTGTAAAACAAAACAAAAAAGTAAATTGGAATCACATGCCAGATAGCCAAATTTAAATTTTCTTCTTGAAGATAGATTTACAACATGTACAAGTTTGCTTTCGGATGTTTCTATTTTGCGCAAAAGCTCTGCAAAACTGTGATTAAACTTTCAACATAAAACATTTAAAAAATACAAAATTGTTTGAAGTACAGCTTATTACTCCTAAAATGAAACACATCTGACACCATGTTCTTTCAAACGTTCATCTCTACCCGGTTTTGTGTCTCATTCATCATTTGTTCACCCTATCTCTCTTTCAATGTTCATCTTCCTTATACAGCCAATGTTGCACTTTTCATGAGTAACTTTACCGAATTAAGCAGATGAAATATTATTTCAAGAGAACACGTTAACTATACAAAATTAAAAGAAAATTTAATTCGCACTAATTCTAAGCATTTTGAACAGCTGACCTATTTAAAATAATTAAAATTTATTTAAGAAGTATTAAATTTCAAAAAGAGCATTGCTGAGAAATTGAACTCTGCAAAGAGGCCGATTAATGTATTATTTTATATTCCTATTTGATCTACAATAAAACATGGATACTCATAATACCACAGGCAACAATGCGAGTAGGCGTTTATATTAACCTGTTCAATATACATTAAATAGTCACTAATTAATATCAAATTTCTAGTTTTATTCCCCTGTGTTTTTAATATTGGCATTTATGGCTTATTTCTAAAACTATTATTCAAATATTGTGTTTCTATTTGGAAATTATTTATACAATGTTTCTTGTAAATTGTGTTGTTTGCTTACAAAAATATTGTTCTTGGTGATGTTACTTAATTGCAACATCTGATTTTAGGGAATATAGGAGTAACCTTCATAAAACTGATAAAATTAGACTTTGTTATTTTTCCAAAAAGATTAAATTTGAATTAAAGGTTGTGCGTTTATCATTTACAGTAACATCACATCAGCTGCAGCTAAATCAAAACATCAAAAGGTCGACAACAAAAAGTTTTGAAAGAAAACCACTCGATTAAAAAAATGGACAGGTAAAGCAAAAACCATCACGAATCATTTCCTGTATATTATAAATTTTGAATTGTTCGACCCATTGGTGATTTAAAAAGAAAGCCTTGTAGACAAGTTATTTATTTCAACCTTTATTTATCTAATAGCAGATCATGGCGACAACGGTCATCTTGTCAGATAAATATAATTAAAGAACTGCGTGCCCAGTAATGGGGATATGTACACTTGTATATGTTGCGCGGCAAAATAACGTACAATAATTTTACTGAATATGATTTTTTAACTTTTAAGCCCAGTCTCAGTCATGTCTTGCACTCCAACAATTTGATGTAAGACGACAAAGTAAAGAAGTTGTGGGTCTTTTAAAAATATTTCATTAAAACGTCTAGGAAAGGCAAAAATTCAGTGAAGAACCTCACAACTCATTGTCCAGACGAACCATATCTTAACTATCTCGTTCTATACAAAAAAGGTTTAAACTATTACATTAAGAGGCAACAAAATTCTTTTATATCAGGTTTATGAATGCCAGCTGTGGGCGTTTGGATAAATGCATTCATTAGAAACACTTTCAGCAATTTGATGTTTGAAGGAGATTTCGTTGTCATTAATCGTCTTTCAACCAATTATCGAAACAGCTAAGGAGCGACCATTCGTTTTTATGAGGGGATAGGGGCTATAGTGATATTTTAAATAAAAAGGCAGGGCAGTGCTTTAAAATAGAAAACAAGGCAGGTTGGTGTATTTTGCAGAAAAAAACTTATAGTAATTTCATAAATTCATAAATTTCGCGCTAGCACGAAAAAAAAACTAATGTTCCACTAAAGTTAAAATCTGGGACATGAATTTTCTATGTAAATTTGCAAATAAATACACAGGTAAGGTAAAGGCAATATTCAACTTAATAGCTATGGAGTTTATATTTCAGTTATAATATCTAGTGCAATCTACTGATGTTTTGATGAAAAATTAACTTTAAGTGGAGAAAAATTGGATTATTGTTTATAACATTTTACAAAAGTCAAACACACCCAAACATTTATTAGTTTTATTCTTATATATATGGGGCGGTTTCCTCTGGGTACTCAGGTTTCCTCCACCGTTAAAACTGACTACACTACTGGCCCAGGTAAGTCTATAAAGGGCGTTACACGCCGACACACACATACACACACTCTCTCTCTCTCTCTTAAATAAATACAAATTCATCAAAATATCAGTAGCTTCCACTAGTTATAATATAAAGGAATCCATTAATCCAACTTTTGAAACGAATATTGTTGTAATTCCTTTCAAATTTACATAGGAAATGCATGTCCCCGATTTTGACGTTAGTGGAAACTAAAGGCTATGACTTTTCCGAAAAAAGGGAAGGACGAAGAAAATATCCATAGCTCCACAACAAAAAACCCGGTTGCTTCCTTGAGTAAATTGAAATAGTTACAGGATCAAAAGTATCAAATTATCTATTGATTCTCTTTATACGGTAATTGTTTCATGGAGAACGTAGTAATTTTACCATATGGTAGAGTCAAATATCATAAGTATTTATACGGTATTGACATTAACTTAGAACTTTCATAGAATGATGTACCTCCTCAGTGCATCTACACTCACATCGTGAGAGGTAGAAAATCAAGGAAGCTCGAACTGGTAATTTTTTCTACGGTTATCGTAGAAAAGGTCAAGGAAATGTTATATTTCTATGAATAGTCAAAAAATTTAATGTCCAAACTAATAGCATATATCGGGTTAGTATTTAGAATTGCTTAGTCTGTAAACGAAATGGAGACATTATAGAACCATTTTAAGCAAATTTATGTTTGAAGAAGGTTAAGTTTTGTGCCATAAATCTCATGAATCTGTTTATAACCAAATAAAACCAATATCAAAGTTGAATAGGGTTTAATGCCAGTAGTGTGGTGGTTAACGCGTCGGGCAACTAACACCGAGGTTCGTAGTTCGATCCTCGTTAGAGGTGAAAATTTCATGTTCCGATTTTCTGACACTCTCTTGACACCATTTGCTAGGATGGTCTCAAGAAACGATGCTAGTCCTTCGAAAGGGACGAAAAAAGGTTGTCCCGTGTATGGGCAGAGAAATACCCTGTGCACGTTAAATACCCCTTTGTAGAATCGATAAGAGTAGGCTCAATGGGGGCCGCTACAAAGGTCGTACTCGCAAACTGCAAACTGGAGAGGTTTTTATAGAAGCATTAAGCTTGATTCCCAATCCAGTATAAATAAATATGTTTAAACTAATGAGACGATTTAGAAGTCTAAATTACATAATTGTCTATTGATTCATCAAAGTATTTATCTGGAATAGCTATAGAGTATAAAACTGGTAGACACACTGATATTATCATAACACTTTTCAAAAGTATCCTCTCATCAGCACCATCATTTGCACTCTGAAACTTTAGAGAAAACAATCAAAGACAAGTATGAAATATTACAGCACAAAACGTCTACGAAAAGTAACATTTCAATGAATAATATAACAACTTTGTGTCCAGACTAATAATATTTATCACAATTGTATACACCATCTCGTATTCTATATAAAACGCTTGAAGTACCGATATACATTAAAAGAGGAGACAAAGTTCTCTACACCTTGGAAATTATGGATATTACGTGGGTGGCATAGGATCAATGTATTCATTAGAAACATTTAAACAGTTTACTGTAAGTTTGAAATACAAATGACAACAAAGTTCCAGACAATAAATTTTACTACGCCTGACGCGCGTTTCGGCTATTCAAGACTCATCAGAGACGTTCTACCAGAAATATTGAAAATGCCAAATCTTTTTAAATTGTCGTTTATATTGTAGGTTGTGCATGTACACTTATTCCACATCTCATTGTCTTCTATTTCCCGTTCGATCTCTTTTTGGTTTTGAGTACTTTTCGTTTAATATTTTTGGTTTTTGACCTTCCAATGTTTTGTATCAAATGCTACTCCTTGAAATATGGATATACAGCATACCCAAATTACCCGTTGTAATCCCACTTTGATTTCTTTATAATAATGTTCAGTTTTCTGTTTTGTACTGGACTCTTTAAGCCTTTGGGGTATGTCTGCTGTAGAATTCAAAGAACCAGAGGAACCAATGGGTATCCGAATGTCAAAAGTCCGAAAGGGCAGATACAAAACCAGTTAACACCAGTAAGAACGGGGAAAAACAGACAACATGGAAACACAAAAATAATTGAATGTCAATCAACAACGCGAACTCCAGTCGAAACGAGTGAACTCAGATGCTCCAAACGAGTAAGCAGTTCCAACTTGTCAAAAATATACCCTACCTGGGATAATTATCTGTTTATTATACTTTGTTTCAGTAGCAAAATGAACTTTTACACATTAACGTGTGTATCGGGGTTTACATGTATGAAACGACACGTGCGTTGTGGAAAGTTGATACCTTCAAAATATTGAAACTGTTATAATACAGCACAGGGTAAAAATTGCCAAGCGTTTTAGCGGAAAACAAAATACATGTATCAACAGCCATTAAAAAAATACTACTTCGTATTACTTTTTTAGCTTAGCACAATGTAGCAAGTTTTATGATTGTTGTTTATTTTTTTTTATTACCGATTCTCTTGCTGTATTTTTTTTTAATTAAAAACCCACGTGTAGTCTTAATAGTCACTTTACTTTACAGTATAGTTAAGATACAAATCTCATTTTAAAGAAATTTTACATGCCTTATAAACACCAAGATGTTCCTTAAGGCCTTTAGACTCTTGAAACATAAAATAAAGTGGGTTTCTTTAATACAAATGGTAAAACTAAACCTGGTCCAATAACATCGGTATAAAAACTTAACTCGTGATAAAACAGAAAAAGAAGTGTGGTATAAATTTTCATGTTTACCTAATTGGTTTTCCATTACAATAAATCATGTTCTAAGATTTCAATAAAGCCTGTTATTTATGGGTCATTTCTAACAATTATCCTTGTGACATTCGAGTCAAACGTGGGTCAAACGAAAAAAGTATAGACCTATTATCTCTGGTCTTAGAATGGTGCTTTCCCTTGTAATTAAGAGCTATTGTTAAAAAACAGCTGTTTAAAGATAAAGTAAAGTATCTTTATTAGATCGAATTATCTTCTTTGTAAATTAATGTTACTTATGGAGGCGCTTGAAATGTGATACTAGAATAATTGCGAATAATTACTGATATTACCAACATCTATAACACGTGCTGTTACAGTAACGGATGGATTTTAATCCCCACCAAACCAACAGATAACAATGGGCTGGCAACCAGCTCCCTACTGTAAGATAAGGCTTCAGATAACAGCAAGGTACCAGCCTAAAGATAACAACTATATGTTAATCACTGGGTTGGTAACTTGTAAATAATTTCCGGTAAATATTGCAACCTAGATTCAATCCAATCTTGTGAATTAAATAGAGTAAAAACATTTTAATTCACATATGGGATAGTAAAACTCCTAAAATGACAACTTAGTTTTATAGGTCACAAAAACTGTGACTTCATGTCCAGGAAATAAGAACGTATATGATGGAAGAAGTCATATTTTGAACTTCTAGAGTAAAACACCAGTCCGGTCGTCACCTTGAGTTGTCAATTTACCAAAGATTGTTTCACCAAAAAAAAAACGAATGTTAAATTCAAAATTAAAATTTCCTACTAATAGGTTCTTTTCTTGTAATGATTTCGAATTTTGGGGAAAAATAGTGTGTCTCTATTGATATTTTTTGTATGTATGTATAATTTCGTTTTTAAGGTGAGGGATAATGCACGAAAAATGCATACCCAGCATAAAATAATTAAACGTTGTATTAACATCTTCTGTCGTAATCTCCTCTTTTAAAATCTGTAAATAAATTGCACAATTATACGTGGAAGGCAAAACAGGTACCATACGCTGACATCAAGAATAAATAGGATCACTTTTGATATGCGTACGGGTAGTAACGGTTTTTATTTTCTTAAAAGAAAAAAATATACATCAAATTGTGTATTATTAGTTTTCCTACTTAATAAGTGAACGTCTTAGACACAATGTCTGTTAGGAAGATTCATTTGTGCCTTTTTGTGATTCAAAAGACAAAAGCAGAACTGTAACAGGAAAAAGTAAAATAATTGGACACGTTTGTTTTTAATTAAAAATATTTATTGTCACGCAGTTAGTATTTTGTTTTATGATTGTAGATTTTAAAAAAATATGGCAAAATACAATGAAATGCTAGAGTAAGCTCTAAATACGCTGATGAAATGGGAAATTAAAACAGAATTCGTTCAGTTTATGAAATAAGTCTGAAAATAAACGTAGTTCACCGATTTTTAAGACTATGTAATTATTGGCATATGACACGACTTTCAGATAGCGGAAACTTCAATGTCAGCATATTTATAAGTTCTTAAAAGTGTCATGGACAAGAAGTCTGTTCTCGTCGATTTAAACGTGGTCTTGAACTTAATAAAAAGAAATATGTTCATAACCAATCTTAAATACATGGATTTAAAAGAATCGCCCCTTTTTTTTGTTTAATACAAGTTTTCTACATCTTGTAAAAATATAGTTACAGGCACGTACGCTGGGGTCATGGGTGCTCAAGGGGTGCAATTGCACCCCATTTGAAAACCGGCCAACGAACACTATTAAACTTGATGCTTTAATTCAACTCTGATTAGAAAAGTAGACACTTGGTATGAACTTTCACTATATCTATGACACCTCGCCAACTTAATTCGTACCCCCTTTTGCAAAATCTTGTGTACGGGACAGAAGTACATGTAATCCTAACATTTAAATGACATTCTGTCATTATTTCATTTAAACTCAGAATAAACTTGATCTTTCTTTCTAGATAATATTTTTTGTATGTGATGCTAGGTTAAGGGTCACAATGATGCCCATTATGATATTCCAAATCATAAATAATTTCACCTTCTGTAAACAATGGGTGGTACTATTACATTGTATTAGGGATCAAAAGTATCATTGTGGACCGAAAACACTCTTACAGTGAAAAAAAAAACATCAATTTGTTAGTACTTTTAGCGACATTCCTTTGTTCTAATAAGAAAACAAATAACTCAATTAAAAAGACATTTGTTCAGAGAACAAATGTGAGGTCTTTCCCTGCCTTATGTTTTTGTTATGGTATTTTATACAAGTACTAAAGACATTTGAGTCACTTTGTTTATGACGAAATGTTGCCAATTATTTTGATATAGGCTCCAGAATGAAGATCAGGGGGCCTAGAGTCAGAAAAAGTATGGTTGCTAAGGACTTTTATGTCGGTTGCTATGGACTAAATGTCACTTCCGGTTGAAAAAAAACTTACATCTAAACTCAGAAAGTAGTCTGGTTTAAGAATACGTATGGTTGCTATGGACTTTTCATTAAGGTTACCTTGTTGCTAGGGAACGACCTTGACCTATGACCTTTGACCTTGGACTCAAATTGTAGCTCTTTGCATTATGGTTCATTTAAGTATACATGTTTACTATACTATCTGTTATGGTTTTCAAGTTATTGGCTAAAAACGTGTCTCGCAAAACTTGTTTTGGCCGCCATTTTGGAACCGTTCAACCGAATCATGTACTGTTTGGGTTCAAATTGTAGGTAATTTAATCTTCTTTCAAATGAACCCTATGTTTCATTCACCATCTTTTATGGTTAAAAAGTTATAAACAAAAAATCATTTTAAAAATACGAATCAAGGGCGATAACTCAAAAACAACAAGTTTTACGCTTTCGCACCTGAAACACTTTTTGTAGATTTCGACATGGCGAACATTTTTTCCATGTATTGTCTGCTTCAATTTTGTACGGTTTAAGTGTTATTTCATAAAAACTGTTTACGGTGTCAGCCATTTTGAAAATGGCTGCCCGAAACCATTCGACTTTGGTCTTAAGTTGAAGGGCCCATAATGACGGTCACAAAAAACCCATATGTTTACTATATTATCTCTGACGGTTTAAAAGTTATAAGCCAAAAACAGATAAGCCGAAACGCGTTAAGGGCCATAACTCGAAAACGGTTTGTCGTACAGTGTTCGACCCTTTATATCAAATAAAGGTCTAAATGAGACGAGTATTTTCCCCATTACATGTCTGCTTCAATTTTGTATGGTTTTTGAGCTATACTGCAAACAAGGTGTATCATTATCTCTGACCTTGAGATTTGACCTTTGACCTTGACATTTTTAGATGTAACATATGTCATTTAGGATGATTGGTGAAGGTCCTAAGTCTCTAGAACTAACCGTTTTGGAGAAAAAAAAAATGACGTGTCGCGACACTTTTCGAGTCAAAAACGCGTAACCAGGAAGTTGATCGAAATTATTTTTTTTGCGTGACGAATCATGATCAGGAGTCTATCAACATTTTACCTACTTCAGATTTTTGATAACGGTTACAGTTTTCGAGTTAATCTGCAAACAAGGTTTCTGGGTTCCGGGCAGATAACTCCGTTACTAAAAATAGATCGGTTTCACAGGGTCGGTCAAGGCGAGTACCCGTATGACCAAATAATGGTACCAAGTATCGAAAAGATATGTCGCGACACTTTTCGTATATTGATGGCAGAAAAGAAGAAAAATAATAATAACTAGGAGGACAATTGTTTCGTAAACAATTGCTAAGGTCTT
This sequence comes from Arcuatula senhousia, assembly GCA_963971305.1. Classification (NCBI taxonomy): domain Eukaryota; kingdom Metazoa; phylum Mollusca; class Bivalvia; order Mytilida; family Mytilidae; genus Arcuatula; species Arcuatula senhousia. Next base: position 15,968,567 of record OZ020309.1, on the reverse strand, counting down.
TCACGGAGACACGTTTACAATTTTTTTATTCATCTGTTATGTTTAAATGATTTTACAATGCTCAGTAATTTGTGTATGTTGAGCGTAATTATGAAATTTTCGTACTTTTTTATTGTTTTAGAGACATTCTGTTGATATTATAATTCTGTTCAATTTTATAAGAGCAACATTAGTACAGTTTCAAACAGTTTGAAGAGATTTCTGAACTCTACAAGATATGAATCCCATTTTTAAGTTCACTTGGGGATTTTCATATACTACTATACCTCTAGAAAGAAATGGCTAACAAAACTAAACAGCTTACTTGATAAATGCAGGAATTTTGTAGAATTATGTAAAACTAAATCAGTCAAGGTAGGTGTTTAATGCCATCATTGCTCACATCACATTGAAAACTGATAAACATCTTTATAGGATCTTTAGGTTTTATTTCTCATTGTGAGTTCGTTTTTATACTTGAAATTTTATTTGTTAATGTCTTTCGTTATGTTTTTTTCAGATTTACGCCATTTCATGTTTGATTCGTGATTTACATTTACTTGTTTATTTAAGCTAAATTGCTATAAAATAAAAAGGTTACGTAACATTTTTAGTGGGTATATATGACTGAACGAGTTGGTGTTTTACGCCCTTCCAACGCTTAATAGGTTATTTAAACGCGATGAACATGAAAAGGATAAAATGAACATGTGATGATGGTGATAAATGAAATATGGGGATAGGGTTGGAATCAAAGGATAGTAAATTTTAAAGAACCTCAGGAAAAAGGGAGAGATGGGTAGGGGCAGAAAATTTAATCTATGCAGTGCACAACTTGGCAGTCCACTAAGGGGTCTTATACATGTATGAAGCGTGGCACTCTCCACACATGACGGCCCACTGTGGTCAACGGTCAGGGATTCCATATTATGTACCTGACAACACCCGCTGACGAGTGCTAACCTATGCAGCCTCCTAGGGTTCCCAAGACCCTTAGTATCCTCTTATGACAAGCTAGGCTCTGCTGGTGGGGGGGGGGGGGCTATTCGCCACCCAGGTCCCGAACGTGAATTGTTCGGTTATTATTTCAAATCATTTGATAAGAAGAACTCAAGCCAAGAGTAAATGTTTTTTTTTAATTATTGTTGGAAGAACATATTTCTTCTCTGCAGTTCCATTTTGGATACACTCTGTTATCGTTTTTGTAACAAAACTTCGGACTAAAAATCCTGCTGAGCATAGAAGACAATAACTACAATAATGAAGCTCCTTTGACATCTTTGATTTGGCGGAGCTACAATGCAGCCCCATTACTCGTAATTGAGCAAATACAATTTCTTTCTCAAACTCTAATAAAGCTTGAAGATTGTTCGAAATTACAAATGTATCTCTAAATAATATGTCTTCAATAATAAATTTGGTTAAAGCCAAAGGTGACTTAAGTATTGTAAGAAACCCCATATTTTCAATATTCTGATCCTGAACTTTATTATAAAGTTCAGTATCAAGATACTTCAAAAGTTGATTCTTTCACGAACATCTTTTAAATTCCATTTAATGTCGTAAAATTTGAACTTCTTTCGTCATAAAAATACTATAAGCAATATTTTAGCTTCGTTACGAGCAATGGGGCCGCATTGTAGCTCCGCCGTTTCAAAGATGTCAATGGAGCTACATAATTGTACAGGAATGAATCTAAATAGTTTATTTCAATATTAGAAAAAAATGTCATTAGAATATAAATGGTATAAGGCTACTACAAATTATGCAAACATTCTAACACGATCAGGTTGCTTCGAATAAAAAAATTCTTACATTATTTTGAATCATTTGTCCATGACGTCTTTATTTATTTACAATTAAAAAATCAAACGTTCAGATTATTTTTAATTGTATAAATGATAATAAAGGGAGATAATTGTTACCATGTGTTAAAATCAACTATTTGCAAACAGAATTGTCGTACGAAATGACACTACACATATATTGATAAAAAGAGTGATAAAATACCAAGAAGTTGTATATATATACAAATGGGGTCATTTATTTTTACCCTTAGCTATTGGCTATTGCAAGATTCAGATGTATTCTATCTAATTTCAATATTATTTTTAAAAATCATATATTCAATGTCATAACTTAATTGATATTACTTTTAGTCAGACAACAAACAGAAACAATCATTTGCCTTGGCATTACCACTAAAACAGAAAATTCATATTTGGCGTTTCTGGTTAGTACGCAAAACATGACCTCTAACCATAGTGCGCCAACGTGTTTGGAGTGCCACGCCTCATATACGTAAAACGACTCCTTTTCACGCCAAGAAGCGCACCATTTAGGCTAAATTTCCGCCCCTACCCACCTCTCCCTTTTTCCTGTGGTTCTTTGAAATTTACTGTTTCTTTGTTTCCCACCCCATCCCCATCTTTCATAAATCATCATCATTTCATATTCATTTTATCATCCTTTTCATGTTCATGACCTTTAGATTAACTATGTAGTGTTGCAAGGGAGTAAAACACCATCTCAATCATTTTTGTTAATTTCTTTCGTTATGATGTTCTTTTTCGTTTTCTGCAGTTATACGTCATTTGATTCCTGATTTGTACTTCATTGCAAGGCGATAAAATTTTGATAAAGCTTTATTGCAGTTACTTGAAACGGCGAAATGACACTATTAATATGGATTAATTTTCCTTTCATGTTCATTTTTTCTAAGAACATATCCGTTCTCTTCAATCCCTTAGGAATCTACTCTTAAAATCAGGCTTTGAAACGATTCTGAGCATAGAAGATCGGCAACAAGACTGCAATTAGTCTAGTTCTATACTTATAAAAAACGCGTTAGAATATTAGTGGTATTATTATACTACAAATTCTGCAAACCTACTAACAAAATCAGATCGTTTTGACATGGAATATTGTAACATTAATCAGCATCATTTTCCCTTGTAGTATGTATAAAAATACATTTAAAATTTAAACAGTACAGATTTTCAAATTTAAAAAAGTATAATAAAGGGAAACAATTTCTAATCACGTGTTTAAATCAACTTTTTGCAAACAGAATATTCGCACGAAATGAAAGCATTACTAAATTGATAACAGAGTAATTAGATACATAACAAGCAGTTGTTTAGGTGTACTAATGGGGTCGTTTATCTTGACCCATAGCTATTTGTTATCATAAGATTCAAATGAATTCTATTTCAATATTGTTTTTTAAAAATTACACATTTGATGCAATAACTCAATATTACTAACCAATCAACAGGCAGAAAACAAACAAAAAACTATTATGGTTTGACATAACCACTTAAACAAAAATTCGATATTTTTCGGATAGTTTTTGGCATAGTATCTGGTTACCAGATTGAATTATCGCCCCTTTATTTTTCGTTGTCCAATAATATAGTTCCTATTAAAAATACAGTTTATTGTTCCTAAATGTCCCGTTTGTAATTTATTTTGTTTTGTTTCTTGGTTCTGTGATTTACTGTTTAAACCTAAACCATAAATTGAGCATTGAAAGTCAATGACACTAGATGTACAAAAAGGATTAATTTTCCTTACGAATGTCCTCATAAAAAGTGACCAAAGATATCCAATTAAAAACAAAAAAATAAAACTATTGCATTTGTTCCTTAACACTTTGCATGCTTTAGTTTTTCTATTTTTATTGTAGTTTAGGAGGAGAAGAAGACACAAACTTTACGGTGTTAGGGGAGATAACTTCGTAACAATAAATAGTTCGCTTTCGCAGGGTAAATTGCGAAGAGTTTTTTTATGACCGATATACCACCTTAAATATCAAAATGATATGTCGCGAAACAAAAAATATTTTGGGGCGGCGGATGAAAAATAATAATAATAATAATAATCAGAAGAATTGCTAGAAGGTCTTTACGACCGTAGTCGTGAAAGACCTTAATAAAGACCGGTCAACACTTTTTCATCTGATTTTGACTAAATATGATTAAAAGTAGTGCATTTAACATGTTTTGACCACTTTTAGTACAAAAATGTCAATTTTCACATTTTTTGAAAAAAGGGGGGATGAACTATTAATTTCTTTATTTCTAATATCTGAGACCCTTAAATGGGTTAAATGTGTTGAAATAGTGTCATAAAGTTGATTTGACCTAGAAAAGTCAGTCAAGGTCATACGGTTACTCTGTATCTAAGACCGGTGTAAATTTCCTTAAAATCCATTCGCGTTCAATATTTTAGCAATTTTTTCTCATTTTGGGGTTTTAAGAGGTAGAAAAGACATTGGACAACTGATTAGCACTAAAAACATGACTAAAATATGAATAATTATGTAAAATATAGATCTGTATATGTAGTAACCCTTAAAATTCCATTTTGAGTAATTTGACCTTGACCTTTGACCTTGGATTTTGACATTTTTGGATGTAACATATGTCACCTAAGTTTAATGGTGAAGGTTTCAAGTCTCTATGACCAACGGTTTAAAAGATAAAAATTTTGACGCGTCGCGACACTTTTTGAGTCTTAAACGCGTCAACAGGAAGTGATCTAAAATTTATTAAATTGGTCCATAGAGCTTGTTTATTAGTTCCTTAACACTTTGCATGCTTTAGTTTTTCTATTTTTATTGTAGTTTAGGAGGAGAAGAAGACACAAACTTTACGGTGTTAGGGGAGATAACTTCGTAACAATAAATAGTTCGCTTTCGCAGGGTAAATTGCGAAGAGTTTTTTTATGACCGATATACCACCTTAAATATCAAAATGATATGTCGCGAAACAAAAAATATTTTGGGGCGGCGGATGAAAAATAATAATAATAATAATAATCAGAAGAATTGCTAGAAGGTCTTTACGACCGTAGTCGTGAAAGACCTTAATAATAATAATAACCATAAGAAATACAGTAAGGTCTTTCCTTCTGTGGAAGGGAAAGACCTTAATAACACAATTTAATAACTGACGTTCATATTGAAGAAGGATATATACATTTTCTTATCAGTCAACATTCATTTTATTTTTTAATAAAGACACCGCACGCTCTACTTCTCGGTTACAACTACGTATGACAAACAAAAATGATTGATAGTAAAAAACAAACGATTCATATATTGCCTTGGAAGCAAAAAAAGTTTTATAATTGAACAGGCCAGATAAAAGATACGTTTCTGGGTTCCCGTCCTACCATATAAATCCTTGCACGCTTTTCGCCAATTTGACTGATTTACAATCACAATGTTCACCAATTAAGGTTCATCTTTACACTTTGGAAAAAATGACTGATAATTAACGTCTTTTTTCAGTCTATGTGGAGCCTAAACTACACATTCAATTGCTTAATAAGGCGTAGCAGCGTCTAGATAAATAATTTTTGCATAAACTTTTACTAGTTTGTACGTGTACACTCGATCCGTTTTGCAGGGGCATTTTCTTTGCGTTTTTCAGTTCACCCAAATATAGCCAAATATCAACAATGCCCTGTCATTTGGCCTCCACGTGCTAGGAAATTTCATTATTGGTGCTATTAAATCTACTCACAATCGGTTTTGTGGGAGTTTTTTTGGGGGGTAATTCATGCTTTATTTATGGTATAATATGAACGGAAAGAAAATGAATAGAGAAAACAACAAAAGTAATCTAGTGAACTGGAAGGGAAAATGATCGGCGATTTTTATATCTAGACGCTGCTACGCTTTATTTCGTGTTTCTATGTGTCGTTTAAGCCGTACATAAACTAGAAAAATAGATAAAATATCTACCATTTTATTCGAAGTGTAACCATGAACCTTAACTTAAGGTAGAAAAAATAATACTTTAAAACTGCTTAACCATGGGGTTTTATTTTCAAGAACGAAACCAGAAAAAACACCTACTTCTTTTTGGCCATATCTTGAAATATTTTGTCATGTTAGCGTGGAAACAATTTCTAGTAATAGAATTCCGTATGCTAAGATCGATCTACAATTTTGAGTCAATAAAACAAATAAAAGATGAATGTATTCCTATTAACTCTTGTTTATTCTATTTGTAAAATGGTCGCTAGAATTAATCTAATATCACTCCTTGTAGAGAATTGAAAACGTTCCATCAAAAACATTTGATGACTTTCAGCCATTGTGTAGGGGAGTAAACTAATGATATTATTCAAATAGGGGACAGGATGCTCATATTTAAAGAAAAATTTGATAGAAGGATGATGGTTAACGAAAATGGTTTCCCCGTGTTCGTTTTATGGCTTTCGAAAAGTATTGAAAATGCATCTAACCTGCATCTTTAGCTCTTAAATTTCAAAATTAGATCAATGTACTGCACTTTCAATTAGGCAAATTAGAAAATTGTTATCCTACTCTGAAGGAACAGTTGTAGAGTATTTATTTAAAAGACGTTTTAAAGAGAATTGATATGATGCAACTGAAATAGGCTTTGAAAATACAATTCTTATTATTAAAAGGCTACGGAACACTTAAACGAAGTAACTTGTTCTAACCAAATTCTTTTGTTACTGGACTGTCTTGAAGGCTGCAAGCAGTTTTAATTGTTGATTTTTTATTGTCGCTAATTTGTGTATTTTTCTCAGCTCACACTGATTCCACCAGTTACATGAATTACTTTTGTCTATCGGCTACAGGTTTTAATCTTTAGCTCATTCGGTAACGAGCTGGTTTGTTACCTGGGCGTTCAGAGTTCAATCTCTGGTGGAAAATGCTCTTCTGTTTTACTTTCATACTCTTGGAATGTAGAACATGTACATGCACATTCCCCCGTCTATTTAACTACTAATATATTAATTTTTCATGAAAAAAGTATGTACCTGATTTTGCATTTCTACATCGTACTTACGTAACGTGTAAATAACAGACCTAGGGTTATAAGCTAACAAGTTTTACTGCAATAGATATTTTTGATCGACAGCTAAATTAAATGATGCACACTTTTTCCACAGTGTTCTTGTTTGGTCTTCTATACCCCGGTTTGAAAAATGTGTTGCAATATAGTGCTAAAGGTTTCCGTACGTGTGTTCGTTACTATTCATCCACAACTCGTCCTTAAAAAAAACCTTTATGGGTTTTCATGAAACTTTCACATAATCTTCGTTATATAAGTTGCATTGCGCACTTTAACTTTAAAATTTTATTTAGTGGTGATTTGTAGGGACCTAGAGGCTTTTATTTGTGGGTTGTGACTTTTACAGTAGTTATTCGGGTTCTCAAATCAAACCTAAAATCAGTTGCAGTTTGACGACGATGCCTTACTTTAAATCAAGAAAACAGCTCTTGAACGGGATTATACTTATTACTGATTGTCTTGATCATTTTAATATAATAAACGCAGTATTGCTTCCATTGACTATAAATTGGTCTTGGTGAGAGAAATTGCCTTCTCAAAATTAAAGACAAAACTGTTATATCATATTTATTGTATGACGTTAAGCAGCTAATAATTAAAGCCCGACATTTCAATCATACTTTAAGAACTGATTCAAAATGCAATGAGAGACCTTTTTAGCAATTTCGAAATTCTGTTAATTGTTGTTAATTTGAGATTGTTTATAGAACAGATTTTTAAAAGGATATGGATTCTATTTTAGGGTGCTTTTGCGCGTCATTTTAATTGTTCCTATTTACGGAAAACAGCTAATCTATTTAAAATCGTATTGCCTGAACAAAATAATTCCTTCAACGGAAACTGGAAAAAATTTTAACTCGAAAATCTCATATTCTATAAATTATTTTTGTTTTAATGTTAATAATTTATTCTTACGTTCATGTTTATATTTTTTTCCATTTCCTTTAACAGTTTCTTTGCTGACCATGTAAGTGATCTGCTTTATGTAATGTGCTGTTATACTGACCGAAATATGTTTTATGTAATTTAACTGTGCCTATGATATAAGCAGGGTTGACGGTGGTAGGACATTTTGCATGCAGACCAATATGAATCCTAAAGGATCATTTTTACACTTTGGAAAAAAATACTGATATTTTACGTCTTTTTTCTATCAATGTGGAGCCTTCGCTACATACATGTATTCAATTGCTTAATAAGGCATTGCAGCGTCTAGATAAATAATTTTTGCATAAAGTTTAAGTATTTGTTACGTGTACACTTGATCCGTTTTGCTTGGGGCATTTTCTTTGCAGTTTTTTAGTTCAACCAAATATAGCCAAATATCAACAATGCCTTGTCATTTGGCCTCCACGTGCAAGGTAATTTCATTATTGATGTTATCAAATGTACTCATAATCGGTATTATGGAAGGTTATAACTTGAACGGAAAGAAAATGAATAGAGAGAACAACAAAAGTTATCTTGTTGAATGAAAGGGAGAATGGTCGACGAATTTTATATCTAGACGCTACTGTACTTTATTTTTTATTTCTATGTGTAGTTTAAGTCGTACATAGACTAGAAAAATGGGTCAAATATCTACCATTTTATTTTAACTGTATTAAGCTGTGCGTCAGTTTGAGATGCTTTAAAAAAAAACTGTATGCAGAAAACAGGACCATTTGGACTGCCTCCATATCTCAAAGGTTGGTTTGTCCTGTCATATATATTTTGTTATTGTTCAACAACGGATTCTGAAATATGTCTTAGGTGAGGGGAATGTTGACAATCGTAAGAGCTGGGTCCGGGGCCTAGACATACTTCTTAAAGTTCAATATAAGCCAAAGGGGACAGAGCAAGTCTAAAATTCGCAGGCATTGTTACACTTTCATGCATGTTTATGAAAATGTTACAGGAAATGTGTGTAATTAGGGATTACGTGTAATCCTTGGAAAAAAATGTGTTTCTTGTAATAAGTGGCCGTTTAATGGAATACATGCAATCCTCACAAAGTAAACACTGTAAGTACTTTAAATGTCAATTACTTTTATGGTTTATTTCTATAATAAATGAATTGCCGCCAACATTTTCCTATCGCTAACTCATGTCATTAATAATTTGTGATAGTTTAATTATGAGCGATCAATGTCTACTTAAACGGGCATAATATAGCACATTTTACATTTTTAACGATCGGGGTATATCATGGTTCGACTGTTTCCGATATTATTCGTTTTAACAATCACGCCATCTTTTTTCTTTCGTTTCAGTACATGTAGCAGTGAGAATTGTACTTTTTGAAGAGTGTTTATTTAAAAAAAAACCTTTTATTTAAAGAAACTGGTAAATTTTGGTATTTTCTAAACAAAAAAGACGAACATTTCAAAGATACGTGCATGTCGTCGGTTACATCGGTAATTAGAGAAGAATTAATTATTAAAACCAATTAAAAGATTAAACTTGTCTCAATCAAATAACCTCCAGCAAGAAACTAAAAGTATAAAATCAAAAGTATTTTAAAAAAACATATTAGTTTGAAAGAAACCTTACTTTTAGAGGGAACAAAAAAAATAGTGTTAAGTTACAACATAACTTTAACATGTAACAAGCTGAGAATACATTAGTATTAATAAGTTACTATGCATTAACTTCATTTTTATGGCACCATTTTCATTATGAAAACATAGCCTTAACATTCATAAATTCTGGTCAACTCTTACTTGAAAATGCAGCTATATCGATCAGTTTAAAAAAAAAACTTAAAAAAGAAAGCTTATACAGAGTATTTTAAAAGAAGATACCCCGCGTTATGAAAGTACACAACACCGCATATACTGCCGACGAATGCCAGACAACTGGTTTATAAGACCTACGAATGCTTTAAAGTTTTGGTATATTCGTTATCACTTATAAACATTAAGAATAAATGGTTTTGTATCCCAGTTCGTTTACATGTTCTCTTCTAAGAATAATACACGCTGGAAGAACGTCATAAACGTAGTTACGAGTCAAAGAACTCTGAAGTCCATACTCTTTTACACGTTATGTTCACACTACTGTCAAACTAGGTTTGGTTTTGTTTGTGCTGCAGATTGCTAGCTTGATACTATAAATGTGTTAACCAAACCAAAATTATGCATTTTATTCTATTCCTTTGTCGAAATCGAAAAACTTCCAAATGACTAGGGGCCTGTTGATAAAATACGCTCTAATCTGTGAAACGGTTGTATTCTCCAGCTATGACTTCAAACTAAAGACCAGTTTGTTTTTTTTTTGTTATTTAGTATGTTATTTTTTCTTTCCTTCACACATTCTATGTGTCTCCTACGCATTGGTTTATATATAGAAGAATAGAATAACTGTTATTACAAGTCAAAGTTATCTGTGTTCGTCTGTCATCCTTTTCGCCCATCGAAGATTCAGCAATATATGTTTATTTGACAATTTGTTGTGCGTTATGACTCGTTTTTTAATTGAGCCGCCTTTGATGAAAATGAAATAATAAGTTTTGAAAACATTGATGCCTGATAAAACTTATCTGCATTTTTCGAATTATATAAGTATAAGCCTTTGCTTAATAGGGTTAAATGTCAGTTAATAAAGACAAATCTTTCATGTTGGGGTATCGAAATAAACATAGTGCTAGACGCAATTATTAAAATCCGATTATACACATATATTCGCAATATATATATATATCATTTTTCATTGCTACGTAAGGTTTAAATCTCGTAATATGTAATACTGAATTACATGCATTGCCTCCAACCAGTAAAAATTTTCTTTCTTCATGTCATATAATCGTTTCTTTTTATTTTTTCAGAAAGGCCTGTTATGTATGTTACCCAATATTTATTCTTTTTTTTTTTACCGTTGCCTGAATTACAGAGCAGTATACCCGTGGTTTTTGATACATTGTATTAACCAAAGGGCTGCAGTTCCATTCAATGGTCATACCAGTAGATTGGAAAAAATTCTTAGATTTTTATAAAATTTCATTCTATTGTCATGATTATATCAGATAGTAAAATATAACACAGGGGCTTGTGTACAGCTAAAAAAATATATATCCTCCCCTATCCCAATAATAATTGTCAATAATTTTGAATGTTGCCTTTTTAAACCAACTCCTTGAAAATTTGCATTAATTTTTTTCAAACAATTTCTATATAATTTGAAGGATTGTAATCATTTATACCTGTATGTCCTCGCTTTATTCAACTCAAACGAATTAGATCGGTATCATGTGAAACTTTCTAGAGTATTATGACCATTTCTTGACAAGTCTCAAGACATGTTAAGTAAAGGGTAAAAAAGGCAACATTTGTTGCTATAAGAACTGTACTAATAAGTCAATACATTATTTAAAATATAAAAAATGTTTTAAAACAGAAATAATAATAAAAATATAAACACTCACCTATCCAATAAGAGTTAGTAGAAGATACAAAAAGGATTGTTAAAACTGCAAAAACTGAAACAAATTTCATCTTAAAATTGTCTTTGTAAAAAGTTCCGTGGAATGTCCAAGTAGTTCAATTCCCAATTGTCAATAACAATATTCACGAGAAAGTGGGATGCTGAAATAGTTATAGAATATATGGAACTCTTCCACGTGACCAGCGCCTTAGAAAAACCAATGGGAGAGAATCGATAGTTCTGCAGTTCCATTCAATGGTAAATCATCGTCATTGCTCAAACTATCCGTCATCCATTACTCAAAAAATCTGGCCAATCAGAGCAGGTTTTACTATATATGGATTAATGCTGCATTCAGGTAAAAACTATTATGGGAATAACGCTCAGATTTCTGGGTGTCGAGTTGTCTTGAAGTGTTGGATACTAGTTCGACATTTATGACAAATTCTTCCACTTAGAATGAGAAACGCTTGATGATAATTGATTATTAATACGGTCATATTAATGATACAAATCCATTATTAGGAATCGATTACAATAAAACTGTGGAAAAATATATAAATATAAGCGATTTGTCTTCTGTATAGAAACCATTTAGCAAATTGAAAATGACTACATAACAGAATATTCCAAAGGATCGTAAGAAAAGATATTTTGGAAACAATTTGATACAGATGAAGTTGGTTTTTTTTTCTTGATTTTTCTAAGATTTGACCCGAATTTCCCCTCTATCATATTATATGCAAAAAGGAATTACTTTGGAAGGAAAAGCAAATGGCGGAAATATACAACAAAAAATTAATATCAAAACAGAATATTATAATATTTTTCAAAATCGATGAAGAATGCTAAACCCAGTAACCTGAATTTCCTTCTCAAAATATGAACTTTTCTGGGGCACTGGAAAATAAAATTGGTTAAAATTCATCTACGGTCGCTCTATTTTTTCCTAATAACGATCATTTGTTTCATTATAGGAATAATTGTCAAATGATACTTTTGTTCTACTTCCCTACTTGCATATATAATATTATTATACCGATTAGTCACAAACAAGTACACGGGGAACAAGGTGAAAGGCAGAGGTACCAATTGGGCATCAAAGTACCAATGTCAAAATCAGCAAACACAAACAAGGACAGGACGGAAAAAAACATATATAACACGGCAACATAAAAACCATTGAATATCAATTAACAACTCTTATCGTAATGAGAGTGAACTCAGGTGCTCCGGAAGAGTGGACAGTTGCTGTCTGCTATAGCACATCCGTCGCGCAGCAAATGTAAATGTGAATGTAAATGTAAATGTAGTGTCACCAGTTGGTTTTCACATATCTATTTGTAAAGATTTTCAAGTTTATAATTGCTATTATTTTATTGTCACCAGTATTTATTATGAAAAAAATTGTTTATCATAGTGCTCCGATAGCTATACTAAACTCATGGATGAGCGTATACTATAGATTATTTATCTATCATGGCATTGCAATATATGTATATTAGAAAGGCATTAGTGTTAATCTCTCAAGGCTTAAGTTGGAACAAAGTTAGATAACAAACATCTATTTGCCTAGATGACAACATTTATGTTATAAAATATTTAAAGTATTTCGTTATGGCCGTTCATTTTAATTCATAGATCCAATAAAATTCACTCAGGGCAAAATGTTCAAAAGTGCTGAATTCTTCTGAATATGAATTTGATCTATTATTTGTGTGTACTTTTTAAATGGGTGTACTTTTACCATACTTTTCGACCGCAATCAAAACCAGAAGTAATAATAGTTTACAGCAAACAATTTGAAAGATAAACGTTTCATATACTGACTTAGGAATCCTTGACAAAGCTTTTGTTTTAGATGTTTTCTGTTCCTTGTTAAGGAAGAGGGGGTCTATCTTTGACTATTTCAGGGCTAGATTTGAATCATATGCATTCTATTTAGACCTTAGGCCGATTGCAGAACGGCAAGCAGCGCCTACTGGCCTCGTTGAAGGCTGTTGGCTATTTTTCCATTGTGTTTTTTTTTTAATTACCGCTTGTTATGTCGCGTACACTTATTCCACATCTCATTATTTTCTTCTATTAGAGCTAGCAAAGATTTTTTTCAGTTTATCTCACCTATTTTGAGACCGTTCTGATGTGATACGTCTTTTAGGGCATATTTCATTAGCCCTTTCAGAACCATACGACTATAATATAAACGTGCATCGAATTTTATGATAACGAATTTAATAAATTTAAACCAAAATGCCCCATTTTTAGTGTTCGGGTCCGTTCGTCCGTCCATTATTTCGGCCTTCTGTCCGTTCGTCCGTCCCAAATCACCATATTTCCAAATTCCCACTTACTGACAAATGCCTCATCAATTACTAGTATATTGGTATGGTAAGTGCATCTATTGGTGCCACATCAATCATATTGGTATGGTAGGTGCACCTAGTGATGCTAAGCACAATGCATGCTTCGGATGCTGGCTATGACCTATTTTTCCGCATGAATGACCACTTAAAGAAGAATGGTTAAAGTCCATTCCTTCTTACTGATAAGTGCCATAGCAACCATATTAATATGGTAGGACCACCTAGTGATGCTAATCACAATGCATGCTTCGGATGCTTACTGCGACCTACATATTCTGCATGGATGAACTCTTACAGAATAATGGTTAAATTACATTCCCTCTTACTGACAGGTGCCATAGCAACCATATTGGTTTGGTAGGTGCACCCAGTGATGCTTAGCACAACGCATGTTTCGGATGCTTACTGTGACCTACATATTCCGCATGGATGAACTCTTACAGAATAATGGTTAAATTCCATTCCCACTTACTGACAGGTGTCATAGCAACCATATTGGTTTGATAGGTGCACCTTTAGTGAAGCTTAGCACAATGCATGCTTCGAATGCTGGATGTGACATATATTTTCCGCATGGATGAACTCTTACAGAATAATGGTTTAAATCCATTCCCACTTACTGACAAGTGCCACATCAACTATATATTGGTATGGTAGGTGCGCCTAGTGATGCTAAACACAATGCATACTTCGGTTGCGGACTGTGGTCACTTATTGAAGAATGGTTAAAGTCCCTTCCTTCTTACTGACAAGTGCCATAGCAACCATATTTGTATATGGTGGTGCACCTAGTGATGCTTTAGTGATTGCATAAAAAAAATGTTGCGAGATAGGGCATAATGTCTTTTAGACATATTCTTGCTATCTTCGTCATCATACTATCTTTAAAAGTTATCGTTCTGTGAAAATCCATTCATTCTGATATCTTTGTCATCTTCTATATTTAAAAACCCGTGGTACATTGTTATGGTTTGTTAAATACATGACATGAACTAGCTGAAATAAAAATGTTAACCTTTAAAAAATGTAAGGGCTTTTAAAATCTAAATAATCTGTAAGAAGCCTTAACATATATTCAGGTGTACTTAGATGATCGTTTATTTCTCTTTTCCAATCATATCACAAAATCACGTAGTAGTTCTTTTGGAAGAAGATTGTTTGGGCAATTAATAAAAACAGTGTTCAGTCTACCATTTCTCATGCCTACATTTAAAGTCAGGACGTTTTGCTCGAGATTACTTCTCAAAATTTGCACATTCAACATAATGATAGATTTCTTAAAACACTGTAACCTTTAAGGCTTTATTAACTATTTTTAAAAAGTTAAAATATTTGTGTTATTTTTGATCAGAATGAAGACCCGGCCAAAAAGTTAACATTATACAGCCGTGAGAAATTTTTACTAATGTCATTTTAGTTATAACGCTAAAAGGCAATATTCAATATAATACTCTTGGAAAAAACTAAGAAATACTAAGTTTCAAAACTGCAACATTTATTTTTACAACCATCATTTATCTTACAGATCCAAACCATATTTTGCAAAATGCAAAGTAGAATAAATTAAACAATTTTAACTAAAAAATAGTTTCTACCCCACTTGTTATTTTTACCTAAACGGAAACATTTTCAAAGTCTAAGTATAGAAAATTCATGTTCGAGTTGAAAAGCCGAATTTATCAATTAAAAAAAGACTGGAATCTGCTACTTAATTAATGACCTACGATGCAAAAGATATGTGAAAGATTCATAAAATCTTGATTATAGTGCAGTAGTCAAACTTTCAATTATTTAAAAGGTCTATATTTGGATAAAAACAACTTGATTATCATTATTTTTTACATATATTAAGGTGTTGATCCACATCATGTGAAAATATCGTTAAATTCAAATACGGGTTTACTTGAAATTTAACATGTACGGATCCATGAAAGATATTTTACGAGCGAAAGGAGGCATATACCTAACTATGTACATTTCAGGCGAGGATTAAAATGAACATCCAAAGAAAAAAATAAATTTGAAAAACATCAACCAATGAAATTTAATATCTACTACGCGTATAGAGGATGATGAGAGGTTGAATAAGAGCCCACATGCACAAGCGGCAATTAACAAAAACATGCACACAAAAACAATGAAGTAGAGGCTCCCAGGAGACTGAATCGCTTACCTGGTATTCAAAGTGCTTTATTAACTGCCATGGATATACAATGGGCTGCTAGTCTATAAAATAGTCAGTTTTACTGTTCTAAGGGGAACAGCCCTAGACCTATAAAGAAAGGTCTTACAACTTTGACCCCATTATACAATTTGTTGATGTTTATGTGCTTATCCATATGCAATTTGATTTTTTTCATATATCTTGCACAGTTTTTAAGATCTATTTTTAAGATCTATTATTATATAAGATGGTGGTAAAGGGGGGTTCCAACAAGAAACCACGTGCTTGAATAAACGAAGCACGAGTTATAAAAATCGCCAATCACGAAACACAGCAAAATGAGTTTGAATAACTGTGAAATTAGTTTAAATTCATTTAATTTTTAAAACATTTTTTAAGAATATGAACTGATTTCAACAAGTTCAAGATTTTGAAGCAAAAAAGGCTAGAATACATGCATGCAAAAAACGAAACAATTACAACTATGTCAACAAAAAAGCACGAAAAATCAAAATCACGAAAACACGAAAAATCAAAATCACGAAAACACTGAAAATAAAAACAACGAAGACGTTGCATGAAAATAACCCTTCACGTTGTTGATTTCTGTTCAGTTGTTTTTGTATTTTTGTGTTGTCTGTTCTTCAGGCTGTTCTCGTCTTGTTCACTGGTTCTGTTTAGCAATTTCATACTTTTGACATTCGGATGACCCATTTATACGTCTACATCCCTCTATGAATATTTAGAGGTTTGTGGCATTTAAACGATGTGTCACTGATTTCAAAGAAGACAAAATAACGAACTTCATGGCAAAGACAATCAGGAGAAATCGAAGATTGCAATGGTCCTGACTTGGTTCGGGTATTCACAAACAGTATTTCGACTAGGTATCATGGCCCTATACCTTCACTTCTATTACAAACTTGTGTTTTTGACATTGTTTGAGAAAAAGAATAGCTTTTAAGGATTCCCGAAGTAAATATGTGACTGTTCGGTCCCCCAAAAAAGCTCCGATGTGTACGAGTCTAATGCTTTTGTTTATCTGGTTGTTTGGAATTTCTAAATATTTGTTTTTGCTTTTTCTAGTAGAGATTACATATCAAATCCTTAGATCATGTTACTGTTTATTATACTAGACCTTATCATGAAGCGCATAATTTACTCCTCTTTGTTTAATATTATTGATAGGCTTTCAGTCTTCATGTCTTTTCATTAATTCTCTCATTGCGTAATGTTTATTTAAGGTTGTTTCTTATAATTACACTTGTTAATTCTATGTCTGCTTTCTTGACATTTGCATTCCATCTTTTCGTTGGGATTAATGCTTTGTAATTACTAGTATTTTAGTTTTTGGCGAAGGGTTGTCTCATTGTGTAATAGATTTCTCTATTCAACGCCAACAGAATATCAAACACTTTCAAAATGATATACCGAAAACAACAAATGATTGGTAGAGTATTGTCATTCTGCTTGGTTAGTTATAAACTTGTCCTTTTGAGATAAGCAAATAGGTAAAATAACAATCGATATGATTGCTTTACTTTAAATGTGTTTCTTAATTCTGAATTGGGAAACAAGTTTGATGCTAATGTGAATCCCTCTCCAGCTAGCAGTTTGCGAGTGTGGCCTTTGTAGCGGTCCCCATTTAGCCTACTATTATCGAAATCTACAAAGGGTCTTTAACGTGCATTGGGTATTGCTCTCCGCATACACAACATTTGTTTCGTCCCTTCCGGAGGACTAGCATCGTTCCTTGAGACCATTCGTGATTGCTTTGATTAGTTGATTGCTTTTTGCTATACTTAGACAATATGATACTATCCTTATTGTGTCACAACGTCGCACGTGGTGCGGTACATCCAATTACTTAAGATCCGCGCAATCTAAGGGGACCTTCTTCAACCCATCATTGCTTTTTCAAAGCGAGGACTATTGTGATCTTCAGAAGCAAAGAGCCTCTGATTAATCTTAAACAGACAAAAGGCGCATCAGGCGTAGCAAAATCAAAGCTCATGGCTTCTTTTTATCTCAGGCATAAGTTGATATCTGTAACGATTAGAATTTGGTTTTCAGTTCAGCATATTTTAGTTTCATTGTTCTATGCTTTATATATTCATATACATGTAGAATAGAAGATAATGAAATGTGGAATAAGTGTACGCGACACAACGTACAATATAAACAACGACAATAAAAAAAATCCACAATGAAAACAGCCAGCAGCTTTTAATGTGACCAGTAGTCGCTGCTCATTTTTTTTCAATTGGCCCTGGATTGAATAAAAACTACTTAGTACATAATATTCATGCAATTCCTAAAGTGCAATGAAAAACCCCTTTCTTGACAAAAAACAGTTAATATAAATTCGACGAAATACAAACATAAGCTTTGATAAGGATTCCTGGTTTAGGGAGCAACCATTTGATTTTTAGGGGGCTATGGAGATTTTCTTCATCTTGCCTTTTTATTTTCAGAAAAAGCAGAGCCTGGATTTTTTTTTGCGCTAGCTCGCGCAATTTTTTTATTTTTAAAGCTACTATAATTTCTTCAACCAAAGATACCATCCTGCCTTTTATTTCACTCAAAGCACTAACCTGCCTTTTAATTTCTGAATTTTTGCCATCCTGCCTTTTTATTTCAAATTTCACCATAGCCCCCCCCCCCCCCCCCCCCCATAAAAATCAAATGGTCGTTTCCTTAAGACAGACACACAAGTTTAAAATGTGGCGGGATTAAACTAGTTTTATATTGATAATCATTAACAAAGCACAAACTAACACACAGTAGAAATCAAATTGGTAGAAGTTAAATTCACCAAGAGAGTACCTGAGACATATGGACAAGAAGAAATTAATGGGACGTAGAGATATTCTCTTGCATGAGAACACTCGAAGTTACTGACAGCTAGCTAATAAGCATCTATCGACCGATATAAAAAAAAATAAAGTATGTCGATTTTAAATTCGACACAGCACGTCAAACAATTAATGATTTTGTGATGTTTCATCACACAAAACCGAAACACTTGACCACTGTAATGCCAAAAAATGACATAAGTCTAAAAATAACTAAATAATTTACATTCTAAAATAGGTATCAAATTATCAATATATTTACCAAAAAAGACTAATTCAAAGATTTTAATTTACTAAAATTTCGATTTTATAACCTTTATTCAATAAAGTTTTAAGCCAGTTTTTCATTTCCAAAAGGTTGTGTTTGGCATTTTTAATATATATGACAGAGCGCCTGTGACAATTTTCAATTTTCAATACTCTGAGTCTCTCTCTACCCCCCATTGGTGTGTAAATAAAAGTAATATTAAAAACGAAAGAATATGGAATATGTGCCAAAAAGACACGATCCACACATTGAAATGATTTTAATAAATGTACAAAAGCAAAATTTCACTGCGTTTTGTGAAGCGCTTTTCTGGATTAGCTTTATTACCAAATTACCGAACTTGGAGGATCAATCTCAATGTCCAAGAAAAAAGAAAAAAACATGGAAGACACACCGGAATAGTTATAAATGACAATGGTCCTGATTTGGTACAGGCATTTCAAATGAAATGGTGGGTAAATTAAGGTTTTATGGCGCGCCAAACCTCCCTCTTCCATTGCGATCTTAGGGACCGGTAGTAACACACAACGCCACACGGCTGTGAAGACATAATAGGGATATTAAGATGATCATCTCAGTACAACAACCAGCAAAACACTGATCAAAACAAACATTAACCAATACGTTCAACTCAATTTTGAATTTTTCCACTAGTGGCTGATAACGAAGGAAGATTTTTTAGGGACCGTACGAAGTGTGGACTTTTGTATACATTTTCAACATGAAGCTGGTTTCAATAGAGCACTGTAAAAAAGTGAGTTTTTTTTCTCTTATTGGTCAATTTTTTAGAGAAACAAATCAAAATATAAAGAAGATTTTCCAGAATTTGTAGAAACTGAAATTTCCTTACTCTTAAAGATTGTGGGATACATAAGATGGCACTAAATCTTGATCAAGCACGCATGCGAAAACAAGACGTTCAAGTCAACTTTTAATTTTCCACCATTGGCTGATTACGAGGGAACATTTTTTTAGAGAACGTATGAAGTGTGGACCTTTGTGTACATTTTCAACATGAAGCTGGTTTCAAGAAGCACTGTAAAAAAGTTTTTTTTCTCTCTTATGTGTCAATTTTAGAGAAACAAATCAAAACATGAAGAAGATTTTCCAGAATTTGTAGAAACTGAAATTTCCTTACCCTCAAGTTTTGTGGGATACATAAGTTGGCTCTAAATCGTGATCACGTATGCATGCGAAAACAAATGTATCTTTAAAAGAATTTGGTTTAGAAAACTGTACGCTGAACCCTAATGTCTAATCTTCGGTTTTTACGCAGGCTGGATTAATTACCTTTGGGACTTACGGGCTCTGATCCGCTTAATCTGGCTGTCTATCTGTATGAATGTAGACAGTATTTGTCAGTTTGAATTTATGATAAGGTCTCTGAAAGTAGCATCAGTAAGTTAAAGAAAAGCTTACCGATTACACATTTCTATTTTTACAAGCTGATGTCCGTTTAGTACTGATGTTTGGGTTGTAACTGGAAAGAGGTATATCATCGCAAACAAAGGAGTTGTATCGTTCGTTATGTCCACCTTAAACGGATTTCCCCATACGTTGGCTGAATATGAAAGTGAACATAGTGATTTGGGTTTTTTTTGTGTTTTTTTTTTCTCCTGTTGAAAACAATATTACGGAAGCCCTGGAGGGACATTTTGAGTTAAGAGTTAGGGGTTAAGAATTAGAAGTTACAACTAACTACTTCGCACTTATTTCTTATGACGTATTTGGGTTTTTTTTTCAAAAAGAGAAAAGTGCTTAAAGCCTACGCGTAAACTTAAATGTACGTGGGACTTAACAAAAAATCGATATTGTTTCAATGTAGCACACCCCCCCCCCCCCCCCCCCAAGTTGCAAAATCCATACCTGAAAAAAAGTATTAAGAAAAAAACAAATAAGTCATAAGAAATGAATACAAATACAAGAATACAAAAAAGTTTACTGGCCAATTAAGGGCCCTCAAGGGGCAAAGACAGTACAACATATATGATTATAAGTGATATCAGAGTGATTCATGAATAACAAATATAATAGCACGACGTTCCTAATTCAAAGTTCAATAATTACATTTAATTACCAAAGAAATAAGAAATAAGTGCTAAGTAGTAAGTTGTAACTCCTAACTCTTAACTCAAAATGTCCCTCCAGGGCTTCCGTACAATCTACTCCTTTAAAGGGAAGATAAAATATGCAGCGACAAATAAAAATAAGAATATCTAAACAATCAACCATTACTATTTTCTTTGTCCAAGTTTCTACTAAACTTTCAAGATATGCGATGGTAGAACTTGTCAAGTAATCTTCGGCGTAGTACATTAATAAAATCATGAGAATAATATTTACTCACTGAAAATTTAATTTGCCAACCCGTTTTATCTTTAGATTAAATTGGAAATTTCAGAAAATATTTCGGAAACGTTTTTGACTAAAACAAATAGAAAATTAATTGAAAGAAACAGCCTTAAACGATTTAGTTTTTTTTGTTCAATTACAACTTAAATATATCAACCACTTAAAATGTCTGTTTGTAGTTTTTTTTATTAAAAAACTTATAAAAATTATCTATTTGATATTTCTTTCCCTGCATGAATATTAAAACGTGTACATCGTGATACAGTAAAAGAACAACCTTTATTCTAGCTATAATTGCTCATAAAAACAACTTTTATTCTATCTAATATAAGTGGTGAGATACGGATTTTTTTCACATCGATGTAGATATTTGTCAAATTAGGAATCGAGCATTTACGAGTGTTCTTTGACAAATATTTAACGAGTGTGATGAAAATCCGCACCTCTTCACTTGTAGTTGTGAATTTTTTTTTTATATTCTAGCCAATATAGTAAGTCTATATAATTGCACATTATAGTTAATATCTTTAGTTATATTAAACCTAATATTCAAAAAAGGGAAAAAATGACATTTGAAACCCAAAACATGAAATTTGTTTAGCTTCTTAATTCCACACTTCCTTCATGATAAAGACACTTCAACCTTTGAGAAAACGTAAGTATACAACCCCTTTTTCTGTGATCACCAACCATTGATAAGACAATCCTGGTGTACCGGTATATGTGTATATAGTTTCATAATGATACCACACTTCTTTCATGCATGGTAAAGTAACTTTAACCTGTAGGTAAACCTTAGTGTAAAATCCCCCTTTTTATGTGATCAATCAACCATAAAGTTGATGAAAAAGGTAAAATTTTGATATGATTTTTGTTTGTTATTACCCTGTCTACCAAGCTTCTTGACGACACCAATTTCTCCGTCATGGTAAACAAGCTTTCACCTTTGGGTAAAACGGATTTGGGACGGACGGACAAAGGGAGGAACGGACCCGAACATTATATGCCCCTTACTTTCGTAGATGGGGCATAAAAACTAACTATACTACATATGAATAAACGTTCGGACAGGGATGGTACAATGTTACACCATGGATGTTGTTTTCACTCAAGACATTTTACTGTTGATGAAATTGTGTCGAATGATGTCGACTTTGCCCTGTCGTGCCGATCGAATGAACCATTCGTACTGCCACGGGGGCTACTACCTACCTGTGCCGTTGGCCTGCTCTGAATCGGATATTAAATATGTTAGTGCTTTTATTTCATCTTTTACAAAATTGGGCCGTCTTGGTGGTGCTGACATGTTGCTAGCTTGCATGCAGAAGTCTTCGGAATTCTAAATAAAATGACGTCATACACGCCGGGCAAGTACTATGACGTCATTTTGGCAAATTACAATTAGCACAAAACAGTTTTCTAATCAATTTTCAGGTTTTATAGCGAGCATAGCTCGCAAGCGGGCACGAAGTGCCCGCTCGAGCGCAGAGCTCTACGGTATTTGTTTCCGCGAGAAATTTGCTAATGCTGATTTAGATTTTCTATGGTCCGGAAAGGGTTATTAATTTTACAGGACCGGAGTGAATGTTAAAATTATTTATAAGAAAAGAAATAATGCTTAAAAAATAATAAATTGCGCTTTTTACAAGTAAATAATATTCTTAAAATAATAAATACACATAAGCTGCTCGTTTCGTCTTGGTTATATGCACGTGCGAAACTAAAGTGTCTCGAAGCTGAATCGCCCCATACCATCTCGCCCCAAAATAAGCAAATGGAAATATTGGAAATTAAATGATAGCGATAGCCCTGAATGTCGACATTTAGAACAAAATATGAATAAAAAATATATATGAAAAAGATTGTTTGAAATGGAAAAAACTTGTTTACCAAATAAACTTATGAATTTTGTCATTTTCATGACACATTTTTATTTTTCACATATTTTCAGGCTATGCTCGCGTTTAGGCAATGCCTACTCCATATTTAAAAAAAAGCACAATAAATCAAAGGGTCTTTCGAATCACGCGCTACTGTACGACGTTAAAATAACTACTTTTCATTTGATTTTGTTTGAAGTTTTGCAGGCCATATGCACGGTGTCTATTCAAAAGGCAAATATTCAGATCGACGGCGTTCTATGCTTCTATTCAGATCAAATTGTAGAAGTAAAGACCAACCTTGCCTAGAAATGTTTCATTCTTTTTTTAAAGGTTATCTTGAATAACAATGTAACTTTTACGGAACGCCTATATTGTTGAGGTGTACAAGTTTTTTTACTTGATCAAATAAAGAAAATTCTATGTTCAATTACTGCAAAAACAAATTGCTGTTTAGCCATTGTAAATAACCAACGCAATCGTTTCAGCATGTTTATGCACGTAAATAAAACCACGATAGACAGTTTTGTTCACCGCTGTTAAATTAGATACTTTTCTTATGAAACAGTTTCATCGGCATCTGTCAAATGTGCAATACAAGTATTTGTATCTTTTAAAATTTAGATTTATTAAGAATGAAACCATGCCAGTTTTCATCAGATTTAGCGAGAATGAAACCATGCCAGTTTTCATACGATTTTTACTAAAATAGCGCATTGAACAATATGTTTACTTACAAAAATTTAAAAGTTTTTATTTTTTATTTTGATTAGATGTTTCCTACAAAGAAATAATAAAAATACACATTCCATCCACGGGCGACTGGTTGTTGGGCATATATGTATCAAATCCTTTTCGCTCTTGTTTTATCTTTATTCTACCCAGGTAAATGCTGTATTTGTAGTCGCTGTTATAGTTAGTGTAAACAGTATTTATTCGCAAATTAGATAACGTTAATACAGACAGATGATATAGGTTGGGATAAGCACTCTTATAGTTAAAATGTTTCGAAAAAAATTTCCGTGTTTAAATTCAAAGTTTTGTGTCTAACGTGTTATACGCATAAAACCAATACAACGTTTTCCAGTTTCGAGTGTTTCTTGCATGTGTTAGAGAGCGAATGTTAATTTTGTTTTGTTTTTACCTTTCTTCCGTCAAGTTTGTTCTGTCGGTGTCTTCCTATATTTTTTTTTTTGGGTGACTTCTTCAAAATGTACTTTAAACAGTTTCAAGTGTGAGTTTACGAGAACTATTTAAGAGATATGCATGTTTATTGATAATTGATAACTTAGATTGTCTGGAATGGAAAGTAATTCTTGCAAATTGTAAGACACCTGTTGAGTCGTCGGTGGACATTTTTGGTAGAAAAATACTCAGCAACGAATAACAACAGTCTAACTTCAATACTCATTTGAAATAGTATGTATTTTTAATATTCATTAAGCACACGCGTTAATTTTTCTCTATTAAGGACATCAGTCATGCTGTCGGCGATCATTTTGGATTAGTCAAGTGAAGTGAAAAAGGATGCTATCAAAACTCTACAGACCGGTATTTCTTACATGTATATGTATATACTCATTTGATATTTTGAGAGTTTGTTAACAAGCACATGCATTTCTCTCTGTATATTATTGACATATCAAAATATAAAATCTTTAATATATTTTTTTATTCTTTTAGACTGGGTGCAAAAAACATCACTATTGGTTAAAAAAAACGGCTATAGAATAATAATTATACATTCATATTACCAGAGCGCCGAAAACCAATATTTTTATAACAAAACTAAATTTACATGATATATCTATATTTCTCTAACTGTTGTGCAATATTATCTAGTTCTCGCAAGATGAGACTATTTTGCGTATCACACTCCGCACGATGTGATATTCAATTTCAAGAAATTTGGTTGGCTGTCCGCACGAGACACCACAGTTAGATACGCATCTCGTGGAAAGCATGCTTACTTTTGTTTGAATACCTATCGATCTCGCTTGAATAAAAAGACACACAAAATATATAAAAAAAATGCACAAACACGGTTTTTATAAAGTCTGCTTCTAATTAAAATTCATAATAAAAAGATGGTACTTTATTTTATTTTACTACTTTTGCAAACTTGAACAATATAAATATAGGAATATTTTCTTATTAGTTATAAATAAATAAGTATTTTCACGTTAGACAGTTAGAGAAAAAGGTTTCACAACTATAAGTGACTCGTTAGATATTTGTCAAAGGAAACTCGCAAATGCTCGTTTCCTAATTTGACAAATATCTAACTCGATGTGATAAAAATCCGCATCTCATCACTTATAGTTGTGAAATCTGTATTTATTAATTAATTTACATTTAAGACAGATAATATATCTATTTTGGCTATTGTGAAGTAATACTAAAATAAAAATAACAGAATTCCTGGTTTCTCACTGAGAGCTTATTATTACGGCATTTATTATTACGGCAAATCTCGCGTTAGAGATTGACCAAACATAAGATATTTTAGATAACTTCTTACGTAACTTTTTTTAAATATTATGCTGAATAAGATACTTTAAACAAATTAGAAGTACAATTTGTTCTAATTGATGGCCATAAAATCGGTAAAGAGAGCATAACTCAAACTGAGGCAACTGGCTTGCCGACAGAAATTTTAGACAAAAAACATTAACATTTATAGTATATAGTAAAGCAGTTTTTAATACCTTCGAAGGATGGAAGGAACTAACTTGTGGATCAAAAGAAAAAAATGCAAAATGATCCATACGCTGCTTTGGTTGTTCCACTCATGTCCACACTGCGGTATCCGTAGTCTGAGATGGATGCCTTGAATGGTTTCACCAGAAATGCGCAGGAATAAAATCAAATCCGAAAGCCATACTAGTATATTGGTGGTGTCGCATTTGCAACAAGTTAACAAAATTACTTTTAGTTAAATTTAGATTATCAGAATATATTTTGCCCGCATGTATTATATGAGTTAATAAATGTTATGTCACTCTTTATTTCATCGTCACAATAATAATTTGCCGTACTTATAAGTGCCGTAATAATAAGACAATTCTTATTGTTACGGTCGTAAATGATTCGTTCTCTGTCCCGTCATCCGTTCCCGATTTTCGTCTTTGCCGTAACAATAAGAAATTCTTATTGTTACGGTTTTGTCCAAATTTGCCGTAACCGTATCCTGTGCAATTTATTGACTGAAGGCAGCAACTGAGGAGCAACATAACCCTGTGTGAACAATTTTTGTGAAAGAAATCGATGGAAGTCGCGCACGCTCTGAGATACGTTAACTCCATAAGCTGGCGGATTTTACGGAATGTTGAAAAATAGAAAAAAATGATATAAATAAAAAAAGTCACTCCAAACTATAAAAACTTTAAAGTGAACCCATATCTTCAGTTAAATGTATTGTTTTTGCAACTAACTCTTGTTTCTCTTCGGACCGTAATTAGATTAATTAATGTTGATCAAGCACCTGCCGAATTTTTGTTAACTGTTACGTAAATCTATTGTTTGAATTAAATGCGACATTAGTAACTACGACAATTTTACAACAGCGCTACGACAACGTTTGTGAATACAAACTACGACACATCGCATACATGTTGTAAATCTACGACAAAGTTTTGCGATACGATATGTCGTATCGTAAGTTTCATGAATACGGGGCCAGAATCGCTCAACTGGTCTTGATGTCAACCCTATGAAGAACTTTGTAGAGCTGAATAAGCTGAACATTTAAGCAAGAAACAGCTTTTCTTTTTCAGCAATAGTTTTCATTCTGTAGGCCAAAAACGTGCAAAATCTTTTTTTAAGGGCCGTCCGAACACTTTGACTCTTTAGAGACTTTTGTTAAGAGCTTAACGATCTGAACATTTAAGTAAGCAACCACTTTTCTTTATCTGCTATAGTTTTCATTTAATAAGCCAAAAAAACATGAAAACATGTTTATTTAGGGACTGTAATCCCTATAAGAGGCCAACTTCAACCCTATGAATGCTTTTGTAGAGCTAAATGAGCTGAACATTTAAGCAAGCATCAGCTTTTCACTATCTGCAATAGTTTTCATTCTCCAGGCAAAAAAAAATCGCCTGAAGGGGCTATTACTCCTATAAGGGACCAGCTGACAACTTTGACCCTATCGATACTTTTGTAGAGCTCAATCTGATCATTTAAGTAAGCAACAGCTTTTCTCTATCTGCAATAGTTTTCATTCTAAAGGCCAAAAAAAAACTATTTTTTGCCTTTAAGGGGCTGTAACCCCTATAAGGGGTCATCTGACAACTTCCACCCTATGGAGACTTTAATAGAGCTAAATGATCTGAACATTTAAGCAAGGAACTGCTTTTTTCTATCTGCAATAGTTTTCATTCTCTAGGCTAAAAACACTTTTTTTCGCCTTTAAGGGACCGTAACCCCTATAAGGGGTCATCTGACAACTTCGACCCTGTGGAGACTTTTGTAGGGCTAAATGAGCTGAACATTTAAGCAAGCAACAGCTTTACTCTATCTGCAATATTTTCATTCTATAAGCGTCAGTGCGGGGCCCGGGTGGCGAATAGGCCTGCAACAGAGCCTAGCTTGTCGTAAGAGGCGACTAAGGGTCTTGGGATTCTGACGTCGGGTCAGTGCTCAGCCCACAGAGCGACCAAGTGTGTACCCTAGATGGCTGAATAGGGTGGCCCTTGTCCGGGTTGTCGGGTCTAGAATACGGAAACCCTGACCGACGACCATAGTGGGCCAACGTGTGTGGAGAGTGCCACGCTCCATGATATGCACGTAAAAGACCCCTTTGTGGACCGCCAAGTAGTGCACCACATAGGCTAAATTTTCCGCCCCTACCCACCTCTCCCCTTTTACTGTGGTTCTTCAAAATTAACCGGTCCTTTGTTTCCCATCTCACCCCATATTTCATTTATCATCATCATATCATGTTCGTTTTATCATTCTTTTCATGTTCATCGCCTGTAAATAACCTATATAGAGTTGCACGGGCGTAAAACACCAACTCAGTCACTCATTCATTCTATAAGCCTAAAAATGAGAAAACGTTTTTCACCTTTAAGGGGCTGTAACCCGGTCCCCTATAAGGGATCATCTGACAACTTCGACCAAGTGGAGACTTTTGTAGAAATTTTGATGCTGAAGCATTAGGGTGGCATCAGATTTCATCTATCTCTAATACTTTTTGATTTACAAGCCAAAAACAGTAAACTGACCCACCCTGGTCTATTGTTAGTAACAGTGGCCATGTCTTTTGACAGATCAAAAATCGAAAAACAAGTTTGGTGCAGGACACCCTAAGGGTCATTCACACCAAGTTTCATTAAATTCTGTACTGTAGTTTCAGAGAAGAAGATTTTTGAAAAATTGTTAACAGACAACGACGACGACAGACGACGACGGACGCCAAGTGATGGTAATATAGCTCACCTGGAGCGATGGTCCAGGTGAGCTAAAAATAAAAAGTACCGTATTTATACCCCCCCCCCCCCCCCCCAAAAAAAAAAAAATCAAATGATTGCGTCCTTATGTACACTTTATTATTAAGATTTTCTAAAACAAAGTTTTTCTTAAATTTAATAAGAATCTTTGGAATAGATTGTTTTAGATTGATTAAAATGTGAATATATAACGTAAAATACCCCAAAACAAACCTTTTCAAAACCTAGATTTTAATATGAGGTAGGTTGTTTACCTGTGACGCTCCCGAAGTTTAAACACGATGGATATGCTGCTAAAGTGTTGTCGTCACTCGAGAAATTTTACATATATAGGACAACGTGTGTTCATTGACAAAAACAGGGGGGTAGTGCATGGCTCTTAAAAGGGTGTTTGTATCCTTTACCGGATTTGACCAACACCCTTCCTGTGCACCTGAGTTCACATTGCTGATTGAATTTTTAAAAACATTTGTGTATGATTTTTGAGCTATGTTTTAAGACTTATTTTTTCTTATTCGTTTTGTATGTTCTATATCTACTGATTTTGACTTGACCTTTTCGGTATTTGAATGCCTGATTCACTTTTACTCCTTTGTTGTTGTTTTTTTTGTCTGAACCAGGAACACCATCCAGAATTCCAGTGAGGAAGGACTCCTCTCCACCTACCAAAAATGTTTCCTCGATCGACCTGCAAGAGCTTCGTTCTGAAATGCAAACAGATCTAAATCGATTAGAAATTAAATTCTCTGAAGCAGTTAATAAACTTTGTGAAACTCAAAATTCGGCCATTAATGATCAATTTTCCAAGGTAGATGAGATTTATAAGCTTCTCTCTAAATCGCAGAACAATCAACAATCTGCAGTAAGCAAAGACTCGAAACAGGACCAAGATCGTTTGACTATCTCTAAACAAAACGAAGAAATCTGGAGTATGAAAAACAAAATACAATCCTTAAATAGTGAACACCTACTGAAGAAAAGTCAATTTGACTCAACCGTTCAAAAACTCAAAGCTGATCATGAAACAAAAATACAACAACTAACCAGCGATTACGAACTCAAAATTCAATCTTTAGCACATGAAAAGGACCGCAAAATATGTGATTTGGAGCACAAACTTCGCTTAGCAGGTCAAACTGTTCAGAAGGCTACAACTGACAATGAATCTCTTTACGAAAAAAACCTGTCCATGAAGCAGAGCATCTCACAACTGGAAAACCTGATAGATTCTCTGAAAAGGGATATCGAAATCAAGGACTCTGAAATAATCTCCTTTAAACTACATGCATCTCGACAAGTTGATCTGGACAAGCAACATAACCCTAGTGTGTCACCAATTAAGACTAAACCTAAACCAAAAGTCCTTCTTCTTGGTACCTCTAACACAAAGAACATCGACCCTGTGAAATTGTCCACAAATTTTTCCACAGACTGCGATCTGGCATATACTTTCAAACAGACGAATGATTACATTTCTCAATGCACAAAAGAATATGACGCAGTATGTCTTCATTCTCTTACCAACGAAATTAAATCCAAAGCACCTGACCAATGTATGAATGAGTTCCTTGATGTTTTGAACCAGTGTAAGGACAAATGGCCCAATGCCAAGGTCGTTATATCACTTGGAACACCGCGACTAGATGGGAAGAATTCAAAGATTAACGTCCTCAATGCATTACTACAGGAGAAACTGGAAGGAGAAAAAAACATTATCTTGTGTAACCACAGCAATATGTGCCACAGAGGCAATCCTCAAGACAAATTGCTTAGTGAAGATAAAGTTCACTTGTCTGAAGCTGGGACAGCAGTGCTCGCTTCCAACCTGAAATCATCGATTTGTGCTAGCCTTGGTATACGTATGTTCCGTCGTCCCAATAATATTAATCAAGGCAAAGGTCAACAAGGTCGTTATCGTCGTCACTTTAACAAGCAGCAAGCTGATAGAGGGTTTGGTGCCAAAGATTAATAACTTAAGGTTCCATGTCAGTGTATACAAACTATGTCAAAGTTGTTAGTTGTTTATTATATTATATTGTTATTGATTAATTCGAAAAATAACTACCTTTGTCATATCTAAAATGTACTGTTAACATATATATATAGTAAATTTAAAGGTGTGATTGTTATGGTAAATTGTAGCATTTCATTGAACTAAATTTCAATTTAAAAAAAAAGAAAAGTTTTAAATAACCAAAATTTTGTGGGGAATAATTCCATTTACCCACTCTCTAAATCTTAGCTTTATTCAGAATTAAAAAAAAATAATTATAAATAAACTTTTTCCAATCTCTTAATTGAATTTGAGGTCTCCCTCATAATAGTTTCTACTGGTTTGGCATCAATTCTCTATTTGATCGTTAGTGTTTTATTTTTCTCTGTATATTAGCTTTTTTTTTTGCTTCTTATTACATTTATTTATTTATTTATTTTTTTCACCGAAAGGTTAGTAAGTGGAAGTTATTTTCTTTATTGGTCATTTGAGTGAAAAATACCTTCAAACTTTGTTAACTTTAATAGTTAAATCTTAAACTATAAGACACATTCTTTTCAGAGAGTATATATATATACTTTACCTATTACTTATTATATAGATTTTACTATCTACATTTTAAAAAGATGTGCGATAACAACAGTATTAAATTATGTTTTTGGAATATCGGAGGCCTGAGATCTAAATCAAAGAAAATTGACAAGTCCAATGACTCCTCTTTCATAAAAGAAATATCTGCCTATGATATCGTTTTTCTAGCAGAAACACATGTTGGCTATAGCGACTCAGTGAGCTTTTCTGGTTTTAAATATTTCCCAATTTGTAGACCTCAATCTAAAAATGGTAGATTTTTTGGGGGATTGGGAATCCTTTACAAACCCCATCTCAAACAGGGTATCAAGATCCTTCCAATTAATAACACCAATTTTCATTGGATTGTTCTCAAAAAGGAATTTTTTAAGACAGGGAGGGATATTTATACCTGTGTAATTTATAACCCACCGGAAAGGTCTCCGATCTCCATTGCTATTGAGAATGATGGTAATTCTTTGTTAGATATTTTATCCAAGGACATAGATAACTTTTCCCAAGCAGGTGATATTTTAATCTGTGGTGATTTTAACGCCAGAACTGGCATTGAACCTGATTTTATCACTGGTGACAATGATAATTATAATCCTGCAGGTTATGCAAATTATGTTTCTGATGTTGATGCTGGTCTGCGGGACAATCATGATCATGTTGTGGACCCTAGAGGTAGAGGCTTGTTGGATCTTTGTGTAGGAAATAAACTTAGAATACTTAATGGGAGGCTAATGGGTGATTCTTTTGGCAAGTTTACATGTTTCACACCCCTTGGTTGTAGCACAGTTGATTATGTATTGGCCTCTGAATCTTTACTACGCCAGATTCCATTTTTTAAAGTATCCGATTTTATCCCTATTCTTTCTGATGCTCATTGTAAACTATCATGGAACATTTATGCAAATTTTCCTAAAAGTCCCCCCAAAAAATCTAATAAATCAGCACCCCCACAATATAGATGGGATGACTCCTCTCACAATAAGCTGGAATCTGAATTCCAAAGTCCACTAATTTCTGAAAGACTTAACAACTTTATTAATGAAGATATTAATCTTTCAAACGAAACCTACATAAACAATGCCTGTTCTAAATTTGAATCTATTATCACTGATGCTTGTGATAAATGTTTGAAAAGACCATCATCATCTAAAAAGAAGAAATTTATTAAACATAAGAATTTCTTTGATTCTGAACTTCTTGATATGAAATCCCAGCTAAGATACAAGGCAAATCTAATGTCTCAAAACCCTTTCAATCTGGAACTTAAAAATAGCTACTACAGACTTTACAGAATTTATAATAAGACTAGAAAATACAAAGCTAAAAACTATACTAATAACATCATAAAACAGTTAGACAAGCTTGAATCCAATAATCCTAAGGCTTATTGGTCATTAATAAATTCCCTCAAAGATAAAAATGATGTTAATATACCTGTTGCACCATCTAATTTCAAAACACATTTTGAAAGTTTAAATAAAATACCAGAAAAATATGCGAATAGAATCCATGAAATAAAAGCATCACTTATAGACTATGAAAAACATTACAAGTCCTTTACAGGTCTAGACTTCTCTATTACGGATTCTGAAATTTTATCAGGTATCAAAAATCTAAAAAATAACAAATCTGGTGGTTTGCAATTGATAAATAGTAATATTTTAAAATCTGGACAAACTCATTCACTTCCTAGTATTAAAAAGTTGTTCAACTCTATACTTTTATCTGGCTTTTACCCCAATAACTGGTCTTCCGGTTATCTTAGCCCTATTTTTAAATCTGGTGACCGCAACAATCCTGAAAACTACAGGGGTATAGCTATAACTGAATGTCTAGGAAAACTATTCAACTCCATCTTTAATAGTAGACTTGACAAATTTCTTGAAGATCATAAATTAATTTCACCTTTTCAAATTGGATTTACCAAAAAGTCAAGGCCTTCTGATCACATGTTTGTTTTAAAAACTTTAATAGATAAATACACAAATTCACATAAAAAACTGTATGCATGCTTTGTTGATTTCAGGAAGGCATTTGACACAGTACTTCATGATGCAATATACATTAAAATGTTACAAAATGGCATAGGTGGTCTCTTTTATAACTTATTAAAGAATATGTATTCCAAATCACTGCTCTCTGTTAAGGTTGGAAAAGAATTAACAGAAACATTTCCATCTAGTATTGGAGTTCGTCAAGGTGATGTTCTTAGTCCTAACCTCTTTAAAATTTTTATTAATGATCTTCCCAGATATCTTGACCGGTCATCAGATAGTGTTTATCTTAATAACAATAAAATTAACTGCCTTCTATATGCTGATGATGTTGTACTGATGTCAAAATCAGCCTTTGGTCTCCAAAATAGTTTAAATCTATTAGAAAATTTTTGTGATGATTGGTGTATTGAAGTCAATACAACAAAAACTAAAATTCTTGTTTTCAATAAACCAGGCAAACTTATTAATGATCAATTTACATTAAGAGGCAGTTCAATAGAAAATATAAGAAAGTATAAATATCTTGGGATTTTATTTTCTGCCTCGGGCTCCTTTACTGAGTCTAAACATGACCTTTATAATAAAGCAACTAAAGCTTTATTTAAACTTAAGGCGGATCTGTTGTCCCTCAGACCTAGCATCAAGTCTTCTATACATATATTTAACCATACAGTAAAAGCTATTCTGAACTATAGCTCTGAAATTTGGGGATGCTATT
This sequence comes from Arcuatula senhousia, assembly GCA_963971305.1. Lineage (NCBI taxonomy): Eukaryota > Metazoa > Mollusca > Bivalvia > Mytilida > Mytilidae > Arcuatula > Arcuatula senhousia. Next base: position 15,934,720 of record OZ020309.1, on the reverse strand, counting down.
TTCCTAAATCATTTAATATTGATTCACTATGCGATTTTACAAAACTTCCTCGTGTCTTCCCCTGTGAAAAAATGGAAATACAATTTCTAAAATATTTACTAGGTGTCAGTAAAAAAGCATTTAATTTTGCTGTAATGTCAGAATTTGGTAAATGTCCAATTATCTTTGATTGTTTTAAATCTGTTTTAAAATACTGGCACAGGTTAGACAACTCACCTACAAAATTGTTAACTGATGCATTTACTGAAATGAAGTTATTACATAATAATGGGGTAGACACTTGGTATGGCTCTTTATTGTCTATGTTAAAAATCTTAAATATTCCTGTAAAGAGTAGCTCAAATGCTTTTAATAATAATTATATTAAACACTCTACTAGTAAACACATGAGTGATCTATACAATAATTTGTGGTACAAACATAGAGATAAGCTTATTTCTGAAGAAGGAAAGCTTAGAACCTATCTTAAAATTAAGTGTAATTTTGGCTATGAAAAATATTTGGACATCATCCAAGATTTCAATAAAAGAAAGTGTTTTGCTAGATTTAGAGTTAGCAACCATCATCTTAAAGTAGAATTAGGAAGACATTCTAATCCTTCCATTCCACTTAATCTTAGAATTTGTGATAAATGTAACTTAAATAAAGTGGAAGATGAGATTCATTATTTTTCTGAATGTCTTAAATTTGTCAATGATAGAAAATTACTTTTTGATATTGTTAAAAAGTCCAATGACAATTTTGTTAATCTATCTGCTTTTGATAAACTTTTCTGGTGTTTCACTTGTGAAAATGTTGAAATTATTCATCATTTGAGTGTCTTTCTACAGGAATCAAACATAACTTGATAATTATATATGTAATTATTGAACTTAGGAACGTCCTGCTATTATATTTGTTGTTCTTGATTCACTCTGATATCACTTATAATCATATATGTTGTAATGTCTTTGCCCCTTGAGGGCCCTTAATTGGCCAATAAACTTATTTGTATTTATATTATTATTTGTATTTTGTATGATAGAAGCAATAAGGCACCAATTTGAGTGTCAATAGTCCAAAAGGGCAACGACAAAACCGGTTTACACGAACAAGAACAGCACGAAGAAACACACGAGCTCAAGTCGTAGCAAGATTGAACTCAGGTGCTCTGGAAGAGTAAGCCGTTCCTGCCTGCTATAGCACACCCGTCGTGCTGCCAATTTCAAATTCAGTGTGTCAAATCCAGTAAAGAAAGACAAAACAAAATTCTACGACAAACCAACATCTGCACTCATTTGAGAGATAGAAATCCCATATTTGCCTACGAGTGCACGGTGTCTACCGTAAAATTTCTTGGGTGAAGACAGCAAAAGTGGAGCAACATAACCCTGTGTTAGCAATTTCTGTGTCAAACGTGACTCTCTGCCAAGGAAATCGATGTAATTCCGGCAAGCTCAGGGGTAACGAATCAACCGTGATACGAAAACTCCATAAGCAGGACCGGACAGAATGTTGCTACACAAGAAGGGAAAGTTGACGATTGTAAAGTTGAAGTCATCACGTTTGTAATAGAGCTTTGTTGAAAGTTTTCCTTGAGAGTCAATTTCGAGATGTAGTCCGTTGTGTCCTTTATCTAAAGTTCATGAGGATATAATTATGATAAAATCGAGAACTGTTCAGTGAAAGGACATCATCAATACAACGGAACGTGATGTTAAAAGAGAGAGATAGTCTACGATTTTTTGGTCTAGATATTTTAGAAGTCTGCTTCATATGAACGAAGAAAAAAATCAGCAAGCAAAAGTGCACAATAAATATAATTGCCCATTGGAATCACTATTGTTTGCTGAAAAACACGTCCACCAAACTGAACAAATGATGGTTTGTTACAACCACATACTGTTTTAGGTGTTGCTTAGTTTGTATTATATTTTCTAAAGTTTTCAATTTTGAACGTCATTGATTCATTAGATTAAGGGAGTACAAGCCTGGTACTTTTTGTAATTAAAGGTTTTTTAGAATAGAAAATTTGGAAAGAATAGCTCAAAATAGCTAGACTTTATGAAAAAAGTTTTCAAAAACATGGAGCTGTTTCACCTAAAAATATGGCGGGAAAAAACTTCTCTAGATTTTTCATAGGGAATACATTGAAAGTTCGTCTTCTGTTTTAACATAGAAATTGTAATTAGAATTGAATGAAATTGTTATAGGGTGTTTATTATGACCTTCTCTTAATAGTTCTTAACAAATATTAAGAAAACATGTTGAAATTTTTTTAATGCATTTGAATTGATAAAAGCCGAGGATCTCGAAAATGTTCAATTTCTGAATCTCGTACTCCCTTTTAAGCGAGAATGACATCATGCCAGTTTTCATTAGATTTATAGCGAGAATGACACCATATAGACGATAAAGAGATGTGGAATAAGTATACGCGACACAACCAACATTAAAGAAACGGCAAGTTAAAAATCACAATTGAAAACAGCCATCAGTCTTCAACATGACCAGAGGCCACTGCTCGCTGTCTTGCCATTCAAAAGCGTCCAGTGATGCATTTTACCATATAAGTTTGTATAAGTGTTTATTCAAAAAGAGGCTGCCAGGAACCTGAATCGCTCACCTAACTTCTGCGCCTAACTATTTGCTATTGGGCAAAACAATATTTGACACAGAAAGTACCTTAAAATTAAGTGGTCATATGACAACATATTTAACCTTTCTTCCATCAAGTTTGTACTGTCGGTGTCTTCCTATTTTTCTTTATACAAAGTTCCTTTTTAAAGTGACTTCTTCAAAATGTACTTTTAACAGTTTCAAGTTTGTTTACGAGAACTATTCAAGACTATGTTTATTGATAATTGATAGTCGTGCTTGTCATTCATCCGAAGTGATCAAGTAAATTTATATTTCCGAATGTCAAAAGTACGTAACCAGTAAACACCAACAAGAATCGGACTAAAACAGACAGCATGTAAAACATGAAAACACAAAAAACAACAACGTGAACTCCAGTCGAAACGAGAGTGAACTCAGGTGCTACGGAAGAGTAAAGTTCTTGCTTGCTATAACACATCCGTCGCGTTGCCAACAGTCAATTCAGTGCGTCAAATCCGGTAAAGGAAGACAAGGCAAAACCCTATGACAAACCAATATATGTACTCATCTGAGATATTGAATCCCATATTTGTCAATAAGCGCATGATGTCTACCGTAAAATTTCTTGAGCGAAGACAGCAACTGAGGAGCAACATAACCCTATGCGAGCAATTTTTGTGTCAGACCATGCAGACGTTCAATGTAAGTCGCGTACGCTCTGGAATATCGAATCAGTTTGAGATACGTAAACTCCATATAAGCTCGCGTAGTGTACGGACTGTTGAAAAATAAAAATAAAGAAGGAGATAAATTAAAAAGTCACTCCAAACTATATATATAAGAGTGCACCCATATCTTCGGTTAAATGTATTGTTGATGCAACTAACTCATTTTTCTCTTCGCACTGTGATTAGATCCAGCACCTGCGGATTTTTTGTTTTAAAGTGTTACGTAAATCTATTGTTTCAATCGAATGCGACATTAGTAACTACGACAATTTTACAACAGTGTGACAACATTTGTTAATACAAACTACGACACATCGCATACATGTTGTAAATCTACGACAAAGTTTTACGATACGATATGTCGTATCGTAAGTATCATGAATACGGGGCCAGTTGAGTAAGACTCGCGCATCTTGTCCCAAATTTCGCCGCAATTTTCTTTTATTTTTATTTTTTCCTTTGATCTTTCATTTGTTTTTTTTTGGGCAAGTCTTACGCGAACGGCATATCAAAACTTGACAGCTTTGGTTATTTGAGGACAATGTGGACATTAATTAGAAAATTAAGCCAATGTGGTTACTTCCTGGTGGTCCACAATGGGGTTTTTCGTATTAAGCGTGACACTCTCCACACACATTGGCTGAGGGGGGTCAAGGGGGGGTCCAATAACACCTTAACAGGGAATTGATTTTCCCAATAACAGATAACAGAGAATTGATATTTTTGGACTGAGCATTTCAATTTAGCTAACATACTATTTTTAATAACAGATAACATAAAATTATATTATTCAATAACAGGTAACAGTAAACTGAATTTCTTCAATAACAGTTAACACAGAACTGGTCAATAACAGTTAACATTAAATCTGATATCTGCAATAACAGCTAACAGAGAACCAATTTAAGCCAATAACACAGGAACAGCTAACCCCCTTGCCCCCCCCTCTTGGCTCACTATATCAGCGGTCAGGCCTTCCATGTTCCATACAATGACCTTTAAGGGCTTACAACCCCAGCCACAAGGGCACCCTGTACCAAGATACACACCTTTGTCGCTCTGTTGACTGACCACTAACTTGACGTCACAATCTCAATACCTTAAGTTTCCTTTAGGAAAGGTTGGGTACTGCTGCAGGCCTATTCCCCATCCAGGACCTGCATGTTGGGTGGGGTGGGAGGAAGCAGCTTTATGTTGTCGGTGCTCTCGTGTGAATGGCGAAAAAAGATATACGGCATTAGATCATCATCATGTTTAATAATTATGTATGTATGTAACAAACTTGGTTTATCTAAAACTCTTATTTCGAAATTGTGGAGGATTAATAATTTGCAAAATAAGACCTAATTTAACCCAGCCTCGAGATTTATTTTGAAATTGCACAAATGCAGATCAATTGCGAGTTACAATCTGTTTTGGTTGTTTTGTTTTGAGAGTAATATTCTCAGTTTTAAACTAACGTGAACTGGTCATGTGCTCATTATAGACAAGATTACTGTTGCCTGTTACAAATCATTCTTGATGTAGCCCTAGGGAATCACTTTATATATGGACAAGAAAATAACATTAACCATCTAGCTTATGCTGTCTGTGAACACTTCATTATTTCAGAATCTCATAGACCAACAACTATCATAAACCTAACAAGAAATACATACAGCCTAGTTAAGTTCGTTTTCCCAAAGGAGCAAACTTCTGGATTTTCAAATAGTTCGTTAAATAAAGAGTAATTCGATCACAATGCTGAGAATGATATCAGATTATCTTCATGTAATGAATCGTATGAAGATGTATAAGGTTCTACACGCCTTAAAATGTGACATTACTAATAAAATACTACTCTGGGCTAATGCATTGAGTTAACTATGTTGACGATGAAGAAATTTATTAAAAGAGGCGTCCAATGATGCAGTAATTTGTGTGGTCTATCATTTTCAAGGACTAGACTCAAAAGATTGACAACTTGCAAAACACAATTATCGGTATACTTTATGTAAATAAATCGACTCTATCGATGTAGCCTTTTTGCTGTGAAATATACTATAATAATATAGGAAACACGTAATTTATACCGTAATCCGAAAATGTGCCATAAGACGTACCAACAGACAAAAACACAGCACAAACGGATTTTTAGAGAAAAAAAACTGCATCCATACATTGCTGGTACTCCTTACATGTAATCGACACAAATCTGTTGAAATGGGAGTAGGTCAACCTCAAATCTCGGTGGAACGCGGATTATAGATGCTCTCATTTTCAAACTTCTTACACAGCGTTCCAGGATGAAGTTACAATTTTACTTGAACTAATCACGTAGCACTCAGTTTACTTTATTCTCAATAGTTTTAAATTGACAGGTTTTCATGAAGTATCATGTATTTGAAATAATTCAGAATTGCGTTATTATGCCTGTTTAGTTGTGCTCAGCAATTGCTCCTTCAAGGTGTTATGCCGCTCTCTACGTATTAAAGAACAATTTAGTGCCTCATTCCTAGTATCCATGTAGCAGACAAAATTGTCTGACCTTGTCATCCCTCTACCTTCCAGTGACAATGACAGTTCATTTTATCTCATCTTTCATGATTTTTATAAGCTCTTCGATATAGCCGAATTTGCACTGGTTTTAAGTAATAAAAAACATAAAAATCCTTTGTTGATTTTCTTAGTGTTTTTGACACTTTCACGTGAATCTATTCTCATCTTATATTTATTTATCAAACACTTACTGACTGGGTTTCAATGGAAACAAATTGTTTATTTTCCTTAGGGTACAACTTATTGTTTCGGAAGGTACGTGAAAATAGTTGCACCTCCGGGAAAATATTCTGTAATAAAAATATTCCCTCATAAAAATAACCAGTCAATAATATAAGATATCATGGTTTTTCGTATTTGTAAATGAAAAACCTTCATTTTATTCTTAATTGTACGTATATATGTCCCTAGATATGGACTAATAGCAAGTCCTCTCAATTTTTCGCCTCTTTCCGTTAAAAATTCTAAAGACATTTAGTTGCCTCAGACCATGATGATTGAAACGGAATTTTTGCTATCTTTCTCTAAATGACAATCTCATGCTTCTTCTCTTTCTTTTTCCATCTACAGTTTATCATATTGAATTTGTACATGTCTGTTCATAGCAATATTAAAACATATTAGAGTATCGTCTTGCTTACTACTTCCTGTATATATTGAGATCGATTGTGAAGAGAAGCAGCCAAAAAAACTCTTGACGTTACGCGGATTTTGATGTGATGTTTGTGAACTTCTTAGTAATCCCAATACAAAATAGTACAAAAACATGATGTTCAAATAACCATTTTAAATTTATCTAAGAAGCAGAGGTACCAATGGGGTATCCGAATGTCAAAAGTCCGAAAGGGCAGAGACAAAACCAGCAAACACCAAAAAGAACGGGACAAAAACAGACAACATGTAAAACATGGAAACACAAAATACTGAATATCAATTAACAACGCGAACTCCAGTCGAAACAAGAGTGAACTCAGGTGCTCCGGAAGAGTAAGCAGTTCCTGCTTGCTGTAGCACACCCGTCGCGTTGCCAATAGTCCATTCAGCGTGTCAAATCCGGTAATGGAAGACAAAACAAAACCCTATGACAAACCAGCATCTGCACTCATCTGAGAGATCGAAATCCCATATTTGTCTACAAGTGCATGATGTCTTCCGTAAACTTTCTTTAGTCAAGACAGCAACCGAGGAGCAACATAACCCTGTGTGAGCAATTTTTGCGTCAGACGTGTCGCTCTGCTAAGAAAATCGATGTAAGTCCTGCATGCTCTGGAGTAACGAATCAATTGAGATACGTAGACTCCATAAGCTGGAGCGGACGGAATGTTGCTACACAAGAAGGGAACGTTGACGATTGGAAAGTTGAAGTCATCACGATTGTCATAGAGCCTTGTTGAAAGTCTTCCTTGAGAGTCAATTTCGATATGTAGATCTAAATATGGAGCAGACTTCCTAGAATCCGTTGTGTCCTTTATATCAAGCTCCTGGGGATATATGAGATGGAGAAAGTCACCAAATCGAGAATTGTTTAGTGAAAGGACATCATCAATATAACGGAACATGAGGTTGAAAGAGAGAGCTAGTCTTCGGTCTTTTTTGTCTAGAAGAGATTCTAAATCATGCAGCATATAATCTATCATTTCCAATCGTAAAACATACGGATATTCTTTCACTGCAATATGATTCTGTTGAACATGTTGAAGTCATTTTGTCATTGCATAACTTTCCCCGTCAGCGTTAAACAACATATATTATGCTGCTTAAAGGTTTCTCAAATCTTGCATAGATTCCGTTTTCATTCCGCCGTACATATTGATGTAAGACAGAATGCAAAAGAGTTCGGGATGGAGCCCGTTTGTAGTTTGCTCTGCAGGTGTTCACACATTACTTAAATAGGTATTTGTTTAGTTCATTAATGTTCGACTAGAGTTTCACCGTTGAGCCTAAAAAGCGAACTTAAAAGGTTTAGATATACCCGTTAATTTAAATCTTTGGTAATTTATGTGAGTTAAATAAAACGAGCATAATACTTTTGGATACCGAGGTCGCAATTTTCAATACGTGGTTGTGCTAACATGGTTAACCATTTGCGATGTGAAGCAAATCTGTCGTATTGCATAAAAGCTTAAAATATTGCATTTAAAAAATGTTGAAAGAAAAAGTTGCATTGTCCTTTCAATCAGTTTATGTTGCAAGATCTTTTCATTTCTATTCTCCCTAATCTATGATATAGAAAGTGTATCATTTCATGTTTATTCTACTGCAGCCTCATCGGTCGCATGAACTAGTACATCATGATAATAATTGTTGTTACATGTTTATATATGCTAGATGTGTTAGTTCCGGGTGGCGAATGGGCCCACGAAAGCCCTTAGCTTGTCTGTAAAAGTCAACTTTAAAGGTCACTCAGAAACCCGACATCAGGTCGGACCGCTTTGCCCATTAGGCGATTGGGATATGGGCTTTATGTAGTTGAATACCCTGTAATAATGAATGCCGGGGTCGCCACGCCATTTGCTGAAAACCTGACCACAAATCATAGTAGTGTATAGTGCTGGAAATGTTTTTACGTCCCTCGCACTTTAAACAACCGAGCTGCATGCACTTCTCGATAAGAGTAGGATCCGTAGTATCGGTTCAGTATCCCCACGCAGGAGCCTTAATCAAATTGTCCGATTCTAACCATCCCTTCCTTTTCCAGTGTCAGTCAAGGCCATACCAACTCTCATTCCAATTTGGCCTTGTGTCCCAATTTCCCCAGCTTTCCTCAGCTTCATAATCACCATTTTATATCCATTATGTTCAACAACCTGATAAAGCCGAATTCATGCTAAAGCAATCACTAGATAACCGAAGTAGGACAAAAATAAGAAAGAATTGATTTGGATTGTATTTGGATTGTATTGACCTTCTTGGATGTGACCTTCCAATTCTTATTCAAAATATACATACCCACACTCACTGTTATTATAAAGACAAGTGATGAAACTAGTCTATTATACCTGAAATTGACTTTTTGATCCTATTAACATCGTATGTATTTTTTTCTTCACAACATATCTTTAGTTAGCATGCTGTAAGCCATAAGGAAAGAAATAAACAACAACAACGTTCATTTATTTTCCATACTTTTTAATGCGTTTTCTCCATAATTTAATTAATTTCAAAATTAATTTGTATGTATTTATTTTGAATTAATGTAACGTTTAACGTACTTTGTCATGATTAAAGTGCAGTGTTAGTTCTTCAAATAGGCTAAAATGACACGATTCATTCAAAAAAGTTATTCTCCTGTCATAAAAGGTGCAAACACGTCATTGCCAATTAGACATTCGTCGTCATCATCTTCAAAGATAAGGTTCGACTCATTTGTGTTGTGCTGCTCTTCCTTCTCTATGTCGAACCGAATCTCCGAGTTACCGAAAGTGAAGCTAGATGTAACAGTATGAGGGGCCTCTGTCGGGAAGCGTATTCCGATTGTAATTGAACCGACCTGAGTACAATCTACTTCATCAACATACACTGGCGCGTTATTCTCAGATGCATATACATCTATCTTGATCGATTTCTGGAAGGGTTTAGCTGTGGAAAATCGCTGCAAGATCTTTCCAGTAATCTTAACAGGGACATCTTTCTGCACGAGTACTTTGAAAACGTTCTTGCTAAATTCTTTCCCTTTGTACTCGTAAACATGTTCGCGGTCGTGCTTGGAAGAATCGTACGGGACAAAAACGGATACACCATACGTAGCTTTCATCACTCGTTCAGAAATAAACGAGGGATTATGACCACACATAACAGCACCCCTTAAAATGGCTAGGCCGCATTCCTCTGGTATTATAACTTGCTTTTCTTGGTACCACTCTTTGACGTGTTCCTGTATCAACAAACTTTCAGAAAACCCCCCAACAAGAATAATGGTGTTGACATCCTGTGCATGGGGATCCTTAAAAGTTTCTTTTAAAACGGTACGAAGTTTTTCCAAAGAGTCGTGGAAAAAGTTGTAGAATGTATCACCTGATATTTGTAGACGACCATGAACATAGGTCACGAGGTTTTCATATTTGGCGGAAGATTTTATGGTGTCGTGTAAAGTCTTACCATCATTTATTTTTTCGAAGAGGCTAGCGAAGATTACAGGAAGAGTTATTGGAAATTTGTCAGATAGCTTTTCCTTGCAGAATCTACGCTTTTGGGATTCAAAACCTCTTAGTAATTCAAGAAAAGAAGCAGGATCTTCTTTTTTCGCGGTCGCTACGACTTTTTGACCAAATAAGTCATGGAAAAACTCTAAGAATTTTTCGTCAACAGATGTCCCACCACAATCACTTCCTGTAGACCTGCACAGCTCTCTCAAAGTTTGGTCTGGAAGTTTTTCGTGTACGGCAATGTCTGCAGTTCCTCCTGATAAGAAAAAAGAAAAACGGTATACCTACTAATTTTCAAACGCAAACGCACATTAAAACTAGTAAAACTGTTTTAACAGAGCACTAAAACTTATGTTTCACCTTCCTATGTTGTCTGAATAACACAAGTTTGACCTTGAAGGTTATAGCTCAATGTCTCTTTGTCACCTGGAAACGTAAATTAAATATGATGTCACTGATTCTCTAGTACAAGAAACTTTGTGAACGTTATACAATGAAAAACATCATGCCATATATCACAGCCGTCTGGCCAAATATGAATAAGACAAGGCCTTGATTGATTGATTAATTGATTGATTGTTATCTGCTTATTGTCCCGTCGGTGATATTTCAGCCGTAATCGGGACATATAAAACAAGTTGAATCATGTAATCCTTGATCTGCTTTGCTATTCAAAATTCGCATTGATATGATCTTAAGGTCAAAGATGAAGGTCAAAAAAGGTCCTATTGCTACATCAGACATTATAAGCTCCCGCTCCGCGGGAGCTAAATTGATAGAGTATGATGCCTTTAACCGGAACACGTATAACACAGGGGAGAATCGGTATATCGGTAAAAATGAGCGTGAACAATTTTCCTATGGCGGTCAAGTATTGTGCGTGATCGCGAACAATTTTGTACCGGATCGTGAACAACGCATATTGGATTTTTTTCGTAGATGGTCAGTCTTTTTTCTTTTATAGCACGTTAAAAAAAGCAAAATTAAAAAAACAAATTATGTCTGGCAAAATGGTTTAACTTAATAAACGGAAACATGAAAGTCATTTTACTTAAAATTGAATAGCTTTCTCAAATTTAGAAAAGGCAAGATAGTATGTTGATATAAAAAGGTCAGAATTTAACACATTTTGTAAACAAAGCATGTGTGTTCTGCTTCATATTAATATTAAAATGCATGAAATATGGTGTTTTAGATTCAAATATCATTATTTCATTTACCAAGAGCTAAAAATATATCTTCTTTCAAATGCAAGAGAGAAACTGGACATTTTATGTAGTTTTTGTTATTTTTGGGATCGCGAACAATTTGGCACCGCTGGTTTTGGATCGTGAACTATGATCGCGAACAATTTATTAGTCAATATCGAATGTTTTAGATAATAAAGAGTTTAAGCGTTTGAACAGATTGACATGTATATATAAAACTTATTTTTCAGGAATGAAAAGAAAGAACAAAAATCTCAGCAACAGGAAAGGCCAGTGGAAGACAAAGAAACGCAAATGTGTTTTGTGTTTCCTTGTGCTGTTCTTGTTTATGTTTATCGGTTCTGTCGTTGCCCTTTCGGACTTTTGACACTCGAATGCCCCATTGGTGCCTCTGCTTTTAAAAAAAATAATTATCATAATATGTCATTTATGTCAAAATGTAAAATCACAGATTGGTTTGTCATAGGGTTTTGTTTTATCTTCCTTTACCGGATTTGACACACTGGATTGGATATTGACAGCGCGGCGGGTGTGCTACAGCAGGCAGGAACCGTTTTCTCTTCCGGAGCACCCGAGTTAACTCTGTTGATTTTTGTTCGGTTGATTTTGTTTTGTGTTTTCTCGTGCTGTTCTTGTTCATGTTCACTGCATGGGTTTGCCGTTACTCTTTCGGACTTTCGGACACTCGAATGTACCATTGGTGCCTGTTTGTCCAGATGTGTTATTGTTTTTTTTTTATTGATGAACGATAAGAATATAAAGACGTTAGTAATATAACTTACTTTGGACAATGAGTACCCTTAAAAAAATTGCAAAATGTAGCCTTTTTGAGTAGTCTGGAACGATGCGAAACTCCTACCTTAGAGTACAAGGTGAGCAAAATTATGAAAACTACTAAAATTGCACTGTATTGGAAAGAAAAAAAACATCACTTTTTCAACAAATATCGCTGCAATTCTCATTCTATATACGTACACTGAAAAAAAATCACCATTAAAATGTCCAATTAAAAAAAAAGGATTGAAACCACTGATCAATCAGATGAAAGCTATATAAAGCTATTGAGGCTTTATGGTAACCATTTTGGATTTTTCGAGAAAAAAAAATGTTGCCTGTCTGAACAAGTAATATAGGAGGTTCTTTAAGTTGCACTTTTATCTTTTACATAATTTAAAACCTGTTACTGGACAAAATTTACAGTTTTCAATGATTTTATCATGAACATACTCATAATGATACAAAAAATTGTTATTCATTATAATCATGATTTAAATAATAAAATTATCATTAAATCGAAGGTTTAATTAAAAATATATATTATATTTAATGTGGTCACGCTGTCCTGTTCACGATCGAATTTTGCAGGTACCTAATTGTTCGCGATCATAAAAGGCAAATTCCGAATCGTTTTTACACTTTTTCCCCCTTAATATTCCATTTAAGTTAAATAAATGGAATATTTTATATTTAGAGACATTTTCAATGTTAAATATCAAAATATTTTTCAGTTTTTTTAACATATTTAAAAATTTATTTGAAATAAATTGTTCTTTTAATTCAACTATCATGTAAAAAACGTTGGGTAGGATAGCGCCTTTACGTTTTTAGGAAAAATGGAATTTCCAAAGCAAAATGTAAAAATGTATTTCAGTAAAGGAAACATAGTTATTTTGCCAGACGCTTTTAGTTTTTCGAATGACGTTAGTAATTTCTAAATTTTTAGTAAATTCTATGAAATCACGCCAATATGCGTTGTTCACGATCCGGTACAAAATTGTTCGCGATCACGCACAATACTTGACCGCCATAGGAAAATTGTTCACGCTCATTTTTACCGATATACCGATTCTCCCCTGTGTATAAGGTAGTCAAAAATCCGCACCCAATAGCACGGAATGCAAAATTAATTTTCTTTCAATTTTGTAACTTGCATTTAAAAAAATAAAATACATAGTTATTTTACTGTTATAATAATATTCTGAGTATTCTCAGCTATGAGATGTTTTTAATTATTATACTTCAGTAGATTTTTTCTATATAAAATACAGGTAAACATTTTAACTATTACATCTAGAATTTGTTCAAAGTACTATTTCCCTAGGGATATAGTAAAAACTATTTCCCTAGGGTAATAGTACCGTAATACAATTTCGCGGGTTTTTTGTATGATTGGCAGTAGGTGTGGCTAGAGTATACTGTATACAAGGTAAAGAGTGAGCAGTAGGCGTGGCTTTAGTTAAGTTTTTTACCGATTCAGTATAATAAAACAATTGTTTACTGGTCATTCGGAAAACAGTACATTTGTTTCCCCTCGGTACTTACCATTTCCCTCGGCGCTACGCGCCTCGTGAAATAGTAAGTACCTCGTGGAAACAAATGTACTGTTTCCCTCATGACCAGTCAACAATTGCAGGGGGTCCAATGTAATTGGTAAGTGCGTAGCATAATTTGGTAAGTGACTATAAAGATGGCGGAAAAACCTCGCTTCGATCGACAACGGTCAGTTTTCTCTTCGTGTTTACAAAAGTTATACACATCTTATGAATAAAACCATTTTGCCTTTCGGCAATTATGAGTTATGAGAAATAGTACATAACAAAAATTTAATGCTTGATTTGCTTATCAAAAAGCTATTGAAGAAAAACCGGCCACTTGACAGCAATTTTTTTGTCATGCCGAAAAAAACAGGCTTTGTTTCAAGTACTCTGATCACAAACGTTAGGTTTTATGGTGTTTTGTGGTTCGTCAACAAGCATGGATATTCCCAAATATTTGTTTCTGTAAAAGAAACATGTATTTGTTGACATATTTACAATTATTTAATTGTTTGGTAAGTGCAAGTTAGTGTACTAAAAAAAAATGGTAATGTATATTATTACAGTGTAAAAACTTTTGAAAGCACTTCTTTTAAATACTTTGCATAATGTTTCTTTTGTTATCGATTTTTTTTTTTTTCGGGGGGGGGGGGGGGGGGGGGTATTCTAATCTTGATGTGACCGATTGCTTTAAGAATAAAAAGAGTCCTGGCCTTGATAATATTAGTAATGAAATGCTCCAGACATCACAATCCTATATTAACCCAAGTCTGTTTAAGCTGTTCAATGCTGTCTTTAGGTCAGGTCGGTACCCGGAACAATGGTCCAAAAGTTATATATGTCCAATTTATAAAAGTGAAAATCCACTAAAGCTAGAAAACTATAGAGGTATAGCTATTAATAATAGTATTAGGAAACTCTTTAATATAATAATTTGTAATCGCTTTGACAAATTTTTGTTAGATAATAAAGTAATACATGAAAGTCAAATTGGCTTTTTTTAAAATCTGGTACCACAGATCACATATTTGTGTTGAAATGTATAATTGATAAATATCTAAAACAAGGGAATAAAAGATTATATGCTTGCTTCGTGGATTTTCGCAAGGCATTTGATAGAGTTATCCATGTTGGAATTATGTTCAAACTTCTTGAAAAAAATGTTAGTGGTTATTTTTATAGAAAACTAAAAAATATGTACTTAAATGATACTTTATGCATCAAAGTGGGCAACAAAATGACAATTTTTTTTTCACTGCCAAGGTTGGTGTACGACAGGGTGACGTACCTAGCCCTAACTTGTTCAAATTTTTCATAAATGATTTACCACATAAATTGTTAGATCAGTCAGAATCAGTTACTTTAGATAACAGGAAAATCCCTTGCTTGTTGTATGCAGACGACATAGTCTTGATGGCCGATTCTAAAAGATGTGACTGTCTACAAAATAAACTCGATATTTTGCAGGAGTATTGTAAAACATGGTGTCTAGATATAAATATTAACAAAACCAAAGTTGTCGTATTTAATAACTCTGGTTAATTATTAAATGAAGAATTTCTAATTGGCATTTAAAAGATTGAATGTGTAAAAAGCTATAAATATCTTGGTATAGTGTCGACAAAACTTGTCGTTTTACAGAAACTAAGTCTAAGTTATATGAAAAGGCATTAAAAGCCAGTTTTAAACTATATAGAGACAAGAAGGTGGTATCTCCATCAATTAAGGTTCTCCTTCACATTTTTTATCATACTATAAAACCCATTTGTTTATATGGGTGCGAGAACGGGGGGTTACAAACGTAACACCAAAAAGAAAGCAATTGAATTTGTATGAAATATACAAAGATTGGGAACAAGAAAAGCTTAACATGAAATTTTGTAAGTTTCTGTCAGGGGTCTCTAAATAGACTAAAAATTTAGCAGTTCTATCAGAACTAGGGAGATTCCCATTGTATTGTGACATTATAGTCCAAATGTTTATGTACTGGCATCGGTTGGAAAACCAGCCATCTGGGCTAATGCCATTTTCCTTGGTTTCGGTGGTAAAAGCTGAACTATATTATTAAAAGAGCACATTCTTTGCTTCAAACATATTTCGTAAGTGATACTTTCAAACTCTTTTTAAATACAAAAAGCTCGAAAAATTAGTTACATTTAATTCGTATAGGTTTTCACATTGATCATAAACTTATTTGTATTAGTATGCCTTTTAAAATAAAACTTAAGAGTGTTAATTTAACACAAGACCATACTCATCATAGCAAGGTAACCGAATTGGCAATGTGAAATTAACATAACCGGAAAATATGTACATGTTCACGTACTTTGTCGGAAAAATCAAAGTTATTTGATTCAGCCTGCTAAACAGATTCATGTAGTGCATAGAAATGAATCGGAAATCAAAAAAAAAAAACATCTATCTCATTAAAACGTTAACGCAATGAATCAAGATGTTTGCACTGTGATAATATTCATTACCAATTTTGTTTAGTACACCGACTTGCACTTACCAAAAAATAAAATAATTGTAAATATGTCAACAAATACATGTTTCTTTTACAGAAACAAATATTTGGGAATATCCATGCTTGTTGACGAACCACAAACACCATAAAACCTTACGTTTGTGATCAGAGAACCTGAAACAAAGCCTGTTTTTTTCGGCATGACAAAAAAAATGCTGTCAAGTGGCCGGTTTTTCTTCAATAGCTTTTTAATAAGCAAATCAAGCATTAAATTTTTGTTATGTACTATTTCTCATAACTCATAATTGCCGAAAGGCAACATGGTTTTATTCATAAGATGTGTATAACTTTTGTAAACACGAAGAGAAAACTGACCGTTGTCGATCGAAGCGAGGTTTTTCCACCATCTTTATAGTCACTTACCAAATTATGCTGCGCACTTACCAATTACATTGGACCCCCTGAATTGTATAATGTTTAAAATTAGGATTTCTGGCATATATTATTGAATTGTTCAATTCTATCGCTAGGGGTCGCGTCTATCAAAACAAAATAAAAGCTGACTGTCATTCTAATTTTCTCGGTGCATGTCAACCAAAATGAATATCTTAAATAATTCAGCATATACATTTCCCAGCAGTCATTATATTTACCTTGTCGGCCTCACTTAACAAAATTGTTTTTGTTATTTTTCTCTCCAGCGTTTGCATTCGAAAATGAAAGTGAAAGTGCTTTCTTCGAGGTCCGAAATCGTCTATTATTACCATATATGGTTTAACAGGTCGAAGAAACTACCATATTTAGAAACCACGTGATAATTTGTGTACCTGTACATTTTTGTACTTTAACCAATCGACTCAATGAAAATATTTTACGCTATTGTTTACTACTACTTTTGCCTTTGAATGAAAAAGGTACATTTTCCAATGGTCTCGCGACAAAAATTCAGGCATGTTAAATGCATGAAAATGGTGTTGAATGGTAGTTCACGATATTTCCAAATTATTTCAAATCTTTTCCATGTTGATTTTTTTGTCAATAATATAAAAATAGAGATTCCTAGGAAGAACATCGGATAGCTGGTTTACACTATGCAGTTTTTTATCACTTGGTGTTTGACATCCTATATTTACAATGTTTAAGAAAAAAGCATTCCCTTGTTCTGTTTGTAGGCATTTTCCTTTTTTATAATCATGCAAAAGCTTGCATTTTTGCTACCATTTAAAGATAATGAGTTTTTTCTTTTATTTTAAGTATGATGTACCATACATGTATTTGTAAGAAAGTGACTTAATGTGCGGGAGCTTATCAGGTTTAACTTGCATCATATTATCACAAATATCCACATGCCAAATATCAAAGGCCTTTGTCAAAGGATAAAATAATTGTGGTCTGGAAGGCTTTGCATATAGATATTTGAAGTCGAAGGGCATGGTCATAAGAGGTCATTCTATAGTACGCAACTCATTGTCTCATAGTGACATTATCACATGTTAAATATCAAAGCCCTATATCAAGCGATCAACTAGAAAATGTGTCCATGAGCCACAGGATGGCCCTTCCGTTCTTGAAATATCATTGAACACCAATGTGTATAACCTGCGATATGGACTTTAAGCAAGAAATTAATCAAAAGTGTTCAAGAGTAAAATATAGGTCGCAGTGACCTAATTTTTAGTGGGTGGCGCTGTGTTACCACAACTTATCTAGAAGTGAAATATCATTTACCCTTAACATGTAGTATCCGAGATATGGACCTTAACAAAGAACTTAACCAAACCGTTCATGCATTAAATATAGGTCACAGTGACCAAATCTCTATTAATTGGTGTCATGTTACCCAAGACACATCTAGTGATAAAATATCATTGAACCCGAACATGTAGTATCCAAGATATGGACCTTAACCAAGAGCTTAACCAAAGTCATTCATGCGTAAAATATAGGTCACAGTGACCTATTTTCTAGTGGGTGGTGTCACTTTACCCTAGACACATCTAGTGGTGAAATATCATTGACCTTCAACATCTAGTATCCAAGTTATGGACCTTAACCGAGAACTTAACCCTGAAAGTCGTTCATGCATAAAATATTGGTCACAGTGACCTTATTTCTAATGGGAGGTGTAGCCCATACCCAAGACCCATCTAGTGGTGAAATATCATTGATCTCCAACATCTAGTATCCGAGTAATGGACCTTAACCAAGAACTTAGACAAAGTGTTACAGACAGACATACATAGGTATGTACGTACGTACGGACGAACGAACGCACGGGATCCACATACGTGGTTGGGCCATTACAAGGTATGGCCCAGAGAGTATATGGCATGGTTCATTGGGGGCGTTTCTGGTGCTCGACACATCATCCCACGATCTTATATCAAAATGGCAAATATAGAAGCCGCGTGTCAAGGGATATGGAATGTCTGTCCCGCACAAAATTTGTATGTAAAATAAGCTTTAGTTTGACCCTGATCAATCGGAAAACCTCGGCAGATTCCGGTACCCTTCATCAAATGGAGGTTACGGAATCGGCCGAGTTATGACGAATGTGGACAATGTGACCCTGATATCAAACGTTCATTTTTTTGTACGTGACACTCTTTTTATGAGTGTCAAGGTCATAGGCCGTTCATTCTGATACGTGACACATTATCTTAAGGTGATACATCTGCATGCTAAATATCAAGGAAAAAAGACCTTAGACCGGACACGCTTTGCATGTATATATTGCTTTAATTTAGAATTTGTTTTAGACTCAAACAGACGATTGTTAGGCTACATATCTCAAAATGGAACCGGAAGCTGTATTATATTCTTAGATACTATGTATTTATTATGGAATCAAATGTCTTAAATTTACCTCCTAAATCCACAACCATGTATTTAAACCCAGGTTCTGTGATTTTGCTTCCAGGAACTTTGAGGTGTTGACAGTAAACTGATGCACATTCAGGTTCTAAAGCAACCATCAAATTCTCCGGCGGTATTCCAGCCTTGAAAATATGAATGGTAAGTCAGTACATTAACTTATATTATGCCTTTTGATGTTTTAAAAAAAATCCAGGAAATTTCACTTGTTGACCATCCATTGGATTTATTCTTAAATTTAGTTTAGCTTCGTATTGTAAATAAAGATCAATGTCAGTTTTTTTTTTCAAAATATATTTTTTCTGCAATTCGATCATGTTCCATGTTATGCAATTTCTATCTTTTCTTTGTATTTTCGTTCTTGTGTAAGAAGTTGTGCGAGATGAATCTTCTTAATGCAGGGCATGCAATGAAAATATGCAGACCCATTTTACTAATCAGGCAATGTGTTCTGAGATGTACCACAATACCGAGATTTTCAAGAAAATCGATAGACATTTAATTCTTATTGATATATCCAAAGATAAAAAAAAAGATTGGGGTCATCCATCTCTATTTTAGTGGAAAATTAACAAATAATTGACCTTTTCTACATAAAAAGAAAATTATGATATCCAAATTTGGACAAAAAACCAACATAGAACTTTTTTGAAAGGTACGTTTTCGTAAACCTTATTGCCGACCTTGGCTACATTTGCTCTAGGTAACTGACCGAGATAAGTAGTTACAGTGGTTTTATATTTACCTTTTCGGCACATTCTCTCATAAACCTCTTAGCCTTATCGCTCCAAATAGCAGGAACAGTCAGTACCCATTTGATATCGGTAATTCTCAAATCTACACCTTGTTGTGATAACCTTCCGAGCACTTCATCTACCATTGCCTTGATAGATAAAGCGAAAACCTTGTTTGCCGACAGATTTTTCCCACTCACATCAACTGCCAACATAGATGGTGAGGGTATCTGAAAACATGATTTTAATGATTTGATTTTAAGTCTGACATGTAAGTTAACGAACAGGATGGTAATAACCAAATGTAAAATGGTAAATGATTTGAAAATTCAAATCGTACCATTAATAGATAAAAATGGGGTTTGGATCAAAAGAAATGGCGGAAGTTTTCATTTATTTAGAACTTCCTTAAGCACAAAATCAGAAAGGAAGAAGAACTTGTCTTAACTCAGCTACCTACATATTTTATCGTAATAAGTTCAGAGCCTAAATATGTCATGGGTCTATTTCGAACCCTGTCCAGAAACGTTTTTATCAGCTACATGAATATGTTGTACTTACTATCAGGACACTCTTCTATATATTAGTTGATATAGTATTTGCTCTAAAAAACCAAAATTGTTTCTCACAGACATCATTTTCTTTAACTTACTTGTCTTGGGTGAAATATTCCAAGAAGTATAGACTGAAGAAATATCATCCTGTTTAAATTCTCAATGTGTTCCTCAAGAATTGCATCGACAAGGAATCTCTTAAAAACAAAATGTATTTTTTATGAAATGTACGAAGTTGAATGGCGCGGTCTTCCATGGAAGACGTATGTTGACCGAGTCTATAAAAGAAGTAGATCAATAGTGACATAAAATCGCCTTACACCATTCAGTACTATATAAAACAAAGCTTCATATCAAACATGTAGGGGCTGTGGCATGTAGCATGACAGCTTTGACCCTAACTAGACTTTTGTAGAGCTAAATGAGCTGAACATTTAAGCAAGCAACAGCTTTTCTCTTTCTGCAAAAGTTTTCTGTCTATACGCCAAAAACATGGAAAAAAAACTTATTTTAGGGGCTGTAACCCCTAGGAGGGGTCATCTGACAACTTCGACCCTATGGAGACTTTTGTAGATCTAAATGAGCTGAACATCTCAGCAAGCAACTGTGTAACAGCTTTTCTATATCTGCGATAGTTTTGATTCTACTAATTCTATTAGCATAAAACATAAAAAACAGTATTTTACTCCTTTAAGGGGCTGTAACCCTGTATGGTACTATCTGACAACTTCGACCGAATGGAGACTTTTGTAGAACTTTTGATGCTGAAGCAGTAAGATGGCATCGGATTTCATCTATCTCTTATAGTTTTTGATTTACAAGCCAAAATAAGTAGTCTGACCCCCGTGGTCTATTTTTAGTAATGGTGCCATGTTTGTTGACGGATCAAAAATCGAAAAACAAGTTTGGTGCAGGACACCCTAAGGATCAATCATACCAAGTTTCATTAAGTTCTGTTCAGTAGTTTTAGAGAAGATTTTTGAAAAAATGTTAACGGACGACGACGACACCGACGACGGACGCCAAGTGATGGTAATAGCTCACATAGACCTCCGGTCCAGGTGAGCTAAAAAGGACTATAAAAACGTACTAAACTACATGCTCAAGGGACCGTGGCATATAGTTGACGGAAAGACTGAAGATATTAAAATTAGGTTGATTTATTCGGCATATCAATGTCCTGTCTGGAGTCCGTGCAATTGGATAGTGATTGTTGTATTCCGGTTTAAACTAGATTTGATATTACATGTATAAGGTGTACTAAGAATGATCCTCCAATCAAATTCTTAAAATTGTTTTTTTTTAAGAATACAAGAAAATAACAAAAAAAATTTTTCAACGCATTCAAATGCAAATTTTCTTAAATTTATTAATTGAATAATAAACATAAATTAAGAAAATTTATTTACATATACATAATAACAACCAATAGGCATATCATGCATAAAGCCTCAGACTGTTTACTGAGCACTAAAAAACCTCGTATTAGTTTATCTAATTGGACCACCCTTAGTACAGTGCAGCCGAAACAAAAATCATACTTCATGACCAAATTAAGAATAATTTTACTTTCTAAAACGTATACTATATATTCAATAACAGATACCTGATGAAGTTTCATTTTGAATCTTTGGAACAGGTAGTATTTGTGGTGTTTGTTGTTTGTCGAGTGAGTGGCATATTGGTTTTCTGCTTCGTAGCCAAAGGCAACAAACTTTTCATCAGAATCAAGCAAAAGACAAGTAGGTTCTTTTAAAGACATATGGCCCAGACTGCCAGCATTGCGTGCGTGCATGTAAATCTTAGTTGGATTTTCTTTAAAGTCGTTTTTCGAAGAAAGAGCATGACCCGAATAAGACGTTCCAAAGTCTATAGCAACAACATATAAGAAATTGTCGGTTGTTTCTGCCTCAGCCATTTCTGTTGCAAATAAGATAAATTATTGTTAGATGGAGCACCCCTATTAAAGTGCGAATCGACAAATTATCAATTGCTGTTAATGGTTAGTATTAACTGACGCTCTTTTTTCCTTTTCTCACAAAATATGTACATTTTGTACCAAAAATTGAATATCTGAATAGTAAATTACTTTTTTTTGGTACCCATGCGTAGCCTTACTTTGTCCAAACCAGCGCACTGTATTTATTTTTACCTGTTTATACTTAAATAACCAGGAATTAAAAATGCATCAGTCAAAAGAGAAAAGGTCTAATAACAGTCGAGTGTTTATTCAAATTAAATTTTGAAGTATTATATCTGTATTCATTGCAAACTAAACCAAATTTTCATAGAACATGCGCTTTGACGTGGCTAAAATTGCAAGAATGTAAATCAGAATATGGCAACTTTCATTTGCTGTTAATAAATGTATCAAAATCACTATTATTTACTGTAGAGTGCGAGTTAAGGCTGACGCTCATGCTTCTATCAATTGCTGTTAATTGATATGTGATAATTGTACTGATAAGTACATTTCGAAAACGTACTGATCTCAACAAAAGTTAATATCCGGTTGTGATTTATGTACTGTTTTGATTTTAAGACCATAAGGTCATGTGACAATAAAAACAACATTAAATTATTTTTTATAGATGTATAAAACAACGTAGAAACATAACAAATGCATACCTTTTACATCTTTTAGTGTACATGTGAATAGTCTGTACACTTGTACTATGTAATTATCATATATAGTTATACTATACTTAAAAGGTGCTATAAAAGTTTATTTTTCTATGAAGCATATAAAGAAGGCGTAAAATATATTGTCTTGTTTTATAAAAATAAAACAGAAACATTTCTTTTAATTACATGTCTATAAACTCACCAAAAAGTGAAGAAAGGGTACAAAAAAACGAACTTCACTGTGAAATCCCAAGGTTACAAAAATCAAAAGTCAAACGACAGACATATCCGGAAAAAGAAGCGACAACAAAAACTACAAAATACAAACACATAAAACAAAATCACCAGAGCAACACGGACCCCACACATAAAACACAAAAAAGGACACATCTAGGTGCTCCGGAAGAGTAGACGATGTCTGCCACTATATTGTCACCGTCGTGCTGCCAATGGTAAGGTCTAAATCGGGTAGAGACATTTGCTTTATACGGTCATGAAAAGATATCAGATTTCATTAGAGAAATTGAAATACCGTATCGATCAGCCAACTGCTGATGACGACCATAAACCTTTTGTAGTTAAAGAACTTGCGAGTTTCAGAGTAAAACATAAATTTAACTAAAAGAATAAAATACATTTGTTTTGTATTGTAATTGTAATTGTATTGTAATTTTGCACTTTATTTCCATTTAACAAAAATGTACTGTATTGAATCGCCAAAATTGTCTGAAATGTATGGACAGTAGGAACATTTGAATTTAGACATCGAAAAAAAAAGAAATGTTCAACTTACATTTTTCTTTTTTGAAAATCAGCGTATTTGGATCACTTGATTGAAGTATGTATAATTATATACATTCTAAATAGGAAATTATTGCGCTATGTGTGTGTGTAGTTTTTTTAAATCATCAATTTGCAATATGTTTAATTTTTTCCATTATTTGTTAAAACAAAATATGAACGACAATATGTGAGGGTAGCGAATGAATTTTGATGCTTTTTTGGTTGGAAAACGGGCTATTTTCAATTTTATTTTATTTTTCAAATATCAGATGTCATTTAGCCTTCCAAAATCTATTTTTCCTGATATTAGTCTTCGTATGATCACAGGGGAGAATCGGTATATCGGTAAAAATGAGCGTGAACAATTTTCCTATGGCGGTCAAGTATTGTGCGTGATCGCGAACAATTTTGTACCGGATCGTGAACAACGCATATTGGCGTGATTTCATAGAATTTACTAAAAATTTAGAAATTACTAACGTCATTCAAAAAACTAAAAGCGTCTGGCAAAATAACTATGTTTCCTTTACTGAAATACATTTTTACATTTTGCTTTGGAAATTCCATTTTTCCTAAAAACGTAAAGGCGCTATCCTACCCAACGTTTTTTACATGATAGTTGAATTAAAAGAACAATTTATTTCAAATAAATTTTTAAATATGTTAAAAAAACTGAAAAATATTTTGATATTTAACATTGAAAATGTCTCTAAATATAAAATATTCCATTTATTTAACTTAAATGGAATATTAAGGGGGAAAAAGTGTAAAAACGATTCGGAATTTGCCTTTTATGATCGCGAACAATTAGGTACCTGCAAAATTCGATCGTGAACAGGACAGCGTGACCACATTAAATATAATATATATTTTTAATTAAACCTTCGATTTAATGATAATTTTATTATTTAAATCATGATTATAATGAATAACAATTTTTTGTATCATTATGAGTATGTTCATGATAAAATCATTGAAAACTGTAAATTTTGTCCAGTAACAGGTTTTAAATTATGTAAAAGATAAAAGTGCAACTTAAAGAACCTCCTATATTACTTGTTCAGACAGGCAACATTTTTTTTTTCTCGAAAAATCCAAAATGGCTACCATAAAGCCTCAATAGCTGTATATAGCTTTCATCTGATTGATCAGTGGTTTCAATCCTTTTTTTTTAATTGGACATTTTAATGGTGATTTTTTTTCAGTGTACGTATATAGAATGAGAATTGCAGCGATATTTGTTGAAAAAGTGATGTTTTTTTTCTTTCCAATACAGTGCAATTTTAGTAGTTTTCATAATTTTGCTCACCTTGTACTCTAAGGTAGGAGTTTCGCATCGTTCCAGACTACTCAAAAAGGCTACATTTTGCAATTTTTTAAGGGTACTCATTGTCCAAAGTAAGTTATATTACTAACGTCTTTATATTCTTATCGTTCATCAATAAAAAAAAAACAATAACACATCTGGACAAACAGGCACCAATGGTACATTCGAGTGTCCGAAAGTCCGAAAGAGTAACGGCAAACCCATGCAGTGAACATGAACAAGAACAGCACGAGAAAACACAAAACAAAATCAACCGAACAAAAATCAACAGAGTTAACTCGGGTGCTCCGGAAGAGAAAACGGTTCCTGCCTGCTGTAGCACACCCGCCGCGCTGTCAATATCCAATCCAGTGTGTCAAATCCGGTAAAGGAAGATAAAACAAAACCCTATGACAAACCAATCTGTGATTTTACATTTTGACATAAATGACATATTATGATAATTATTTTTTTTAAAAGCAGAGGCACCAATGGGGCATTCGAGTGTCAAAAGTCCGAAAGGGCAACGACAGAACCGATAAACATAAACAAGAACAGCACAAGGAAACACAAAACACATTTGCGTTTCTTTGTCTTCCACTGGCCTTTCCTGTTGCTGAGATTTTTGTTCTTTCTTTTCATTCCTGAAAAATAAGTTTTATATATACATGTCAATCTGTTCAAACGCTTAAACTCTTTATTATCTAAAACATTCGATATTGACTAATAAATTGTTCGCGATCATAGTTCACGATCCAAAACCAGCGGTGCCAAATTGTTCGCGATCCCAAAAATAACAAAAACTACATAAAATGTCCAGTTTCTCTCTTGCATTTGAAAGAAGATATATTTTTAGCTCTTGGTAAATGAAATAATGATATTTGAATCTAAAACACCATATTTCATGCATTTTAATATTAATATGAAGCAGAACACACATGCTTTGTTTACAAAATGTGTTAAATTCTGACCTTTTTATATCAACATACTATCTGCCTTTTCTAAATTTGAGAAAGCTATTCAATTTTAAGTAAAATGACTTTCATGTTTCCGTTTATTAAGTTAAACCATTTTGCCAGACATAATTTGTTTTTTTAATTTTGCTTTTTTTAACGTGCTATAAAAGAAAAAAGACTGACCATCTACGAAAAAAATCCAATATGCGTTGTTCACGATCCGGTACAAAATTGTTCGCGATCACGCACAATACTTGACCGCCATAGGAAAATTGTTCACGCTCATTTTTACCGATATACCGATTCTCCCCTGTGATGATTGACGTTGTTAGATTTCTAAAACGGCAGATTATACTCGCACTTGCTACAATATTAACAGTAGATTATACTCGCATTAACAGCAACTGCTTACTAGCATTAACAGCAAACATAAACATACCGTTTTTGGATTGTAATGCGAAATCGGGTGTAAGCGAATGAATGGATTGACAAATGTACGTGGATTTTAATTGTTAATATTTGTATTTAAGTGTAACACTTATAAAGGTGCAAATTATGAGAATTTAGACTGTGAGAAATTCAATTTTCAGTCTGTTGTTTATATAAAATGTGAAATTAATCTATCGTATTTTACATCAATAACGATTCTTAGTAAATCAAAAATTAATTTCAAAGTTACTAAGTATTCTCTTTTCATAAAATAGTGGAAAGTAAGTTTTTTTCAACCTTAAAGGAAAATTTGTCGTCATTTTAGATGTTCATTTCGTCTGATATATCCCACAATCCAATTTTAGCAGCAGAAAATACCAACCATTAACAGCAATTGAGAATTTTCGATTCGCACTTTAATAGGGATGGGTAGTAATAGAAAATAATGCTATGGAATAAGTGTTCGCTACACAGCTGGCCCGAGTACACAATTAATTTCCCCTCTTTGTTCAATATAGCGAAATTTTACTTTACGAAAAAAATTATGACTATAAATACTTTATATTTAGCTATATTGTACCTATGGCCAATATGCCCCTTATACTGGAAAATAAATAAAATTGCATATATTCAACTTTTTTTACAAACTATAAGCTCCTAGAGGGGATCAGTTCCGAGAGCTTCCGAAAAGAAAAAAAACCAAACTTTTTGTCATTTCTTAACTTACATAAAGCATCTTCACTTCACTTCTAAAACATCTTGTTAGTATTCTGTGACCCCCTTCCTTTGAAATGAGACCAAAAACAACTATACAAAAATTAAAGAGACACATTGAAGCAAATTCTTTTCTAAGGCACTGTTTTTAATAGGAACTATATTCGTGGTCAACTAAAAGCAAAGAATTAAGGCGATAATTGTGTATACTCGTACCAGCTCTCAAAACAAGTGGTTATACAGAAAACCAAAACAGAAAAACCGCCAGCAACCTTCGATGAGGCTAGTAGGTGCTGTTCGCCGTTCAGCAATCCGTGCCCATGATCTAAATAAAATGCATAAAATTCATAGACAAAAGACAACAAGAATAAACGAACGGTAGAGGAACTCTTTATAGAACACTCGCTGTTATTGGCAGCTAGTTGAGAATGATATAAAACAATAACTTATTGATTAGAAGTATGTGCAAACGTCTCAGGAATATGGACAACAAACATTTACATGTATTGAACAGAAGAAGTTTCGATATGCAGAAACAACAGATAGATAAAAGTGTGTCATAGCCACAAGGGAATAATCAAAACATAATGTGAGAGTAGTAAGTTGCAAAATGGGGCAACTACCATTAATCTACGTCGGTCAAAACTTTTGCTCCTGCTTGCATGTCATCTGCTCTACAATTTTGACATCACTGTTTTATTTGCACATCCCATTTATTGTTTTCAAACGAAATTTACGGTGCGTAATCAGAGGGGGGAGCTTGGTAAAGGATTTGACAGACCACGCGTCATGAATCCAGCGTTCGTATTTTTACAGTTGTTTTCCATCGAGTGAGTGGCTATGGGACCATCCTTGAGTAAGATAAGTTTCCCTTAAAACGACATTAATGGCCGAAGGGAGAACGGAGCCAAAAAGCTTTAGTGCCGTGTGGAGGTCGTAGAAAGCTTCCCCGTGCTTCAGTTGTATGCTCTTATATATTTTCGAGTACTGGAATATGTGTTGGAAAGACACAGTTTACATATTTCCAAAATTTGACAACTTTTGGTTGTTTCTTTGAAAATTGATAAATTTATCTGTTTGGTCATTATTGTAATATTTTTTGGCTTTTTTTTTTATCAAATCTAATATTCTACTGGTTTTCCAAGTTTTCTACTCCTAGCGTGTCTGATGAAGGTTAATCCAGAAAAGCGCTTCACACGCAGTGAAATTTTGCTTTTGTACATTAATTAAATCATTTTTATTTGTGGATCGTGTCTTTTTGGCACTTATTCCATATTCTTTCGTTTTTAATATTTTAAAGTTTTTCGTCCTTTGTTAATATTTTGTATTTTTTTAAAGTTGTGTCAATGTTATCGAGAAATTGCGCATGCACTTTTACAAAATTAACCATTTCTATATTTTTTTCCAAAACGAAAATAGAATTTCAATACATGTAAATTATGTGCACTATTGTGAAAATGGAAACAAAAACTTACATTTAAAAAATATATTTTAAATGTAATATGTTTTGGAACTTACTCTTTGTATCCCTTTTTCTTCGAAGAGCAAAATGTAAAACCCTCACATCAAATGATGTCCAAAAAAAAGACTAGTTATGTTTCCTTGTTATCTGTGCCAAATGATAGGCTAGTAAGACATACTACAGATATATGTATATGATTTGTTTGCATAAGAGCGATAAACTATTACATATATACACATAATATTTGACATTGGATTTTTGAAAAGTGTCATTAAAATGTGGAAAGTACTCAAATAAAAATCTCTATTGTGATTCGCTTAGACGCGGTCACATGACATGCGATATTTTGCTGGGTCAACCGGTAATCGTCGAATGGGTCGCATGGTAGGGTCACCCTCTCGTGAGATTTTGCAAGTGAGTCCTACGTGTTTTCTTCAACCGTGATTGTCCTCGGATGACCTTACTTTCTCAGGGAAAGAAACAACCGGGTCACACACCAACTAGCATGATAATTGTATAATCGAATAAAATATGTATTTTATTGTCAGGCCTCGGCCTGACATTTACGGTTGTAACCATGCTTTTAATCTGGGCACCTCTCAAAAATCTATGAATTACTAGCTGACTGTTATTAATATTGTATTAAGAAAGAAAGTAAAATTTTGAGATCTTCCCTACCAAATTAATAATTTGTATGTTTCAAAACCATAAAGGTTTTTTCTACACTAAAACTTACTGATAAATATTTTCAAAGCTAAACCAAGTTTAGAATAACAAAGTTGAATAATGTTTTCTATAAACATGTCACATAATCTCAAATACTTCTTTTGGTAAAGAAAAGTCTTTTCAGAAAATGTAAATATTTTGAGATGACCGCGCTTGAAAACACTGATTTACAGGAAGTACAATTAATATGAACAAGATGTCTTTGAAAATGGACATGGTGGAATGACCTAGTTATAAAAATCGATGAAAGCAAAAAGTATCATATCTACCATGTCAACAGTTGGAGCTCAAAATTCGTTAACATAGCTTTTAAAAATCATTTTAAATAGTTTAACAAAGTCAATTTCAGTTAATAAATGTGGATTATAAACAAATATACATTAAATGTTAGTATCGAGGCGACTGCGTCAGTTATCTAAAAGCTATTCCCATTACTGAAGACTCACAGCTATTTATAAAATTGATATAACGACCAGTATTTATAAACTGAACTTCTGTTGCATTGTAAAATACGTATGTAGCGCTGATAAGCGATCAACAACAGGCGGTCCAGTTTAATGTATTTATAACTTTTGATTGCTAAAGTATGTATTGTTTATCCCGGGCCCATTCAAGAGTTGTTTTGATTTCCCCATATATAAAAGACAAAAAATAAACGACAATATTAAAACGTGAACTGTGCAACCTACCTTTAGAGTATAGTACAGTTCAAATGTTTTAAAGAGACAGAAATAAACGATTTAATTTGACTTGACCTTAACTTTAACGGTACGCTGAAGGAAAAAAAAACATTATGTCATATGTAACTTATTTTCATGTTTTGTTGCTTAATTGTTGTGTTCTTGTCTGAAGTCTCCATAGAGTGATTGCTTGTTTCATTGTTGAAGGTTTTTATTACAAACTATAAACGCTTTAAAAAATCACAGCAATAAAATTTTCTTTATTGAAAAAAAAATAAATAAAATTTTCTTGCCGTGGACCAAAAGAATCAACTGGACGAAAAGAATTTTCTTACAGCATCCTTAGCGTTTTTTCTATGAAAAATGTGTGTTTCACTATATATTTATATTTCATTGTATCAAAAATGCGACGGACCATCTAAAAACAAGAGGTAGGATCAACTAGAGGACGGAAATACTACGGACGGAACAACTGAGAACGAACCAACCTAGGGAGGGACCAACCTTCAATCTTTCTTTTAAATAAATATTTTGTAATATGAACATATCGTTTTATGGAATATTTGAAATGATTGTTTTACAGCGTTTATTAAAAATTTAACTTGAAAACGGTTCTTTATATTAAAATATGAAACTAACATAATATCGCCATGGCCTGACACTAGCTTTTTTGAAAAGCTAATCTTGTCACAAAATATTATGGATATGGAGACTTTTAAAAGTTGGATAACATAGTCTTTCTTTTTATATTATTTTGTCAGTGCTGGCAAGTTGTTGGACCATTGCCGTTATAGTTTTGACTGATTATACTATCAAGACTGTATAAATTGCGATCTGTAAATCGATGTGCTTAATATATTCAATTATTTACCAGAATCATTTACACTTTAAAGGTCGACATCTTTCATTAAGCCGTAATCCAATAAAAGACATTTAAGATAAGTTAATGCAACGGAGAGTTGTGTATATAGTGAGTGTTTAAACTTGCGGGGAACCTTTCTAGTGTTCACATTGTCCGTCGGCCTTATCCACCTCCTGTTCTTTGAAGCCTAATTATAAGAGATACATATCTGGAATTAAAAACAAATAGTACAAGATTTAAATCATTCATTCAAATCGCTAGAAAAAAAGAACAATGGCAATCCATGGCCGACTGGTGTACAGGATAGTTTATTAGGGCGTTTTACTATATGAAATTTCATACAAAAGAGAAAAACATAACGTCACAATGTTGTCTCTTTATAACAAATTATGTATTCCTAGCATCTCTTTGCCTTATCAATTATATCTTTTTATAAGATTTAGTTTCTGTATGACATAAATCCGACCCACGGTGAACAACGACAACACATTAGTCTTGTGAAAAACTTCCATCTTAAATTCATTAAACCTGTTTAAATTAGGAACCACGAAATTAACCGCTGGTCCTAAATGTTTCTAGTTTTACACGTTTTAATTTACTTTCTCATTATTTCAACACTCTTTAAATTGTCTCATCGGCATCAAGCTGGGTTGTTTCTAATTTATCAAAATTTTGATGAAGATTTTAGTGTGAAATAGAATCAGTGTGATAATTACAACCTGACTCGGTAGGGTATTGCTTTTCTAATAGAAAATAAATGCTCAAATCCACAAAGAAAAACAACCAGGGTTTTAAAATTCAGATGAAACAACGCGTGATTTGGTTTAGCAGTTATCTATCAAGGTTATCTATTAAGTTACCTCTTGTATCAAAAAGAAAGACAAACTTTTTTAGACAGAACCAGAGCAGTACACCCGGGGGGGGGGGGGGCTACTTCCTATACTAGGCCAAATAAGAAACGTTACACCGGTTTTCTTTTAAGATTTTTTCGAAACATATTTTGTTTTCATTTATAATGTAAAGAGTAAGAAATAAACGGGTTTTTCTGTCAAATTTGCGTATTGAAGGTGGATTTGAAAGTAACGTCATTTTTTAATTTTGACCAAAATTGCAAATTTTTAAGTTCAACATGACAAAAAAAATCAATGAGGCTAGTGATTGTGCTCGTTAAATGTAACAAATATCACGGTTAACAAAAGGTCGAACTTAAAAGTTGAAAAAATGTAAGTCAGATTTTTACGTTAACGTTTAAATAAGGAGAACTTCTCTATTTTCGTGTCGGATACAGGAATGACCAAAATGCAGGTGATAAATCATTTAAAAGACTTAAGAACAACTGTCCATTGTTCAGAGACTCATGTCAGAGATAGCAGTACAAAAAATGGTAGGACCAGAAGTGGCAGAATGCCATAACCAACGCGAGTTTAGATCAGGCGTAGTAACCGCTTTATTTTTCTTCGTAATCGCTTTGTAAACTGTCCAAAAACATTAACTCGTGTTAATTGATAAAATTTCAATCGAGTATCATAAACACTGTACATACGGGGTCACGCCAAGATGACGTCATTGTTTAAAAAAGACGTCCTCTAATTAACGTTTCTTTGGCGTTATGACGTTAATGAGTTGTATCATGACTAAAATTGACAATGTTTAGTTAGAAGCGCCCTTTTTAAACAAAGGTTCAAATTTTAACAGAAATGTTGTTATTATCAACATTTTGCCATTTTAAATTTAAACGAACAACGTTTTCAGAAATAACCAAAACCCACCGGAAGCAAATGCAAAATATCCCATCCCTATAGTTTAACATGTTGTTAAGTATCCCTAAGTACAGAATTCAACTTCAAATTCATGCATCAAAATGCTGTCAGATATGCAAAATGAATGGTTAGTCAGGAACGATAACGCTTTGAAAACTTGATTTTCTACAATATATTGGTAAAAACTTAAAGAGATGTTAAATTCAATTCAAAATTAGGTATACTGGATTTTCGTCTCTTCAGTATGACCAAAGATACGTTTATTCAATGGAAGTTACAACTGTTCGTTTATTATTAAAATTTTATCAAAAGTAACTTTTTATTTGCCTAGTATATATTTTCAATGGTATGATTGTGCCATAGTAAAGGTTCTGGTTTTTTTTCAGGCTTCAAGGGGTAGAACATGGTAAGAAATTGAGCCCAGCCGTTACCAACAGGGCTACAAATACGTGAAATCAATGAGTTTCATCAGTTGTATAAAATAGACATGAATTTATAACTTTAAACTGCAATCAAAATATTTTGATTGGGCATAACAGGGTATGATATACTATATACGCTGATATACTAAGTAACAGGGTAAGTTTTTTCGCAATTTTCTTAATACTAACATACTAAATAGTAGGAAATCTGTGCTGTTCTCAAGCTTCAATAATACGGATACCCATATTGCCAGAGAGGGCTTGGGGACAGATTTTGGAAGAGGTAAATGCCATGTCGAGTGTCAAAAGAACCAAAGATGAAATACGTAGAAAATGGACCTATCTAAAAAGTGAAGCAAAGAAGAAAAATTCAGAAATAAGAAAGTCATTTAACAAGACCGGTGGAGGACCCCTAGAGAAAAATTCAATGCCTGACGAGACAGAGCAGGTAATTCTTAGTATTATTGGACCGACGGCGTTGAATGGAATAACCGGAGGAGTAGATACCACGTCAAAGGCATTGGCACCTGTGACAACAGTACAAACTGTAACTGAGAAAGGGGGTAAGAAAACATTAATAATGTTCAATTAGATGTGTCTTTAAATGCATGTTCCTGAATATTAGAAACAAACTGTTTGATATTTCTTATTTCATTTTCAATATCAGTGTTAGTTAAAATTCCCGGTTTCCGGAGTTAAAGTCTTGCAATACACAAAGACATAAAATATACTATTATCATGATTATATGATGTTAAATAAGCTATAGTTACAAAATATGAATCAGTCAAAAGCAGTTTTTTGTATTTCTCTCTTGAAATCTCTTCGTTAAACGTCAATTTAATGTCATCCATATACATATACATTCATTCAGCAAAAAAAAATTTGCATTTCATTTTCAGACTCTGAAGTGGAATATGAAGAAGTCAGGACGCCTTTTAAAACTTCAAGCTCACAGATAGAGCAAAGGAAATGTATGTCTTAAAATAAATATAATATTAAAAACGAAAGAATATGGAATATGTGCCAGAAAGACACGATCCACATATTGATATGATTAAGTCGTCATATCTTTCTAACGGTTACAAATTTAAACAGGGCTTAGCGTGCTTTGATTTATGTAACATTACACAGTGTATAATGTTTTAACCATCAGAAAGAGATGCTTTATCAAGAATAAATTGATATTGAAAAAAGTCCATATTAATATATAGCAACAATGATTTGAAACACTGTAGGATGGTTTAATATGACATGTATGAGTAAAAGTTACCTAAACCCACTCAGGTCAATACTGTAGGATATTATATATTAAAGATCGCTATAAATTTCAAATTTTTATTTGATTAGATATATATTCTTATCTTTTACTTTCTTTATACTTTTGATTATTTTATCATTTGGTGTTTCACCCCTTATTTTTAAAGTGGCGGGGATCGTCAGCGGTCTCCACTTATTTATGCTCTTATCAATGATACTGGACCGTACACCGGATTATCAATATGCTTTTATATATCTTTTACTTGACAAATGATTTGACTAAAGCTACATGTAAAATAAGATTTATCAGCTTTGGTAATTTTTTCTTGCAAATTCTTGTGACTTTTTTGTCTATAATTGTTC
Organism: Arcuatula senhousia; assembly: GCA_963971305.1. Taxonomy (NCBI): domain Eukaryota; kingdom Metazoa; phylum Mollusca; class Bivalvia; order Mytilida; family Mytilidae; genus Arcuatula; species Arcuatula senhousia. Next base: position 15,900,231 of record OZ020309.1, on the reverse strand, counting down.
TCTTCATTAAATGCTAGTATTCTTGAAGTTTCTGCTTTCCTCTAGTAAATGTCAATGCTTTATGACAGATATTTTAGATGTATCTCAAAATTTATCAGCTCTTGTAAGTTTTTCTTGTAAATTCTTGTGTCTTTTATAAGCTATAATTGGTTTTTCATTAAATGTACTTGAAGTTATTCTGCTCTCCTCTAGTAAATGCCAATGTTTTATGACAGATCGTTTTAATTGTTTTATTGATGGGTTGTATTTTGTTACAAATACTATAGCTCCTCCCTTTTTTCTTTCCTTATCTACTAATAAATCATTCCGCTCGAAGTCTGCAGTATCTCTAAATATTGTGTCTATTTCATTGTTTTTATAATGTCTGCATAACAGATTATCTTTAAATGATTGCAATATCTCGTTTTTAATACGATCATCGCTCGTGTTTCTGATGTTTCTCACTATTTCGCCTTTAATAAATCCTTTCAAAACGCTTTTAGGATGACAACTTTTTCTGTCTAAATTTGTTATATTTTAAATCATCCAAACCCACCCAAAATCTATATAGCTCATTTGATCGGTGTTTCTGCCGTATTCTAGTATAAAACCATGGGACCGGCGTCATCAGTGGCTATCCCAAAGCTTGATTTTATAAGACTATTTGTTTCTTCAAAATGCTTAAGTTGGACCATACACCGAAAGCTCCTTAACTGCCTCAAAGATATTCCAAAACATTAGGAATTAAAGATGTTTTTAAAAGCTAAGATTAGCTAAAATCTTATTCATAATGCTTATGAATTGTTTAGTCCTATTCTAAGATAAGATAAATAAATACTTTCTTTTTCTATTCCAAAACCTTTGGATTAAAGATATTTTTATAAAGCTAAGATAAGCTTTGATTTTATTACCAATGCTTGTGACTTTTATAGTCATTTTCTAAGATATATTAATACTTTCTTTTTCTTGCAATGATTTGCTAATTCTCGATTTTATAATATATTAATGATGTGTTATCTTTCTTTGGTTACATTTTATCTGCTCTTGTAAGTCTTTCTTGTATATTTTTATTTCTTCTATAAGCAATGATTGGCTTTACTTTAAATATTCTTTTGCATACAAGATTGCTTTCAATTAAGTTCCAATGTTTCAGAACAATTTTTTTCAGACACTTTGCTGCAGAGCCTCTTGTTATTTTCCGAAAAGTATATTATCAATTTTGATTATGTTGTAGCCAAAAACTGCATATACTGCCTTATTATTTCAATTTTCATCATACCCTCACCCCCTTTAAAAATAAAATGGTCACTTCCAAATAAAAAAATAGAGTTTCAACATGAAATTATTTTAATCAAAAGCATGCGGTTTTATTCTACTATGATTTCGATATAAATTATCTCCCTGTAAAAAGTATGGGAAATAGAAGAAAATGAGATGTGGAATAAGTGTACGCGAAGTAATCCCGTGGGGGGGGGGGGGGCTACTGCCTTTATAATCAATGGTAGGAGTGTGCGGCGCACTCGTTAAATATGTGTGCGTTCACCGACTCGTGATCATATTTTGGTTATTCACTCGACCCAATTACATGAATTAATTATCCTATAATTATCACATCGAGTTAAATATTTGTCATAAAAGAAACGAGCATTTCAAAGTGCTAGTTTCTTTCTTGACACATATCTAACGAGTGTGATAAATATCGGTATCATCATATCGCTCATAGATGTGAAACCTTTTCCTCTTTTAAACTGCTAAATTGAATTACTTTCATTTGAAAGCTCTATGCCACAGGACAATGACGTATGAATATGCAAACTAAAACGTCAAGCCTTCTATGACGTATGAATATATATATATATATATATATATATGCAAATTTGGAACGTCATGCTATCTGTGACGTATATGTTAACCAATCAATATTGAGAACCAAAACAGTCTCATTAAAATCAAACCTTCAATGTCGCTCCCCCTTTTTTTTGCTATGTCCGCTCGTTGAAGGATTTTAATGAGACTGAAAACCAAAAATAACGACGAATCAAAAACTGTATTAAAAAGTGAACCAATCAAAACCATTTAGTAAAATGAATAAACAACTACGGATCACACACCGTTAGCCAATGAAAATAAGTGAAATGGGGTATTCTTGAAATATCGCATATAACCTGGAATCCTGTGTAAAAATCTTCATAACTTCATATATATCTGTATACGGTCGACCAGAAGCCAAGGCCGCTTAGGATATTGACCAGGATGCCAGGTTATATCGCATCGTGTGAAGTGTAATACGCAGTAAAAGCTCATCGCGCGAGAACTAGATGATGTTGCTCAACATTTAGAGAAAGAACAATATAAACAAATATGTTATAATTTGATTTATAAATTTTTTGGCGTTTCATATGTTTTGTAAAGCGCCTCTGATGGGTCTTGAATAGACGAAACACACGTCAGGCGAAGCAAAATTTATTTGTCTGGAACTTTGTTGTAATTTATATTTTTAACTATTGATGAATATCGTGAATAGTAATAGAGATTGAAACGGTTATTATTTCTCAGGTGGTGCAAGATGGTGCAGCCCTCTATGACGTCATATCCGCTTTCGGTCCGCCATCTTGAATCTTCTGCGCATGTCTAGGACATCATATCCTTTTCCGGACGGCCATCATGGCTCTCGTTGGCTATTTTGCTTCCGGTATATTAAGGGGAGGTAATTCCGCGTGGTAAAAGGCTTGTAACTTAGTTATTCCATGACCGATTCCTTTCGGGTTTGGTGCATTGTCTTTTGTAAGACAATGTCTCTTTGATGGTTTTCTTTGTGGTCGACAGTGGTATTTGGGGGCTTGACCATTAGGAGACCATTTCTTATTTCTCATCAAAGATGTGGTTGTTGTATATCGTTGGAAAGGTCGCAAGGTGTAGATGCTATTTCTGAGATGTTTGAGTCGGAAGTGGTCAGAGGTCAGTCAGGGCTTGACCATAATTAAGGTGGTACTTTTTTCTTCTTGTTGTATACTAAGCGTGTAATATGTCATTGTAAAGCTTTTGAGGTCTAGTTTTTAATTTATTTTTTGTGTGATAATCTAAGGGGAGTAACTTGATTTTATTGTGTTTTAAGGTTTGTATTGGATTTTGTTTCTATGTCAATATCGTGGGCTTGCAATTCTTTTCCCCCAATAGTCGATTCTTTGTGGGTTGAACGAAATCAATGTAAAAAGTACATTTAAAGAACAACAAAAGGAGCACTACATGCAAAACAAGACACAGAAGAGTTAGAGTTCGATGATCAAATTAAAATACACAATAGATGAGATTCTAGGTTAGGTTTAGGGATTAGGGTTAGGGCTACATTAATTTAGGGTTAGACTACATAGCAGAAGAATTAGGGTACGAACATGAATACATGTATAAATACTTTACACAACAAAGGAGAATTCGAGTTATGGAAAAGGATTAAAAAAGGAACTGAAAAGAGAGAGGATAAGGATTAGAGATAATTAGGGTAAGGGTTACAAATACAATGACAACAAAGGCAAATATAGTTAGAGTTAGAATTGGATAAGGACTAAAAATAGAACTGAAGAGGGTAGAGAAAAGAGAGTTAGGGTTAGGATTAGAAATAAAATGACAACATTATCAAAGAGAGTTAGATTTAGAATTTTGGTAAGGACTATAATAGAACTGAAAAGAGACAGGGTTGGGGTTAGAAATTGGAAATAGGGTTAGAATGGGGTATGGTTAAAAATAAAACTGTAAAGGGTTAGTATCGGAAATGAAAAAAACCTGAAAATTTTGAGTGGTTTTTTGGGTAAGTTTAACAATGAGCCACACAGAGTACCACTACAATAATTTGTGTAAATGATCATTTATAATACAAATATTTAACCACAAAAATAACTCTGTGGAAAGTTTAATTCGCCAAAAACTACTCAACATTGGCAGGTTTTGTCTTTTTTTTTCAGATCAACACCTTGTGTATACCCAAACATAGATTTGCATGACTTTAGGGTGCAAGGTATAGTTTTGCAAAGTGACGTCATCAGATGAAAGCAACATCACTTCCATGCTTGAATGGAAATAAGATATTTTCCTATAATATGGACATCTATATATAAAAAAAAAGCTGAAATTCACCACTTTTTAATGGAACCTGCCTAGTAGACTTATTCATATTTGAATATTTCATCAAAACTGTCCAAAATGAAAAAAAGGGGGTGTTTTGTTTAAAATTTATGGGTGTCATCTCATTTCTGAGGCTAAATTCCACTGACTTGTGGGAAAATTTTAGTCCTTATAATAAATAGCTTGCAAGAGCATGTCGCCAATAGCAAAAATAGCGAACAAAAAGGGTACGCTTTCCAGCTCTAAAGAGAAATAATTTTGTTTACCTGAAAAGTTTCATTTTGACATCTGGAAATATGGCGGGATTTATAGTTATCACCCTTCACACTGAAGTGCTCATAAAAATAATTAAAAAAACAAACGAGATTTTGTTAACTATACTGTTATTTTATCATACTTTGTTCATTTAAGATCTGATCTTGAATAGTTTCCTTTATTTTCAGTTTTTTTTTTTAAATGCTGAATTTTGGGGCCAAATTTAGCACTTATCATATCTTGTCCTTTCCTTCAAATGATAAAACAGATAATTCAACAACCAAAACATGATATTTTTAAAGAAGTCTTTAAATTTCATTTATCATGATAATGGCATAAAAAATTTCCAATCAAATAATGTACAAAACAACAAGAAATTTAACTGCTTTTCATTTTGTTGAAGTCAACCTGGGTTTTATATTATCTATTTATTATTCTTAGAAGAATTTCCGGATTCAGTTAAACTGCAGTTTAACAGTTTGAAATTTATTATTATTTAAACTCCTCATGTCCAACCTGACTATTCGTGAATGAAGCAGAGGTACCAATATCTTTTTTATTGAGTTTATTGCTTCAGATTGGACAAATGTCAGCAGTGGAATCCCACAAGGTAGTGTACTGGGACCAATACTATTTACTATTTACATAAACGACCTACCAGACGCGCTTGAGAGTGCCTGTAAACTCTTTGCAGATGATACTAAAATTCATAGATCCATCAATCAACAATCTGATGTAGATACCCTCCAAGAAGATATAACCAAACTAGTAGAATGGTCGAAATAACTCTAAATGTAACCATATGCACATTGGGGATGGAATCGACACAACATACAACATGGAAGATGCTACAATAAATAAGGTAACAGAAGAAAGGGACCTAGGAATCATAATAGACAACAAATTAAACTTTCAACAACATATAAATAAGCAAGTAAATAAGGCAAATCAGAAACTAGGTCTAATTAACAGATCATTTAAATACCTGAATAAAGACACCTTCACACAGCTGTACAAAAGTATAGTTAGACCACATTTAGAATATGGTAGCACGGTGTGGAGTGTAATAAATAAAAAAGAAGCCATTCTTATCGAAAATGTTCAAAGACGAGCTACCCGTCTGATACCAGGACTCCAAGACCTGAGCTATGGAGAAAGGCTAGTAAAATTGGGATTACCATCACTGCAATATAGAAGATTAAGAGCAGACATGATAGAAACTTTCAAAATGATTAAAAACATAGATAAAGTGGAGGTAGACGATATCCTACCCTTAACGAACAACAACACAACAAGAGGCCACAAATACAAAATACATAAGAAACACTGCCGTACTAACAGAAGATTAAAAAGCTTCTCCAAGAGGGTTGTAAACAGCTGGAACTCACTACCAGCAGAAGTGGTCGAGTCACCGAGTGTAAACAGTTCTAAAAATAGACTTAACAAATTCTGGAGAAACTTGGACATTAAATTTGTTTCCGACTTTTATGGACCGGAAGCGGGAATTAGAGAATCCAATATAATAATGGATCCTAGAGGCACAGACCTATACTGATCTCGAGAACAGGTGAAACAGGTAAATTGTTTTTGTTTTTTTAATTCTGTCTAAGGTATTGATTTTTTATCCTGATCTGTTCTATTCTCAACAATTCGCTCACCTGACATATGTGCCTGAAGTAAAGGTTATAAGGCAAAATCTATTTGACGTTGAAAGGGTCATAAGATTAATAAGGGGGTCATCTGACAATATGGTGGATCTTAAGGTGCTGATCACTTTTGTTCTCAATCAAAATCTAAAAATCTGTTACCCTTTTTGAGTTATCAGCAAAAAAATGCAGATTAACCTAATGTTCTATTTTTAGCCACAGCGGCCATGTTTTACGACCAATAAAAAATCCCCACATCAGTTCTGTACATGTAATGCCAATAAACAACAATACCAAGTTTGGTTCCAATTGGACTTAAGTGTCAGAGGAGTTAACGTTATCAATGTAATGAGGAAAAGCTGTTAAAACGATCAATTTTGACGTTCTAAGGGCAATAACTCCTCAAAGGAAAGGTCCTACAACGTTGACCTTATTACATATTTTGTAGATATTGATGTGCTTAACAATATGCAATTTGAATTTCTCAAATATCTTGTATAGTTTTCAAGATATTGAGCTTAACAGTTGCAAAGTTTGCAAAAAATCCACAAAAAGGGTAATAACTCCTACATGGGTTGTTGGATTTTCTTCAAAATTTCAGAGCTGGTAGATCTTGAGGTGCTGATTACTTTTCTTTCCAATCAAAATTTTAAAATCTGTCACCGTTTTTTAGTTATTTGCAAAAAACTGCCATTTACCCCTATGTTCTATTTTTAGCCAAAGCGGCCATGTTTTACGACCAATAAAAAATCCCCACATCAGTTCTATACACCTAATGCTAATAAACAACTATACCAAGTTTGGTTCCATTTGGACTTAAAGTGTCAGAGGAGTAAACGTTTTCAATTTAATGAGGAAATGCTGTTAAAATGATCAATTTTGACGTTCTAAGGGCAATAACTCCTAAAAGGAAAGGTCCTACAACCTTGACCCCGATGCATATTTTGAAGATCTTGATGTGCTTAACAATATGCAATTTAAATTTCTCAAATATCTTGTAAAGTTTTCAAGATATTGAGCTAAACAGGTGCAAAGTTTGCAAAAAATCCACAAAAAGGGCTATAACTTCTACATGGGTTGTTGGATTTTCTTCAAAATTTCAGGGTAAGTAGATCTTGGGGTGCTGATCACTTTTACCCTTGCCAGAATTTTGATTTCTGTAGCCGTTTTTGAGTTATTCGCAAAAAATGCATTTTACCCCTATGTTCTAATTTTAGCCATGGTGGCCATGTTTTACGACCAATCAAAAATCCCCACATCAGTACGGAGGGACGACGGACGACGGACGCCAAGTGATGACAATAGCTCACATGCAGGTGAGCTAAAAAGTGAGCGTGCGTCACTTTTTAAAAATCAAGTTGGTATTATGGCAAATCTTAGTATTTACCTCCCTTGATTCACTTCCGTTTGCAATAATTTCCTTGTGTAAATAATTTGATGAATTTTATCAATTGATTTTCCTTGCTCTTGAAAATTAACATGTTTCTTATTGCCATTAGAATTATTGCAGAACATTTGTAGATCATATCCTTTCGATTTGGTAAGCATGAACATCGTTTAAACCTTACAAAAACGTTTTACCAAGTGGGGGTGGCAAGTCATGCAAGTGATGTCTCATCATCACATTGGCGGATATTTCAAAATATCTTAAATATCCAATTTAAAATCGAAATTTTACAGGTGACTGGTAACAATTGCAATTTGTTATTTTGAAATACAACTTCTTAAATGTATGCCTAAAACCCATGAAACATGCTAACATGGACATGGTCAGGAAATATCATGATTCCACATTAACATGATAAAAGTAGTGTAAGTAGACATGGTCATTAGGTAAATAGCTATTTTTTGTACACATATTTTAATCTTGGTAAATGATTTAAAGTGTGAAATCTTATTAAATAAAGTTAACTAATATGAAAAAATCACAGCCTTAAAAGCTTGTTCATGTTGTTTAGTCCAGGGATGTCCAAAACATCAGTTTTATTAGCTCACCTGGCGTCCCTCGTCGTCGTCGTCTGTAAACAATTTTTCAAACTTGTCTGAAACCATAAGTCCAATTGCAACCAAACTTGGTACAGTTGTTTAGTGGCATTATGTGTACAAAATTATCGTTTGGATTTTTGATTTGTAAAAAAACGTTGCCGCCATGGCTAATAATAGAACATAGGGGTCAAATTACAGTTTTTGGCAAATAACTCAAAAACTATAACAAATATCAAAATTCTGGCAGAGGGTTAAAGTGATCAGCACCTCAAGATCTACCTGCCCAGTAATTTTCAAAAAGATCCAACAACGGATGTAGGAGTTATGGCCCTTTTTCTGGATTTTTTTCAAAATTTTGCACTTATTTAGCCCTATATCATGTATATCTTAAAAACTATACAAGATATTTCAAAAATTCAAATTGCCTATGTTTAAGCACATCAAGATCTATATTTCATGTAATTAGGTCAAAGCTGTAGGACCATTCCTTTTAGGAGTTATTGCCCTTAAAACGTCAAAATTTACCATTTTTCATTACTTTTCCCATGAATTTCAAAGATTAACTTGTCTGACACCATAAGACCAACTGCATTTAAACTTGGCACACTTGTATAATAGCATATATGCTACAATTCCATCGTTCGGATTTTAGATTCGTTAAAAAACATGGCCGCCATGGCTAAAAATAGAATATAGGGGTAACTTGTAGTTTTTTGCTAATAACTCAAAAATGGTTACAGATATCAAGATTGTGCAAGAATCCAAAGTGATCAGCATATTAAGATCTGCCTGTCCTGAAATTTTGAAAAAGATCTTACTGCTGATGTGGGAGTTATTGCCCTTTTTGAATTTTTTTTTCAAAATTTTGCACTTATTTAGCCCTATAGCTTGAAAACTATACAAGATATTTCAAAAATTTAAATTGCATATGAATAAGGACAATAATATCTACAAAATATGTGTATCTGTGTAGCTCAGGTGAGCGATTCAGGCTCCTGGGAGCCTCTTGTTTAATCCCTGTTTAGACAGGTTCTCTACAAGTGTCAAAGGAGCTAGGTAGATCAATCAAGGTAGTTAAGCTTGATAGAGCTTAAAGTTAATATGATTAAGGCCCTGCCTTTTAGCGAGCATCAAAAATCTATATACCTTTTAAAAATAAATCCGCTCGACCGTCTAAGTTTAACGTAAAGAGGGAACTTTAAAAAAAAGGAATTAAATAGTAGCAAAGTCTGACCCCACCAAACCCAAATTATATGCACTTGAGAAAGTTGTTGTTAAAATACTTAGGATCAATGACTACTTATTAAAAATTCAATTATTTGTGCAAATAATAAATCCTGTAACATTCTGGGACGACATTAAGCGGGGACGAAATTATCAATTTTATGAATTACGTGACGTCATTTCCTTGTCAGAGTATTTCGCGCTTCCTCAGCAGATCAAAACAACATTCAGATTCTGTCAGGTTTTGTGAGATTTTCTGAGTATCAGTGTTTTATTTGAAGCATTGGTAACAGAAGGTACATTAAGAAACCCGGCGGAAAAAACGGTAAAGTAAAAATATCATGCGGGACTGAGGAAAGTGGGTGAAACCCCACAGGATGGGACTCTTCTTTCATTTTCAGGTAAGAACCTTTTATTTATTATTATGAGTAAGTTTTATTCAGTAAATTTATGTATTTCTTTATCTTATTTTATCTTACTTGGAATTTAACAAAGCTTGGTCAGTATCATGCATTTTATTATGACTAGTCAATGGGACGATGTTGCCAAAAGCTGGCTCGGTAATTTCCGGAAAATCGTTTTTCAGCGAAAAAGAACGAATGTGTTTAAATAAAAATCTGTGTGTAAAAATAAACAAGTGGATGAATAAGGGATTTATAACTGTTTTTGAATTGCAATTTTTATATTTTTGCATAACAGATTATGATGTATTTTTCATAAGCCTAGAGCCATGAGAGGGTTGATTGTTTTACTTGCTCCGTGCCTATTATTTTTTTCACTCCGTAAAAGTAAACCTGTTCCGGTTTTATCGTCAGTATATTTCTGGCACATCTTAAAACATGCACAATGCCGTAGGGCTCGCATCTGCGATGCTCGCTATTATCTCCTGTTGATGGTACATGTATTGCCAAAAAAGATCTATAGAAAATAATGAGACATGGAATAAGTGTACGCGACACAGCCCACATATAACAAGCTGCAATTTAGAAAAACCACAATGGACAACTGCCAGCAACCTTTAAAAAGGCAAGTAGGCACTGTTCAGGGTTTGTAAGTGGCTGATGGTCTGAATAAAATGCATATAATTCAAATCCAGTCTTGAAATAGTCACAGGCCGACCCCAGGGCTGTCAAGTTTTTTATGAGCGTGAGATTTGGAAAAAAAATAAAGGTCCAAAATTTGCCGCCCAATTGCTGTCTAGTGTCTAGATGCGTGAGTCTCACGCGAGTTGCGTGACACTTGACAGGTCTGTAGACCCCCTTCTTAAACAAGGAACAGAAAACTACAAAATGACAAGTACAAAGTGAAACAAAAGCTTTGTCAAAGATTCCTGGCTTAGGACAGGCACACATAAAATGACTTGATGTTGCAGTGTTAAACTAGATATTGGTCCCAACCTTCTTCTTGTCAATTTTTCTAGACAAAGCACAAAAACTAAACACAATAAAAATCATATTGATCAAAGTCTAATTCCATTCGAGAAAACCTTAGACAAAAGACGACATATGAACACATGAAAGTACATGTACGGAAAAGGAACTCTCTTTAGAACATTTACTGTTACTGACTGCTAGCGAGACTCATTAATCAACTGATTTAAAAAAATCTAACATATCCATTTTAAATCCGACACAACACTTTAAACAATAATGATTTGGTTTAGTGTCATCACATGTAGGCATGTACACAAAACTGTCATGCTTGATCGCTATATATATAATGCTTAAAAATGACAAGTAAAAAAGCTTATGGAAGCTATCAATATATTTGTTTCAGTTTGGGACAGTTCAAGATGACATTTTATCCAAACAACATTAAGTTAACATACATGAACAAAGAAACATATAAATGTCAAAAGTTTACTGTAGACTTTTGAAGAACCAATTTTGCATTGAACTTAATGCAACAATTTAAATTTTCACAAAATTTATTTCCAAGGAAGAAGTGAAATATTATGCCAGGTTGCATATTGACAACTCTGAAAAGACAATTTACAATTTCATGGTGCACAGGAAAGATTGAAAAATAATATGTAATATTTTTTTTAAAACAGCAAATTAAAGGGAGGTAACAATTGAAAGCTTGATTGAGCTGTACTAGCTTGATTGAACTACCTACAAAATGTAGCTCATTTGGCAATGTTTGGCACTTGTACAGAACCTGTTAGATGAAACCCAACAAACAAATTGATCAATGGGACAATGTAGTACTATTACATGTATTTCCTGTTGTTTTAAATGCATGCACATACTTCCATAGATCTAGATAGACTATTTTTTCCATTCTTTTGACATCTGGCAGAATGTGTATAGTTAAGAGCTTCGCAGGTTGCACATGATACAGTCCGAGACAGAATGCAAAAAAAACAAAGGTTGAATGATTGATTTTTTATTTCAACTTGTACAATGTTGTAATTTTGCACACAAGTCACTAAATTCACAAATTGCAGGGGGACCATAATGCTTGGCTTGTTCTGGTGGGAAGGTTGTACATTACATGTATATCAATTAGCAATCATTAACAATTATTCCCAATAAAATGAGACATGTAAGTAAGTAAACAACGATTTGTACAAAATAAATCTGAGCATGGAGTGTCATCATACATGTTGAATGAAGTAAAAAAAAAAAAATAAGTGACAGTTTTAAAAAAAGATGAGTTACCATGGTTACAGCATGTCTATATTATTATCATTTCTATTTTTAGCTATCATGTATATAGTTGATTCATAGATATGTGTAATGGCAGAAGACAGAGAAATATTAAAGGGATTGTGGGAAGGAAAAATTCCAGTCAGTTTTACCTTGCCACAGGAAGAAGTTGATTCTGGTGATCAAACTGACACTATTTATGTAAGGAGACATATATATTATACATGTATGATCAGATGTGGAATTAGTGTGTGACATGACTTCAGTAAATAAGTGGCAATTAAAAACTCCAAAACAGTCAGCAGACTTCAGCAGTACCAGTGGTTGCTGTTCCATATCTTCCATCAACTATCTTCATGATCTTGATAAAAAAAAATAAAAAATTCAATGCAAAGGATTTAAAACCAATTATAAAATATCAAAATATTTATTCATGTCTTCAAAATAAGAAGGGTGTGTACATAAAATAACACAAATTGGGTTATACACTTATGTCTTGCTTCTACATGTTTCACAATTTACATGTAAAATAGCCTGAGAATAGCATATGACAGTCAGCTGATGATTAAAGTTTTTCATACAGGAACAATCAGCTTACAATAGAAATTCAAAGCCAAATTATGAATGTCTATGTATACCTTTTCCTCATTGTAATTTTAATGGCTTGAGTTAAAGTTGCACTTGGGAAACAACAATTTGATTTTTAGGAGAGGGCTATAGATAATCTGAAACAATATATGAGAAGCAAGCCTTTTAAGTAACAGTCCTGTCAAATTTTAACAAAATTTAGTATAGCATTGTCATGTTTTACATGTTTTACATTCAAAATCATGAGTTTGTTATGTTTTCTCTTTTTATTTTAGCTCATGTTACCAAGAATTAGTTATTTCCCTTTAGTGACAGACAAAGTACAAAGACATTTTTCAAAGTTCATAAATCAGGACGACGCAGGAGAAATGTGGTTTGAGTATTCAGAACAACCTTTGAAATGGTAACTTTTTTACATTTATTTTATCCACTGGCCTGAGCCCCCCAAAAAAATGTAAACTTAAAATCTGTCTGATGTGTGTTTTTTTCCATTGAAGACTGTTTGCAGTTTTTCATAAGAAACTATGTTTTGTAACGATTTTACAATTTGACAATAAATCATTCAGTACTTCTAAAAAATGTCTAAAAGAACAAGTATAACATGTACAATAGATATTTTTACTATACAATATATATTTCAACAAACTTGATCATAACTGTTGTATTGAATAACTCAATTGTCCTTTGAGGACGTAATCTTGAAAATAAATTATTCATATTTTATTTTGACCCATTAAGAGTTCAATTTACTACATGTATCAAGTTAATCATCTATTTTGAAGTAAAGTAGTTATAGAAAAGTTTAGTCACCACCTCACCATAGCAGAGCCAGTCAACATGAATCATATTATAACAAAGCAAAGCAAAGAATTATCAACTTTTTAGGCACTTTTCAACCCTTTGGTATAAATGTAAAAAGACAGACCTTTTCATAAAATTTAGTCATCAAGTTCAGGATTAAGATATCATGTGATGTTCTTCGAGTCATTTTTATGTCATTCTGTCCTCGTCAGTCGATATGTCAACTTCTTTTACTTTTTAGCCCCTGAAGAAGGACTTTATGTCCCAAAATTTGGGCATTCTTCATGTTCTTTTTTTTAGTTGTTTTAAAGGTTTTATTTATTTATATTTCTTATTTGGTTTTTACCTTTTAAATGTGGCTTCACCATCCATTTATTTATCTTTTTTATTTATACATAAGCCACAGTGCAACATATTTTATTTCTTTTCATATTATAACACTTCTTCTTTTTTTTAGGCATTATCCAATAGGGGTATTATATGATATGTATTCTAGTAAAGACTCTACACCTTGGTGTTTGACTGTTCATTTTCAGGTAGGTAGCTGTAAAAAGTTTGCTCCAAAACAAACGACACTCAAGTCTGTACAAGTTTCTTCTCTTGTAAAATATAACGCTTCAGCAAATAATCTTGTAACATACTTTAATTTACTCAGATTAACAACTAGATATGACTGTTTTTACACATTCGGCTATATATAGCACTTCATGTTGACTCTCTCATACATTCAGGTTGAATAACCCTTTTTAGACTCAGGATATATGGGCCTTACTTAAAAAAAACCCAATGACATTGAAAAAAATGAATGTCTTGAAAACCATATTAGATCAACAAAACTATCCCCACAAAGAAAACAGAACTAAATTACAATTTTATTGCTTGACTCTCAAGTCAGTTCTGTCATTACAAGTATGTAAATATAGTTTGATACATGGGTGTTTTCCATATTGGCCTATTATCAAAACATGACCCATATTGACAAAGATAAACTACATGTACAAAAAATGTAGGAGGAGCTTAAGACAACAACATTACCAGTTAACCACAAAACACACAACACAACTAGCAACATGGACTAAACTTCAATCAGAAACTCAAACTCCTTTACAAATAAAGTTTGATTCAGGTGGTCAGGAAGGGTAAGCAGTTCTGGCTTTTTTAACTGTCTTCGTAAACTTGACTTGTTGGTAAATAATGAAATCATTTACAGGTAATTTTTTTCAAAAAGAAGAAAAATGTTGTTACATATATTCCAGGAATTCCCTGAAGAAGAATTAATGCACTGTCCCAGTAAGGATGCTGTAGAGTCACAATTTATATCTGTCCTCAAAGAGGCCGATTCTCTCAAACACAGAGGCCAAATAATCAACAGTATGCAGAAAAAAGACCATAAACAATTATGGACAGCTTTATTACATGGTAAACAATAGTTCATAGGAGTGATAGACTAAAGTAATGAACATGTACATTGTATACTCAATTAAATGATGTTTAAACTTGATGAAACTCCTTCTTCTCTTTCTACTTCTGTTTTGGAAGTGACTTTAACCCATGGTAGTTGAATAATAAATAACGATATTTTATTTAACGTCAATTTTTTTATAGCTATTTATTTATTTGGATTTTACCTTTTTAATGTGGTTTTATCTTTTAGACTGTTCTTTTATACTGTATAAAGTAATTGTGCCTTTTTACTTAGCATTATCATTTTTTAAAACATGTGAATACCATGAAGCGAATTTTGTTTTATCACAGATGTTGGTTTCTTTTTTTTAAGATAAATTCAGGACTACTCTACGTTTAAAGTATGATAATGTTTCACATCATTTATTTTTAACACTTTTGTTTACAGAACGTTTTGACCAGTTTTGGGCAGTCAATAAAAAGTTGATGGAATCATCGGGAGATGATATGTTTAAATACATTCCTTTTAGAATTTACCAGGTATGAATTAGATATGTTATTCACTAGCTGAAATGATACATTCAAAATACTTTTTTGATACTTAGACTTTTAAGGTATTCTGTCCCTCACACCTCCATAATTATACTTTACCAAACTTTTTCTGTTAAACTGTTTTCTGTATTTGTTCAGGGTTCCTACAAATTTCTAACCACAAAATTCAAGAATTTTTTAAGGACACTCAGACTCTATAGGACCTATTTCTAATTTTCAAGGACCAGAAATAACCTAATATGGACATTTTAAATGCATATGATTGGTTATGAACTTTAAATGATTGCAAATTGTTGTAAGAAAGCAGACATTCTTAAGTTACATTCTTTCCATAGGAATGTCATCAACATTATTTCAAGTACCTTTAAGGCTTTAATTTCAAAATTTCAATTTCAAGAACTTAATATCTAGGATTTTAAGCCTGTTTGTTGTAACCTCACCCACAGATTTCTTTTGATGATGGAGGTTGGGACAAATAAAACTTGGTTCAACCCACAATTGCTTTTGAATTGTTATTACCAAGTCAGGACTAAGGTTGCCTTCAATTTTACCCTATTTAATTGTGGGATATTGAAGGAATCAGAAAAGTAAAAAGGAGGCAATTGAATGTTAGACATTGGAAATGCAAATACAAAAATTGTTGACACCTGAGATAACAACAATACTATAAACTGGAAAATTTTCCTGGCAGTTTTATTTTCGCGTTGACATTGATAGTGCAAATATATTTGTTTTCTATTGTAGTCTAGAAAATTACAATACAGCACAAATTTAAAACTGTGCGAACTAAAATTCTGATGGCCTACTGCAAAAAAAGGATGAGGTGAAAATTTCCGGGTTTACAGCATGATAAAATACACAACAAAAGAAAACACACACACACACAAACTAAAAGTTGAGGTAGTGATTTTATTTATTCCTTTCACAGGTTGATCAATTTTATATACAGAAATTATTTAAGCCTTATAACCAGGAAGGGGAAGACCATACACTGTCTGACCTGCTGCATGAATGTCTTCCTTCCCTGTGGGAAGAAGGTTAGTATCAAATTAACAAATATTGCTCTGGCTATAAGTGGGTACATCAATTTGTCATGCAAAGTTCCAAGAGCTTAATGTGAGCTAGAGGTTTAAGCAAGCAACAGTTTTTTTTTTATCTTTAAAAGTTTTTATTCTATAGAAGCCTGAATCGGGGACCTGTAATCTGTTAGTTGAAAAGTGGAAAGGCTGCAGATCTTTATTTTCTAGAGATTGAGTATTATGTATATTTTAAAACATTTTACTACAAAATTTTACATTTTTAAAATATAGAAATGTTGAAACAGGTCCAGACATATTTTTTATAGGGAATAAAATGATTAATTACCCCAAGCTGAACAGGGACTCATCAAGGTACTTTGGAGTTCCTGTACTTAATCCTCCTATTGAATTTGTTACAATGGAATCTCTCTGATCAGTTTAAACTCATATCTATAGAGAGGAGATTATCTTGTTGTATGAAGAACAAAATTTCCTAGTATAAAAGATTTACCCGTTGAAAATTTCACATTGAAAAAATAGCTCAAAAAGAGTATTTATATAAAAGAAAATGTGAAAGATTAATGTCAAAGAGTTGTTTAAAGCATTAAATTCATAAAAAAAATATTATTTTGTTGCAACAATCATAGATACATGTATAAGCAATTATCTTTCGGAGATAGGAGTTTTTTTCCTTCAGGTAAAAATCATCTACCTATGAGTAGTTTTCATTTTCAATGAATTTGCGAGTTTAACTGATCAAAAAAATTAACTTCTAATATTACAACATTCTATAGATAGATTTAGCACCAGTACTCCAAAGTACCTTTATGAACTCCTGTTCAACTTGGGGAATGGGACATTTGATTAGCTATAACACAAAAGAAAATCAATCGCTTGGTAGATGAATGTTTGATTTGTTTTCATGAAAAAGCTAACCCTTTATAATAATAAAAAAAATGCATTATTCCTTGGCCTCTAAATTTGTGGTCTCCAAATGGGAGAGTTGACCTTGAAATTGCGGGCATTGGTGGTATAAGGAGTTTGTTAAAATACCACATTATCAAGCGCTAGCCAATTACGTCTTCAGGTGTATAAGTTGTAATCAAAAACAGTTCACATACCGGAATGTAATTAGGTTTGTCAGCTATCTGCCTAGGGATGATTGTTTCATTTGGGTTTTTTCCACCATTAAAACTCACCACCATGTGTGTCTGATGTGCATTGTAAAGGGTCTGTAATTCAATACAGATTCACAAACCTTGAAATTGAAGCTGTAATCACACATGTCATAAATATAAAGAGGTATTGTACAATTGGTATCTTGAAAACATAAAACAAAATACACAGCTCTATAAGTCCAATTTATTCTGTTGCTTGAAATGTATTTTGCACAAGATAAATTTATGTATGTTTTAGCCTTCTTGTTCTAAGCCAAAAATTTAATTTTTCAGGTTCATTCAGTAAAAGAGTTGTAATCCACGGGATAGAAATGACATTAGACTCTCCCATTTTATGGTTGTCACAGAACTTTAGTTACCCAGATAATTTCTTACATATATGCCTATTGGATAAGACAGAAGTTGGATGAGATATTGTTTTAAAATTTTAGGCTATTTATTCTAATTGTTATTAAATGGCTGAGTGATATGGTGTCAAACTGTATGATAAATGGACAATCATGCAGCACAGGGTATATATATCAGTGATTATTGTATTGGTCCAGCTGTTTGGTAATGTTGAAGGCAAGTATGACAACAGCAAAAATCATTACTACAAATTTTCAAAAGATCTCAACGATTTAAAAGAAACAGCATAAATTCTCTTTATTTCTTCAAAGATGACTTTCTGGTCAAGTAATGGTGATTTATCAATGTATTATTAGCTCACCTGGACCGAAGGTCCATGTGAGCTATTACCATCACTTGGCGTCCGTCGTCGTCGTCTGTCGTCGTCGTCTAGTCGTCGTCGTCTGTTAACAATTTTTCAAAAATCTTCTCCTCTGAAACTACCAAACAGAAATTAATGAAACTTGGTATGAATGATCCTTAGGGTGTCCTGCACCAAACTTGTGTTTTGATTTTTGATCCGTTTAAAAACATGGCTGCCGTTACTAAAAATAGACTAGGGGGGGTCAGACTACTGTTTTTGGCTTATAAATCAAAAAGTATAAGAGATAGAGGAAATCTGAGGCCGCGCTACTGATTCAGTATCAAAAGCTTTACTAATGTCTCCATTTGGTCAAAGTTGTCAGATGACCCCTTATAGGGGTTGCGACCCCTTAAAGGTGAAAAATAGCATTTTTTCATGTTTTTGGCCTACAGAATGAAAACTATTGCAGATAAAGATTTGATGTTGCTTGCTAAAATGTTCAGCTCATTTAGCTCTACAAAAGTCTCCATAGGGTCGAAGTTGTCAGATGACCCCTTATAGGGGTTACAGCCCCTTAAAGGTGAAAAATAGCCATTTTTCATGATTTTGGCCTACAGAATAAAAACTATTGCAGATAGAGATTAGCTGTTGCTTGCTTAAATGTTTAGCTCATTTAGCTCTACAGAAGTCTCATTAGGATCGAAGTTGTCAGATAACCCTTTATCATGCTTATAGGGGTAACAACCCCTGAAAAATGGCATTTTTTTTTCATGTTTTTGGCCTACAGAATAAAAACTATTGCACATAGAGATTAGCTGTTGCTTGCTTAAATGTTCAGCTCATTGAGCTCTACAAAAGTCTTCATAGGGTCAAAGTTGTCAGATGACCCCTTATAGGGGTTACAGCCCCTGAAAAATAGCGATTTTTCATGTTTTTGTCCTACAGAAAGAAAACTATTGCAGAAAGAGATTAGCTGTTGCTTGCTTAAATGTTCAGCTCATTTAGCTCTACAGAATTCTCCATAGGGTCGAAGTTGTCAGATGACTCCTCATAGGGGTTACGGTCCCTGAAAAATAGCGATTTTTCATGTTTTTGGCCTACAGAATGAAAACTATTGCAGATAGAGATTAGCTGTTGCTTGCTTAAATGTTCAGCTCATTTAGCTCTACAAAATTCTCCATTTGGTCAAAGTTGTCAGATGACCCCTTATAGGGGTTACAGCCCCTGAAAAATAGCCATTTTTCATGTTTTTGGCCTACAGAATGAAAACTATTGCAGATAGAGATTAGCTGTTGCTTGCTTAAATGTTTAGCTCATTTAGCTCTACAGAAGTCTCATTAGGATCCAAGTTGTCAGATAACCCTTTATCATGCTTATAGGGGTAACAACCCCTGAAAAATGGCATTTTTTTTTCATGTTTTTGGCCTACAGAATAAAAACTATTGCACATAGAGATTAGCTGTTGCTTGCTTAAATGTTCAGCTCATTGAGCTCTACAAAAGTCTTCATAGGGTCAAAGTTGTCAGATGACCCCTTATAGGGGTTACGGCCCCTGAAAAATAGCGATTTTTCATGTTTTTGTCCTACAGAAAGAAAACTATTGCAGAAAGAGATTAGCTGTTGCTTGCTTAAATGTTCAGCTCATTTAGCTCTACAGAATTCTCCATAGGGTCGAAGTTGTCAGATGACTCCTCATAGGGGTTACGGCCCCTGAAAAATAGCGATTTTTCATGTTTTTGGCCTACAGAATGAAAACTATTGCAGATAGAGATTAGCTGTTGCTTGCTTAAATGTTCAGCTCATTTAGCTCTACAAAATTCTCCATTTGGTCAAAGTTGTCAGATGACCCCTTATAGGGGTTACAGCCCCTGAAAAATAGCCATTTTTCATGTTTTTGGCCTACAGAATGAAAACTATTGCAGATAGAGATTAGCTGTTGCTTGCTTAAATGTTTAGCTCATTTAGCTCTACAGAAGTCTCATTAGGATCCAAGTTGTCAGATAACCCTTTATCATGCTTATAGGGGTAACAACCCCTGAAAAATGGCATTTTTTTTTCATGTTTTTGGCCTACAGAATAAAAACTATTGCACATAGAGATTAGCTGTTGCTTGCTTAAATGTTCAGCTCATTGAGCTCTACAAAAGTCTTCATAGGGTCAAAGTTGTCAGATGACCCCTTATAGGGGTTACGGCCCCTGAAAAATAGCGATTTTTCATGTTTTTGTCCTACAGAAAGAAAACTATTGCAGAAAGAGATTAGCTGTTGCTTGCTTAAATGTTCAGCTCATTTAGCTCTACAAAATTCTCCATAGGGTCGAAGTTGTCAGATGACTCCTCATAGGGGTTACGGCCCCTGAAAAATAGCGATTTTTCATGTTTTTGGCCTACAGAATGAAAACTATTGCAGATAGAGATTAGCTGTTGCTTGCTTAAATGTTCAGCTCATTTAGCTCTACAAAATTCTCCATTTGGTCAAAGTTGTCAGATGACCCCTTATAGGGGTTACAGCCCCTGAAAAATAGCCATTTTTCATGTTTTTGGCCTACAGAATGAAAACTATTGCAGATAGAGATTAGCTGTTGCTTGCTTAAATGCTCAGCTCATTTAGCTCTACAAAATTCTCCATAGGGTCGAAGTTGTCAGATGACGCCTTATAGGGGTTACGGCCCCTGAAAAAAGCGATTTTTCATGTTTTTGGCCTACAGAATGAAAACTATTGCAGATAGAGTTAGCTGTTGCTTGCTTATAGTCGATTTGTGAAAAAAATGCTCAAAAGATGGTAAAAGCATGAAATTTAGCATAGTGCTAGAACAAAGCATACTAAACAATATTAGCTATGGACCCAATTCAAAAAGTCAAAATGGCGGTCATTTTCAAGATGGCCGCCAGATGGAATATAGAATTAGGAAATAAATCAAATAAAAATTCATTAAAAATTCTGCTTTGAAGATAAAAGCATCAAATCATGTTTAATAGCAGTGCAAACTATGTTGAACAATATATTAGAAAATGGTTTGCCTTAAATTCAAAGTGGCTGCCATTTTTA
Source organism: Arcuatula senhousia (assembly GCA_963971305.1). Classification (NCBI taxonomy): domain Eukaryota; kingdom Metazoa; phylum Mollusca; class Bivalvia; order Mytilida; family Mytilidae; genus Arcuatula; species Arcuatula senhousia. The sequence goes on along the minus strand of OZ020309.1, from coordinate 15,879,091 downwards.
AGATAGCCGCCTCAAAATAGCATATATACCTGCGAAATCATATCATCTTTTATTTAAGGTAAATTATGACCCAAATAGGCCCAAACAACAATGTATATGTGCTAAATCAAATTAAATAAGATGTATGAATATAATCTTCATTCCATTTGAAGGTATCAGGCGGGGAGTGTACAGGAATATACTGCAGATCTAATCATATCAATCTGATTGTGGTAAAATTGTTTTTAAATGTTAACGTTGTTTAATATAGTATAATGGCAGAATTATTTATATATTAACATTGGAACTATCAACTCGAAATGGTGTTTTTTAAAGCCCACCTTTTGAAGAATTATATAAACATTTTCCGGCGTCACTCTGTCTATCCATATGTGTATCAATTTGTCCAGCCTGCAATAGGGGTACTACATTTATGGACCCTATTAGTTATGATTCGACTTGAGACATTTTAGCCCCAATGGAGAATATGCTTCTGGCAATGCTTCTCAATCTTCCTCTGTCCTTTGAAAGTTGATGCTGCTCCACATGTAACCATTCTCGATCAATCAAAAAAAATTCCAGGCAGAGCATCTCCATAGCCCCCATCCCCATAAAAATCAAATGGTTGCTCCCTAGCCACTTCCGCTTATATTTACCCTTCTTTATTTCGAGAATAGGTTTTTTTTTTGCCTGTTTTCATTGGTTAATTTGTTAGGCGATCTTTTGGATGGATCATGATCAGAGACATTTGTATCTGAATACCTGAAGTTTCTGCATGTTGGCCATTGTGAAGCTCCATGTTTCTGACCCGTACAGCAAGAGTGATCTAACAATAGCCCTGTATGCTAAATACAGATCTACGATTTATAGTTACTGATTAATTTACTTAGCTTGGTCTTTACAAATACTTGCTTTGATTCCCATACTTTTCAGGCATTCCAAGGACCGTTTCATCATCTGTTGCACCAAATTTGTTAATCACAATTTCAATATATATAAAAACTAAAATGTTATTCTCTCAACGTGAGTCTTGTTCTTTTTTTTTTTTTTGGTGAGTGCATCTATTTCGCTGATATTGATGTTGTTTTTGTTAATTCTCATTATGGTCTCCTCGTTTTATACGTACTACTGTTTTGAAGCATTTTCAACCATTTCAAAGATGTTTTCTTACATATGGGGGATTCCATTTCCTCTTCTCTGGTGTGATTTTCTAATCATCCAATCAATTCATGACCAAAAGAAACAAAGAAAAGAAAAGTAAACCGCCATGTCTAAAACCTGGACGTATTTCAAACTCTTTACTTATATCTTGCGGGTGCACTACCTGACATTTCGTTCCTAGAGCTGTACATATTCGTTATTGGTGTAACAGTTCTGTTTGGAATTCCATAGATCGCAAGAAGTCTCCACAGAATTTCTCAATCAAGGATATTGAAAGCTTCCTCGAAGTCTATGTAATAGATATAAAGGAAACTTTCCATTGAATTGGCTGCTTGATGTGCAGGTTGACTATCTGTTAAATGCAAGATTTTTCTTTTTTTTTTTCAATCAATTCTTGTCTCGCAGTTTTTTGTCTGATTTTGCTTTAATACTACTTAGAATTATTCTGTTAAGGATTTAGTAACAATAATGCTCTCTATAGTTTTTACTTTCGATTTATCCTCCCTTTTAAACAACTTAAATTATGTATTCTTTTTCCAATCTTGTGGGAGTTCCTAGGTGTCATGGGTTTGAGTATTAAAGCTGTTTTTTAGGATTCGATTTAAATAATGACATACATTTTGTAAAGTCTGAGTCTTGCGTTGGATAGTTTTCATGGTCTTTATGGCTTTGATATTTTCATTTTAAAATGGCAAAGAACAGTCTATATGAAGGTGGTCTGCAGCAGGCTGAATATATGTCATTGTTTCGGGTGCTTATATGACAATATTCACATCTAAACACAATTTTACTCCGATTAGCAAGATATGTAAATATTTCTGTACACTCCCCGTCTGATATCTTCAAACAGAATAGAAATTCATTTTACAATTCTTTTAAATTTGTTTGAGCACTCATCAATTGCATTCATTCATATTTGGGGGCATAAATGACTTTGAATAAAACATGATTTCATAATGTAGATATATATGCTATTTCTGAGGCGGTCATCTTTAAAATGACAGCCATTTTCAATATTATAAGGCAAACCGTTTTCTACTACATTCTTAAGAATATTTTGCACTGCTCTCCTACACAATTTGGTGGGTTTATCTTCAAAGTACAAATTTTAATGAATTTTTATTTGATTTATTTCTAAAATTTTATAGTCAATTAGGCGGCCATCTTGAAATTGGCCGCCATTTTGAATTTTCGAGTTGGGTCCATAGCTAATATTGTTTAGTATGCTATTTTCTACCACCATGCCAAATTTCATGCTTTTACCATACTTTGAGCAATTTCGCCAAAAACCTGCACAAATCGACTGGACTATTCAGCTCATTTAGCTCTACAAAATTCTCCATAGGGTCAAAGTTGTCAGATGACTCCTTATAGGGGTTATGGCCCCTTATAGGTGAAAAATGGTGTTTTTGGCCTATAGAATGAAAACTATTGCAGGTAGAGAAAAGCTGTTGCTTGCTTAAATGTTCAGCTCATTTAGCTCTACAAAAGGGTCAACATCAAGACCAGGTGAGCGATTCAGGCTCCTGGGAGCCTCTTGTTATATGGTTTAATCCATGTGTTTTACTAATGTTAATTATAATACAATGTATTTAAAAAGACATTATAATTTTTTTCTGAGAATATACATGTATAAGCATTTATTTTGCTATAAGAAGTACGAGAAAATAAAAATGTTAATTAGAATTTAGACTTAACAGAAGAATTTTGAATTCTCATAAATGCTTTATGCCAGCAAGGTTAAACTAAGTATTCTAGTTGAAGATTTCAAATATTAAAAACTATTTTGTTTTGTTTTATCTAAAGACAACTGTACTTAACAAAGCTTTAAAGTCATGGGATCTTGTTTTGGTTTCATTGTTTCTTAAAGATCTATGTAAAAGACTTAAGTTAAAATTGTTGCTTGTATTTTAACATCATAAAGGGGATGCATTCCTCATATATCTGCTTTCCCTATTCTTCATTATAGAACTTCCCCTTTCATTCATTTTTTATTAGTTCAAATGTTTTTCATGTTACAAAAGACTTTTTTTTTATATTTACCCTTATGTCAAATAATAAATGAAATCAATTATAAGAATAATAGTGCTATTATGATATGATAAATGCCAGTTTAGCATCAAATATCAAATTGAAAACAAAAAGTTATGTGTATGTAGGTCTCTAATCCTTGTTTTGTCAGTTTGTTACTGTTTGTGATATTCTATATTTATTTAGTTTAGTTCAGCATCAAAGATGCTTTTTCTGTTATTGAGTACTGGAATATGTGTTGGAAAGACACAGTTTACATATTTCCAAAATTTGACAACGTTTGGCTATTTCTTTTAAATTTGATAAAATTATCTCATTGGTCATTGTTGTAATAATTTTTGGCTTCTGTTTTTGTTAATCAAATCTTATATTATACCGGTTTTCCAAGTTCTTCTACTCCTAGCATGTCTGATGAAGGTTAATCCAGAAAAGGGCTTCACACGCAGTGAAATTTTGCTTTGTACATTTATCAAAATCTTATCAAAATGTGGATCTTGTCTTTCTGGCATATATTCCATATTCTTTCGTTTTTAATACACATGTTTTTTTTTTAAAGCCCTGTCTCTTCAGTACTCTGTCATCTTAAAAAAATTATGTGCAGTTACTGGTCTACATGATCATACATGATCAAAAAACAAAAAGGTTGAATTTCAAGAAGAAGCCTAAACATCAGATTGTTTCTGGTTATTTTCTTTTACCTGTATTTTAATTATTTTGCAACATATATACCTATATTTTCAATGGAGTAGGGATTCAAAGAAAAATTACTCTTTGAAAGCATTTTGAAAATTAAAACACTTACAATAAATATCAAAGCTACTAGCCATACGCAATGAGGTTCATGTATTTTAAGACATACATCTATGAAGATAATGAGATGTGGAATAAGTGTACACCACATAACCTACAATTTAAATGACAATTTAAAAAAATCCACAATGAAAAACAGCCAGCAGCCTTTAATGTGACCAGTGGTCACTGCTCGCTGTTTTTCAATTGACCCTAAGAGTCTACATGTAAAGAATTATTTTTGTCATAGACCTGTATATTAGATAGATTGGCTACTTGTATATTGTTCAGTTTATGTGTACAAATATCACTGGTGTTTATTTTTCTAACTACTATTTTGCCTTTCTTTGAAATTGCATTTTAAAACTGATAAAAGATTAATGGATATCTTTGTCAAAATTTCATTTGATTTGGTTGAGACAAAAAATTTTTTGTTACAACTAAAGTGAAACTTGTATTTTCATGTTAAATGGGGTAGTTTGGGCTGTTATAATACTCCTCGAAAGTGTCAAATGTTATAAAAATAATTTTTAATGCAGATAAAAACTTTAAACATTCAAGAATGGAGGTAAAATAAAAATAATGTACAAATCTTTTGTGGTTTTGAAGAAATAACAGTTAAAAGTTGTATTTTTCAAATGTTTATTTTATATGAAATCTCATTTATTAACATGAGATATTCTGAGATTTCACCAATTTGTAAATCCATTGTAATATACAGGTCTATGTTTTTGTATACCCTCTGATCGGCTAGTACATTTATATGTCCATCCATCTCTTCCTAAATGATAACTGTAAGATGTCTAAAGGATATTGTTGTTATTAAGCCAGGTTATAACAATATTTTGGATAACATTACAGGGTATGATATATTGTTCTAGTTTTGCATATCTGAAATAAAAAAAATCATGTTTGTATAATTTTGTAGTTGTCATGAATTATCTCCTTTAAATAATTGAATCACCATATGTTTAAAAAATGTAAAAATCAATTATCATTAAATCCTATCACATGTTACAGGATCAAACAGCATCCATTATTATTTCTTTAATTTATAGCATCATGTGTGCACATTGATTTTTATTTTGAATGTAAGATGTTATACATGTGTTACTGTGTAAATTACAAATTTTATTGTATTGTGAATGAAGATGATTGAAACAAAAAATGAAATGAAAACTATAGTTTCTGTTATTTTACTTTAATATTATATGCCCAAGAATTTTGAAACATGTGTTAGAATAGAAATGAATTGTCTGTTTATCTTTTTAGAACCAAAGGGTCATATTGTCAGTTCCCTTTTCCAATCATTAACTCCTCTGAGACCATAAGTTCAAATGCAGTCAAACTTGGTACCGGTTGTTTATTTGCATGGCTGGTACAAATAATTGTTTGGATTTTTGATTTGTAATAAAACATATCTACCATGGCTAAAAAAAGAACATACAAATAACTAAACAAGAGTCAACACACTAAAGTATGTCTCGTCTGCCGGCACTTTATTCAACTTTTCATCAATTATTGTTGAGAAAAAATATACCTGTTCTCTTACATTACCCCAAAATACCAATGAAAACTATCAAAGTCATTAAATGTAAAATCAACATCTAAGGTCAAAAGATGAGGATACAGATGTAACAGTCTAGCACTGACGAATTAGCATATCAAATTTATAAACCTAGTATTTATAGTTCCAGACTTCCCTCTCATCATGCTCATTAGAACTTAAACATTGCTATATTATGTATTGGAAATTGTCAAAGTCATTCAACCCAAAAATCAAGGTCAAGGTCAAAAGATGGGGATGCAACTGTGCTTAGCTACTACTGGGCCATATGTATGCAATCTTTCATTAATCTAAGACTCAACTGGAAAGTCAAGGTCATGGTAAAAAAATGGGGATCGACTGTGCTAAGCTACTACTTGGGGCATATGTATAGAAGTTTCATCAACCTTTGACTTAATAGTTCTTGAGATATGGAGGTACTCATAAAATCTTAACATTGCTATTTCATGTATTGAAAATTGTTTCTAAAGTCACTCAACCAGAATTAAGGTCAATGTCAAAAGATGGGAATGCAACTGTGCTAAGCTACTATTGGGGCATATGCAAACGAAGGATCAACCTAGGATTTATAGTTCTTGAGATATATAGGTGCTCATAAAACGTTTACAATTTAAAATTGTGTAAGTCACTCAACCGGAAAATCAATGATGGGGATGCAACTGTGCTTGGCTACTACTGGGGCATATGCATACCCAGCTTCATCAACCTTTGCAAGCCCAATGGTCTGCCAACCCAAGAGTCCCACAGCCCATTGATCTGACAACCCAATTATAGGACAAAACGACGGACCAATATCGAATAATTCTAAAAGCATATTTTTGTGCCTCGCCTACCAAAAGCATTTGGGACGTCTGTTCGTTCAATATAGAATAACATTCACGTTCAATATTTTTCAACTAAAATATAGGGACAGTAAGTGAGTTGGTACTTTACGTCCTAGCAACACTACGGTTACATACGGACGAAAAACATTAAATTGGTGTTAAAATGATCATGACATGATGAGAAATATGAGCCTGGGATGGCCCGGGAAAATTATGAAACAATAAATTTTGAAAGCCACTAGAAAAGCTAAAAGTAATAAGGGGTGGAAAATAAATGTGCATGTGTGGTGAACTCGCCGAATCATGAATAATAGCGTAGCTTTCTTCACACACATTGGTCAGCCTTTCCGTGTTACGACCTGGCAACGTACGAGCACATGGGCCACGAAGAGTACAAACCCTGATCGCACTGACAAGCTGGACTCGATCTGCTGGTGAACACAACAATGGTGAAGTGATCAACGCGAAGGGCTACTAACACTAAGGTTAGTCAAGGCTGTAAATTACATAGAGGCAGAGGAGGCAGCTGCCTCCTCAGTTTAAAAAAAAAAAAAAAACCTACAAAAAAAGAAAATGAAAGATGGTTTCATGTCTCTACTTCATGTTTGAATCAGTCTTACAATAAAATCGGGTTGATTGATCTATTCTAATATTTATAAATAAAATTGAAAAAGCTTTCATACCTAAATATAAGGTCTCATATACATGTAATAGCAGAAAGCTGTAGATGATTGTTGGTGAAAATGTTGGTTAAAACGTTAAGGAGGTTTTACCGTGAAACCGTTCATAAGTAATAAGATTTTGGGCTCTGTCTTTTTTCCCCTAGTTATATATAATTTTGGTCAAATTGGTAATTTTCTCCCAGTCTACCAGCATGACATTCTTCTCAGGTTAATAAATGAATGACCATTATCTATACCTTCATACAATAAATCGTAGTTTCGGATACTGTAATAAACTGTCAGATTGTCACTGCCGCACTCCTTTGTCAGTCTACTTCTTTTACTGACTGTTGGTAGAATCAGTTTCTGTTTTATTCTGATGTCAAGACGTGTCTGCAAATTTTTGCTATGTTGTTGTCGGTCTTATTAAGATGGTCGATTTTAAATCATAACAGGTCTTCTTTCATGTTTGTCGGTCTATTCATTTCAGATGTTTAAAAGGGCAATGAAAAACTGTGTAAACAAGCTCTAGATGAATGACCTTAGCACCACCGGATGGTGGGTCTTGTTTTGAACAGCTGAGTTTCTAGTTTCCTTCTCGTTTGTATGTTTGAAATAATAAAAGCTCAAGGTTAATGATTTTTGCAGTTAAAACTAAGGAACAGTGTATAAAGTGGATAGCATTCAGCGCATTTTTTTTTATCTTTTTTTATAACTACTATCGAAATTAATATTGAAAATGGTATCAGGATTTACAAGAAAACTGGATTTGTTTTAATGAAAAGTCTACAGCTTCTGGGCGCCTAAGCGGCCCCCAGACCCCCGCCTTCCTCTTTCATCGGAGGCAATTTACGGCCTTGTTAGTGGTTCGATCCTGGTTCGGATGGATTTAACAAACCAATTTCCGACTTTCTCTTGTCACCATTTGCGAAGATTGTCAATGAACAATGCTAGTATTACGGTAGGTACGAAAATCATTGAACCACAATATGCTCAACGCGCAGGTGAAACTATAAAGGTCAGAATCGCAAGCCACAAGCTGGAGAGGGTCAAGAGCGTCGTAAGAGCTCGTAAATCAGCGTGTAACCAATATGGAATTGCTTTAAATTACATCAATAATGAGGCTAAAATGACAAGTATGCTGTTGCGTGTAGTTGCCCGAAAAATCGTCGCGAAATGGTATTGAGTTCGTTTTTCGTAATTAGCTAACGGCCATACAATCGCTTTGCTTCATATGGTATCATATATAGGACAAAGCTTCATGCATTTAAAGAGGCACTGGCATAAAGTTGCCAGAAAACTGAGACAAGAATTACTTGTAGTGTCGAAATACGGATGGTGCTAAAGTGATCCATTGCAGGCGACAAGCGACATAAAAATGAAAAGATTTGATTGAAATTGTTATCATGGGTGTTTGTCCCGCCCACGTACATGTATGTGGGTTGGACACATCAATTTACCCTCGTCAGTCCGTCCGAACGTCTGCATCGTACACTTTGTTAAGATCAATGCATGGGGTACTACATGGTGGTGGTCAATGGTACATCACCGCTAGATGTGTCTACACCATCCACTAGACATTAGGTCACTGTGACCACTAGATATGTCTTGGGTAGCACAATACATGCATCAACCACAAATTGGTCACTGTGACCTATGTTTTACGTATGAACGACTTGAGAAAATATGTCGTGGTTAAGGTCCATATCGTGGGTACTACGTGTTTTGAGATAATTGTTGCATTTTTTCTTTTTATTTATTTGAAAGGCTAACTCAGAAATTATATCTTAATACAGAATGTTTCAGAAGATGATTACACGAATTATTCTATTGATAGGCATATAAGTTCAATTTGAATTTGAAACATTTTTTCCCCAATTTCTTCAAAACTCTAAAAACGTATAAGCATATATTGGAAGATACTTATAAATTGATTTAAAGAAAAGAAAATCGTGTTACTGTTTCGGAAAGAATGACCATAACAAGAACTAATTATAAACTCAATGAAAATATTTTTTTTATAAATCAAGGTAACTTCTACAAAACATCCGATTTAAGTCGGAGTTTCATGCATGCGTAAAGCGTTTATTTTCTCTTGGGGTGTGCATGTCTTTAGTCTTACCAATTAGTATTGCGTATCTTACACATTCAATATTGTCGGACTATTGGGTTTTCAGCACAATTGGATGTCGGACTACCGTGATGTCATCTAGAAAAAGGTCAGGTAATAGGGATGTAAACACTGGCAGATTCTTTCTACTGATCACAAGACATAGTATATGGCGCATATCATCGAAATCCATGATCCTCTTTGGAAAGATTCTTTCTAATCATTTTTACAGACTTAATTCATATCTCTTTAAGTCTCAATTATAATTTATTTACAACTGAAGGCCATTTTTCAGCTTACACATCGTGACATGCATATACTTCCTCCAGATATTCTTCATCTACATGCCAGAAGTTCAAGTGACTATTAAGTGGGAATCAAGCAGGTCGCTTTTTGCAATGACTTGTTAATTTATAAATGTCAAATAAAGACCATGCAACTTCGTCAGTGTCCATAAATCAAAGAAAGTAAGGAATGCAGAAATTATCAGAAATGTTTGTAACTTTTTTTGTGTTTCTTAGGGATAGAGATATGATCAAAAATGCTTGTAATTTACTTTGTAAGTTTCTTTGTGTCATGATATAAGTATTTAGTTCATCTGCCGAATATATGACATTTATCTTAAGAGTCACTTGAAATGCTGACATTATTCTGCGAAGAAAGCAGTAGTGTAAGAGTTGGCTGACTTCATTTTGATAAGGATTAAAAAAAATACCCCTAGATGAAATGACAGAACGGTGACGGGAAAAAAGGTACATGATAAGTATGATAAGTACTGCGTGTACTCTATTCGCATCCTTGGTATTTGATCTCATTTGTAGTATATGCTGGGGACACTATATCTTGAACACAAGCTTTTGACCTTATGGTTGTCAAAGGATAGGATACCGGATGTACAAAAGGTTTTGCCAAATCCGGTCGGATTGTGTTAAGATGTATGTTATTTATATATACTTGTCAAAATAGGTTGTCATTTTGGAAAAGATCAATGAACTAGATTTTTTTTTAAATCAAGGTAAGACAAGCTTCTTCAGATGACTTAATTAACTACATGATGCTGTATCTAAAAAGAAATACAAATAGAAAACCTAGATTAGCGTTGAATGGCCTTTTCTACTATCATTATAGCTAGAATTATTATTGCAAATATTTCCCCCGGTCTCACCCGTTTTCGTTACAGTGTTTAATCATGGTTGTTGAATGTGGCCCCTATGTTAACTATTACCGTTGTCTTATTGTTTCGATAGTATCATAGACCTATTAAAGTCAAACAGGTCTATGATTGTATGGGTTATTTTTTGTCATTTTGCTCATTTTTTGCAATTTTTTTTCCTTTTTTTGTGTTTTTGTTTTTGTTTTTTTTGTTGTTGTTGTTTGTTTTTTTTTAATTGTTTTTTTTACGTTTCACCATTTAAGTTCGTATTGTCATATTTTTTTCTAAAAATAGATAAACCAACCGGAAGCAGGTGCTCGTTCACGATCAAACTCGCTTTACGTTTGTTTTGTTGTTTCACGTGGCGTCCCTATCACCCAGGTAAAAAGCATTGGCTAAACATATAAATGTATCATTTTTCACTTAAGCTATGTGAAAGTATTCATTTCCTCTCCTGTCTTTGTTATCTAGCACAATTGTCTTTCCTTTAAAGGCCGGTCTCGCCGGTGGTCTAGGCACATTCCTATTTTTACATCTCTTTATTCACTTATTTAATATGATTAAATTAGCCTTTAAACACATGCAACATGAATAGAGAGGAAAACTTTAAAAAGTGAACGAAAATTAATACATAGCTTGTCTGGCTGTCCTCAGGCTCTGGGATAATTTCTTAACACGCTCCTTATACCAGGCCCTATACATTTCTAACTCTCATGATCATGTACATACATGTTTATGTAGCTCAAGAATAGCTGTGTAACAAATGTCTATACAACCTGAACACCTGGGTGTGTTACCAAGATGATTCAGACACTTGGATGGGAAAGTCTGGAAGAACGCAGAAGACGCAGCAGACTTTGTATGCAGTACAAGATCCAGCATAACCTTGTCTGACTGACTGGGGAGTTTAACGTCGTGACTATACCTATATAAAGGTCTGCAGCGACGTTTGCATAACCTTGTGGACATCTCCAAGGATTTATACCTCCAAAGTATGGACAGCAGAACAAGAGGGCAACAAAGACTCTACCAAGAGAGGTCCAATAACACCACCCACAGAAACACTTTCTTTATTAGAACTGTAGCAGAATGGAACCGACTACCACCATCAGCAACATCAGCATGCACCATGGAAGACTTTAGGGCTCTCTTCACGGTTAGCCCTACCTCACACTAGATGCAATGCCCTGTACATAATTTTAAATGAAAATATTTGGCTTTTTAGTGTAAATAGTCCATGGGAAAGCTGTTGTACTCATGTGCCTGGGTATACACAAAGTCCCGCAGATCTCTTTACAGTCGGAAATTGACTCCAGATCTTAATCAAAAGAAGGAGAAGAATTAGTTCTTATCTCATTTGGTAACCCAGCACTGATCTCAAACCCAGACAGCAAGCCATTGTGAGAAAATGCACAGGCACTTCTGTTGCTTGTTTCTATAAATGAAGGGGAAGGTAAAATTATATACAATTGACTATAAAAAAAAATTATTGTCAGAAATAAGTGCTTGTGTGAAAATCTCATGTTTCCAGCTAGTACATGTAGTAAGTAGTTTTAAGAACACAGATGCAGTTTTCATAAAGAGTAAAACCCTAGCTTTAATGTCCCTGTAAAAGGATGAAAGGCTTATTGTTCAACTATTACCTCCATTTTCCTGTGGCAGTATACATGTAATTCTTTCAAATATTTGAACCGTCTCCTGTTCTCCCTACTTTTTGTGGAATCTCCAACTTTTTCAAGACATGACAAAGTTTATATTGTAGACATTTTTATTGTTCAGTCATAAAACATTTCCAGGGATTTAGGGGTTTGTCAATAAGTCATATGCTAATTCACAGATAACGGTGTTAATTGAAAGTTTATTGTCATAATTGACTTGATAATTGAATAAACAGTTTGAGATTAGGCCTTATCAGTGAAGCTAGTTGTATTTGGCACACGCTACTAGTGCACCCTAATACATGTACATGTAATACTTTCAGTTTTTGCGAGCTCTTTGTATTTGCAGATTTCACAAGGAACAGAAATTCCCAAAAATAAATTGTAACGATTGAACTCATTTTCATAGTATTTTAATTGTTTTAACGACAAATCAGGATAATAAATAGCAGTATGACCCTAAAACGTGAAATATTGTTGCAGCAAAAATAAACTGGTTCACAGTACACATTGAAATGTAATTTAAAAGAGCCTGGAGAGTCTCCTGCTTTTTTGTCCAATATCTAGCTTATAGAATTCAAAATCTCTAGCTTTGTCATAACGATCTGTCACGTGTATGTGGCAGTTAAAACTAGTTACCCAATTAGCCATATGTCCTTGTCTCACATTTCACTACATTGCACATCATGCATGTGCTATCATATCATGTTCCTGTGATTATTGTGATAGTGGAACTATCAGGCTGGCTGTCTGGGACATGTGGGAGTAAAGCAATACTTTACTCACTACATTCTTACAAACTTTTGGCTACATGTGTATCTCATTTTTCTTTTTATCAAATTCGAGCATAAAAACAATAAAATATTCCACATGTTCATAATGATTCTTATTTTTAGAAACTGTGGATAACTTGTACAATGTACATGTACATCTGAAGTTTAGATTTTCAGTCCACACGTCCACTTGCTGTATTCCCCAGAGGTTCAAACTAACACTGGTCAGAGGTCTCAGACCTTCCCTTTTTGATTCAGGACCTTTCAAATTTTATTTGCAAAAGTTCTGGACCTGTCTTTCTTTATAGCTGAGAAAAACATATTGAAGAGAATCGAATCATCCTACTAAAAATATGAAATGGCTGAAAATACATTTTATAACAGTGTTGTTTTAATTTTGTAAAGATCTAGGATCCTCTCGATTAATGTTTGGTGTTTCTACAGTATATTCAAATATCAAAGTATCTTTAGATAGCTGAATTTCTTGTACATTGTTTTATATTATTTTCGACAATGTTCGAAGCGATTTATTAATTATTTTGTTTGTAATTTAATAAAATCTGAAGGATGGTGAAAAATAAAAAATCAAACACCAAGCGAACAGACTGATATTTGTCACAATTAACAATTTCCTTATCGAGAGTTATTGGCCAGCTGGCGTCCTGTTAAAACAGGATATTGACCAATTTCAAACTGCTAATTAGTTGACCTGAATTTATCAAATTACCTTCAAATTTCACCTGAATATTCTTGAATCATTTTGCTATTTAACAGTACTAAATAAGATACTTTAAGGTAAGATTTGATATGAAATGTATTAGATTTCCAAGAGGTCTATTTCTAAGTTTGAATTTGGAAAAAAAAATGTACGATTGACTTTAAACTGTTCCTTTGGAAAAATATGTGATAAACATGAAAAGTAAAATAGTCTAAAGAAAGCAGCAAAATATACTTTATCCAACGATGTATATATTTCATATGTACGATTCATTATGAAAAAGTTTACTTGACAACAGATATAAATGACAACATGTAATAAGAATGAAACACCCAATGAATGTTTAAGTGTGAAAAAGATAATAGGCTCCTTAATTGGTGCAACTATTGGAGGCTAAATTTTTCAGCCCGAATTATACATGTAGCAACATCTTCTATTTTCATGTTGAAGACAAAACTTTATTTTCTGACCAATCCTGTCTCCTTGTAAATTGTATTTTGTACATGTATGATTGATATACCCTTCGCTTGGTTTGCTGTCTGTCTGTCTGTCCCAGATGATAACTGAAGGGCTTAATACAATTAACCTTGCACCCCACTATACAAGGTGCATTGTATATGAACATGATGAACAAACCAAGTTAATAAATTTAATAATATAAGATATGCATGTATATTTGTAATACATGTATCAATGGAACATGCATCTTCGCTAGCCAAGGGTTACGATCCGGCCCCCTTCCTCTTCACATGAAGTGAGTGAAGATTTGGAACATGTATCAAAGAGTCAAATTAAGTGTTTTTTAAATGTTAAATACAGCATGATTATCATACATAGTGATATCACATCTTGCACACAGAGACCTCACTGATTGATTTATTAAATGATTGTATGATACCACCATTTACACATGTTACAGCTACATGTAAGACAATAAGCAGCATCTAATAGCCTTTAATGTCTTTTTCAGAATTCTGGAAATTTTATATTGGTTATGATTTGAGGATTTCTAATTTTAAAACATGTAAATTGAGGTTTTTTTTATGATATTGTGTCATATATTTATTGGAAATCTCATGATTATTAATGATGTTCATTGTAGATCCAAACATGGCTGAAAAGAAAGTTATTATGGTAACAGGAGGAACTGGTCTTGTAGGCCAAGCTATCCAATTCATAGCTAAAGGGGAAGAAAAGAAACCTGATGAAGAATGGATCTTTCTCTCCTCAAAGGATGGAGACTTGTCGTAAGTAAAATTAATGCCCTTAAATGCAAATTACAAATGAGTTTGGTGGATGCTTTGTAAAGAAGGAGCAAAGAAGAATTTGAATCTCAAAAGATTAGAAAACAAAATTAAGACAACAGATTACACCAAAGACAACAATAGAAAGAAACACAATACAAAAAACACTAGTCTATTTGCCAATTAGCTTCGGATTTAATTCCAGAATCAATTTAATTTTAATACCTTTGTATTATCGCTATGAAAAATACATTAGTTTCCGAACGGCATACAAGGCGGACAAATAGACTATTTGAAATGAGACCATGGTGTTAGTCTAATCTGCAACATAAACAACCTGGTCCCATGTGGAAGAGAGAGTGAACTCAGGTGCTTTGAAAGGGAAAACAGTTCCTGTTTGCTACAACACTTTGGTCATGTCTGGTGCTATGCTCTTTGATATATGTATGTGCTTGAAAGTCTCAAATTCTAGATCAGTTTTATAACATGTATATGCCATTAGAACTTTGTAAATAATTATAAATGATAAGAAACATGAGAAAGATAGAACAAAATGTTAAATTTAAAAAAGTCATTGTGAAATATATATATGCCAATAGAACTTTGTAAATAAGTATAAATGATAAGAAAGGTAGAACAAAATGTTAAATTAAAAAAAAATCATTGTGAAATATATTTATTAATATTGATCTTTTCAGAGATCGGGCAGCTACAGAAGCAATATTTGATAAATACAAACCAACACATGTCATTCATCTGGCTGCTATGGTTGGAGGATTGTTTAGGAATCTCAAGTATAATTTAGATTTTTATGTAAGTAAAATATGTATATGGACTACATAAGGGTAAAAATGCAGGCCTTTAGGATGGCCAACATTCATTTGGTTTAAAACAATCCATCTTGAAAATTCTTCAAAAATGTCGCCTGACCTCAGTGAAACAGCAACCATTAATATTGTAAAATTACCTTGTTTTAAAGGAGCATACTGATAATATGAAATGGATGGCTCTATTTAGCACTATATACATGTAATTGTAGATTTCAATATCCTATTGTTATAATTTATGATCGATGATAGTACTAATTTTATATCTTAGTGGAAAAAACAACTAGAATCTGTACACACATGTACAAATCTTGATATTTACTTTTTAAGATAAGACCAAAGTATCATATGAAGACTTGTATTCTTTACTTATTGAAATTCAGTGATTTATGATTTTATCATTTGCTAGTCAGTTATTGTCAGTTATTTGCTGATATTCATCATGTCTATGATGCAGCTGTTTTTACCTTTCATTTCAATCACATGTGCATCAAATACAAGGTGTTGTAGTATGTAATATTATTATTGCACAAAAGTCATAAGTCTGAAAATGGCACATCTAGTTAAGAACTCATATTCCTAAAATATAATTTGATATTTTGAACATGTTTTATTTTGTACATGAGTGAAGATGTAATGTATATTGTACATGTAGATATGGAATATTGGTGACCTTTTGTGATTTTTGTGTTGTAGGATCTATGTTTATATAGGATTCAAACTTCACATTAAATGTGAAGTTTGAATTATATAACATGCCAGTTAGCCCCAGTTTGCAGTTTGGTTTTGGAATTGCATTCTTTAATTGTTTATCTCTATATGTTATAGACAAATCAAATCAATTTATTGGTCATAAATCCAAAATACATGTACAAGGATTATTACCAGTTACAATACACTGACAAACAATAAAACATAAATGTACACATATGCCTGTGGAGGAGATGTGGCAGTATAAAGCCTTTGACTTTAATAAATTCTAAAAGTAAAAAAATGTATATTTGTGATCAAATATACAGAAAATGAAGTAAAATAACAATATATTTATAATCATAAATTAATATTCTTAAGTTCCAAATTTAGATTATACATATTATAAACCCTGGATGTACATAATTTACACAGATCTAAATCTGTTACAGAAAAAATGAATTTAAATTTATCAAGGGGTTGCATTTTAGTAATAGATGGAACAACTTCAGTCAGAGATTTAAAAAAATCCTCTCTAGGGATTTCTAGTGGCGTACATTGGATGATGAAATGAAACTCATCTTCTACTCCAGTCTTACATAACGGACAGATTATTTGGTTTAATGATAAATTTATAGACATGCGCAACCACTTAACCATAAGGCCAACCTTTTTTTATTATCTGTTTTACGGGAATTTTCTCAAAAAAATAGAGTCGAGGGGGTTAAAAAAAAATAAAAATAAAAGTATTTTTTTCTTCCAGTCAATGAAAAAAATAAAAATAAAACTAGATTTAGTTGAGATTTTTTTTTTTAAGTAGTATGAAAGCGTAAAATATTATTCATTTGACATGCATCTATTTCCAACAAAAAAGATATTAAAAATGCATGTACATGTATTTTGTAAAGTTTTTGAGTTTTTATAGTGTTCATATAAAAAAATGTGGACAGACAGACAGACAGACAGACGCCAGACTAGGTGAAAACTATAGGGTGCCACATTTTAAATGCCTGGTCCATAAAATAATAAAAAAGCATTGACATTCAATAAATTCTGTTTGTAGTTCCTGAGAAAAATGTGACGAGAATTTTTGCATATAACTACTATGTGGAATATTTCTTACAGTCTTCGGTAAACAGGAAGTAGATAACATAGGAGCATAAAATCTCTTTACACGGTATAGTACTATGGTTTGAAGACTTGTGTAAAGTTTCAAGCCTCTGATGATTGTAGTACCCGAGAAAAAAGTGTGACAAAAATTGTTGCATATAATTACTATGGGTAGTAACAAATGCCTGTGTTGTGGGCCCTGACCCACTGGTAGAGTTGAATGAATCGTGGAGGCTAGCGTAGTCTATAGATAATGGTAAATCTCGGATCTCCTCTCTTTTCTTTTCTTTTTTTTTGTTTTTTTTTTGTGTGAAACTTGTTTAATATATATTTTAAAAAAGTGTTTTGTTTGGAGTTAAACAATATATAAAACAAGCAACGAACCCAAAAGATTTTAAAACTTCAAACAAAATATAGGGATCAACTTCTATCCCATCGTTAGGGTCTGCTTTCGACTGCCCTTTAGCAAGACAGGTAACTCTCGTAATGGCTCCAGGAACTTCCAACAGTTCCTCCACGGCATCGTTTATTGAGAGGGTTAAGTTGAATTTTCTTATTGACGATTTCCCGTTTATAATTATTTGGAAATAATCGGCCGACTCCACATTGTTATTGTGGTCGGCCATGCTACATTGCCTTCATGTGTAACTTCTCGGTTTCTTTCATTAGAAACTACACTAAAGCCGATTTTAAGAGAGTTTCCGATAGCGCGTTGAAAGTAAAGCCGGTGCGTATTGGACATTCGACTTCACAATTGTCCAATCAAAGTTCCCGATTCTTTACGCAGATTTTATTTTTAGCACAGGGGTTTTCCATAGAAAAAGGATGAGTCGGCGGAAAGGATAAAAATAAAACAGTTCACAATCACTTTTATTTTTATTTCATTTTTGAGGAAAATCGGGTCGGCGCTCCCGTAAAACAGATAATAAAAAAAGGTTGGCCTAAGAAAACAATTGTTATATACATGTTCATGTATTATATTTTTTAACATGTTTAACAAAAATTGAAAAAAAAATGAATTGCCATGTTAACATCCTTTTTTACTCTGAGAATTTTGAAAATATAAATGTAAGCTGAATCAACAAGTAAATCTCAATCAAATGTATTTCATTGTCCAGAAAGAGTAATTAGTAATCTGTAATATAATGTCATTCTTATTTCCAGAGAATCAACACACTAATCAATGACAATGTATTGAATATAAGTTACAAGAGAGGTGTCAAGAAGGTTGTATCCTGTCTGTCTACCTGTATATTCCCTGACAAGACAACATACCCAATAGATGAAACAATGGTCTGTATTTCAAAGAGCAGAGCTCCTGGAATAGGGTTTTTACCTTAATTAAATTGATTAAGAAAACTAAAGAACAAAAAGAAAATAGACACACAAAAAACAGTACACATTAAAGATTACACTTTAAAATTATTTGTAGGATCAAAAAATTAAACACAATTTAAAATGCTCAAAAATGCACTGAATTTGATCTTATGGAAGGGTAAGAATTTCCTGTTTAGTACAACAAATTCATTGTTTAACCAGTGATCTGTGTAGTGAAAGTATTATCTTTTATCATGTACAAAGAAAGAAAAAATAGTTGCCAAATGGAAATGCTTATTTTGCTTTAAAAATTTATTTTACAGGTGCACAATGGTCCACCTCATGACTCAAACTTTGGGTATTCCTTTGCCAAGAGAATGATAGATGTTCAAAATAGGTACGTTTATTTAAATACTAAAGAAAAATATTGGCCTTTTTGCATGATAATAATGATATGCTACTTTGTTCTCAGAATTATGTCCCGTAACCTTAAGGGCTGTTCCAGAATTAATCGTGTGGGGGGGTCGGGAGGAATTTCTATTACATATATGGTGGGTGATGGGTGTTTTAGAAATATTTTGTGAAGAAACAATGAAAAAAATTTTTTTTTTTTTTTTGGATGATGGGGTAAAGAAAAAAGTGCCTCCTGACCCCCCACCACCACACACACACATTTTATTCTGGAACAGCCCTAAGCAAAAAGCAGAGAAGATAGAAGATCATGAAAGTTACACACATTGTATAGAATGAGCTAGAATTTCTATTTGTTTTTGGTTTATTAGGTTGAATATTTGGGTTGCACTCAAAAGTAAAGTTTTGCATGTCCTCCATTCAACATGTTCAATATAAAGGTGGGAAACTAAAGACAGGCTATTGATTTACTCCAATAGAGTATTAAATGGATATTAGATTTTGTATATTAGTTATCATTCTTATGGGTTTATAGTAACATGTATACAAATTTCTTTGGAGTTATTTTTATTTTATTTTTGGGTCTATTTGCTTTAGTACATTTATGTTTAAGGACCCAAACAAAACAAATTAAAAAGGAGAGTTATGTATATGAAAATATATGCCAAATATATGAATTTTGCCTTTTTCCATTTACTTGTTTTACTTCTTGAGGTGGTCTTTGTATTAAACAATCTGTAAATAAACTGTAATGATGTAAAGGTCAACTAAATTTCTCTTTCAAAGGGGTTATCACAAGCAACATGGATGCAATTTCACCTCAGTTATTCCCACAAATGTTTTTGGTCCACATGACAACTGGAACTTGGAGGACGGCCATGTTTTACCTGGACTGATACATAAAATCTATACTGCAAAGAGTAAGGTTAATTAACCAGAGTATAGTTTTAAATTATCACTTGTGTAAGGTTTGAAGACCAACATTTCTCTGTAGGACTATTGATTTATAAACAAAAATCCTGCACTAGTTTGACAAAGGTTAAAAATTGTCAAACTCGGTCATTACAAGTGTAAATTTTAAGGAAATTGATTGGAAGAAATAAATATGATATTTTAAAAACACTTTTGAATTTTTGTCAAATGAGACACTTAACCATAATGAAAATGAATTATTTGTATGTACTATTTACAGGATATTGCAGCCTTTTCAGTTTTGTTTTAGCTTACAATGCAATTACATTGTAAATGTGAAAGTCATGATTATTACACATAAAACCAACTTTTAAGCATAGATACACAAAGTGTGTAAATTCTTGCAATTACATATGATTAGATTTGAATTTGATGAATAGGTTTTATGTTAACATTATGATATAAGTATCAATATTTGTTGAAGAATATGTTTCATTGTTTATTTGTTTACAGAGAACAACACCCCTTTCACAGTATGGGGTACAGGTGCCCCAAGGAGACAGTTCATCTACTCTCGTGACTTGGCCAGGCTGATGATCTGGGTCCTGAGAAACTATCAGGAAGTCGACCCCATTATTCTGTCTGGTAAGTCTTGAAAACATTAGTACATCAGAACTGTGAATCTGAAATACTGTGGTTTCATTATTATTCGTGGGGTATCAATTTTCGTGGTTTTCTTGGGTAGCCTTGAACCACGAAAAACTGATATCCCACGAAAAGGAAATTTAACATTGGTGTGTATGCTGCAGACTAAAGAACCACAAATCTAAGAATCCAGGAACTGATACTTTTTCACCAAACCACGAAAATTGGTACCCACGAAAGTTAATGAATCCATAGTACTGTTCCAGAATTGTTAAAATCCACCCTACCTGCCAGACAATGAGAAAAAATAGACTGTCATTCTGACAATTGTGAATGTCTGAAAAGAAGTTCTCTCTTTTTGGACAGGACAGTTCCTATTTTTAGCGGTGTGAGATTTTTCTGTCTCACACCACCCCATGTGAGATAGCCTCGTGCAGTTTTCAAGGGACGTAACTCTATTGTTTACGTCACGCTATGTTTTGTAAACAAATCCACGTTGTACAATTTACGGGCTTAGTGAGAAAAATAATCAAACACCGATGATTAGGGCAAGATAAGGAAATCTCTGACACCCTTGGGTAAGATTTCTTTGCATCTGCAACTCGGCAGAGCCTCGTTGCAGACTTGAAATCTTACCCTCGGGGTGTCGGAGATTTCCTTATCTTGCCCTAACACCGGTGTTAGATTCTTATGGTCTTGCAAAACCTGATTAGGTCTGACATTATGTTCATGGCCCGCCAAGATATGTGGGTCATACACCTTTGTCAGTCTGTACATCTGTAGCATTTTGGTTAAGCTCATGGTAAAAGTCTATGTCTTCATGATCTTGTGTAACACTTGTACATGTTTTGGGTCAATGATACCGGTATCTCACCACTAGATGTGTCTTGGGTAGCATGACAAAACCCACTTAAAGATTTGGTCTTTTCAACCTATATTTTAAGCATGAGTAACTTTGGTAAAGGTCTATGCAGCAAAAACTACATGTTGGGGGTCAGTGATCAGGCTCATAGACACATTTTTAGTTGTTGCTACCAACATTGATACATCATCATGTGAACTACAGTCTTTAGAGAATTGTCAGAGTGTACTCCAAAATATGAAACTAATGCAATACTTCTTCATAATATAAACTGTCAGCCAATTAGAATTTACACAATCATATAGTTCTTGATCTCCAGGAAAATAAATGAATCCACTATATACATGTACCTCTATTTTCCAGTTGGGGAAGAAGACGAGAAAAGCATTAAAGAGGCTGCTGAAGCTGTTGTCAAGGCCATGAACTTCACAGGAGAAGTTGTTTACGATACGTCCAAGTCTGATGGACAATTCAAGAAGACTGCTAGCAATGCTAAACTAAGAAAACTGTACCCAGACTTTAA
Organism: Arcuatula senhousia; assembly: GCA_963971305.1. Lineage (NCBI taxonomy): Eukaryota > Metazoa > Mollusca > Bivalvia > Mytilida > Mytilidae > Arcuatula > Arcuatula senhousia. The sequence goes on along the minus strand of OZ020309.1, from coordinate 15,857,125 downwards.
ATTCACTCCATTTGAAACAGGTAAAAATGAAGATTTTTTAGGACAAAAATTAACATACAAATTATGTTGTCCTTTTATCTATTTCCTCTTAACTGGAGACCTAAAAAAATGTTTATTGTAATCATATGCAAACATAATACCATATTACCATTTTGTATCACTTTTGGCAAGATTTCACAGAGTGAAAATGACCGGTTATAAAATGATTTTTGGCCTGCAGGCCAGGAAAAAAATTATAATAGTTTTCTCAGCAACTACTTATCACAGCCCCTTGATATTTAGTATACAGCATTAGCATGGGGTCCCAAATGCTCACCTACTTCCTGTTTAACGAAATCCAGCAATATTTGATTTTTACAGATTTTTATACGACCGCAAATTTTTGCGATCGTATTATGTTATGGCGATGTCGTTGTCGTCGTCGTTGTCGTCGTCGTCGTTGTCGTTGTCGTCGTCTGTAGACACTTTGGTTTCCGTGCGATAACTTTAGTTGTTGTTAACCAATTGTTATAAAATTTTGATATGATGTTTATAACCACTAAAGGAAGGTTGGTATTGCATTTTGGGTTTCTGGCCCCTACCGTTTTAGAAAAAAGGGCCAAAAGGGGCTAAAACGGGTGTATTGACAAAACGTCTGTAGAATGTTTATTTTTCATCTGATTTAGATCATTCTTTTTTAGCTCACCTGGACCAAAGGTCCACGTGAGCTATTGCCATCACTTGGCGTCCGTCGTCGTCGTCGTCCGTTAACAATTTTTCAAAAATCTTCTCCTCTGAAACTACTGTCAGAACAGAATTGAATGAAACTTGGTATGATTGATTCTTAGGGTGTCCTGCACCAAAATTGTGTTTCGATTTTTGATCTGACAAAAAACATGGCCGCCGTTACTAAAAATAGACTAGGGGGGTCAGACTACTGTTTTTGGCTTATAAATCAAAAAGTATAAGAGATAGAGGAAATCTGAGGCCACGCTTCTGATTCAGCATTAAAAGCTCTACAAAAGTCTCCATTTGGTCAAAGTTGTCAGATGACCACTTATAGGGGTTATGGCCCCTTAAAGGTGAAAAATAGCATTTTTTCATGTTTTTGGCCTACAGAATGAAAACTATTGTTGATAGAGATTAGCTGTTGCTTGCTTAAATGTTTAGCTCATTTAGCTCTACGAAAGTCTCCATAGGGTCGAAGTTGTCAGATGACCCCTTATAGGGGTTACGGCCCCTTAAAGGTGAAAAATAGCCATTTTTCATGTTTTTGGCCTACAGAATGAAAACTATTGCAGATAGAGATTAGCTGTTGCTTGCTTAAATGTTAAGCTCATTTAACTCTACGAAAGTCTCCATAGGGTTGAAGTTGTCAGATGACCCCTTATAGGGGTTATGGCCCCTTAAAGGTGAAAAATAGCCATTTTTCATGTTTTTGGCCTACAGAATGAAAACTATTGCAGATAGAGATTAGCTGTTGCTTGCTTGAATGTTTAGCTCATTTAGCTCTACAAAATTCTCCATAGGGTCGAAGTTGTCAGATGACCCCTTATAGGGGTTATGGCCACTGAAAAAATAGCGATTTTTCATGTTTTTGGCCTACAGAATGGAAACTATTGCAGAAAGAGATTAGCTGTTGCTTGCTTAAATGTTCAGCTCATTTAGCTCTACAAAATTCTCCATAGGGTCAAAGTTGTCAGATGACCTCTTATAGGGGTTACGGCCCCTGAAAAAGCAATTTTTCATGTTTTTGGCCTACAGAATGAAAACTATTGCAGATAGAGATTAGCTGTTGCTTGCTTAAATGTTCAGCTCATTTAGCTCTACAAAAGTCTCCATAGGGTCAAAGTTGTCAGATGACTCCTTATAGGGGTTATGGCCCCTTATAGGTGAAAAATGGTGCTTTTGGCCTATAGAATGAAAACTATTGCAGGTAGAGAAAAGCTGTTGCTTGCTTAAATGTTCAGCTCATTTAGCTCTACAAAAGTATAGGGTAAACATCAAGACCAGGTGAGCGATTCAGGCTCCTGGGAGCCTCTTGTTTATTGTACTCCTCAATAAATTCTGTCAACAAAATGTAACGACACCTTTGACATATCTTGTACCGTAACATTGCTATAAGGGGGCAAAAAGGGGCCACACCCAAAAAATCGACTTTTTTATTTGTGGTCCGATTTTCAAAATCTTTTTTTCATTGGAATCCTTGTAAAAATCCCTGCCTGCGTTTTTCAATCAGATTTGCAATATCTCATACCGTTTTCGAGAAATTAGGGGTCAAAGGGGCCAAAACACCATTTATAAAAGTTTGTCCAGGCAAATAGTTTTTTACCAATATTAAGTTGTAGTGGGCCAGCCAATTGTAATGAAGTTTTAATATGATGATTATATCCACTAAAGAAATGTTGGCTTTGTATTTGGGGTTTGTGGCCCCTACTGTTTTAGAAAAAAAAGGTCAAAGGGGCTAAAACGGGTGTATTGACAAAACTGTTGTAGAATGTTCATTATTCATTCTATTTTGAAAATTCTTTTTTTGTTGAAGTGCTCATAAAATTCTGTCTACTAAATGTGTCAATGATTTTGACATTTATTTCACCATTACATTGCTACAGGGGGCTATAGACAGGCCACGCCCATAAAATCAACTTTTTTATTTTTGGTCCGATTTTCAAAATCTTTTTTTCATTGGAATCCTAGTGAAAATCCCTGGCTGCATGTTTCAATCAGATGTGCGATATCTCTTACCGTTTTCGAGAAATTAGGGGTCAAAGGGGCCAAAAACACCAATTTTAAAAGTTTGTCAAGGCAAATTGTTTTATACTTAAAATTAAGTTGTAGTTATTACATGCATATTAATAAGGCTTTTTGTATTAGATGTTGATGTAAATATATATGTGTCAAAAATGCATTTTTAAGTGCACCACAGGATGCATGTGTCAAAAAGCTTTGTAAGTCCACCATGGGCTTCATGTGACCAAAGCAATTGACTATCCATATTAGGCCTCCAACGTACAGGGTTAAACTTGTTGCGGTCGTATCATGCTGCGCTCGGCGTAGCTTTTTATTAATAATAATTTGAATCCTGACAAAATGCAGAATTTTAAAAACCCTTCCCCTGCAAACCAAGTTTGGGGGTATAAAGATCCATTCTGTCTGTGCACACATCTTGTAAGCGCAACTTCACCTTAAATTGCTAGAGGGATTTTGATGAAACTTTACATGAAAGTATTACCCAATATGGAAATTTCCATGACTTGATTATTTTCAGATATCATTCAGGGGAGATAATTGGACTTGTGATTTTTATCTAATTAAAAGTGCAATATGAATCAAGCTTGCGATCTCACTCCCAGTATTCCTTGTTTTATCTTCTGTATGAGCTGAAACTTTGTGCAATGAATGAGAATCTGACACATCATGAGCATGCAGGTTTTTCTAGATGTAAAACATATTATAGTCAATGGCTTTTGTTTCTAATAAAACAGTTGCACTTAAAGTATGCTCTATTACTGTGTAATTTTTTAAACAACAATACCTGACAAGTTACTAATTATTTTGTTTTTAATTTTTGCAGCTATTACAGAGACCGTCCAGTGGTTTGAAGACAACTACGACTCATGTAGAAAGTAAGGAGCTCTCAGATTACCTCAGAAATCCATTCCAGTGGGACAATCCATGTTTTTATGTTATAACTTGAGTACTGTCTTTAATTTCTTTATGTCAGTCATTTACAAAGATATTTGAGTCCTTTGAAATGTGTTCAAAAACAATTTTTTGTTGAAAATTTTATAATTTGTTTTGTATTTGACATTTAGCATAAAATTTTTTGTGTCTTTAATAAATCTTTGAAGAACTTGGATGTAAATGATTTTATAATCAAAGGAGTGCTTTTAGATCAAAATCTTACTTGAAAGGGGAACTTAACTGGGCATCATTTGGTGATTTTTCACATGTAGATACTGTTTTCTGTAGTTTATATAAATTTGTCTTGTAACTTAAAAAAGAGCTGAACTTCCAAATTTTTGTTTAACTTAATTTAGATTATTAAGATAATTTACTATTCAAAATATTCAAAAAAATTCCAGTCTATTTTTAGAATTTTGTACCATATCCATGTATTGGACACAAACCAGTTGTTGTATGAACTAAACACTTTTTCTGAATTAAATATGAATTATCTTTTTATAGATCATTGTTTTTTTATCTGTCAAAGATAGGGTAGTTCTTTTGTTAACATGGTTAAGTCATTAGAAATATGCAATACAGCTTCTTATTTTGTCACCAACAAAAAGCTATGCAATTTTTCTTTTATTTTGGGGTTTATTTATTCAGAAAGTATTATATTTAGTAGAGCACCAATTTTCATGGTTTTCATGAGTCAGACAAACCACCAACTGTAATTCTCAATGAACAAGATCTTTTACATTGATTTGTATTATGAATTTGTTAAAATCATAAATCCACAAATTTATGAATCCATTATAGTGCATTTTATCCACAATCCATGGAAATTGATATACCAATAAAATTCAATACTTTCACAGTAATTGTTAGAGGCTTTTGTAGAGGCTAGAAGAAAGATATGGTCATGATATTAACATGTTTCTATTTTGGGTACTAATTGTTAATGAGGGTTTCTATTATTGTATGTTGTGTCTTGTTTGTTACTTATACATGTCTTGTTTTTTACACATTAGAGCATAATATATTTTTGTTATAACCTTTCTCTAAATAACGTCTGTGTTTATTTGTACATTATATTTCGCTCAAAGTAAGCTGTCTGTTATTTAAAATTATTTATTTAGTAACTATTGATTATTTTTTATATATTCATATAGTATGATACTTGTACTTTATAAAAATAAATAGATTTTGTTCTGGCTAAATAGGTTTTCTTAAATTGAAAACAGTATGCAAGGTGTAGTCTTGTTATACAAAGTATTTTGAACTGATTTTTTAAATCAAACATTTATCTAAGCATCTTGTTTAAGTAGAAATGAGGTTTGCTTTTATAAAATCCTTAATTATAATGAACTATTCTTTATCATTTAGTAGGAAAGGGGTGGCAAAGTAAGAACAAAATACATAGTATTTTCATGTGGGTTTGAATTTATTAATAAACATGGGAAATTTTCATGCGAGTCTTCAAGTTTCATTTGTTTATGTCTGTGTGGCTTTATTAACATACATTGTCAGAACTTTTATTTTGCATACATTTTCTACATTTTTCTTTAGATCTAATAAAGAGGAGAAAACATTTTTTTTTATTTTCAATGAAGCCTGTACATTAAACATTATTTGTGTCTTATCATTGTTAGACTCATCAAAGACATTTAATAAAAAAGAAAAACATGCATCAAAGACATTTAATCAAAAAGAAAAATATGAATCATAGCCATATTGTTCAAGTCTCATAACAAAAGATGAAATACACAACAGGCATTATATTAAGGTCTACATGTGAAATTGACACTCAATGAAGCTCTATGACAGATGTGATGACTTCAACTTTCTTTTTTTGTGTAACAATATTCTGTCCACTTCAGCTTATGGAGTTTACATATCACAATTGATTCATTATTCCAGAGCTTAGGGACTTACATCGATTTTCTTGGCAGAGCATCACGTTTGACACAAAAATTGCTTACACAGGGTTATGTTGGCTATATATGCTCTACGAAAGCCTTCATGAATTGAAGTTATATGATGCTCCTTTCAAGTTGTCTTTTAATAACCTCAAAATATGCAAATAATGATTTTCAGTCTATCAGTTATTGAAGTCGAAAACGAAGTTGGGAAGAGTATAAAGTTTTCGACTGATCTGTCCATCCGTCTGTGATCAAAGTTTATGAATGCAACTCCTCTTAAACTACTGAACAGAATTTAATGAAACTTGGTATGTAAGAAGAACACCTTATGTAGTTGTGCATGTTACCAGGATTTTTTTATCCACGAGTTTTTGTGGGAGTTATGGGCCTTTGGACTTAGAAATTTGTAGAAAATCCTGATTTTAGTTTGTGAACGCAACTCCTCTTAAACTACTGAACAGAATTGAACAAAACTTGGTATGCAAGAAATACACCATATGTAGTTGTGCATATCACAAGGAATATCCGCAAATTTTTGTGGGAGTTATGGCCCCTTGGACTTAAAATTTGTAGAAAATCCTGATTTTAGTTTGTGAACTCAACTCCTCTTAAACTATTGAACAAAATTAACGAAACTTGGTATGCAAGAAATACACCATATGTAGTAGTCCATATTACAAGGAATTTTGGATCCACATTTTTTGTTGGAGTAATGGCCCTTTGGACTTATAAATTTGAAGAAAATCCTTATTACAGTTTGTGAACGCAACTCCTCTTAACTACTGAACAGAATTTAAAGAAACTTGGTATGCAAGAAGTATAACATATGTAACTGTGTATGTTCAACTAATTTTTAATTCACAAAAGTATGATCTCGAGGTTAATTTTCATAGTCAAATAGCAGATCGCATGGGGTATGTGAGCTTGCTTACCATACTTCTTTCATTAATAATGTTTTAATTTCCACCAAAATATGTATAAACATTCACAACCCAGAAAATCAGTAATGTTCTGAAAATCTATGAGAAATCTCATTTCTTATTGGGTGTGATAAATGAACTTGTTTTCTAAAGTGGTCAAACTTGAAAAAATCTTATCTTTATAGATTTTTCTAGAAATTAAATAAAACAAAGTTCCAGACATTGAATTTTGCTATGCCTGACACACGTTCGTCTATTCAAGACTCATCAGAGGCACTCTACCCAAAATTTGAAAAAGCCAAACACTACGTAATTATGAAGAGCATAGAACAGTAAAACCAAAAATGCCAAACTTGGAAAGATCATCAACCTATGTCTGGGAGTTTAGACAATTTTGAAATTTAAAAGGATAATTTATAGCTTTAAATTGTGTTCTCCAACACAAAAGTTTTGGTGCCTGAGCAGGCTAACCTTTGGTAATTAAAACTCGATCAGCACTGCAGCCCTAACCTTCACAGGTGTTTGAAATTAAATAAAAACAAAGTTCCAAACATTAAAGGAGTATGTTCGGAAAGGGCCAAAAACGGCCCTAAATTTCAAATTCAAGACAGCTACAAAATAATGCTGCTAGAATGGTCATAAGACTCTATACTGTATAAAATGTCATAAACTGTGCATGGATTGTTTACTCGTATGAACAACAGAGACCTTTAAAGTTAGTGAACTTCTTTAAAAATCGCTGTTTTTGACATATTTAGCTCATTTTTCTGTAAAAAATGAAGAATATAATGTTGGCCGCATATTCTGACAATAATTATTTTTTTGTTAAAATATTCACTTTTAAGTAATAAATTAATAAACTTAAATCTATGTTGGTCAGAGCATGCGGCCACTTTTATAGTGGTGAAAAGAGGTAAAAAATCGACAAAAATGAAGATTTTCCTATTTGTTCTCATATTTAGGGTGTCTTCAAAGGAAACAACACAATTTTATCACTAGAAAACTATTATATTTGTTAAATATAGGTATTCTAGCTGTTGGTTATTTCCAAAGCATTCATTTAGATTTCTTAAGCATGAAAAATCAGCCCAATTACAGGGCCAATTATGGGCTTTGTGAACATACTCCTTTTGCTACGCCTGATGCAAATTTCGTCTATTCAAGACTCATCAAAGGTGCTCTACCCAAAATTTGAAAAAGCTAAACACTACATGATTATGAACCGCATAGAACAGTAAAACCAAAATGCCAAACTGGGAACCAAATTAACTTTTAGATCCTCAACCTATGTCTGAGGGTAGGAAAAGCCTTAGAGTTTAGACAAATTTGAAATTTAAGCAGATAATTTAATAGCATGAGACATTCTGTAGAGTTGCTCCCCTTTTTGTTTTAGTTTAGCAACCGTTTGTACATCACATATACCTGTGTCACAGGGCTTAATGGCTTAATGGTTGGCCTTCTCAACTGGGGCTCTGGACAGTTGATGAGATCATCTAGGCTTCTCCTCGGGAATCTGTACCGAGCTATCAACTGTTGGTCTGTATAAATTTCCATTGGATTCGTCCGATCCCTAAATACCCGCTCTCTTCTCAATCCACGTTTTTACGTGCACACGGAACTACTATTTTTTGTGAATACCCGAAAGGAATCCTAGTCACTTCGGTACCTGGTCTCTTCGGTACCGATGGAATAAGACACTTCGGTACTCGGTACTACTAGTCACTTCGGTACTCGGTACTAGTCATTTCGGTACTTGAAAAATAAAAATTTTATTTCATTACTTTTATAAATAAATGATATTTTACCATATTTTCAGTCAATAAATAAAATATAATAAGTTTAATTTGTTGTCGGCTTTATCACTTTGATAATTGTAATTATTTTCTATGATTTTTAAATAGAACCAATACTGTTTTTACCTGCATCGCCAAAGGCGAAAGCAGGTCTAGTAGTCGGGTCACTCCGTCCGTCCGTCCGTCCGTCTGTCCGTCCGTCCCGCTATGGGGTGCCTTTCTTGTGTAATCTGAATCTCAAAAACCAAACAATAGATCTTTCTGAAATTTTACATAGTGATTACAGATATATTGAAGATGTGCACCTACCCTTTTGGGGTCATTTTATCATTCCGTTTAGAAATTAGGGGCCCTAAAGTGGCCAAAAAGGCGACTTTTTAATTTTTTCCACAATAACTTTTGTTCTGGTTGACCAAATGCTATGAAACTTTACAGTAATGTTACTTACCATAAAAGGAAGGGCTGGGCTGATTTTGTGTGTCCCCTCTTTTTTTGTTTAGAAATTAGGGGCCCTAAAGGGACCAAAAAAGTGACTTTTTTATTTGTTTCGACAATAACTTTTGTTCTGGTTGACCAAACGCTAAGAAACTTTACAGTGATGTTACATACCATAAAAGGAAGGGTTAGGCTGATTTTGGGTGTCGCCTCTTTTTTCATTTAGAAATTAGAGGCCCAAAGGGGGCCAAAAAAAGCGACTTTTGAATTTTTTCCACAATAACTATTGTTCTGGTTGACCAAATGCTATGAAACTTTACAGTAATGTTACTTACTATAAAAGGAAGGGTTGGGCTGATTTTGGGTGTCCCTTCTTTTTTTGTTTAGAAAATAAGGGCCCTGAAGGGTCCAAAAAAGCAACTTTTTTATTTGTTTCCACAATAACTTGTTTTGGTTGACCAAATGCTATGAAACTTTACAGTAATGTTACTTACTATAAAAGGAAGGGTTGGGCTGATTTTGGGTGTCCCTTCTTTTTTTGTTTAGAAAATAAGGGCCCTGAAGGGTCCAAAAAAGCAACTTTTTTATTTGTTTCCACAATAACTTGTTTTGGTTGACCAAATGCTATGAAACTTTATAATAGTGTTACTCACCATAAATAAAAGGGTGGGGATGATTTTGGGTGTCCCCTCTCTTTTTGTTTAGGAACGAGGGGCCTAAAAGGGGCAAAAATGTGACATTTTTTATTTATGGTCCGATTCAGAATTTCGTTCATCGCTCCAGCTTTGACTATGGTCTATGATGGTTAATTTGGATCTGACAAAGTCATCCAGGGTGTGGCCCGGCGACACGAAATGTTGACTCACGGGCAAGAATGGTTTTTTTGTTAGGTCACTTCTGTGCCCATTCATCCTTTTGTTGAAGGGCTGGGAACTTTCACCTATGTATTGCAACCCACAAACGTGACATGTAATGAGATATATGACATTTGGTGTTTTGCAAAAAGTGTTACAGTATATCCTATAAACCTTTCCTGTCACATTGCTCTGGAACTCGTTTGTGGATTGCAATTGGCAGCAACTCTTGCACCGTTTGTCTCCACAAGGTTTACATTGGCCGACTGCTGTTGAAGGTGCAGAGACCGCAGCTTTCACCAATGAATCCTTTATGCTTCTCGGTCGCCGAAATGCCACAACCGGTGGTTCAGGGAATAGCTTTGACAGAGTTTCACTTTTCTCTATTTCTTTCCAGTGATGAAGTATAATGTTAGAAATGTCTTGTAAGCATGGATGGTACGTGATGACAAGGGGAACTCTCTTGTTCAACTTTTTTTCTTTATACTGTAAAAGCTCACTGCGGTCTAATGTATTTGCTTTTGAGAATCCTCTATCAATGACTTTGTCATTGTACCCACGTTTCTTTAAGTGATGGCGTAAGTCTCCCAGTCTTTGTTTCGTTGTTTCTTCAGTTGAACATATTCTTTTCACACGGATGGCTTGACTATAGGGTATACTTTTGAAGCAGTGTTTTGGATGACAGCTGTTGGGGGAGAGATATTGATGTTTGTCTGTGGGTTTGCAATAAATGTCAGTTTTCAAAATTCCATTCTCAAGTGTGGTACAGGTATCCAGAAATGACATTTTTGTATCCGATACTTCGTGAGTAAATTTAATTGATGGATGAATATTGTTGGCATGATTAAAGAAATCTTGAAGTTCTTCATCACTGTGTACCCATTTCATATCAACATCGTCAATGAAACGGAACCATGAGAGCGGCTGTGTAGGAGAGGTTTGCAAAAGACGTTCCTCTAATTCCCCCATAAATATGTTGGCATAGGATGGGGCCATTTTAGTTCCCATTGCTGTTCCATTGACTTGAAGGAAGTTTTCCCCGTTGAAAGTGAAATTGTTATGCTTAAGTACCAGTGTAAGCATTTCAACCAAACATTCTGTTGGAGGTTCTTTAATCGTTCGCTGTTCCCACACTTTGCTGCAAGCTTCTATTCCGTCATCATGTGGTATGTTGGTATAAAGGGAGGTTACATCCATAGTCACAAGTTTGGTATTTGGAGGTATGTTAAGGTTGTTCATTTTCTTTAGGTAGTCAGTAGTGTCTTTGATATGTGATGGCAATTTTTCAACGAAAGGTCGGAGGTGGAAATCGACAAACTCGGATATTTTTTCTGTTGGATGGCCGTTGGCAGAAACAATAGGTCTACCAGGATTGTTTTCTTTATGTATTTTAGGGAGGAGGTAAAAGCGTCCCGCCTTGGGATCTTCAGGGCGAAGATACTCTAAGGTTTTGTCGTCTATGTCACCACGAGAATGCATTTCAGTTAATGAGTTGTTGATCTTCTTGGTAAATTCTATCGTGGGATCCGAGTCCAGTTTTTTATAGAATCTTTCGTCTGACAATTGTCTTTTTGCTTCTTGTAAGTAGTCTGTTTTGTCCATGACAACAACAGCACTCCCTTTGTCTGCTGGTTTAATAACAATGTCATCTCTTTGTTGTAGATCTTTGAGTGCTTTTCTTTCTGATGGTGTCAAGTTGTCTGTAGTTGGTACATACAAGTCGGCGTTGCGTTTGATATCCGACTTTATCAGGTCAATTACTGATTCTAGCCTGGTGTTTCTGCTAGGTTTTGGGATCCAATTGCTTTTCTTTCTGAACCTAGGGATTTCTTGAACTTCATCCGAGTCAGAGCCATCTGAGCTGAGATCTTCGCTCTCCTCTTTTTTAGAATTAAAGTAATCCTTAATTCTGAGTCGTCTTGCAAACTGGTTAAGATCTTCCTCCAGTTCCCTTGTGTTAATTTTAGGTGGATTCGGACAAAAATTCAGGCCTTTGGAGAGTAAAGACGACTCCGGTGTACTGAGGGGTTTGCTTGAGAGATTAACAACAACATTAGAATTTTTGTCAGAAGTCTTAGATTTGCGTCTAAAGCGGCGACCTCGGGGTTTTTTAATTATTGTTTGAATGGCTGAGAATTTTGATTTGGTGAATTTAAGACCGTCCCTCTTGAATTTAGATTCCTGTTTTTTGGCAAATTTGTCATCCTCAATATTTTGTATTTCAGTCAATCTACGATGAATATTAGAATATTCATCCGTTGAGAGATCATTTTTACTTTTTGAAAGTAATTCCGAAAGTCGTTTGTTTAGGATTTTCTTTTGAAAGTGAGCATCATCTAAAAGAATTTTTAGTAGACGTGTTGAGCACTCAAAAAGAATTCTATTCCAACGTCTGTTGAAATTATTAGTTTTGACTCCAGGTGTTTGTGGAGCAAGTTTGATTTGAAGACCCTTAGGTACCTTTTCGGCAGATATGTAACAACTAAAATTTGAAATATGGTGTTCAATTTTAATCAGATTTTGTTTGATGTTTCTGATATCTTTAAAATACAAATTGTAATCCATGTGAATAGGTTTTTACGGATTATATTCAAAAACATAATACAGGCTCCTTAAAAAATAAATAATAAACGTCTGAAAGAAGTAGCCAACGTATCAACCTACGGGATGTCGGATCGAAAACAAAAAATTTAACGATACCGTGCAAACAAAAATGATAAATAAACTTCTAAAATGGTGCACAACAACATCAAATATGATGTTAAAATAAAATAATAATTAAAGTCAAAAGACAATAATTAATAATCAAATTTGCGGATATTTCGCTGGACCGACCAGCTTCATCAGCGCTTGTAATCTGATATGATGATAATAAATTACGTAATCAAGATCTGTGACGTATGTCTAAAATCCTGAACTTTATGTTTGAACATCTCATTTAATCCTCAACATGAAAAATAATAAAATTGAACAAAATACAATAAAATATAATGTTTGGACAGTAAAATCTTGAAAAACTATGGTTAAAATAAATAATAAAGCTATAAATAATAGCTATTATATGGGAGCTCAAAACAACAATCTAAACACATAGTGAAAATAGTTTAAGAAACAAGGTCACCAAAACAGACGAAATAGCAAAATTGTAAATAATGAAAGAATGAAAATTCACAAGAAATGGCACTGAAAACTTTAAGAACTTAGTTGCAGAAGGCCAATTGACTATATTTTCTTATTTATTCCATTTGGATGAAGTGTTTTCAATTCATGGATCCAAAAGCTCTCTTTTTTCTGTCTTCGTTCATCGCTCCAGCTTTGACTATGGTCTATGATGGTTAATTTGGATCTGACAAAGTCATCCAGGGTGTGGCCCGGCGACACGAAATGTTGACTCACGGGCAAGAATGTTTTTTTTGTTAGGTCACTTCTGTGCCCATTCATCCTTTTGTTGAAGGGCTGGGAACTTTCACCTATGTATTGCAACCCACAAACGTGACATGTAATGAGATATATGACATTTGGTGTTTTGCAAAAAGTGTTACAGTATATCCTATAAACATTTCCTGTCACATTGCTCTGGAACTCGTTTGTGGATTGCAATTGGCAGCAACTCTTGCACCGTTTGTCTCCACAAGGTTTACATTGGCCGACTGCTGTTGAAGGTGCAGAGACCGCAGCTTTCACCAATGAATCCTTTATGCTTCTCGGTCGCCGAAATGCCACAACCGGTGGTTCAGGGAATAGCTTTGACAGAGTTTCACTTTTCTCTATTTCTTTCCAGTGATGAAGTATAATGTTAGAAATGTCTTGTAAGCATGGATGGTACGTGATGACAAGGGGAACTCTCTTGTTCAACTTTTTTTTCTTTATACTGTAAAAGCTCACTGCGGTCTAATGTATTTGCTTTTGAGAATCCTCTATCAATAAGTTTGTCATTGTACCCACGTTTCTTTAAGTGATGGCGTAAGTCTCCCAGTCTTTGTTTCGTAGTTTCTTCAGTTGAACATATTCTTTTCACACGGATGGCTTGACTATAGGGTATACTTTTGAAGCAGTGTTTTGGATGACAGCTGTTGGGGGAGAGATATTGATGTTTGTCTGTGGGTTTGCAATAAATGTCAGTTTTCAAAATTCCATTCTCAAGTGTGGTACAGGTATCCAGAAATGACATTTTTGTATCCGATACTTCGTGAGTAAATTTAATTGGTGGATGAATATTGTTGGCATGATTAAAGAAATCTTGAAGTTCTTCATCACTGTGTACCCATTTCATATCAACATCGTCAATGAAACGGAACCATGAGAGCGGCTGTGTAGGAGAGGTTTGCAAAAGACGTTCCTCTAATTCCCCCATAAATATGTTGGCATAGGATGGGGCCATTTTAGTTCCCATTGCTGTTCCATTGACTTGAAGGAAGTTTTCCCCGTTGAAAGTGAAATTGTTATGCTTAAGTACCAGTGTAAGCATTTCAACCAAACATTCTGTTGGAGGTTCTTTAATCGTTCGCTGTTCCCACACTTTGCTGCAAGCTTCTATTCCGTCATCATGTGGTATGTTGGTATAAAGGGAGGTTACATCCATAGTCACAAGTTTGGTATTTGGAGGTATGTTAAGGTTGTTCATTTTCTTTAGGTAGTCAGTAGTGTCTTTGATATGTGATGGCAATTTTTCAACGAAAGGTCGGAGGTGGAAATCGACAAACTCGGATATTTTTTCTGTTGGATGGCCGTTGGCAGAAACAATAGGTCTACCAGGATTGTTTTCTTTATGCATTTTAGTGAGGTGGTAAAAGCGTCCCGCCTTGGGATCTTCAGGGCGAATATACTCTAAGGTTTTGTCGTCTATGTCATTGTACCCACGTTTCTTTAAGTGATGGCGTAAGTCTCCCAGTCTTTGTTTCGTTGTTTCTTCAGTTGAACATATTCTTTTCACACGGATGGCTTGACTATAGGGTATACTTTTGAAGCAGTGTTTTGGATGACAGCTGTTGGGGGAGAGATATTGATGTTTGTCTGTGGGTTTGCAATAAATGTCAGTTTTCAAAATTCCATTCTCAAGTGTGGTACAGGTATCCAGAAATGACATTTTTGTATCCGATACTTCGTGAGTAAATTTAATTGATGGATGAATATTGTTGGCATGATTAAAGAAATCTTGAAGTTCTTCATCACTGTGTACCCATTTCATATCAACATCGTCAATGAAACGGAACCATGAGAGCGGCTGTGTAGGAGAGGTTTGCAAAAGACGTTCCTCTAATTCCCCCATAAATATGTTGGCATAGGATGGGGCCATTTTAGTTCCCATTGCTGTTCCATTGACTTGAAGGAAGTTTTCCCCGTTGAAAGTGAAATTGTTATGCTTAAGTACCAGTGTAAGCATTTCAACCAAACATTCTGTTGGAGGTTCTTTAATCGTTCGCTGTTCCCACACTTTGCTGCAAGCTTCTATTCCGTCATCATGTGGTATGTTGGTATAAAGGGAGGTTACATCCATAGTCACAAGTTTGGTATTTGGAGGTATGTTAAGGTTGTTCATTTTCTTTAGGTAGTCAGTAGTGTCTTTGATATGTGATGGCAATTTTCAACGAAAGGTCGGAGGTGGAAATCGACAAACTCGGATATTTTTTCTGTTGGATGGCCGTTGGCAGAAACAATAGGTCTACCAGGATTGTTTTCTTTATGTATTTTAGGGAGGAGGTAAAAGCGTCCCGCCTTGGGATCTTCAGGGCGAAGATACTCTAAGGTTTTGTCGTCTATGTCACCACGAGAATGCATTTCAGTTAATGAGTTGTTGATCTTCTTGGTAAATTCTATCGTGGGATCCGAGTCCAGTTTTTTATAGAATCTTTCGTCTGACAATTGTCTTTTTGCTTCTTGTAAGTAGTCTGTTTTGTCCATGACAACAACAGCACTCCCTTTGTCTGCTGGTTTAATAACAATGTCATCTCTTTGTTGTAGATCTTTGAGTGCTTTTCTTTCTGATGGTGTCAAGTTGTCTGTAGTTGGTACATACAAGTCGGCGTTGCGTTTGATATCCGACTTTATCAGGTCAATTACTGATTCTAGCCTGGTGTTTCTGCTAGGTTTTGGGATCCAATTGCTTTTCTTTCTGAACCTAGGGATTTCTTGAACTTCATCCGAGTCAGAGCCATCTGAGCTGAGATCTTCGCTCTCCTCTTTTTTAGAATTAAAGTAATCCTTAATTCTGAGTCGTCTTGCAAACTGGTTAAGATCTTCCTCCAGTTCCCTTGTGTTAATTTTAGGTGGATTCGGACAAAAATTCAGGCCTTTGGAGAGTAAAGACGACTCCGGTGTACTGAGGGGTTTGCTTGAGAGATTAACAACAACATTAGAATTTTTGTCAGAAGTCTTAGATTTGCGTCTAAAGCGGCGACCTCGGGGTTTTTTAATTATTGTTTGAATGGCTGAGAATTTTGATTTGGTGAATTTAAGACCGTCCCTCTTGAATTTAGATTCCTGTTTTTTGGCAAATTTGTCATCCTCAATATTTTGTATTTCAGTCAATCTACGATGAATATTAGAATATTCATCCGTTGAGAGATCATTTTTACTTTTTGAAAGTAATTCCGAAAGTCGTTTGTTTAGGATTTTCTTTTGAAAGTGAACATCATCTAAAAGAATTTTTAGTAGACGTGTTGAGCACTCAAAAAGAATTCTATTCCAACGTCTGTTGAAATTATTAGTTTTGACTCCAGGTGTTTGTGGAGCAAGTTTGATTTGAAGACCCTTAGGTACCTTTTCGGCAGATATGTAACAACTAAAATTTGAAATATGGTGTTCAATTTTAATCAGATTTTGTTTGATGTTTCTGATATCTTTAAAATACAAATTGTAATCCATGTGAATAGGTTTTTACGGATTATATTCAAAAACATAATACAGACTCCTTAAAAAATAAATAATAAACGTCTGAAAGAAGTAGCCAACGTATCAACCTACGGGATGTCGGATCGAAAACAAAAAAGTTAACGATACTGTGCAAACAAAAATGATAAATAAACTTCTAAAATGGTGCACAACAACATCAAATATGATGTTAAAATAAAATAATAATTAAAGTCAAAAGACAATAATTAATAATCAAATTTGCGGATATTTCGCTGGACCGACCAGCTTCATCAGCGCTTGTAATCTGATATGATGATAATAAATTACGTAATCAAGATCTGTGACGTATGTCTAAAATCCTGAACTTTATGTTTGAACATCTCATTTAATCCTCAACATGAAAAATAATAAAATTGAACAAAATACAATAAAATATAATGTTTGGACAGTAAAATCTTGAAAAACTATGGTTAAAATAAATAATAAAGCTATAAATAATAGCTATTATATGGGAGCTCAAAACAACAATCTAAACACATAGTGAAAATAGTTTAAGAAACAAGGTCACCAAAACAGACGAAATAGCAAAATTGTAAATAATGAAAGAATGAAAATTCACAAGAAATGGCACTGAAAACTTTAAGAACTTAGTTGCAGAAGGCCAATTGACTATATTTTCTTATTTATTCCATTTGGATGAAGTGTTTTCAATTCATGGATCCAAAAGCTCTCTTTTTTCTGTCTTCGTTCATCGCTCCAGCTTTGACTATGGTCTATGATGGTTAATTTGGATCTGACAAAGTCATCCAGGGTGTGGCCCGGCGACACGAAATGTTGACTCACGGGCAAGAATGGTTTTTTTGTTAGGTCACTTCTGTGCCCATTCATCCTTTTGTTGAAGGGCTGGGAACTTTCACCTATGTATTGCAACCCACAAACGTGACATGTAATGAGATATATGACATTTGGTGTTTTGCAAAAAGTGTTACAGTATATCCTATAAACCTTTCCTGTCACATTGCTCTGGAACTCGTTTGTGGATTGCAATTGGCAGCAACTCTTGCACCGTTTCTCTCCACAAGGTTTACATTGGCCGACTGCTGTTGAAGGTGCAGAGACCGCAGCTTTCACCAATGAATCCTTTATGCTTCTCGGTCGCCGAAATGCCACAACCGGTGGTTCAGGGAATAGCTTTGACAGAGTTTCACTTTTCTCTATTTCTTTCCAGTGATGAAGTATAATGTTAGAAATGTCTTGTAAGCATGGATGGTACGTGATGACAAGGGGAACTCTCTTGTTCAACTTTTTTTCTTTATACTGTAAAAGCTCACTGCGGTCTAATGTATTTGCTTTTGAGAATCCTCTATCAATGACTTTGTCATTGTACCCACGTTTCTTTAAGTGATGGCGTAAGTTTCCCAGTCTTTGTTTCGTTGTTTCTTCAGTTGAACATATTCTTTTCACACGGATGGCTTGACTATAGGGTATACTTTTGAAGCAGTGTTTTGGATGACAGCTGTTGGGGGAGAGATATTGATGTTTGTCTGTGGGTTTGCAATAAATGTCAGTTTTCAAAATTCCATTCTCAAGTGTGGTACATGTACAGGTATCCAGAAATGACATTTTTGTATCCGATACTTCGTGAGTAAATTTAATTGATGGATGAATATTGTTGGCATGATTAAAGAAATCTTGAAGTTCTTCATCACTGTGTACCCATTTCATATCAACATCGTCAATGAAACGGAACCATGAGAGCGGCTGTGTAGGAGAGGTTTGCAAAAGACGTTCCTCTAATTCCCCCATAAATATGTTGGCATAGGATGGGGCCATTTTAGTTCCCATTGCTGTTCCATTGACTTGAAGGAAGTTTTCCCCGTTGAAAGTGAAATTGTTATGCTTAAGTACCAGTGTAAGCATTTCAACCAAACATTCTGTTGGAGGTTCTTTAATCGTTCGCTGTTCCCACACTTTGCTGCAAGCTTCTATTCCGTCATCATGTGGTATGTTGGTATAAAGGGAGGTTACATCCATAGTCACAAGTTTGGTATTTGGAGGTATGTTAAGGTTGTTCATTTTCTTTAGGTAGTCAGTAGTGTCTTTGATATGTGATGGCAATTTTTCAACGAAAGGTCGGAGGTGGAAATCGACAAACTCGGATATTTTTTCTGTTGGATGGCCGTTGGCAGAAACAATAGGTCTACCAGGATTGTTTTCTGTATGCATTTTAGGGAGGAGGTAAAAGCGTCCCGCCTTGGGATCTTCAGGGCGAAGATACTCTAAGGTTTTGTCGTCTATGTCATTGTACCCACGTTTCTTTAAGTGATGGCGTAAGTCTCCCAGTCTTTGTTTCGTTGTTTCTTCAGTTGAACATATTCTTTTCACACGGATGGCTTGACTATAGGGTATACTTTTGAAGCAGTGTTTTGGATGACAGCTGTTGGGGGAGAGATATTGATGTTTGTCTGTGGGTTTGCAATAAATGTCAGTTTTCAAAATTCCATTCTCAAGTGTGGTACAGGTATCCAGAAATGACATTTTTGTATCCGATACTTCGTGAGTAAATTTAATTGATGGATGAATATTGTTGGCATGATTAAAGAAATCTTGAAGTTCTTCATCACTGTGTACCCATTTCATATCAACATCGTCAATGAAACGGAACCATGAGAGCGGCTGTGTAGGAGAGGTTTGCAAAAGACGTTCCTCTAATTCCCCCATAAATATGTTGGCATAGGATGGGGCCATTTTAGTTCCCATTGCTGTTCCATTGACTTGAAGGAAGTTTTCCCCGTTGAAAGTGAAATTGTTATGCTGCTGACAAAGGGTGTGCTGTTGTTGTCATGGACAAAACAGACTACTTACAAGAAGCAAAAAGACAATTGTCAGACGAAAGATTCTATAAAAAACTGGACTCGGATCCCACGATAGAATTTACCAAGAAGATCAACAACTCATTAACTGATATGCATTCTCGTGGTGACATAGACGACAAAACCTTAGAGTATCTTCGTCCTGAAGATCCCAAGGCGGGACGCTTTTACCTCCTCCCTAAAATACATAAAGAAAACAATCCTGGTAGACCTATTGTTTCTGCCAACGGCCATCCAACAGAAAAAATATCCGAGTTTGTCGATTTCCACCTCCGACCTTTCGTTGAAAAATTGCCATCACATATCAAAGACACTACTGACTACCTAAAGAAAATGAACAACCTTAACATACCTCCAAATAACAAACTTGTGACTATGGATGTAACCTCCCTTTATACCAACATACCACATGATGACGGAATAGAAGCTTGCAGCAAAGTGTGGGAACAGCGAACGATTAAAGAACCTCCAACAGAATGTTTGGTTGAAATGCTTACACTGGTACTTAAGCATAACAATTTCACTTTCAACGGGGAAAACTTCCTTCAAGTCAATGGAACAGCAATGGGAACTAAAATGGCCCCATCCTATGCCAACATATTTATGGGGGAATTAGAGGAACGTCTTTTGCAAACCTCTCCTACACAGCCGCTCTCATGGTTCCGTTTCATTGACGATGTTGATATGAAATGGGTACACAGTGATGAAGAACTTCAAGATTTCTTTAATCATGCCAACAATATTCATCCATCAATTAAATTTACTCACGAAGTATCGGATACAAAAATGTCATTTCTGGATACCTGTACATGTACCACACTTGAGAATGGAATTTTGAAAACTGACATTTATTGCAAACCCACAGACAAACATCAATATCTCTCCCCCAACAGCTGTCATCCAAAACACTGCTTCAAAAGTATACCCTATAGTCAAGCCATCCGTGTGAAAAGAATATGTTCAACTGAAGAAACAACGAAACAAAGACTGGGAGACTTACGCCATCACTTAAAGAAACGTGGGTACAATGACAAAGTCATTGATAGAGGATTCTCAAAAGCAAATACATTAGACCGCAGTGAGCTTTTACAGTATAAAGAAAAAAAGTTGAACAAGAGAGTTCCCCTTGTCATCACGTACCATCCATGCTTACAAGACATTTCTAACATTATACTTCATCACTGGAAAGAAATAGAGAAAAGTGAAACTCTGTCAAAGCTATTCCCTGAACCACCGGTTGTGGCATTTCGGCGACCGAGAAGCATAAAGGATTCATTGGTGAAAGCTGCGGTCTCTGCACCTTCAACAGCAGTCGGCCAATGTAAACCTTGTGGAGACAAACGGTGCAAGAGTTGCTGCCAATTGCAATCCACAAACGAGTTCCAGAGCAATGTGACAGGAAAGGTTTATAGGATATACTGTAACACTTTTTGCAAAACACCAAATGTCATATATCTCATTACATGTCACGTTTGTGGGTTGCAATACATAGGTGAAAGTTCCCAGCCCTTCAACAAAAGGATGAATGGGCACAGAAGTGACCTAACAAAAAAACCATTCTTGCCCTTGAGTCAACATTTCGTGTCGCCGGGCCACACCCTGGATGACTTTGTCAGATCCAAATTAACCATCATAGACCATAGTCAAAGTTGGAGCGATGAACGAAGACAGAAAAAAGAGAGCTTTTGGATCCATGAATTGAAAACACTTCATCCAAATGGAATAAATAAGAAAATATAGTCAATTGGCCTTCTGCAACTAAGTTCTTAAAGTTTTCAGTGCCATTTCTTGTGAATTTTCATTCTTTCATTATTTACAATTTTGCTATTTCGTCTGTTTTGGTGACCTTGTTTCTTAAACTATTTTCACTATGTGTTTAGATTGTTGTTTTGAGCTCCCATATAATAGCTATTATTTATAGCTTTATTATTTATTTTAACCATAGTTTTTCAAGATTTTACTGTCCAAACATTATATTTTATTGTATTTTGTTCAATTTTATTATTTTTCATGTTGAGGATTAAATGAGATGTTCAAACATAAAGTTCAGGATTTTAGACATACGTCACAGATCTTGATTACGTAATTTATTATCATCATATCAGATTACAAGCGCTGATGAAGCTGGTCGGTCCAGCGAAATATCCGCAAATTTGATTATTAATTATTGTCTTTTGACTTTAATTATTATTTTATTTTAACATCATATTTGATGTTGTTGTGCACCATTTTAGAAGTTTATTTATCATTTTTGTTTGCACAGTATCGTTAACTTTTTTGTTTTCGATCCGACATCCCGTAGGTTGATACGTTGGCTACTTCTTTCAGACGTTTATACAGTTAAATATATACACAAAGGCATTTTGATATTGTCATAACAGGGTTCAGAGGAGAAGATTTTGAAATTGTGTATATACGACGATGGACAAATAGTGATGGTATAGTCTATATGTCCAGGTGAGCTAAAACAAAGGTATTGATTAAAATGAACATGAAAGTAGGATTTGGACACTGGAAAGTGGGGAAAGTCGGACAACCTAGCCCCCCATCCCTAGACTTTCCATGACAAGAAGTTTTTCCATGATAAAATGAGTTATTTCCATGCGTTTCCATGGAATTCCATGGAAAATTGTCCATGTTCAGCAGTAAGAAATATTTTTCCATGGATTACCATGGAAAGTTGATAAACCATGGAAAAAATTCCATGGAATTCCATGGAAAATAAAATATTAAGTCATGGAAATGGTCTTAGAAATGGAAACTCATGGAAAGTAAGAATTCTAATCAAATTAATCATGGAACATCAAGAACTTAGAAATGAATTGGCATGGAATCTGACTTTGGGTGCAAAGAGTGCATCATCGGCTTTTTAATTCATGGAAGAGACATTCATGGTGTGGGGAAATGATAATACTTTTCTATAATATACGACTGAGAAGAAGTAAACTATAGCCATGTGAGTTCAATTATGATTTTTTTTAGTATTTCAAACATTCACTAAATTTTCAGGGTTGAATATTTTCGTCACAGATTTCTCAGCAACTATTAATTGAAGGCTTTTAATATTTGGTATGAAGCTTCAGGTAGGAGTCCCATATGGTGGGATACATTTTCAGATCCGTCGATCAGCTTCTTCCTGTTAAACGAGCCGACTAAGATTTTTTTCACTTAATTTTCAGGGTTGAAAATTTTGGTCACAGATTTCTCAGCAACTATTAGTCAAAGGCTTTTTTATATTTTGTTCATAGCTTTAGGTAGGAGTCCCAAATGGTGGGATGCATTTTCAAGTCTGTCACTCATTTTTTTCCTGTTTAACGAGCCGACTTGGAAATACAACAACTCGAAATAGATATTCTCTTCCATTATGTGGATGCGTGGGGTCCATAGAAATACCCAAGAATACCCAAAAATACCCAAGAATACCCCAAATACCCAAGAATATCTTAAATAAAGTAGAAAATATGCATTGAAGATTAAATATTGAATTATTTTTCGATAAAAACATGTTTTAGATTAATATGCATTATTTTTCAATGCCGTATGCCACATTTTTGGGTATTCTTGGATATTTCTATGATCTAATCTCGTGTGATTAATCAGGTGTGAAAACATAAACTCTTGCTTATTTTTTACTTATGTATAATTATAAAATTGTATATTAGGAATATATTACACGAGGTAAATCCTCTATACGGACTATAAAACCAAAAGAAAAGAGAGTTCTCAATATCGTCTATTTTCTAACAGATTTAATCTGCACAACAGAAATGTATTTTGTAACACATAATCGGTATTTTAAGTATGTGTATCCCGGACACGGGCTAAATATTTCAAAATGCTTGAAAATCTCTATTACTGAATGTTCTATTTTTTTATATTTAAAACTAAAAGTTTTTTTTTAATGTTTAGGCTCATGATAGACCATTTCGACCCCCCACGACAACGTTAAGGCCATGGGCGCGTGGGGGTGGCATACATTTTTGGGGCTTTTAAATATATTTTTTAAACATTTAAATTAACTTTAAATTTATTTTACAGAAGGGGACTTGTGGACCATTTTAAAACTACATATAGACACCCTGCGCAAGGCTCGGGCGTGCCTTAATAGAACGGGAGAACAATTATTAAGGTTTTATGTTAAAAAAAAATAAAACTATCTAGACACCCATCTTCGCTTGCCAAGGGTTACGATCCGCGCTAGCGAAGATGCTAGACACCCTGCACGAGGCTCGGGCGTGCCTATGATATTAACAAATCCCTAGATTATCAAAGGAAAGCCCATTTCTGGACATAAAACAAGAAACAGATAGTAGAAAATGACAAACAAAAGCTTTGAAAAGGATTCCTGGCTTAGGACAGGCACATATAAAATGTGGCGGGGTTAAACTAGTTTTTTTTGTCCCAACCTTCCCCTTATTGTTTATCTTGTACAAAGCACAATTACAGCGATCAAATCTGTCGGTTTTGTGTGATGGTATAATACTAAATCATTAGTTGTTTGACGTGTTATGTTGGATTTAGAATCGATATGTTTGATTTTTTACATCAGTCGATAAATGCTTCTTAGCTAGCTGCCAGTGACTGCGAATGTTTTCAAGGGAGTTCCTTGACGTTACGTTGTTCTCGTATAGTACTCTTGTCTCAGGTTCTCTCTTGATGAATTGGACTTTTATCGATTTGATTTTTAAAGTGTGTTATTTTTGTGCTTTTTACAATATTATCAATAGGGGGAAGGTTGGGCCCAAAAAACTAGTTTAACCCCGCCTCATTTTATATGTGCCTGTCCTAAGCCAGGAATCTTTGTCAAAGCTTTTGTTTGTCTCTGCCATCTCTTTATTTATTGTTCTATGTCCAGATATGGGTCTTAAGTTGATAATTAAGGGATTGGTTTTGAAACTTATGTATTGTATTTTTAGTCTTGGGCCAATGCAAGATGGCGAGCAGCGACCTATGGTCATGTTGAAGACTGCTGGCCGTTTTCCACGGTGCGTCTTTTTACCACAGAACACCACAGAATACAACAGAACACAGCAGAATACCACAGAACGCTATTAAAACACTAAAAACCAGTTTTAAATAAATAGAAAATAAACCAGATTCCACGTTTTGCTTAAATCATTACCGATTTAATAAGTTATTGGCAATACACAAGTACCACAGAACACCTTACCGCTACACTACCAAATCTGCGTGCATTACTTGCATTGACTACAAATTTTATACCTATGTCAGTTTTTCTTCTTTTTATTTAACTTTAATAAGTTTTCGTAAGTAATCTTTCATAATACATTTTAAATACGTATTGCTGATTTTTGTTTGTTACTTCTTAGTTATCAATATTGTACGTAGATGTACTACGTATTCACTAAAATAGTCGATTGTTTAAAAAAAAATCAAACATTTTTGTTTAGAATGTGAAAACTAAAATAAAATTTACGTAAAATTTTATGTTGAACACAAGTCTTTAACTTATTTTATGATTTATTATAGTTCTGTGGTATTCTGTGGTGTTCTGTGGTAAAAAGACATTCCCGATTCTTTATGTTGGTAGTGTCGCGTACACTTATTCTACATCTCTTTATCGTCTATCCATAGACGATATGTTTTACATCTTTAAATGATCCGAAGCACAGCTGACCTTAGACCCCGGCTCTAGACCAACAATAATTGCCTTCAATGAAATCTTACAGGAAAAACTGTACCACAAACATTCCGAATTGCAAAAAAACAAAAAAAAAAAACAAAACAAAAAAAAACAAAAACAAAAACAGCAGACCAAGGGCACACTGAATAAAACCAAGATTCCTTTTTTTATTTTATTGGTTTTCGAATACAAGTAGCAAACATTACAATTACCTGATGACTAATTGACACCTATATTCCAAAAATACCGACCGCTAATGACCACAGCCGGTATATCGATAAGAAAAACACTTTTTCAAAAATATCTTTTTTTTTACATGTATTTTTTATTGCTTTTATTATTACATATAGAATGATATTTAAAAATTAATTCAGTAATGTCCGTCTAGGGCTAAGTGCACTTAGGTATTGACTGCACTTGCGGTTATAACAAAGAATTTTAAAAATCAATGAGCCGATAAAATGTTCTTACAAAACTTGGAATTCAAAGTCTATATACATTTTGTTCAATAATCAATCGTCGAGTGATAAGATATAATGTAAACATAAAACGATCTTATATTGTGGACCGGTGTTTATATTGCCATTTTTCCCCCATGCCAGTTTTTCCCCCCGGAAAAACTGGATCGATCTAGTTTTTCCCCCTGGGGGAAAAACTGGATCATTGCCATTTTCCCCCCTAGGAAAAATGATAATACGTATATATATTGTAGACTTTCCCCATGCCAGTTTTTCCCCCTTGATGTTAAGCATTATTTTTAGCTTTTCAGTGGATATATGCTAACCAGTCTGTGATTTTTCATGAAAAATTTAGCTGTTATATGATTTAAACGCTTTTTCTAGTAAAAAAAAAGATATTTAAAGCTATTATCTTATTAATAATTTCATTTATTTCCAACTCTTAAACTCTTTTCTATATGAACGTTTTCAGTATTGAAAGCAACTTTGAATAATGAAAAAAAAACAGGCTTTAAACTTAAAAGTAAAGGATATGAAATTTTAGTAAAATATTTGAAATCAGCTTTTTGGGGGAAATATTGATGAATTGATCCTTACTTGAAAATGTTATTTGCCTTGTGTTTTGTTTTTGTTTTTTTTTAGCAAATCAGCAACCATGTGTGTCAATTTTGTGTGATGATACATTCCCAAATCATTAGCTGTTTGAAGTGTTGTGTTGGATTTGAAATCGTCGTACTTTGATTTTTTACATCAGTCGAAAGGTGTTTCTAAGCTAGCTGTCAGTAAATTCGAGTGCGCTCAAAAGAGTTCCTCTACGTCCCGTTTTTCCTGGTGTCTTTATGTCTCAGATTATCTATTGTTGAATTGAACTTCTGTTCATTTGATTTTTACCATATGTACGTGTTATTTTTGTGCTTTGTTATCAATAAGGGAAAGGTTGAGCCAAATTAAAAACTAATTTGACCCGTCATATTTTATATGTGACCGTTCGTAGCTTAAAAGTCTTTCTTTAATGGTTTGCTTAATCTTTATCAAAGCTGATGTTTGTGTTTGTCGACTTTATGTTATTTGTTCTTTGCTAAGAAGGGGGGTCTTCCTTTGGTTTCATAAAATTGGTCTTAAATCATAAGCATTACATTTACAATACAGGGCCAACTGCAAAACAGCGAGCAGCGACCACTGGTCATATTGAAGGCTCCTGGTTGTTGTTTTTTTCATTGCGGATTTTTTAATTGTTGTTTATATAGTAGGTTATGTTGTGTGCACTAACTTTTATTATAAGTTTGAATGTCCCAACGACGATATTTCGGAATAGGGTATAAAATGTTTAGTCCGTCCGTATAAAAAAATACTGCCACATTCGCAGAAGGAATGATTTGAATTTTCGAGATGTAAAATGTATGCTCTAGGAGATGTTTAGACCAATAAACCTTTAAACATTTCTGTTTGGTGTCGTTGGCGCGACAAAAAATATGTCTCATAGAATAATTTGTCTTTATCGAGGATTATGTTTGCACTCTTAAGAAAAGGGTCCTCTTTGACGTTTTATGTTAAGTTTTGAATCTTATATTTGAGTCTAGATCCAGCTGCAAAACAGCGATCAGGGAACACTGGTCACATTCAAAACTGCTGGCGGTTTTTCAATGTGGATGTTTGGGAGTATATATATTAACAACCCGTCTGTGTGTTTTATCTCGAAAGCACAGCTCGTCCTTAACCGCTTGAACCATAGAAATATCGATTTTTTATTTTATCGTTACGTCGGTGACGTTACATCATAAGGGGGAAAATTGAGCTTTTGGCTTATAAAGGGGGAAAAACTGGACTGATCCTATTTTTCCCCCGGGGGAAAAACTGGATCGATCCTATTCTTCCGGGGGGAAAAACTGGATCGGTCCAGATTTTCCCCCCGGAAAAACTGGCATGGGGGAAAATCTACAATAGAACACCGGAAGGAATTAATTTATTGGGCCGACATGTGTACAGCAATATTTCGCCATTTATGGAACTCCGTAATTATTTTACAATATGTTATTAAATACCCTATTTATTAACATGTTATAAAATAAATATTGAGCTCAATAAATGAATTATTTACATGTTATTAAATAATTATTGATCTCAATATGTTAATAAAAAGGAAATAAAGTCCACTTTGGCTTTAGTCTCGAACCCAGACTCATAGTGAGTCTGGATTACTTATGTATAATTTTTGTTATCAATAGATGGCGCTTATAATTTCTAATGTTATTATTTTTATATATTGTGCTATATTTAGTGACGATATTCCCATAAAAAAAGCATCGGAAGTTGAAGGTCGTAATCGAGCACGGTTAACTTAAATGACCTTAGGCACGGACCATTTGATTTTCTGGGGGGGCCTGGGATTTTTTTGAAAAAAATTTCCCTGCCCTGAGTTTTGTAAAAAAAAATAATCTGGCCAGGACCTAGGTTGAAAAAAAATAATCTGGTTTCAATCTTGCCAATTGAAAAAAAAAATAATCTTGCCAACAAAATTTCCTTGCTTAGTATGTGTGTGAAAAAAATAATCTGGCCTGCAAAGCGGGCGAAAAAAATTTCCCGGCTCAAGGTAAAATCCCAGGACCCCAGAAAATCAAATGGTCCGTGCCTTAAAGAACAACGTGGGACATCAGGTATTCAAACTTTATCTATATTTATTAATTTAACGCATTTTCTTTAAATTGTCTTGGTAATTTGTACATGTATACAAATACACAGTAAAACAACAATTTTTGTTTTTAAACCGAAACAAGACTGAAGTTGATTCAAAAGCAAACCCTAAAAGTACAAGTGTACACTGTCAGATATTTTTGTTACTCGAATCATATAGTATAAGATATCTTTTACTTCCAAAATTCCATGAAGACTATGATTGAAAGGAAGGGTTTCCCTTTTTACCGAATTAAAATGTTGATGTTATAATAGCCAGTTCAGTTTTGTTTTCATTTTCTCAGGCAGATCAGACTAGGGAATTGGTGTACTACTGACCACTACTGTTCTTATATTGACTCTAAGACCCGCTTTATGGATCCTAAAGACTGGCAGTTATTTTGAAGATGAGGTAAGATGTGACACCATTTTGGTTTTTTTTCACTTTTTCTTATTTGTTAATGTTTATCAACTTAATTAGACTCAGACTAGGTTAATTGTTTAATAACTTATCAGTGTTTCCTATTTTCCTTCTTTTATATACATGTATATATGTTTTTTCTTTGAACATATAGGTCTTGCTTTTGCTCCTGTTCCATCTACCTGTATTCTGTATATTTATTTTATATATACCTTATTATTGTGTCTTTATATCATACCATCATATTAAATTGTTCTTTTTTTATATTTCAGGCCTAGCTGTTGCACCACATTCTAAAGAAGCATTTTTAATAAAGAAACGTTTTCATGATTGTTTACCTAAAACAAGGATCACATTTAAATAAGAGTCTGACACTCGAAATCAGCAAGATTTTTATTTAAAAATAAAAAATACAACCAGTTTCCAGAATTAATGAAATGTTCTAACAAAGAGAGCATGCACAGTCTACATTATCAACAGCAATTTTAAAAAACCTGCAATGGAAAAAAATCAACTGACAATATTTGCATTTGAACCTTGATTAAAAAAATTCAAAAACGGAATGAACAACTACTGGCTATATATAGTCTACATGTACATTTAAAAACAAATCAAGTTTATAGATTTTTAATCCATGTCAACTGTGGAGAAAAGGAGGGATTCAAACTTTTTAAAGCAAAATCTATATGAATTATTTTTTAAATAAGAGAAAAGGGACAGGTTCGTTCTGACCCCTTTCCCCATCTTCCTTTTCATTCGCCAATAATCCCCCATTTCAGCCCTGAAGGGGTATATGTATAAGTAAAAATTAGACTGATCAAAACTGAAAAAAAAATACGCCAAAACGGGTAGGATATGGTATAATATATTGATATTTCAAGGAGTAACCTCTCATCATGCAGTAGCATTTGAATCAATACATTGGCAGGTCAAAAAAGAACATTACTCAAAAGTTTAAACCAAAACGTTGCAATGATAATATCACGTTAAGAATTTTGATGCAAATATTTAAAGGAGGTTAATGAGATACGTGACATTATTAGATAGTTATATATTTTGTTAATTGCAAAATTGCCAAACAATACACTTTGTTTCGCGTGAAAATCGTTTCGTACAAATTCAACGCTCAAAGCTCATCAGAGGCGCTCTATCAAACAAACACTTCAGTAGACTATAGTATGTAGATCAACCAATAAAAGCTGTGTGTGACCCGTATGTTTGACTATAAAAACTATTGAAAACGAAGTTCATAGTTGTCTTCCAGAATTCCGACCAGTACCTCCCCGTGGTGGAAGACGGGCCCTGCTCCAGCGATAACAAAGGATACTCTGGAGCAGCTAACACTGGCGGTGGTGTGTCATGGGCTGGACGACCCATGGCACATAGCGAGTCTATACCTGTAGAGGTATAAGTCGACGCAGAGGGGCTTTCCCCTAGTCGCGACTATAAATACCCATCAGTCAGTTCATAGTTCAGTCTTCCAGAATTCCGACCAGTACCTCCCCGTGGTGGAAGACGGGCCCTGCTCCAGCGATAACAAAGGATACTCTGGAGCAGCTAACACTGGCGGTGGTGTGTCATGGGCTGGACGACCCATGGCACATAGCGAGTCTATACCGATTGGTATAAGTCGACGCAGAGGGGCTTTCCCCTAGTCGCGACTATAAATACCCATAGTAGAGTAATACGTCTGTAAAACAAGGTCGCATGAGAGCGGACGATTCTCATTTGTACGTGTAAAAATAAAAGAAATTTACAAAATAAGTTATAAATTGTGCAGTCTTTGGCTTTTGTTTTGAATCTAGGCTGATCAGATGTGTTCTACAAAGAGAAAGAATATGCAGAACACTAATTGATATTAAATTCTATCTAATGGGAAAAGCATAGAAAAATATATAATAACACACTGTCTGATCGGAATACAACTGAAGCTTCCTATACGTTTTGCATGTTCAGTCCGTTTGGCCAGGACTCCACTGCGATATTTAAGCAAAATGTTTGTGTTGTGTATAATCCTTAATGATAAGAACTTTGGCAAAGCATTTGTTTGTCCTTGTCATCCTGTGTTAACTATTCTATGTCAAGAATTGGGTCTTTCGTCGACGTTGGTGATTTAGGGATTGGTTTTGAAACTTTTGTAGTGTATTTCAAGTCTTCGGCCAATGCAAGACGGCAAACAGCTAGTGACCTCTGGTCATGTTGAAGACTGCTGTTTTCCGTTGTGATTTCTTAAATTGCTGTTTGTTTATGTTTGTTGTGTCGCGTACACTCATTCCACATCTCAATATCGTCAAATGTTAATGGTAAATTTAACATATAAGGCACAGACCATTTGATTTTCTAGGGGGGGGGGGGGGGGCTGAGATTTTTTTGAAAAAAAATTCCCGGTCCTGATTTTTGTAAAAAAAAAAATCTTGCCAGCACCTAGGTTGAAAAAATAATCTGGCTTCAATCTTGGCAATTGAAAAAAAAATCATCTGGCCAACAAAATATTCTTGCTTAGTATGTGTGTTAGAAAAATAATCTGGCCCGCAAAGCGGGCGAAAAAAATTTCCCGGCTCAAGGAAAAATCCCCCCCCCCCCCCAACAAAAAAATTAAATGGTCCGTGTCCAAGTACAATGATTAAAAAACTGTACAATGACCACGCGATTAATTAAGTTTTGACGTCTTATACAGATACGCTATTTTTGTATACTACTATAGTGATTCTATTCGAATTTTCTGCAAATTTGAGTAACTGTTTCAGAAATTATAGGCCTCCGTGTTTAAAATGTATTTAGCTCATTGTTTATCTCTAGCGTACATTTTTAATTTTATAAATAATGTGAAAAAGGAGTAGGCAAAGTCTTTATACCACATGGGCTTGAATTCTGGTCAATTCAAATTTAAAATGTGGGTTTTTAAAGTAGTTTTTTTTTGGGGGGGGGTCGATTTTTTAAAAGTTGATATAAAATGACCATAATTTAAAATCCTAGATATATGGTTAATACGGCATATTGCTTATTAAAATGTATTTTAAGTCAAATCATACTTAGTATGCACGCTCGATTTTATAGAACAGTTACACAATATCTATTTAAATGTCCATATCTATTTTGATGTTTACTACGTAAGCAGGTGTTTTTCAAGGTCTGTCGAATACTTTCGGGATTTTGCGTTTAAACTTACGAAAGAACAAAATAACCTTACCTATGTTATTTTGTTCGATCTTTTCTGTTTTTTAGCATCAGCTAGCTAATAAAGTCGAGGAGTTCCGAAAACCGTTGAATAACAAAAATTATACAGAAGTAATCCAGACTCACTACCTTGGTAGAGTGAGTTTGGGTTCGAGACTACTTTGGCTTGCCATAATATAACACTAAATTTCAAGGGGATCTTTGATCACTAAAATGTAAATTGTGCATGTCAGAATTTGACAAAACGGAAATTTCAGCTCAACAATGGGATATCAAATGTTATTTATATCTTTATAATTTCTTTATTATTTCGCCACGAAATCTCCGATTCGTGACCAGCACCGTCAGAGTTAGCCATAGTTATCAGAGTTAGGATATATCTGAAATGTTGTCCCACTCCCACCATGAGGGGGTTCTGATCGGATTTAGGGAGTGATGTAGTACCCTTTGTTGATTGAACTTCCATCTATATAGAAAATCAAGGCATTTATATAACGGGTACATGTTGGGTATTGTCAGTACTAAGGTATGTAGATGGATGAATGTCGTAATAATTTATATTCAAAACACACAAATTATCAAAATTTTCACTTATCTAGCATATTGTTTTAATTGCAGACCTAAAACGTTTTCAAAATACTGGTCATTCAAATGATTTTTATTTTATTTTTATACTTTCTATTTATAAAGGGGATTAACTCCGCTCAGCATTTTCATAACCCGAAATCTACGCCTAACTACTTAGTATAGGGGTTATAATTGTCTTCGGGTTCGCATTACATGTTTTGTAAATAATAATGCGCGTAAAAATATATTCCTGCATAAGACATTGCAAAACGTTAATTAATGAACAGATGAAAATATTCTGGAAATTGATTTTCATATAATTATTAATTTTTTCGAATATGAGTTTGTATTACAGTAAATATCAAACATGTATATGCATTGAAGCTACGAATGTAGTAATATGTAAAAGTAGTCCACGAAGCTTCACTCTAACGTCGCCATTTTTAAGAGATAATGTGCTGCATTGTTCATTAACCTCTTCAACATGTAGTTTAAGATTTTACTTTTCAATTGTTAATTTTTTGAAATTATCTGTTCAAAATGTAGTATTCCAAAGTGGTTATGAACTTTGAACAACTTAAACTGACTATAAAACATAGCATTGTTTGTTTTGTTCTTTTATTAGATGTATCGACCTACTTCCTTGTTTATATATGGTATAAATGACCATAAATCCCGGATATAAATATAGTAAATAAGCGATGGTTCGTCACGTGTGATTTTCCCTATCTGGAAGCTCTCGAGTTTTATTTATGCAAAATTTTAACACTTGGATTTATATCTAAATTAAAAGGGGGGTCGTGGTTTCATTCCTAACAAAAGTACCGTTTTATAGCATAATGTTTACAATGGGAATGGCGAAATTATTTAAAAGCATGATGAGCAGCTTAGTTCAACACTTTTTGGGCAAATTTTATAATGTCAGACACAATAAATTTCTTTTAATGAACCATTTAGATGTACGGCATGTACACAATTTGTTTATAACTGTTAATAGCTGAGGGGGGGGGGGGTAGGAGGGGGTCTGATCCCGGAATCCCGAAATACAAATGACAACAGAGTTCCAGACAATAAATTTTGCTACGCCTGACTCGCGTTTCGTCTATTCAAGACTCATCAGAGGCGCTCTAACAAAAATATTGAAAATGCCAAACACTGTATGAATATGAAGAGCATAGAACAGTATAACCAAAAATACCAAACTGGGGAACCAAATTATTACTAAGATATTCAACCTATGTCTGGGGTAGGAAGAACCTTAGGGTTTAGACAATTTTAAAATTTAGACGGATAATTTAAAGCTTTGATGTATTCTCCAACTCAAAAGTGTTGGTGCCGGAGCGGGCCAACCTCGGGGAATTTAAACTCCACCAGCAGTGCTAACCTTCACGTGTGTTCGAAATACAAATGACAACAAAGTTCCAGACAATAAATTTTGCTACGCCTGACGCGCGTTTCGTCTATTCAAGACTCATCAGAGGCGCTCTAACAAAAATATTGAAAATGCCAAACACTGTATGAATATGAAGAGCATAGAACAGTATAACCAAAAATACCAAACTGGGGAACCAAATTATTACTAAGATATTCAACCTATGTCCCGAATCCAGGTTCCCGGTTAAGTTGATATAATTTTATCCCGGAATCCCGAACTTAAATTGTCCAAATCCCGGTTATCCAGAGCTTAAATATGGCCAATCCCAGTATCCCGAAAAAGGTCCTACCGCCCTCATAGCTAAATTTATACAAAATCAAAATCCCTCCATCATAGTTTTGCCCTAGCTTAGCTATATTAATTTGGATTCGTTTGGTTTTATACTTTTAAACATCTTTTGGAATTGTGGTTTTCCTATGTTTGCATGCTTCTAGTGCTGCTGATGAGGAATAACGTTGATCATTCCGAAATTGCCATATAGCTCAGTTGGAGTCGACAATATAACTGAAATATGTGTTATAGTCTCATGTTCCTTTCATCAATTATATCATAACAAAGGAACCTGTTACTAAAACAAATACTTATAACTAAAAATATATATATAAAACCAAAGACAAGTATAATATTTAATAAACAGGTCTACATATGAAACAGAAATATACATAATTAGGAAATTCTTCACGGTCTTGATCGGGTTATCACTGGATATGGTGACAACCATATCCTCTCTTGTTTATTCGTGTTTTACCCAATTTTTATCGTTGTACATGTAATATATTTCGCAGATACGATAAGCCTAATCTGACAATTTGATATTATTTGGAGTTATTAATGGAGGCTTGAATCTTACTCTCATACAATAAAAGTTGTACAGGGGTCTATCTAAGTCTCCCATCTAATTATTGTACGTTTTCTGTAAAGTGAAGCAGGGCTATCATATAATCAATGATATATTTCTCCATAAATTTCTTTTACATGTTTTAAAACTAAACAAGGTGGTAAAGGAGGGATAGTACCAACACGAAAACACGTGCTTAAAAAATGCCAAAAAGGAAGCACGTGTTATCATAGATCTGTATATAGAATACTTATGAACACGGTAAAATGAATAAGTATAATTGTGAAATTAAAAAAAAGTTTTTGAGAATATAAACTGATTTAAACAAGTTCCAGATTTTGAATCACGCACGAGAAATGTGTTGGCCAACACGAAACACAGGGCAAAAACGGAGCACGTACAGAGCAACATATAGGGGTCACTTTGGCACTTTCCGTTGTCCTGCAGCATCACAAAAAAATATGTCTCAGTTTTCGGGGCAACTGCATGTCACAGTCTCTTGATATTTATGTCTTCCCACACATTTGTGGGGAGATATATTGTTTTTGTCCTGTCCGTCACAAAGTTTGTCAGCGCAACTCATCTGAAACTACTGAACCGAATTCAATGAAACTTGGTATATAAGAAGTACACCATATGTAGTTGTGCATGATACCAGGAAAGGAGTATGTTCACAAAGGCCTATTATTGGTCCTGTAATTTCTGATTTTTCATGTTCAAGCAATCGAAATTGATGCTTTGAAAATAACTCGCATATTACATATATTTAACATATAAAACAGTTTTCTAGTGATACAATTGTGTTGTTCCTTTCGGCCTTACCCTTAATATTGGAATAGATATTTAATAGGAAAATCTTTATTTTTGTCGATTTTTCACCCCTTTTCACCACTTTATTGCCAAAATCGGCCGCATGCTCTGACCAACATAGATTTTTGATAAAGTGAATATTTTACCTGAAAAAAAAATTGGTCAGTTTTTACTGAAAAAATGGCTAAATATGTCAAAAATAGCGAAGAAGAAGTTCACGAATTTCTAAGGTCTCTGCTGTTCACCAAAGTAGATAATTCATGAACAATTTATGACATTTAATAAAATATAGATTCTTGTGACAATTTTAGCAGCATTATTTTGAAGCTGTCTCGAATTTGAAAAAAAGCCGTTTTGGGCCCTTTCCAAACATACTTCATCGATCCTCAATTTTTTGTGGGAGTTTTGGCCCTTTAAACTTAGAAATTTGCTGAAATATTCATTTATCATCTTAATAGCGCAACTCCTCTGAAACTACTGAACCGAATTCAATGAAACTTGGTATGTAGGAAAGACACCATATGTAGTTAGTCATATTACCAGGAAGTTTTGATCCTAAAATTTTTGTGGGAGTTTTGGCCCTTTGAACTTAGAAATTTTCTGAAATACTCATTTATCATCTTGTCAGCTCAACTACTCTAAAACTACTAAACCAAATTCAATGAAACTTTGTATATAAGAAGGATACCATATGTACTTAGGCATATTACCAGGAAATTTTGATCCTCAAATTTTTGTGGGAGTTATGGCCTAATGAACCTAGAGCTTTTGGAGGGAAACGGGCAAAACCAACCTAACTTTAATTAACATGTTGATTCCCTCTTTAGTATTAGAATACTGACAAAGTCAGAAAGGGCCCTGCGGTAAAAAATCTAAGTGTTTTCAAAATCATACGAACTTTGATTATAACCACTAAGGCATGCTCCATGGAATGTGTATAGATATATGAAACTTCAGAGCTGAATTGTCAATAGCATTTGAGTATTAAAAACGAAAGAATATGGAATATGTGCCAAAAAGACACGATCCACCTGAGAAAATTAAAACTAAAGTTTAATTATCTCAGGATCCACATATTGAAATGATTTTGATAAATGTACTAAAGCAAAATTTCACTGCGTGTGAAGCGCTTTTCTGGATTAACCTTCATCAGACACGCTAGGAGTATAAAACTTGGAAAACCGGTAGAATATTAGCTTTGATAAAAAAAAATGCCAGAAAATATTACAACAAGGACCAAACAGATTAATTTATCAATGTTTTAAGAAACAGCCAAACGTTATCAAATTTTGGAAATATGTAAACTGTGTCTTTCCAACACATATTCCAGTACTCGAAAATATATAAGAGCATACAACTGAAGCACGGGGAAGCTTTCTACGACCTCCACACGGCACTAAAGCCAAACTCTGAAATAATATTAAAAACGAAAGAATATGGAATATGTGCCAAAAAGACACGATCCACATATTGAAATGATTTTGATAAATGTACTAAAGCAAAATTTCACCGCGCGTGAAGCGCTTTTCTGGATTAACCTTCATCAGACACGCTAGGAGTATAAAACTTGGAAAACCGGTAGAATATTAGCTTTGATAAAAAAAAAATGCCAGAAAATATTACAACAAGGACCAAACAGATTAATTTATCAATGTTTTAAGTTTTCAATGAGTGTATTGTTCACGAAGTCTCATTTTCAAAATCGGTGATTTTCGATAAAAAATGAAGTTTTTTTTCCAAAAAATATTTCACATTCTTGATTGAAATTTTAATATGACAATAATGACATGCTACTAAGTAGCTGTAAAAAATTTCAGAACTGTCTTGTTTATATATAGTTTCTGAGTTTTAGTGTTCACAAAGTCAAATTCTCAAAATCTGTGATTTTCGATAAACAAGAGGCTCCCAGGAGCCTGAATCGCTCACCTGGTCTTGATGAAAACTTTTGTATAGCTAAATTAGCTATATGTTTAAGCAAGAAAAAGATTTTCTCTATCTGCAATAGTTTTCATTCTATAAGCAAAAAACACTATTTTTTACCTTTCAAGGGCCATAACCCCTTAAAGGGGTCATCTGACAACTTCGACCCTATGAATGCTTTTGTAGAGCTAAATGAGCTGAACATTTAACAAAGCAACAGCTTTTCTCTATCTGCAATAGTTTTCATTCTATAGGCCAAAAACATTATTTTTCGCTTTTGAAGGGCTGTAACTCCTACAAGGGGTCATCTGACAACTTCAACCCTATGGAGTTTTTTGTAGAGCTAAATGAGCTGAACATTTAAACGAGCAACAGCTTTTCTCTTTCTGCAATAGTTTTCATTCTATAGGCCAAAAACACTATTTTTCACCTTTAAGGGGCTGTAACCCCTAAAGGGGTCATCTGACAACTTCAACCCTATGGAGACTTTTGTAGAGCTAAATGAGCTGAACATTTAAGCAAGCAACAGCTTTTCTCTATATTCTAAAATCCAAAAACATGAAAAAACGCTATTTGGCTGCAACTCCTATAAGGGATCATCTGACAAATTCGACCAAATGGAGACAATAGTAGAACTTTTGATGCTGAAGCTGTAGGGGGCATCAAATTTCATCTATCTCTTATACTTTTTGATTTACAGGCCAAAGACAGTAGTCAGACCCCTGTTCTATTTTTAGTAATGGCAGCAATGTTTTTTTGAGGAATCAAAAATCGAAACACAAATTTGGTGCAGGACACTTTAAAGATCATTCATACCAAGTTTCATTGAATACTGTTCATTAGTTTCAGAGGAGAAGATTTTA
Organism: Arcuatula senhousia; assembly: GCA_963971305.1. Classification (NCBI taxonomy): domain Eukaryota; kingdom Metazoa; phylum Mollusca; class Bivalvia; order Mytilida; family Mytilidae; genus Arcuatula; species Arcuatula senhousia. The sequence goes on along the minus strand of OZ020309.1, from coordinate 15,819,028 downwards.
GAACAATTGTTAACAGACGATGACCGACGCCATGTGATGGCAATAGCTCACATGGACCTTTGGTCAAGGTGAGCTAAAAATGGAAATTTTTTCCAAAAATATTCCACATTTTTGCATGAAATTTTAATATGCAAATTATGACATGCTACTTAGTAGCTGTATAAAATTTGAGAACTGTGTTGTTAATAGTTTTTGTGTTCACAAGAATAGTTGACGGACAGACAGACAGACGGACAAAGTGAAAACTATAGGGCGTCCACATCTTCGATGCGGGCCCTAAATATATGATGTAAAGTGATTTTATGCTTGTAATTCATCTATTCCTGTTTACTGAATATTTTATGACACAGGCAACATACACCTCACATGGAAGACTGCCATTCTAGTTTCATTGTATGTATTAGCTATGGAAAATCTCATGAAAACACATTAAAGCCCCATTAGAGTGTCTTCAAACAGAATGGGTAGAAATTATATTGAATGAAATGCAGGGTATTGCATAATCCCTCTGACACTACAAAGTAGGAATAAAAGGGAAAAATTTACAGTTTTATTTATACTATTATATCAAGTGTTTATTTCTTTATTAAGATAATATAAAAATACATTACAGATTTACAAGACTATACAATAGTCAAAATTTTTAAACTTAAAAAAAATCATTTATTCTGTACTTTCTCATTCATGTACTGTGACAGAAATTTGGGAGTTGGTGGTGTCCTGCTTATTAAGTCAGTTATTTTGTGGTTATTAGATGAAAATTTTGACAATCTTTCTGTCATCATCTCGGGCATAGGTGGCGTTTCATTGCTAGTCATGTGATGGTCTGCGAGAGGCTTGAATTCTCTTGGCATGGATGTTATTGTATCTGTTATGTCCTGAAAGAAAAACAAGAATTTTATATTGAACAATCAAATACATGAATTCAATGTTATAAATCTTGAAAAGTAAAAAATGCCTGAATTTTACTTTAAGAAGTCTTGAGGCTTTTAAGCTGTCAGAACATCTTTATGCAAATATTGATACTTTGTATAAAATTGATAAACAAACTGGACTTGGGGAACAAAGACTATTCATAACGATATATGTTTTATCAAATAAGTAGCAATTATAACACAAAACATGACATTTTGACATCTTTTTTCTCCAATTTCCTGCACTTAATCATAATTTATATAGAATGAACAAAAACATTTCCAATTTTCATGAATATCTTGAAAACATGAACAGTGACCCTATATTTTTTCAGAGAATTCAAAGAGCTTTAAAAAGGGACTTTTCTTCAGGGTTGATTCTACAGTAATAATCCTTCTTTGTCTGCCTCTATAGCTTTTCTCCTATATAAAGATATTGAAATTTTGCTATTTATTGAAAGCCGATAGCACTCTTAACTGTACGGTGACCGCCTCATTCTATTTGATATTTTCATATACATGATATATTATCTATACATTAAGGTCTATCAGCTACAGTGTGCCAAAGAAAGAAAAAAATCTAGAGTAGAATACCCCTGAGACATGGACACACCTTAACAGTTGTGAGTATTCAATCCCACATTATGGAACCGTATGTTGAAGCTTAATACCAAATAACAAGGGCCATGATAAATAGCAACTTGCTGAACTACTGACAGTCTTTTAAATTATAGTAGGTACATAACTATTGTATCCATATTTTGGTTTTAAAATGTTTTTTGTTACCTAAGGGTTTCTCCTTTCACTGATATGATTAAAAAGCTACCTTTATGAATAACTACTCCATTATTTAAATTTGACTTACCCGGTATATCTATTTTTAAATACTGTCAAACTAATGGCTGTTCCATTTAAATCCTCATGGGACAGGGGATGCATTTTATTTATTTTTCTGTTTGTGGGGGGTTAAAATGCATGTTTTGTTGATGTGTAATGATTTTTTTTTATATTGGTGGGGGGTCTTGTACTAAGTGCGTCCCCCCTTTTTCCATGTAAATCTTAATGAAACAGCCCTTATTTTCATTAGTACTTATTTTCACAATATAGATTTCTAACAAGTTCATGGGTACTTTATTTTGTGTAGATCAGATATTAAATACTGTTGCTTCATTTATTTTCATGGGCATCAATTTTCGTGGTTTCACCAAAAAAGACATTTCGTTGAATCTAAAATTTCATGGTTTGCACAAATTGTTATAAATGTAATAAAAGTAAAAATAGCACTTTGTAGAATTCTTATTTTCGTGATTTATAGACACCCACGAAAACCACAAATTGATACCCCACAAAAAATAATGAAACCACAGTAGTATAAATGCAGTTTTAAATATTTCTAAATAGTACATGTAACTTGCTATTTATACCTTGGTAAGAAATTCAGGGACAGGTGGTGTTGGTCCCCTATTTTCTTTCTCTACAGAGACTTCAACAGGTTCTTTCTTCAGTTGCTGTGTTAAAACCTGAAAACAAGTTCAAAGTTATTCATAATTTTAATAGGTAGTAGTCATGGTAATTGTACATGTATACATAAAACAGTGTTAAATGGACATTCTTGGTAACCTTTGGTAAAGAATTTTGAAAATTTTACAAAAAGAGTCTAAGCTCGTTTCTTAGTTGCCACAAACATAATAATATTATACCCCCACTCATAAGAGAGGGGGCTATATTGCAATCATCTTGTCCGTCTGTCCATCTGCCATCTGTTTGTCTTCCTAACAAACTAACAGATTTCTCAGCTTCTACTGAAGTGATTGATTTCAAATTTGGTATACAGCTTTATCATGATGAGTTGTATCATGCCTCCCTTTTCTAGGTAAGTGGCGCATCCACTTCCTGTTTTCTGAGCTGACTTAGTCTTTTTTAAGGGTTAAAAATAGACATTTTTTGTAACAGATTATTCTGCTTCTACTAAAAGGATTGATTTTATATTTGGTATACAGCTTAAGCATGATGAGTTGTATCCTGCCTCCCCTTAACAGGTCAGTCCTGCATCTAATGCCTGTTTTCTGAGTGGTGGAGCAAAGTTATACTTAGCACGACTAAGTGCAACCCCTTGTTTTTATCAAAAATACAATAACATAGTCCATAGAATAAAAGTATATTATGAAAGTATAATTGTAAGCTGTGTTGCGCATACTTATTCCCACATCTCATTATTTTCTATTATAATAAGAATTTGCCATGTTTTTGTAGATCATTTCGAATAATTTTAAAACCTTCCCTTTTTCCCAAATCTTCAACATATTTTTTTTTAGAAAAGCCCCAAAACATTATATGTAAACATGTGCACACATTTAATTATTTGATTTTACCAAACCAACAAAGTGTGTGGGGTATAGGAATCACCCAGTTTATCCACCTATCTCATAAGCCCAACTCCTCCTTATTTAATGGACTTTAAATCCACTTCAAATGAAGCAAGAGTATGTACATCATCATGATCATTTGGAGATATGCATGAAGCTGTCTCATGGGTCTCAAATATCTTATTTCAGGGGAGATAATTGAACTTCATATAATTTCCAATATGTGAGATTTCTACAGACCTTAATTATAGTTTTTCACATAGAATTTACACTCTAAAGGAAAGATTTTCTACAAAGATGTCATTTTCTATCTTGATAAAAAAAAATTGACTGACATGTGTGTAATCAATATTTGTGTATATTCTCATACTCATTCATATTAATTATTCTATAAGAAGCATGTTTTTGTTTGATAATTGGTCATACATTATGTGGATTTATTTTATATTATTTTCTTGCATCAATTTCAAGGCAAAAACACAAAGGGGGACCACCTGGCTACATGAATTGTATGTAACATATGTTAAAAAAGATTGGCTGTTTTCCAGTGCAGATTTTTCAGCAGCTGTTTTTTTATGGATTTAGTTCAAGCTGAGAAGCAAAATGCGTCTAAATAAATGCATATTTTGCTTCAAAATTTACCACGAACAAGTTTGATCTTTATAGAGTTCTTGACATGTGAAAATGTTCAAAATTATTATGTTTGCCTAGATACTAGATATTTTTGCTTCTTACTTTTGTTCAACCACAATTTTTGGCTCCTCGAAAATAATTTCTCAATTCAATTCCCATAGAGATTGTGTACACTTATTGCATATCTTACTTTTATGTTACAAGTCAACTCAGGTGTCTGAGGCATTTCATCATACAGCCGAGCTCTGCTAGATATGACACTGCTATTAGACTGCACTTCTTTCTTGCTTTGCTCTGTCAGCTTCCTGGCACTTTCACTTTCAAAAACAGGAAGTGGGGGACTTTCAAACATGCTTCTACTGACATTGTTCTTGACCCCAGAAAAGCTGGGGAGTGTCTCAAGATGTTCTTTTTTCCCTAAATGTTTGAAATCTGGGGTTTTGAAGACTGGTGCTTGCAGGTTACCAGAAAATAAGTTCATTTTAGGGACATCCGATCCATTTCCTTGTTCAAGTTTATTGTACTTTTCTGCTGGTGTGAGAAGATCATACAGACAAGGACTGTCAACTGTAAATAAAGAAAGGCTATACACATACAGTATTGGGCATGGTGAAAGTTATAATTTATTGCCACCTAAAAAACCCTTATCATTGGCAGATATATATGCGAGCAAAGCAAAGCAGTCTGCCATATTGCATGAGACCCAAATTATGATCAGAGAAAAATGGTTTCTGCCTCATTTGGATTTTTGGCAGTTTTTGAAAAAGCCTGCAGATGCACAGAAAAATGGTGGGTAATATCACATTGTCTCTTATTATCTCGTCCCACCAACCCATGGAAATGATTTTATTTTGTTATATATATTATATTTAAGTACTAGTATATTGTCTTTTATAATATGTATTATATGACAAAGCACATAACCTATATCGCATACCTTAATCGCACCCCTACAAAATATCAATATTTTATTCTATGTGATATAATGAACATTACATGGCAAAATCTGCATCACATGCTGTGTTAACCCTCAACCTTTATCATACCTCAGGTCGTTGGCCCTTAGTATGATATAGGTGTCTCAGGTAATTATATAACAATATATGATACAGATTTTGCCATGTATTATTCAGTATATCTTTGCGAGCTTTTAGGTCAATACCATCTAATATTATACAGTCAGGGGCATTACTTTAATTGGTGATTTTTAAATCACTTATTCAAGTAACATTTCAAAATGCTAAAGATATTTCCAAAAATCTAAATTTACAAAAGAACAGATTAAGAAAATTTATATTAATTAATAAATATCGAAAAAAGATTTAGTAAGCTTCTTTAAAATTACAAAATTATAGATTTTGCTGCCACCTGTTATCAGTATTTCCCAAAAATATGTGATTTTCTGATAAAAGAAAGACCAAAAGTAATAACCCATTACTTCACTTTCTGAATTTTCACAGCTGTGGCAATAATTTTCCCATTAACTTCAATATCTTAGGTTTCAGATTATGTAATTAATTACCCATGTTCGCGATCAAAATCTTCATGTTCGTGATGCCTGAAGATAGCAGGGGTTACCTAACAAAATTTTACTTAAAAAGGTGATTTTTTAAAGGTAAAAATAGGGCATGTAATGGGACATTAAATGATACCCCGCCACGATATAATATCAAAAGTTCATAAAATTTGATTTCAAAGTGGCCTATCTCGAAAACTATTTTTTGGATCATGGTAAAAAGCGAACTTGACCTGTATTTTATTGTACATAACAGGTGTGCAAAATATCATTCAAATCCTTTGACGCGTTTTCAAGTTATTGGTCGGAAACTCAAAATTTCATGAAATTTGATTTTTCAAAGTGGCCTATCTCGAAAACTATTTTTTGGATCATGCTGGAAATCGAACTTGACCTGTATTTTATTGTACTAAACAGCTGTGCAAAATATCATTCAAATCCTTTGACGCGTTTTCAAGTTATTGGTCGGAAACCTTCAGGGGACGGACAGACAGACGGACAGACAGACGGACAGACGGACGGACGGACAGACACCGAAAAAAACTGAGGGTATAACATAATACCCTGCCACTTCGTGTGGCGGGGTATAAAAATCAATATGATACTTAAACAAGTGATTTGGAGGGTAATTATCCAAAATTCAGTTCAGGGTCATGTCATGCCATGACTGGACATTCCATTATCTAGACAGGGGTGTGTTCTATCTTTAATTACACAATAAGACTCAGACTTCTCTCCATACATGCCATAACATATAAAATGAAGAACTTAAAACAAAATCACTGTTATGAGTAGTTCATTTGTAATACTTGAACAAGTGATTTTAAAAGAGAGGTAACTCTAGCTTTGAAAGGAAAATAACCTAATAATACTTAAACAAGTGATTAAAAAATCACTTATTTAAGTAAGGCCCCTGACTGTTATAATGTACTAGTATACATGACTATTTTTGTAATTATTCAACCATGGCATGGACTATCAACATGATCAAGACAAACTGTCCTTTGATCATTTATTAGTAATGGTATTCAGTACAAGTATCTTATAACTGTGCTATGACAATTTTTCTGAATTTTACATAAATCACAGTATCTGCTTCAAATTGCACATTATGAAAATAATATACCTTCAATGACCTTAATGGCAACAAAAATTGGTAATATTAACCAGGAATATTTGTGACTGACAATGACAATGCAGGGCCATAGCCAGAATTTTTCAAAAGGGGGTGCAAACTTTCCAGAGGGGGTGCATTTTGATGAAAATTGGTGAAAAATAGGGTTGTCAACCTCAGTTTTGTCAATTTTCCCTAGGAAATTAAGTAAAATTCTCTCAAAAGGGGGTGAAAACGCACCCAACGCACACCCCTGGCTACAGCCTTGCAATGCATCAATCTGAATTTAAAAAGGAAGATAACACCTACAATATCATCAATCAGGGGACCAACTTGTACCAGTCAGAATAGATCTTACTTGTATAAGTAAGATTCATATATTAGTTTTTTTTCTCTATAGGGTCAGATTCAAATCTTACTTCAACAGGTCAAAATGAATCTAATTTGCTAAAGAAAGAATTGTTTCTAATAAGTTTTGTTCCAAAATTCATTGTTATTGAAACAAAATTTTTCTCAAAACCAAATAAATCTCATTAAAATTGTATAACAAGGTCAACAAGGACATCCAGCATTTGGGGTGAAAGAATCCTGTGCAAATAGGAAACAGATTGACGGCAAATTTTCAATTATCATCAAAGAATTTCATTTCTGGTTATTTGTTTTAAAGTCTGTCATTTTTCTCTATGGTTTTGAACACCAATGTGTTTTTTATTAGATAAATGAATGTTATTTAATGATTTTAGCAATATAAAAGACCTTGGTGTTCATGACCGCCAAAGCAGAGAAATTTACTCCCAATGGAGGGTAGTAATAAATTGATTCTGACTTGTACAAGTAAAAAGAATGATATTAAAAACAAAAAATCTAAATATCAAGGCCATAATTTTTTTGTAAGATTAATAAAAAGCTTTTGATATTACCATAGAGAATATTTCTAAATAGGGTACTTTAATAAAAGTCTATTAAAATCTACTTATTGAAGTCAGATTGGAAAAGAGAAGATAGCTCTAGTTCGTTTTATTTGACTTGTACAAGTAAGATTGATTCTGACCATTCTGACTAGTAGAAGTTGGTCCTATCTTGGTTGACTCTGAGGGAATTCTAACCTTGGTATTTCCCTGGTGTATGAAAGGGAACATGTCGACCAAACACACTAGGGGTAAGTGAGACCACCTCATCTTGGTTAAACACTGAGGGAATCCTTGCCTCTGCGTGTGGTTTTAATTCTTGCCTTTTAAAGAGAAACTTGTTGTAGTCACAAATAAATGCATGTTACAATGTTTATAATATAAAACAACTAAATTTGCAGCTGAGCCATTTTTGTTACCCAAATTTTAAAACTGCTTCAAGTTTTCAAACCCTAAAATATTTTACTCAAATTACACGTGATTTTAGCACAAAAATCAAATTTACATGAAAATCCCCTGGAAACAATTTTAGACTGTACATTACAAGTCTCCTGTCTATATCCAAGTCTCAAAAGTTGTACCACTAATGCTTGATTATATTTGTAGCATTCTATTATATTCATTTATGTTCTTTGTAGTTTTTCTAGTATAAAGTTCTGAAGTTATGAAGACAAATCTTCAGTGTTTTTTTTTATTAATTTTTATTTTTTTAAAGCTTCACACAAATCATAAAGTTACCAGGATTACTGTGCAAGACAAAGTGTTTTTTTTTCACTTTAGAATGTTTAGTTTACACCAATGACATACCTAGAAGTAGTTGTTGTTGAAAAATCTTGTTGTAGGACATTACTAAACCCTCTTTCCATAGCTTTCAGAGTATAACTACTGAAACCAAAATCCTCTGGTTTAGGTGTCCTAGACCTGTCTGGCTTTTTGTCTTTGTTTGGAGGTGTGGAACTGAAAAGTATTAGGTTTTAGAAATACTTTATTAAAATATCATATTCCAAAGGCCCAAAAATATGCCATATATTTAGCTTCTCAGGCCCCTGCATCATCTGTTCTAACATGATCCTCAATGTTTCATAAAGTGAAAAAAAATTCTTGCATCATATTTTTTCATAGTGTTTATCTCACAATGTAAAAAGTTGCCTCATCTACTTTTTTGACCAATTAAATAAAAATACAGTACCTCCCTGTCTCATCTGTTTTTATGGCTTGAGAAGCTAAAACTTCATTTTGTATGGCCTTATCCAACATTTTGAACAGTGCAGTTTTATCAATGTAATGTAAAAGTTTTAATGACTCAAACTCATTAGAATTCACCTAAAAACATTAATCTTTAATTCTAACATCATCTACTTTGAAATTCATTTTTTAAGGATGTTTATGTTAACTTCTTCATAAGGCAACTCTAAAATTGATATGGGTTACTTTTTTTTAATGTCTGAAAAAAAAACACTATTTGTAAAACACCATTTCTATTTGTAAAATACCATTTCAATGAAAATTTTGACCACACCAATTGTCAAATACTTTAAAACCTATAACATAGAAGTCTGTTTTTCTTGATTAAATTTGTTTGATTGACATTTGATTCATACCATTTCAATTAAAAAGCTACTACACATAATATTTCTTAGCAGGGCTATAAGTACATGTGTTTAATTTACATTTCATTGGTTTCTTCCCTGGATTCTTGACCCTCATCTTCATTTTCCTCTTTTTCTTCTTCTTCTTTTGCTGTAAAAGAAAACAAAATTTATTATTTCTTGATACACAATACATTTGTAAATAACATGAACAATGATAAACAACAACAACAAAAAAAATGATTTGAAATACATGCAAGAAAAACCTTCATCACATACACTTAGATGGTAGTGTACCAGATGAGTGTTCTACCCAGGTCATTTTAGCATGCCATGAATGTGATGCTACACATGTTGTTCAAATGTGATGCAACTGAATCATTTATATATACACAAATGTATGTATACTGCAAAGGGAAAAGCCAAAAGATTGTATTGTGTTTAAACAAATCTTGGAAGAACACTGTGTTCATGTAATATGTATCTTTTTACATGTCCCAATTGGCATTATTTGGCTCAAATGCTTCCTATTCATGATATTTATATGGTGTTTGTATTAGCATTATGGCATTCATAGTGGTCTTTTAATCTTCTTGCTATAGCCCTTCTGATTAGCCTTAAATGGACAATGGTATCAAAGTTTATTGCCTGGAAACTTGTTGTAGTTTCCTGGTAGTTTTGATTCAAAAGATTCTAAAACCCCTTAAAATATGTTTTGGAGAAAATCCTATTGTCACCAGAAAATTACCGTTTTAAGCAAAGGTTGTTTTGTCTTTAAAATCATGAGCATGTATTCTTTAAATTTGTATTTGAAGCTATATTTGGTTTGTGACACATTGTTACATCATGAGAATTATTCATAAAATCTGTCAAAGTCAAAAATGGCCAGATTTCGTTAAACAGGAAGAAAGTGAGCCTCTGACAGACCTGATATCAACTCCAACGTTATGGGACCCCTCCCTGATGCTGTAAACCAATTATCAAGTTGTTGCTTTGATTAGTAGTTGTTGAGAAAACTGTTAAAAAAATTTCTTCCCTACCTGCCCACCATTCACAACCAGATTTTTCACTCCATAAAATCTGCCCAAAAATTAAAGGTTAAAGTCTATTTTAAAAGTGTATGCACTAATATTTGTACATGTATTTTTTTTTTAGTTTACAGATTCAATGGTAAGATAATACTTGTATGAATGGTTCCAATTCTTTGGGCCAGAGTATTAAACAGTTTTTTAAAGAAAAACTTTTTTATGAAATGATGACACACTAATTATGCTAATTTCTATACAAAAGAATTCATGTCATGTATGTGTAAACCTATCATATTCTTCATAATCAAAGGATTACAAATATACACAATTGTATTATTAAATCATTAAAACAATATAATTTTGAAAGCATAAATGTGAGTCACTAAATTTTAACATTTATATTTTTTTTTCTAAAATAATTTACTTGATCTACAATTTACTTAAAACTACATTCAATCTATTTTTTGTTCCCAAAGTACCTGGCTGACTAGGTTTAAATTCTTTGTACCCATATTGCTTGAGAAACAATTCTATATTCTGTAGTTTGTTGTTCTGTATATCTAACAGAGATCGACAACAGGACATCAACTCGTTAAACTGGGATCCTTCTTCTGTTAAAGTCTGGCAATTCTCTCTACCATCTATCTGTAAAAGAAAGCCATAATATCAATTATAATGTTTTTTTTTGTGAAAAAAGAGTAAGAAGTTGTTCTTTATATAAACTAGATAATGTGTCTATGAGCCACAGGATGGCCCTCCCGTTCTTGAAATATCATTGAACCTCAATGTGTATTACCTGGGATATGGACCTTTACCAAGAAATTGATCAAAAGTGTTCATGTGCAAAATATAGGTCACTGTGACCTTATTTCTGATGGGTGGTGCCATGTACCAAGACTCATCGAGAGGAAATATTATTGACCCCTAACATGTAGTATTCAAGATATGGACCTTAACCAAGGTCCATACCAAAGTCATTCATGCGTAAAAGATAGGTCACAGTGACCTCATTTCTAGTGGATGGTGTCACTTTACCCAAGACACATCTAGTGGTGAAATATCATTGACCCCTAACATCTAGTATCCAAGTTATGGACCTTAACCAAGAACTTAACCGAAGTTGTTCATGCATAAAATATAGATCACAGTGACCTAATTTTCATTGGGTGGTATCATGTTACCCAAGACACATCTAGTGGTGAAATATCATTGACCCCTAACATCTAGTATCCAAGTTATGGACCTTAACCAAGAACTTAACAAAAGTCATTCATGCGTAAAATATAGGTCACAGTGACCTAATTTCTAGTGGGTGGTGTCACCTTACCTAAGACACATCTAGTAGTGAAATATCATTGACCCCCAACATCTAGTATCCAAGTTATGGACCTTAACCAAGAACTTAACTGAAGTCATTCATGCGTAAAATATAGGTCACAGTGACATTATTTCTAATGGGTGGTGTCACCTTACCTAAGACACATCTAGTAGCGAAATATCATTGACCCCCAACATCTAGTATCCAAGTTATGGACCTTAACCAAGAACTTAACCGAAGTCGTTCATGCATAAAATATAGGTCACAGTGACCTAATTTCTAGTGGGTGGTGTAGCCCTACCCAAGACCCATCTGGTGGTGAAATATCGTTGACCCCCAACATCTAGTATCCGAGTAATGGACCTTAACCAAGAACTTAACTGAAGTCATTCATGCGTAAAATATAGGTCACAGTGACATTATTTCTAATGGGTGGTGTCACCTTACCTAAGACACATCTAGTAGCGAAATATCATTGACCCCCAACATCTAGTATCCAAGTTATGGACCTTAACCAAGAACTTAACCGAAGTCGTTCATGCATAAAATATAGGTCACAGTGACCTAATTTCTAGTGGGTGGTGTAGCCCTACCCAAGACCCATCTGGTGGTGAAATATCGTTGACCCCCAACATCTAGTATCCGAGTAATGGACCTTAACCAAGAACTTAACCAAAGAGTTACGGACGGACGGACGGACGGACGGACGGACGAACGGACAAGAGTAAAACTATATGTCCGATCCACATACGTGGTCGGGCCATAAAAATATGATTTGTAAAAGAGATTAAAGTGTAAGTGTACAAGCATTGTTTTGCAAAGTCATTTACTGTGGATTCATTTATTTTCAAGGATACCAATTTTTCATGTTCTTTGATTCTTAAATTCATGGTTCTGAAGTCTGCAGCATTCATATTACTCTATTTTATTGACCAGGTTGGTCACGGGTCAAGTATTTCGGGATTCTTCGTTTAAACATTACCTAAAAGACTGAGAAATTTAAGCTCCGCCCAACCTTGTGAATAAAATAGAGTAAAACCAATGTTAAATATCCTTTTTGAGGGAAATTTGGAGGGTCAAGGCCACCAACGAAAAACCACAAAAATTGATACCCCACAATTAAAAAAACCCCAAAGTTTATACATGTATAAACCTGCAATTTCTGTATACATGTATTAGCAACTTCTGTATTCTCTGGTCCATCTCTTTGTCAGAGAATAGATACTAATGAGAATCAAATGGGGAATAAGCATGACAATATAAGTGATATAATCAGCATAAAACCCCTATAAGGATCTATGCAATGAAAAACAGACAAGCCTTCAAAGAAGAAAAGATAAATATGTCACCTGTATACTTCTGTGCAAGAAGCAAAGAGGTACCAATGGGGCATTTGAATGTCACAAGTCTGAAAGGGCAAAGAAAAAAACAAGTAACATGAACAAGGACAGCAATCAAAAATGCGAACCCAAGTGCTCCAGAGGAGTAAGCAGTTCCTGTTTGCTAGAGCACACCTGAGCATAGCCAATGGTCAGTTCAGGGTGTCAAATCCAGTAAATGCAAGATTGTTTAAAATTTATTAGACAAATACACTGAATTACTTTCATCTGTTGAATTTCCTGTTTGAGACTGGTTAACTTTAACACAGCTTTGCCTGCTGATCTACTGGATGTTTTTGTTTCAACCTCCGTCTGTAGCTGGCTGATGCCTTGCTCAATGTTGCGACAAACTGACTTTAGTTTACTGAAGAAATCTGTACTTGAATTGGCCATGATTCTGAAGCAGCATTAACGGACATATAAGGCTGGATTGTCTAAAAGGAAAAAAAAAATGCATTGAAACATTAGACAGGTAGACTGATTACAATTTTCCTTGATTCCTAAATCTACATGTATGTATATCTAAACATCTTTCATTAATCGACATGTACCTATAAAGTGTAAAAAGTGAAAGTGTAAATAAAGATTAACATATGAGTGTTTCACAACTTATTCAACATGTTCAATATGACAGGGTTTTAATAAAGGTAATAACAACATGAACAAAACTACCGAACTTGAATGACCAATCTCATAGTCCAGAGAAAATGACAAAAACGAATCAGTCATACCAGCAAATTGGTGATCTGGCCTGAGCCTAAGTGATAAATGACGTGTGGTTTGTCAAAAAGCTAATCATCATGATCATGCTAATTGGCATCAATGTAATTCATCATATAATCCTGAGCTCAACAATGTTCCTATTATATATGTTGCCAGATGGCAAAGGGAAATACTGTACATGTTAGATATGTAGCTACAATAATGTAGCTCCTTTAGCATGTTTAGACATCTTTGATTGGGCGGAGCTACAATGCGGTCCAATTGCTGGTAATGAAGCAAGGCCGAAAGCAAAATCACACCTGGCACAATTCACTCCATTAGGCGTGGAATTTGGTACTAAAATATTGCTTATAGTATTAAAATGACAAATCCAGTTAAAATTTTTCGTTATTTTTCGCAATTTTAAGACTTGCTTATAAATATCAATTTTTGAAGTGTCTTTATCCTGAACTTTATAATATGTATAATAAAGTTCAGGATCAGAATATTGAACTAAAGGCTCCCAGGAGCCTGAATCGCTCACCTGATTTCTTATGCCAAAGTTTGAATAAATTTCACAAACTTTCAACTATACAAAGTTGCAAATAATCCCTTCAGTGGTTTCAGAGAAGATTTTTGGAAATCAGTTTAAATTAATAGAAAAAAAAACAGTTAAAGGGCAATAACTCCTATAAGGACCTTTTGATGCTAAACAAGAAAAGTTGCTTCGGATTTTCTCTATCTCTTATACTTTTTGAGTTATATGCCAAAAACAATGGTCTGACCCCCCTGTTCTATTTTTAGCAATGGCGGCCATGTTGGTTGGTTGACGTGTATATTATTCACAAACTTGGTAGAGGACATCCTAAAGATCAATTGTACCAAGTTTCAAAGCAATCCCTTCAGTGGTTTCAGAGAAGAAGATTTTTGAAAATCAGTTAAAATTAATGGAAAAAAACAGTTAAAGGGGAATAACTCTTAAAAGGCTGATCTGACCATTTTGACCCTGAAATCATTTTTGTAGATCTCAATGAGTTGAACAATTCTGCAATGCTAACTTTTCCTCTAGCTCTAACGGTGTTCAAGATATTGTCCAAAAACTGCAAAAATGGTCAATTTTGACGATTAAAGGGCAATAACTCCTATAAGGAGTCGTTTCACAACTTCGACTCAATGGCGAGATTTGTAGAGCTTTTGATGCTGAACAAGGAAGGTTGCTTCGGATTTTCTCTATCTTTTATACTTTTTGAGTTATAAGCCAAAAACAATGGTCTGACCCCCCTGTTCTATTTTTAGCAACGGCGGCCATGTTGGTTGGTCGACGTGTATATTATTCACAAACTTGGTAGAGGACATCCTAAAGATCATGTATACCAAGTATCAATGCAATCCCTTCAGTGGTTTCAGAGAAGAAGATTTTTAAAAATCAGTTAAAATTAATGGAAAAAACAGTTAAAGGGGAATAACTCTTAAACGGCTGATCTGACAATTTTGACCCTGAAATCATTTTTGTAGATCTCAATGAGCTAAACAATTCTGCAATGCTAACTTTTCCTCTAGCTCTAATGGTTTTCAAGATATAGTCCAAAAACTGCAAAAATGGTCAATTTTGATGATTAAAGGGCAATAACTCCTATAAGGAGTCGTTTCACAACTTCGACTCAACGGAGGAATTCGTAGAGCTTTTGATGCTGAACAAGGAAGGTTGCTTCGGATTTTCTCTATCGCTTATACTTTTTGAGTTATAAGCCAAAAACAATGGTCTGACCCCCCTGTTCTATTTTTAGCAACGGCGGCCATGTTGGTTGGTCAACATGTATATAATTCACAAACTTGGTAGAGGACATCCTAAAGATCATGTATACCAATTATCAATGCAATCCCTTCAGTGGTTTCAGAGAAGAAGATCTTTGAAGAAAAGTTAACGGACGGACGACGGACGGACGGACGGACGGACGGACGACGGACGCTTAACGATGACAATAGCTCACATGACCCTTCGGGTCAGGTGAGCTAAAAAGTGTTTTTTCCAACAAATTAAGTTACCTATGGCTTTTAACCAAAATTTAATTGATCCAGACTGTTATTGGTAATTTGGACTATCTTGAAGCTTTGATTGAGTTGGAGAAAGAAATTTGATTTGCTCCATTATGAGTAATGGGACCGCATTGTAGCTCCACCCTTTGAAAGATGTCAAAGGAGCTACATTATTGTAGCTAGTTACATATGATGTACAATGTACATTTGCAAAAATGTATTGCCAATGCGTAGAACTTGAAAGAGTAGAGCATTTCATATTGAAGTGTGATCTTAATGAAGAAAGTTGACAGAGGCTCATAAATGAACTTTTCTTTCTAACTAACTGGATCCTTCATGTCCATACAAATAGACTTGGGGGTGCTCTTGATCGTAGGAGAATCGGAGGAAAATACTATTACAGAAACTCAGCCCCTAGAATTAATGGCAGATTTAGATTACTTAGAGGATACAAACATCATTTTTTTTTTTTTTTTTTTTTTTTTTTTTTTAGTGGGAAAGAAAAGGAAAAAGGTAGTTCCGATATCTTGCATTTTTTTTCTTCTTTTTTTAATCTAAAGGATTAAAATTAATTGTATACAATACGTAGTTATTTCGTCATGTTTATTATGTTTATTTACATAATGTCTTTATGTCAAAACCTGTTAATATATGGTGTATATATAAAATCTGTTTATATGAGCTACATGTACACAAAACATGCAAAAGTATATGCCACTATTTTTTTTTTTTCTAACCAAACCAAAATTAAAATAATGTAATTGGTTCATGTAAATTTTGACTTTTTACTTTTTCAATTACTTTCATAATGTGATATATTTTCCTTTAAATGAATAATCAGTAAAACAGTATTGATCTTGAGATAATCAACTGTTTAAATTTATATACTATCCATAAATGCCATTTGTGTATATTCAGTACTAATGTTTATTGACATAACATTTCATGGTAATACATATACAATGTACCTGTTTTATCACCATGTTTATATACAGTTTAATATCTTTTTTTGCTTGTTTTATTTTATTTTATTATTATGTTTTTGTGTTTATATTACTACATATACTCTCAAAGAAGGAGAGAAATTTAAATAAGAAAAAATCCACTTGAATACAGATTATATCCTGTAGAAACTAGATACCAGGGAGATGATAGCCATCTCCAAGGGCCCCGCTCCCATAAAAAATTGTGGACCGGCATTAAACTCAAACTTGATCTGTAACTCATCAAGGTAAACTCACATACCAAAAATCAGTTCATTATCTATAAGCGTTTAGAAAAAAAGTGTGTAAAACTGAAATTTTAATGAATTTTCAAAGTTCAAAGGGCCATAACTCCCATAAAAATTTGTGGACCAGCACGAAACTCAAACTTGATCTTTAACTCATCAAGGTAAACTCACATACCAAAAATCAGTTCATTATCTATAAGCGTTTAGAAAAAAAGTCCGGAAAACTGAAATTTTAGTGAATTAAACTGAAATTTTAATGAATTTTCAAAGTTCAAAGGGCCATAACTCCCATAAAATTTGGTGAACTGGCACGAAACTCAAACTTGATCTGTAACTCATCAAGGTAAACTCACATACCAAAAATCAGTTCATTAACTATATAAAGCGTTTAGAAAAAAAGTCTGGAAAACTGAAATTTTAAGTGAGTTTTCAAAGTTCAAAGGGCCATAACTCCCATTAAAATTTGTGGACCGGCACGAAACTCAAACTTGATCTGTAACTCATCAAGGTAAACTCACATACCAAAAATCAGTTCATTATCTATAAGCGTTTAGAAAAAAAGTGCAGAAAACTGAAATTTTAATGAATTTTCAAAGTTCAAAGGGCCATAACTCCCATAAAAATTTGTGGACCGGCACGAAACTCAAACTTGATCTGAAACTCATCAAGGTAAACTCACATACCAAAAATCAGTTCATTATCTATAAGCGTTTAGAAAAAAAGTCCGGAAAACTGAATTTGTTACGGACGGACGGACGGACGTACGGACAGACTGATTACTATAGGGCGTCCGCAACAAAGTTGCGGGGCCCTAATTAAGTAACAAGCCCTTTTACTCAAAAACCATTGTACTAAAAAAATATGACTCAAAATTTATTAAAAACAGCTGTTTGGAATATTGAAGGTCTCACCAAAGATAAAACACAAGACCCAAATTTTATTGATACTGTCTCTAAATTTCACATCATCAGCTTTGTTGAAACTTGGACAAATGATATCACTGATAAAGAAATAAATATACCTGGGTTTAATCTTTTAGTCGGAAGTAATAGAAAAAAACATAAAAAAGCCAGACGTAACTCTGGTGGTGTAAATATTTTTGTTAAGAGTTCAATTATTAAAGGTACAAAGAAGTTGCCTAATTCACACTCAGATATTGTTTGGGTTAAATTAGATCATTCATTTTTCAAAATCAATAAAGACATATATTTGGCTACAGTATATGTTTCTCCAGAAAACTCAAGTTATAATGTAAATGGTATAGAGCCTATATATGAACAATTACTAGCTGACATAGCTAAGTATAGTAATTTAGGTCACATCATGGTTCAAGGAGACTTTAATGCATATACCAATAAAAACATTGATTATATTCCCCATGATGAACTAAATAAAAGTAATTTAGAAGATGATCAGTACATTTCTGATCATATTATACCTAGAAATAACCTAGACCACAAGCTGGTTAATAAGAGTGGTAAACTTTTATTAAATTTATGCAAAGAATCTAGTCTCCGGATCTTAAATGGTCGCACTATGGGGGACCTGTTAGGCAAATACACATGCATAACCTACAATGGTTGTAGTGTTGTCGATTATATGTTGGTATCTCCTGACTTACTAAATGTAGTTGGGTATTTTGAAGTTCATGATTTTACCGTCTATTCTAATCACTGTATAATTAGCAGTTCATTAGTTCTGGGATTTACCCCTCAAAACAATTCTTCATATCAATTAGATCCCCTACCCAGTAAATATATATGGGATCCAGAGGCAATTAATCTCTACATTCAGAAAAGCAATAGTATTGAAAGTAAAAATAAATTTGATAACTTTTTACAGTCCAATTTTACTAATTCAGATGAAGCAGTCGGTGCACTGAATGCAATTTTACAAGAGAATGCTTCTCAATGTGCAAAGTTTCTAAAGAAAATCCCTTCATCTAGAAGAAAGGGAAAGGCTAAGTCAAAGCGAAAACCCTGGTATAGTGAATCCTGTCAAGATCTATACAACACGGTTAAAAATTATGAAAAACTATTAAATAAATTTCCAGAAAATACTGAATATAGACATAAATTTTATTCTTTCAGGTCTAAATATAGACGACAATGTAAATATGATGAACGAAAATATAAAGAAAAAATCTGTTCTGATTTATATAATTTAAGTGAGAAAGAACCCAAAGCATTTTGGGATACCCTAAATAAATTAGATAAACAAAAATATGGAGACAAACAATCAGATGATGATTTACCTAAAGAAGAATTCATAAAATTTTATGAAAAACTCAACATCTGTGAGAAAGAATATAACATAAAACAGGAAGATATTATAAAAGAATTTAAAATCTTAAAAGAAAATATTAATAAACCAGAACTTACTGACAGTATTGATAATGAGATTAATTGTAATGAGATATTAGAAGCCATTAAATCTTTAAAAAATGGCAAGTCTGCTTCTGCAGATTTAATTTCAAATGAAATGCTAAAAAATGCCATACCAATTTTGTTAAGACCTCTTCAAAAACTATTTAATCTAATATTTAAAACTGGAACTTTCCCCAAAATTTGGAATGAAAGTTTTTTAGTCCTATTGCATAAAAAAGGAGATAAAAACGATCCAGAAAACTACAGAGGCATCTCTATTAGTTCGAATATGGGAAAACTTTTTAATAAAATCATTTGCAAACGCCTGCTTAAACACTTAAATGAAAATAATCTTATAAGTAAAAATCAAATAGGTTTCAAGGAGAAAAGCCGCACAGCTGACCATATATTTACACTTAAAACTATAACAAATAAATATAAACAGAATGGTAAAAAAGTTTTCACTGCCTTTATAGATTTAAAAAAGGCTTTTGACACACTCTGGAGAGTTGGACTTTTCTATAAACTTCTAAAAAATAAAGTTCCAAAAACCATATTTAATATAATTGATTCTATGTATTCTAAATTACTTCATGTAGAATTAAATTTTCAAATGGACTGAGCAAATATTTTTCTTCTGAAAGAGGTGTTAAACAGGGAGACATACTAAGCCCTCTGCTTTTTAATTACTTTATCAATGATATAGTCAAAGTATTAGACCAACAAAACACTGACCCAATTTCTATTGGCTGCTCAAACATTAATATACTTTTATATGCCGATGATATTGTTTTATTATCTGAAAGCAAAGAAGGGCTACAAAAATTACTTAATATTTTATACGAATTTTGTTCAACCTGGAAACTACAGGTAAATATCAATAAATCAAAAATAATGGTTTTCAACTCAAATGGTAAGACATATCAAAATCAATTTACTTATAATATTATCAACCTTGAAACATTAACACACTATTGTTACTTAGGCATGATACTAAAATACAATGGAAATTTTAATCTGGCAATAAATACATTAATGGAAAAAGCTAGAAAGGCGTGTTTTAAAATTAAAAAAGTAATAGGAATTAATAATCCATGTAAACTTTTAGAAAAACTATTTGATTCACTGGTTGTTCCCATACTATTATATGGAAGTGAAGTTTGGGGCACCGATGCCCCACTTAAAGACACTGATGTATATGAAAAACTTCACATTAAATTTATTAAAGAGATACTAGGAGTCAACTGTAAGGCAACCAATGACGGTTGCCGTGCAGAACTAAATAGGATCCCACTAAAAAGTAAAATCTTATTTTCTATATTAAACTTTTACAAGCATATCCTAGATTCTGATAACACCTTATTAAAAGAAATCTTCATTAACTCAAAAGAATATAATCCCTGGATGAAAAAGGTAAAGGATGTCTTAAATGATCTGGGTTTTGCATACATGATAAATAATACTTCTTTTTCTAATAGCTGCCTTAGCCAAATCAAGCAACGGATACAGGATCAATGTCTACAGATCCAAAACTCAAATATATGCAAATCATCTAAATTAGAATTTTTTCAAAGTATATATAAAATGGGGACGAGACCCTCGTATGTTGATATATTAACAAACAGAGATGATCAAGCTGCCATTTGCAAAATTCGAATAAGTGCTCACTTACTTCTTATCGAGCAAGGACGACATCTCAATATCCCAAAAAATGAAAGATACTGCCCATTATGTAATTCAAATCAAATAGAAGATGAAAAACACTTTCTTTTACAATGCAAAGCCCTCAAAAGTGAAAGGGATAAATTTAACATTAATATTTTAAATCTGCTAGACAACAAGAAAAATATTAAAGAAAATATTAAAATTATAAATACCATTTTTATTAAATAATAGTTCAATAAAAATACTTAAATTGTCCTCTTCATTCATCACAAATTGTATGAACACTAGAAAAAACCTGTTATAAATGTCTAGTCTTAAACCTGTTAATAATATAGGTTTACAAAATGTTGTACTATAATATTTACATTTACTACTATAGTTTATATGTATATCTCAATATACTATAATTGTAAAACTCATGACTATTTACCTTTTATTATATCTGTTTGTAATTGGGCCTTAACCATGTACATTTATGTGTTTGTGCCAATAAATTTGATTTGATTTGATTTGATTTGATCATTAAAGGCATGTCTGACCAACAAGAAAAGCTAGATTGTTTTTATTTTCGAACACACAAAAATGATTAATTGTAACTTCGGGAGCGTCACAGGTTTAACCTGCCTCATATTGTAACTTAAATATTGTAGATTTTTATATCTGTAGTTTATAAATATTCTTATTTTTTTGGCAAATAGATTTATTAAAAAAAAATTCAGTTTTTGAAAATCTGCGAGTGCGAGAATATCCAACAAGCAATACACTATAAAAAATTAAGTAATATCGGACGAAGTCCGACTAAGTGTAGAATAAAGGTCACATGACAAGTGTACATATATGTATGTTGCAAACCAGATGTAGCATTTTGTAAATCAATCCCATAATTCCCCGAAGGCCAGCTTTAGCTGTGCTTTTGCATAAGAAACTTAAAAGAAATTATGTTTTGGCGAAGCCAAAATATAATTTCCAAGCCAATTAAATTTTCAAACAATTTTTTTTCAAGTTTTTGTGCGAAATTGAAACTTTATTCGAAACGTTGGTCAGTAACCTACAAAAAACACCATAACAACGGATTTCAATATGGCGACGTGTTTACATGACGACAGACTAAAACATTACTAAATGACGTCACCTATAACAACATGACACCATGTCAACGTAATCACAATATGGAAATGTTTACATACGAACAATAATGCACCATGATCATAAATAAGCCTTGCACTGATTTAGCTAATCTCAGCCTATGACAAAATGAAAAGAAAGGGTCCTACCTCAGATGCTGGGTGTATCCTTGGGAGTTTTCAATCCTGTGTGATATCCTCAAACCTTCATGCCGTTATTTTCCGCCAGGTTTCTAAATTGATCTCCTGATGTCAATACGACCGAGAATTAAATACCGACACCGAAAATCTTCAAAACCTGGCTGAATGAATGTTGACATTTTGTTTGTTGTCTACTGAAGCGCGAAATTCTCTGACAGGGAAATGACGTCATGAAGAAGTTAATTCGTCCCCGCTTACTGTTGTCCACAAATTTATATTTGGATGGTATTTGCAATTTACAAGTTTGCATAATTACTGATCCAAGGTATATTCTAACAAGAATGCAAATGCCATTATTGTCAGGACTCAGGGGTGATTAAAGTCTTAGACTAAAATAAAAGAGGCTTTTAATCATTGACAAAATAATTATTCAAATCTTTATTTTTATCTGTTTATTATTTCTGACATTTCTATTATTTTTGACTTCGTCCGATTTTAGGCTAATGCCTACGCCATATTAGAAAAGAAACTTTGGTTTCACCTTAAGACTTAATA
This sequence comes from Arcuatula senhousia, assembly GCA_963971305.1. Taxonomy (NCBI): domain Eukaryota; kingdom Metazoa; phylum Mollusca; class Bivalvia; order Mytilida; family Mytilidae; genus Arcuatula; species Arcuatula senhousia. The sequence goes on along the minus strand of OZ020309.1, from coordinate 15,796,442 downwards.
GAAATAGTCGCATATTTCATATTTACCTATGTAAACACCTATTATAAATTAAAGAAAACAATGTTTTTGTTTTTGAAATTTCCGCCAACCGGAAGTGAAAGGAAATTTTAGTTATGATCGAATGTCGGAAAGCTTCCGGGTTTAATTCCGAAAAATTGTATCTAATGTACAATTGACATTTGATCGTGAGGTGGTCGCAAATGGTATAAATTAGGACGCCTCAAACTTTGCAAAGTAAGAAAAACATCATACTGAAATGATTATTTATTATTTAGTTGCACAGTTCGGGGGCCTGTTGATAAAGCTATGTTTTTAAATTTGGTTCAGTTGGACGTGTTTTAACAAGATAAAAGAGGGGTGTCTTGAGGGTTAACATTGCATTTTCTATGTTGTTTTTCAAATAAAGTCATGTTTTCTTCTTTTATCCACTTTTTTAAAATTATGCTTTAACAATTGATCTTTTTAAAGATTAAACTTAAAAGTATGATTTTCGATGAAACAATAAGAAACACACAATTTGCATATGTGTAGATGAAGAACAAGCATTTTCATTAAGAGGTTGTCCGTTTCCTTTGTTATAATTAGTATAAGACGATTGCGACTTTCGTTCGCATTCATGTAGCGTCTCGGACTTAACGGCTTGTATTACTGTGACATATATATGTGTTAGCGGCAATAAGCAAAATCAGGCATTAAGCCTATTTCCTAGACAACAAGCTTATGCCAAGTCATGTTTTCTTCTTTTATCTACTTTTAAGCTCACCTGGCCAAAGGCCATGTGAGCTTATGCCATCACTATGCGTCCGTCGTCGTCCGTTAACAATTTGAAAAATCTTCTCCTCTGTAACTACTGAACCAATTTGCCTTAAACTTGGCAGGAATGATATATGGTATGTTGGCTACAAACGATTTTCACTTTAAATTGATCCGATAAAAAACATGGCCGCCGTTGCTAAACATAGACCAGGGGGTCAGACTACTGTTTTTGGATTATAAATCAAAAAGTATAAGAGATAGATGAAATCCGATGCCACGTTACTGCTTCAGCATCTAAAGCTCTACAAAAGTCTCCATTTGGTCGAAGTTGTCAGATGACCCCTTATAGGGGTTATGGCCCCTTAAAGGTGAAAAATTGCCTTTTTTCATGTTTTTGGCCTATAGAATGAAAACTATAGCAGATAGAGATTAGCTGTTGCTTGCTCAAATGTTCAGCTCATTAAGCTCTACAAAAGTCTCCATAGGGTAGAAGTTGTCAAATGACCCCTTATAGGGGTTATGGCCCGTAAAATAACTTTTTTTCATGTTTTTTTGCCTATGTCGTCTGTAAACAATTTAAAAAAAATTCTCCTCTAAAACTACTGAACCAATTTGCCTGGAACTTGGCAGGAATGATATATGGCATGTTGGCTACAAACTGTCCTCATTTTAAATTGATCTGATAAAAAACATGGCTGCCGTTGCTAAACATAGACCAGGGGGTCAGACTTCTATTTTCTGCTTATAAATCAAAAAGTATAAGGGATAGATGAAATCCGATGCCACGCTACTACTTCAGCATCAAAAGCTAGCTCTACAAAAGTCTCCATTTGGTCGAAGTTGTCAGATGACCCCTTATAGCAGTTATGGGCCCTTAAAGGTGAAAAATTGTGTTTTTTCATATTTTTGGCCTACAGAATGAAAACTATTGCAGATAGAGATTAGCTGTTGCTTGCTCAAGTGTTCAGCTTATTTACTTCTACAAAAGTCTCCATAGGGTCGAAGTTGTCAGATGACCCCTTATAGGGGTTATGGCCCCTTAAAGGTGGAAAATAGTGTTTTGGCCTATAGAATGAAAACTATTTCTGATAGAGAAAAGTTGTTGCACTTGCTTAAATGCGGGCATGGGGCGAATTACATTGCAATGGAATGCATTGAATTACCATTACTTTGAGAAAAGTTGCATTGAATTACCATTACCATTACAAGGAATTTGAAAAGAAATGCATTGAATTACCATTACTTTAGCTAAGTAATGCATTGAATTACCATTACATTTTTTATGTTCCGTTAACTTTGTTTGCAATATCCATCATACCTAGGTTACATGTAACTTTGTTGAAAAAGATTTCTATTATAACTCAGAACTTTATAAATTTTGTAAGCCAATACATAGCATGTCTTGATACACAAAAAAAGAACAAATAAAAACAAAATGGAAAAGCTAAAACAAGTATGTGTCTAGCAATAATTTTGCTTGTTTCAAAGAACTAAAACGTCTTTTTCAATGTATATTTTTTATACATCATCCCATGAACAAAACAAATGTGTAAGTTTGAATAAAACTTATTTAATAACTCATATATTGAAAAATATTATTGATAAAAACTATATCATGTATATGTTCATAACTCATATATTTGAGAAGATAATAAGATTATACAAGGGCATAGTTTGTTAAAAAGCCACCTTGTAAACTGTACAAAAATAAGATTGTAAATCAAGGCAGTTGTAAAGTTGAATTTGAAGCATTTTTAAATAAATTAAAAGGTTTTATCTTTTGTCAAGCAAGGTAACAACAGTATTACTGAATGAGGATTAACAATAAGAAAATATGTTATTTTGCATATTCTAATGTGTTTGAAATTTATTTGCTATATCAACTCTCTTGCATTGTCTTGGGTTCTTGGTCAACTTTCTTCTGTTAAAGATAAATAATATGAACATGATAGATAGAAATAAATAATTTAATTCATAATTTTAATTTGAAGCCATTTAATTTTGACACAAGAGTTGTTTAGACACTCAGTTGATTAAGTTGTTTTTACAACAGGGTAAAAAGAAAATATTTAAACATTTTGTGTTTGTATGGCTTTTCTTCAAATTTTAAGAACAATATGTTTATGGATTTAGAATTTGCTATAAATTGTTGAAAATTTTACTTGTCCCTCTTCATTTTCACAGTTAATAATAGTAATGCAATGTAATTCATTTGTAATTCATGAATTACATGCATTTTTGAGAAAGAAATGCATTGAATTACCATTACATGTAATGCAAAAAATGGTGCATTACACATTACATTGAATTACTTGAAAAAATGTAATGCATTACCATTACACATTTGCATTACCACATGCCTGCTTAAATGTCCAGCTCATTTATCTCTACAAAAGTCTCTATAGGGCAGAAGTTGTCAGATGACCCCTTATAGGAGTTACGGCCCATAAAATAACTTTTTTCGTGTTTTTTGCCCATGTCGTCAAATCAATTTAAAAAATCTTTTCCTCTGAAACTACTTAACCAATTTAACTGAAACTTGGTAGGAATGATAAATGACATGTTGGCTACAAACGATTTTCATTTTTAATTGATTCCATAAAAACATAGCCGCCGTTGCTAAAAATAGAACAGGGGGGTCAGACTACTGTTTTTGGCTTATAAATCAAAAAGTATAAGAGATAGATGAAATCTGATGCAATGCTACTGCTTCAGCATCTAAAGCTCTACATAAGTCTCTGGTCGAAGTTGTCAGATGACCACTTTTAGGGGTTTCGGCCCCTTAAAGGTGAAAATGGACCTTTTTCGTGTTTTTTGGCCTACAGAATGAAAACTATAGCAGATAGAGATTAGCTGTTGCTGGCTTAAATGTTCAGGTCATTGAGTTCTACAAAAGTCTCCATAGGGTCGAAGTTGTCAGGTGACCCCTTATAGGGGTTATAGCCCCTTAAAGTTGAAAAATAGTGTTTTTGGCCTATAGAATGAAAACTATTGCAGATAGAGAAAAGCTGTTGTTTGCTTACCATTCATCTCAGTTAGCTCTACAAAAGTCTACATAGGGTCGACATCAAGACCAGGTGAGCGGTTCAGGCTCCTGGGAGCCTCTTGTTTAAAATTATGCTTTAACAATTGATCTTTTTAAAGATTAAACTTATGATTTTCAATGAAACAATAAGGAACACACAATTTGCATATGTGTAAATGAAGAACAAGCATTTTCATTAAGAGGTTGTCCGTTTCCTTTGTTACAATTATTACTCTATTTTATTCGCAAGGTTGGGCGGAGCTTAATTTTCTCGGTCTTTTAGATAGGATTTAAATGAAGAAGTCCGAAATAATTGACCCGTGACCAACCCGGTCAATAAAATAGAGTAATAGTATAAGACGATTTCGACTTTCGTTCGCATTCATGTAGCGTCTCGGACTTAACGGCTTGTATTTCTGTGACATATATATGTGTTAGCGGCAATAAGCAAAATCAGGCATTAAGCCTATTTCCTAGACAACAAGCTTATGCCAAGTTATTTACTAATTGCCTATTTTTTTAAGGCATTCGCCTTATATCACAATGTCCAAATTCTGTCTATATCCTTGGCAATAACAAAATAAAGGAAGTACTTATTTAGAATACTTTAATCTATAGAGAACATCAAATCGGTCTTTTACCGCTCATTGCCCCAGGTAACTAAAACTTTGGTTTTAGGGTACCTTACCAAAGATCATTATGAGCTATTGTAATCATTCTGCGTCTGTCATCCGTCTGTTAAAATTTGTAGAATATCTGCTATATATATTGGAAAACCGCTTAACTAAGTCACTGTGGTAAAGGAGTATTATTATAAAAAAAATTGGATTTGATTCGCCGAAATCATGGCTACTGTTGCTAAAATTCAATAATAAGCTAAGTGTTAAATCTAGCTTTAAGGCTTATAACTAAAAGATAGAAAAGATAGAACAAATCTGATGGATCTTAAAGATGTACAGTAGTCGCCACTTAGTCTATGATCCCTTTTAAGCTTCGTTGCCCTTTTTTGGTAACAAATTGCGATTTTCATGTTTTTGTTTTGTAAAACTAAAACTTGGCAGATCGAGAAAAGAATGTGGCTGTTCAAATATTCAGCTTAATGACCTCTTCAAAAGACCCCAAGGGAATGAAGTTTCCAAATGACTCCTTTTAGGGATTATTGTCCTTAAAGGGTAAAAAAGTTTTTTTTTGTGTTGTATAACTATTATAATAGTATTTTTTTTTAAATATGCATACTGAATACTGAAGCGTCAAATTCGACAAAAGATCTTTTCATTTAAAGATTTAAAGTACAAAAAAAATGTATCAATAAAGACCTCTTATTTATATCAGAGATATGAACTTTACGAGAGGATCTCAGAAGCCTGCATGAATCTCTTAAATGGCCCTCAAGCCATAACGGTCTCTTTCATAAGGGGTTATCTGATAACGACCCAATGAAGACTTTAGAAGAGCTTAATGCGCTACAATTTTATACCTCAAACAGCTTTTCTTAATTTGTAATAGTTTTCATTCAAAGCTTCAAGAACACGAAAAACGCTATTTTTACCTTTAACCCCTATAAGGGATCATCTGCAAACCCAACAGAGACTTTTGTAGAGCTTTCGATTCTGACGAGCCCTCTGTCATAGTCCCCGAGTAACAAGCCAGTTTAAGTGATTTTACCCTCTCTATGTTCTATTTTAGTACATGTTATTTATCGATTCCTTAAAAAAGGGACAGTTTGTTGCAAACTCCATACATTATACGTTCCCTAATTGTTTCAGAAGTTTCAGAGGAGAAGATTTTTGAAACGGTACATACGGACGAATAGTGATGGCATTGCCTGTATGTCCAGGTGAGCTAGAACAAGAATGTTGATTAAAATTAACATGAAATGATAATCAAGGAGGATTTGGACGCTTGAAAGTGGGGAATAATTAGTCGGACAACCTAACTTACAAATTCAACCTTGTTTTTATAGTCACTATAAGAGCGTCATATAGTTTTGTTATCCCAGGCTTTGGGTTTTGCTGTGCTTCTTTAAACTTTAACTCTGACATTAAAAGATTTACTATTTGACCAACACATCTCCGACGAGTCTTTAAAACTTGCAGCGATTGGGCAGTGTCTTGAATTTCTAGAGAGTCTTACTAGGATAAATAAATCGTTTACGGTTTTTAATAAGGAACCAAGTAATATTTCTTGGAGTGCATATAAGCGATAATACACTCAGAACTTGATTTGTCTGGTTTCTTTTTGGTAAGGATTTTACCTATTTTCATACTTTTGGTTTTCTACCATTATGTATGCATTGTCATATGTATATGTCATATTTTTACATTAAGGGTAGCAGCAATGAATACACAGCATAACCAAATTCGGATTTAAAGTATTTTAATTGTATTTGATAATCAGGAATAATTTTGTTAAGTATAACAATGCCTTATACAATATACAACACAACACCATTTTTACTGTCTTTCTACGAAACTAGAGGGGCATATAGTGTTCGGGTCCGTCGGCCCGTCCGTCTGTTCGTCCGTCTGTCCCAAATCCCCATATTTCCAAATTCCAACTTACTATCAAGTGCCACATCAACCATCTTGGTATGGTAGGTGAATCCAGTGATGCTAAACCCAATGCATGTTTCGGATGCTGGATGTGACCTATATTTTCCGCTTAAATGACCACTTATAGAAGAATGGTTAGAGTCCATTCCTTCTTACTGACAAGTGCCATAGCATCCATTTTGGTATGGTAGGTGCACCTAGTGATGCTTAGCACAATGCATGCTTCGGATGCTGGATGTGACCTATATGTTCCCTATGGATGACCTCAAACAGAAGATTCCCACTTACTGACATGTGCTACATCAACTATAAAATAGACTATGCTAGTATGTGATGTTGTTGAAGATGAATATCATTTTCTTCTGTATTGTAACATTAACAAACAATTAAGACAAACTATGTTTAATAAATTAAATCTAAATAAAAACATCGACTTACATAATCAAATTATACATATGCAACGAATTTTGAATCCCAATTTAGAACTGATTCCAATTGCATGCGACTTTATAAAGAAGTCATTGGTACTACGAAAATAGGGTCCACATTGGTCAAAATGTTCTCAAAACTATAACTCCATATGTTAATGTTCTGTATACTCATTTGCTTTCTGTATATATGTTATGTATTTTACATGTTTTTGTTTTTGCTTTCAATTTGCCCCATATGGGTGTATTTTGCAAATAGAGATATACTATATTGGTATGGTAGGTGTACCTAGTGGTGCTAAGCACAATGCATGCTTCGGATGCTGGCTGTGACCTATATTTTCCGCAGGAATGACCTTCTTACTGAAAAGTGCCATAGCAACCATATTGGTATGGTAGGTGCACCCAGTGATGCCTTAGTGATTGCGGAAAAAAATAAATGTTGCGAGATGGAACATTATGTCTTTTTGACATATTCTTGTTTTTAAATCAAATGTAACTATCTTTCGCTGTTATAAATAATGAGTATAGAAATAGAGACAGAAGTGTATACGGTCAAAATTCGCTCTGAAGCATAAGAAAAGCTCGGGGGGACCACTTGTATATTTCCTGGATAGGGAGGTGCCGCTAAGATTTTGAAACCCACCCTTAATATTTTGAATTTGAATTAGGTACCTTTTAATATAAGATAAGGGTCCGACCATTTAACTTGAACGGGGGGCCCTTTGTTATTTCCTTGGTTTTTGGTTCTGAAAATTATTTTTGATGAACAAAATATTTTGGCAGCAGAGGGTACTGACGCCTACGAAAAATAAATATATTTTCCGCGCTCTGCGCTGAAAATAAAATTCTGACCAAAACATTAAAAAAAAAACCAAGGCCCCTTCTTCAAGTTAAATGGTCTGTCCCTAAGATACAGATTGATATCATTTATTTATTTATTTATAGGGTCTAAAGAAAACCAGAAAACTCTTACTAAACCGCCGGAAAGCAGACTGGATCTGAAAAAGTTGCAAATATTTATATTTATTTATATAGCTTTTCAAATATGGTTATTTAATCAACATAGACGTTTACACACATATGGAACACATCTGTACATTGGAAAAGAATTAAGAACTTTAAGAACTGCCCGAACGGGCTTGGCAAGTAAATTAATTTAATATAAACCTTTTCGTATATTTATGTTTGTTGTCCCGACCTAATCACATATTGATACCTATATTCCAGCGGCACATCCTATTACCTCCCGTATAGGGATTGCCCCCCCCCCCCCCCCCCCGAGAAGAAAAGCTAATAAAATCCAAGAATCGTCCATGAAAATACAAGCATAAGCAAACCTGCATTTGTACCTTTTTACAGTCAATTACAACAAATGCTATCTTTTCAACAAAATATTTAATACAACAAACAACAACTTTTTTCCAACAAAACCAGAAATTTGGCATTGCCTATTGGTAACAAATAAATAAATAAAGAAGTCATCAACATAGGCAATTTAAAGCTGAATAGCAATGACAAAACATTGGGCAAAACATGGAATGATAAAATGAGAACTTTTTACATGATTTAAATCCGTTCATACACATTAACTGTACAAGTCAAAAATAATATTTTAACATATCATTGGTTTAAAAGATGATTAGAAATACTTGTAGCTTAAATTAGATCCTTATTTCATGAAGATATTTTTACGGTGGCAATTATACAGCAAAATGCTCTGATTGTCTATTCAAACTAAAAGGCATAATGAAATAGATTATAAAGAGACCTAAAGTTTGAAATAGTATGCACTCAAAGGTCTCATGAATGATGTTTAAAAGATCAAACAAATACCGCATGAGTTGGGTTTTTTTTCGCGGGAGCAAAATTTTGCTGATTTCTAAAAAAAAAAAAAAAAATGGAAAATCTTGTTTTCGCGAAATTCAATTTTACTGATTACTTATATATGAGTATATGGTGTACATAAACTATTTAAGACATTTTTTTTTCGTGGGTTTATTTTTTCTCGAGTTGCAAACTATCGCGAAAAAGCGAAAATTAGATACATGTACCCGCAAAAAAACCAAAATAATACGGGATAGACCATGCATGTTGTCGCTCTTCTTCTAACCTTCTATTGAAGCCCTTTTACTATTCTATTTGCTGCTACTGTCTTTTAGCGTTTGATTGTGTTTTTAACGGCGACACAAACTTTAATGTTTTGCTATTTATAATAGGTTTCAATAAATCGTCATTGTTGTTGTTATTGTCATGTTTTTCGTGATGTCGATGAACATGGTGGTGCACGTGTGAATTAGGGACATGAAGAAAATGCTTTTCAGTTGTTGCAACAGGAGATTTCCTTTCGATACGTGGCTCAAGCTCCAATGTTTTATAATTCACTTTCTGTACCTTTGTAGCTCCCAAAGACACTTTTGATCTCGGTGGATCTGAAGAACCGTATGATAACGATTCGGTTCCTTCGGTTTTTATCGGTGGCCGTAACTCACTTTCTATAAGTTTTGGTACATTCAAACGTTTGGGTTCCATTTTGATTTCGATGATATTGCTGAACAATGGCTCTTTACTCTTTCTCGGAGTTGTTTTGGGTTGCGATAACTGTTCGTCGCTTTCTTCATCAACCGGTTCGTTGATCGTTATGATCGGAGCAGGCGACATTTTGTTATCATCTGACTTCGTGCTCAACGGCCGCGGCACAGATTTTGAAGCGGATTCCATTAGACTGGACCTTTCCTCTTGTATTCTATGCATGGTGTTTGCTACTTCAACGGGTATTTGTATCTCCTCTTCGTCGTTTGCACTAGAGGAGACGTATGACGGAGGAGGGTTCGGATATCCTTGTGGGGTCGCCGTTCCACTCCCTATAGAAGAACTCCTATTGGTAACGACATTATTTATCATGTTTTTCCAGTCTGTATTCAAAGAACTATCAGAGGAAGATTCAAAGAAATAATCGTTTACATTACTCCTTGCCACATGATTTGACGGAAACACCCGATAACTTCCAGGGACACGAATATCACCGACTATTAATTTGGATTGTCCTATGATGTCAAATGGCGCCAATGAGCATACACCTAAAACGGTTGGATCTCGTTTCGACTGATGAGGATTGTCACCAGGGTATTTAGTTGGCTTTTCGTATTGTTCGTGTATACTTTTCAGTAATCTTGCTTTATTATTAGCAAACTCTGTACCCAATTGTTTCCCAACCCATACAACCTTTGCTTTGCTATCAGTTGGTGCAGAGTTCTGTTCGTTCCATCTGTGCCCTTTTCGTCTTCCAATGGCAAAGTCAAACGACCGCGCTGCTTCGTGGGAAGTCTTTATATTTGGGTCCGAATTAAGTGGTTCGAGCCTTCTAGGGCGTACCCTTCTGTTTCCATTTATCAAAGGCTTGACACCTTTTACACCATTTTGCACACTAGCTTTTGTTTTTATGTATTTCTCTAAATTCACAATCGGTAAACTATCTAGTCCTAAATTATGCATCTGCTTGAATTTTACACTTTCGTCATTTTCTCTCTTTGGAGATTTTCGTCTCTGGGGTTTTACCCCTAATGTAAATTTGTCTTTCTTCTGTGCAACTATTATATTGTTTGGTAAATTCGCTCGTAAAACTTTGTCTTTTGGTATTACAAATGACGGCTTCGTCGATTTACTAATTGAGCTTATTCCCTCGGTAAAAATTGGCAATTTTCTAGGAGTAACATCATGCTTCGGCAAAGATGGTGGAGGGAAATTTTTCTTCATATTAAACTTCAAAGGCGGCAAGTTTTTAACAGTTAACGTTGCGTCACTCGAAGACACCAATTTATTATACTGTTTCAGAATAGCAAACGCTTTTTCTCTACCGACTGGCTCTAAGTGAAACCCGCTACGCTTATGTTCCTCAGTTTTGGCAGGATCGATAAAATCGGCTAGATGTGGCACGTCGGCGGTTTTATGAGTAATCTTGACTGTAGGGAGTTTGGGAACCGTCTCGTAACTGTGTCGCGGTTTGTCCTCATCGTCAGACAGAGGAAATTGTTTCATGATATTTCTAGCCGTCTGTAGGTCCGACTCAACTTGGGTTGCCATCGTTTCCGATGACAAGGAAAACACTGAAAAATATAGAAACAGAAAATAATTTTAAAACAGTCGAACAATATACAAGGTGTTCTAAATGATGATAGCAAGAGACAAATGACATGTCATTTGATGCGTATAACTTAAAATTCTGACTGACAGAGACTCTTTGGCGAGCTGAGAACGAACAACTAAACATGTTTTTTACATGTATGTAACATTTGAACACGATAAGCTCAGGGTTGAGTTTAAACTAAGTTCTAGGCAATACATGTATGTTGCTTCGCCTGATTTGCGTTTCGTCTGTTCAAGAGTTGCTTTCGTTCAAATTTGTTAGTCGTTTCTTGTTCATTTGACTCCCATGTCCAAGATCAAACTATTCAAAATTACGAATAATAATAATAATCCACATTTGTTTCCTTTCGCTTTAATGCGCTTTTGTATATTGTAGATTGCAACGGAAAGATTCCGTTTTTGACTAAAAACTAACATATTTTCTGTAAGTCTTGAAAACATGCAGCAACAAATGTTCGCTAAAAATGACGGAAGATGACTCTATTTGTCACTATTTATTATAGTTACGTGATGTGCTTAGAAAAAATAGAGCTGTCTTTTTTCCGTTAAAGGAGATACCATTACATCAAAAAAATGTACGACCAAAGGATATAGAAGACGGCAATAAATGATGTAATAGATACTCTCGTAGGAAGTTGTTTGGTGGTAGCTTTTAAGTATATTGCTATGTTATGGAGCTTTGCTTCTTATGAATCACTAAATAACGGCATTATATTACTAAATTAATACATTTATGTTTCTATAACATTTATTAAATATATTAAACATAGAGTAAAACTGCTAAAATGGCCCTTTATTCTAACATAATGCCTTTCAAGATCAACCGAAATCGGAGATAATGCACAGGAAGAAATACTAGTTAGTATCGCCAACAGGGTTACCAGTATTTGAAACTGTAACGTGCCTAGGACTTGACATAATAAACTAAGAACAAAGCAAAATATATGTCAACAAAAACGACATTTTAGAAAATATTTTGCTGGGCGGCAATATTTTCACGATATTTTAACCTTTTCACAGCAACACCAATAAGATTGCTGGGCACAAAGGAAGATCAGTAGAAAAAAAAATATCGTATTCAAACAACACAACAGTTTATTATTTTTAAAAATGTAATGTTTTTAAGTTCTTGTTTCCTCTCAAAACCTATATTTTACCTTGGTGTGTTGGTGTGAAAATTTTCTTAAAACGTAAATATAAATCCACTAAAACTTGTGGTTGCAGTGACACTGTTAGTACATGAACATTATTTGAGACAATAATTGTGATCTTGGGATTTCAAGTAAGTGGGAAAATGGATTAAACTTACAACCGAGTTTGTAGTTTTAAAATCTATAAAAACAATAAAGATGTTGTTCTTGTAAGATGATTCAAATATATTTAGATTTCTGAAATCAAGACAAACTCCAAAAGGTATATTTTTCTCTTTGACTTCAGCAATAAGAAACAATTTAGAAATAAGATAATACTTTATTAACAACAACCAAAAAATCCCAAACCAACCATTAAAATCAAATACAACAATACCCCCGCTGCCCCTAAATTGAATAAGTCAGTAAAATGGAAGTTGATATTCGACAGACCTAATTTCGGTACTCACGATAGAAGAACTCATAATGAAGTTCTGTGCCAAATTTCAAGTCACTGTAATGAGATACGACAAATTTCAACAATTGACAAGTAATGTTGAAAATTGTTGAGTCTGTAAACCGGTCGTAGATATTAAAATTATACAACAAATTTCAAGTCATTGTGATTAGTACAATGTAGTTGCTGGATAAAAATGTTAAGAAATTTATGCTGCGAAAGAAGCAGCCAGGGGTTTAATAAAAGTAACACCAGTTTTTGTACAATATTGTCAACAGCAGTTAATTCTAGTCCCTACTCTTTATTTTATTTACAGCAAAAAAACGGAAATGAAAAAAAAACCTTTAAAACTCTAGAAATAACATACCTCATATTTTATCTCCAAAGCATATCAATGTGATCAATTCACAGCAAACAAAAAGAGAAATCCTGTTCTGAAATAGAAACAGAAATCATTACTGACGGAAAAGGTATACAATAAATGTGTTTTCCCTGGTAATTACACACCTTCCCGTCTTCAACAAAAAATGCTTTACCACAGTACAGTCAGTAATTACTGGCTATGAGGAACAAATATTATATATAATAACAATTTTGTTTTGACACAGTATAAAAGATTAAAATTGAAATAATAATAAGCTGTGCAAAATATGTAAAAGCCAGCGTTAGATGAATACTTGTCATTCAAAAGAGCATAATGATACATCGCTTAATATTTGCTGAATGCAGTTTTACTTTTTTTCTTGAAGAAAAGACGGTGAAAAAGAAAATTAAGGACTTTCAAACTTAACAATGTTAATCGTGCATTTTACTATCTATGTGTACATTAACAGAGAAAAGATGCCTACAGAGTATGTTCCTTTTAAAGCATTTTAGTCATTATTCAATCAACAAAACAGTAAATCCATAAGGATAATTGCGAAATTACCAAATACAATGTGGTTTCAATAGTAGATATATAACAATCCCAGGTTAAAAATCCCTTTAATTGCTTTCAAGTTAATTGAAAACTAAAACTTGGTGCAAACCAAATATTCAGTCTTTTTTTTTTGTGTATATAAAGCGTTTTTCGAGTTCTCGAATATACAGTTTAAAAGCTAAAAAAAAAAACACGCTTATAAAATGCAGTCAATAACACGATATTATATTCAACTATTTCAACAATAGACCACAGAAAATGTCGTTCGTCTTTTTTATTACCATACCATGTCCATAACAAGCTTGTTACCAAACATCGGGAAAATAGGTGCAAAATTTGCTGAGTAACAGGTGATTGAAAAGTGAGAGGGAAAATAAGTTTTCGGCAAACAGGAAGTAGATGTCAATAAAATAGAGCCGACAACGTATCTTACAATACATCATGTCCTTAGCAAGCTTGTTACCAAATATCAGCGATATAGGAATAATAGTTGCTAAGTTATATAAGTGAATGAAAAGTTTGACCGAAAAATTCAATGCTTTCGATCAACAGGAAGTAAATGTCCGATTGATCCGAAAAATAATCCCATAATACATCATGCATGTACATACAAGCGTGTTACAGATAACAACAACCTTGGAATAATGCTAAGTTATGAGCAAATAAAAAAGTGTGAAGGAACAACTGACGGACACAGGAAAAACAGTATCCCACTCTTTTTTTGGGGGGGGAGAAGGAGTAAAATACACATTTTTGCGAGACTACATTATGCAGACATGTCCTTGAACATCTTATGTCATCATAAGTACGCGTGAATCGATATTTTTTTAAACAGAGGCATTGTCTCTCCCTCTCTCATAACGTCAGCATGCCTGACACAAGTCATAATGTCAAAGGGTACAACCAACTACCAGAATATATAATGCCATTCCCGTGTTACGAATTAGATTAATACAGATATAATACTTGGCTATTAATCAATCCAAAATTTGTTTAATTGGAATTTGATGAACCGGATTAAATAACTCTTTGGTGATTGTTCTGAAGTTAGAATTGAAATACAGATATCAAAGTGATACGGGTGTAAAGTCGTGAGATATTTATCATTGTCTACAGTTGCGATATTGAAAAGATTTTTGGTATTAACACATACAGCAAAGTAAATATCAAAGAAAGAAACGAATTTAACCAAAACTTTATTTTCAACAAAACCTATACAAAATGGTATGCATTTGATCAAGCAGTTTGTAAAACTAAGTAAATGCATAGATCAAAAGTTCTATATATTTATTTCCTATATCAAAAACCTTTGACATGTAAAACTTCCACAAAAATTCCCATGCTTTATCATAGTCTAAACAATTAAATGATCTGCCAGTTAAAATATGGCCGGATTTCGTTAAACAGGAAGTAGGTGAGCAACAGTCCTGAAATCGAATGCCATGCTTTGGGACTCCATGTTGATGCTGCATACTAAATATCAGGAGGCTGTGATTGATAAGTAGTTACTGAGAAAACTGTTACGAAATAATGTCCGTGCCGGCCTGTCGCCTGAAATTCATCATTTAATAACTCGGACTTTTTTACTCTGTGAAATACAGTCAAAAACATGTTTTCGATTGGGACAATACCGTATGATGTAGTGATAATGGTAGGTAAAAGGGTCAATTTTCATATACATTTTTGGAAAGATTGTTGCAATTTTTAAGAGGATATCAGCGAAGAAACTAACTAACCGTTTTGTTTTTTGTTTGTTTGTTTTTGGCTATACATTTTTCGTAAAAAAAAATAAAAATTTCAAAAGTCGCGACCTTTTCAAAATCTAATTAAGTTTTTCAAACTGAGAAACACCTAAATGTAAGTGACGCATGTACGGCAGATGAACGGTACACGTTTGGAACCACGTATAAAAAATGCCTTTATTTTTAAAGTTTTTTAAAGTTCAAAGAAAAAAAATAAAAGAATATGATAAGCAAACGGATATCTCACGTTCAAAAAGCTCTCCAGGGATGACAAACTTTATGTTATGTGTGAAAACAAAACAAAACAAACAGCAGGTGCTCGCTAATATGGATTCATGCTGAGGAAAACAAACATGGAAGTGTTAATTTACCAAAACACTGTTGTTCGACAAACATTTGGTCATTGTTGCGTTTTTGCTTCAAAGATTAAAAATAGACGTGTTTCGCGTCTCTGGCCTTTTTAAGGCGTTTTTTTAAAGAAATTTCTTGTTGTTGTTATGAAAATGTTTCCAAAAACAAAATTGAATTATGTGAATTGTTGATGTACTATTATACATGCGCTATATTTTTATTCTCCAACTCTTTGATAAACAAAAGAAAGGGGAAATCGAATACCAAATTGTAAGAAATATTCATTAACAATAAATGCTGTAAATGGTACATTATATCAACAATAACATAATTGCATCTGATTTTCTCTTACGACCTACATCATGTACATGCAACACTGTCATTGATATGCAATCAAGAACCAGGACCTTGATTCATCAAACAAGTTAACTATTTCCGTACGAAGCATTGAATAAAGTCGTGAAAGCACGGAGTTAACAATTACAGAAGAAAAACAATCAAATGTATGCATGTAGCAAATTACCAGAGGATTTCCAAGTCACTGAGTGAGAGAATTGGTAAGAACTTTTATGGTTTTAGGAGTGCGCATTATACAACGAAGCCGGTAATGTTTGCATATAAAAGTACTTCATTACACTTTATTAGACTTTTTTTTATATTTACTCTGAATGAATCAGCGGAATGTCAGTTCTTATCACAATATTACCACTAATGGGAAAAAGCTGTTTACTATGCTCAACTTAGTTTAAACAGTATTTGTTTATCCTGGATTGGGAAACAAGCTTGATGCTTATATCAATCCCTCTCCAGCTAGCAGTTTGCGAGTGTGGCCTTTGTAGCGGCCCCCATTGAGCCTACTCTTATCGTTCTCCACAAAGGGGTCTTTAACGTGCATGGGGTATTGCTCTCCACATACACGGGACAACCTTTTTTTCGTCCCTTCCGAAGGACTAGCATCGATCCTCGAGACCATCCTTGCAAATGGTGTCAAGAGAGAGTTGTAAAATTGGTTCATGAAATTTTCACCCCTGACGAGGATCGAACCACGAACCTCGGTGTTAGTAGCCCGACGCGTTAACCACTACACCACCGGCTCTCAACTTGTAAAATCAGAAAAAAAAACCAATAAAAAAATGTGAAAAATAAGAAGATTATACTTTGTGAAATAACACCCAGTATCCCCTCGGCAAAAAATCTGTGACATGCTGCTTTTTAGCTCACCTGGGCAAAGGCCATGTGAGCTATTGCCATCACTTGGCGTCCGTCGTCGTCGTCCGTCGTCGTCGTCGTCGTTAACTTTTCTTAAAACTTCTTCTCCTCTGAAACGGCTGAACAGATTCAAACCAAATTTGGTCTGATGGTACATTAGGATATCCCCCACAGAACTGATGTGGGGATTTTTGATTCGTCGAAAAACATGGCCGCCGTTGCTAAAAATAGACCAGAGGGGTCAGACTACTGTTTTTGGCTTGTAAATCAAAAAATATAAGAGATAGATGAAATCTGATGCCACCCTACTGCTTCAGCATTAAAAGCTCTACAAAAGTCTCCATTTAGTCCAAGTTGTCAGATGACCCCTTATAGGGGTTACAGCCCCTTAAAGGTGAAAAATAGCGTTTTTTCATGTTTTTGCCCTATAGTATGAAAACTATTGCAGATAGAGAAAAGGTGTTGCTTGCTTAAATGTTCAGCTCATTTAGCTCTACAAAAGTCTCCATAGGGTTGAAGTTGTCAGATGACCCCTTATAGGGGTTACGGCCATTACAATTATGTTTTTTTCATGTTTTTGACCTATAGAAAGAAAACTATTGCAGATAGAGAAAAGCTGTTGCTTGCTTAAATGTTCAGCTCATTTAGCTCTACAAAAGTCTCCATAGGGTCGAAGTTGTCAGATGACCCCTTATAGGGGTAACGGCCCCTGAAATAATGTTTTTCATGTTTTTGGCCTGTGGAAGATAGAGAGAAGCTGTTGCTTGCTTAAATGTTCAGCTCATTTAGCTCTACAAAAGTCTCCATAGGAACCAAGTCGTCTGATGACCCTTAATAGGGGTTACGGCCCCTAAAATTACCTTTTCCATGTTTTTGGCCTATAGAATGAAAACTATAGCAGATAGAGAAAATTTGTTGCTTGCTTAAACGTTCAGTTTATTTATCTCTACAAAAGTCTCAATAGGATTGAAGTTGTCAGATGACCCTTTATAGGGGTTACAGTCCCAAAAATAACCTTTTTCATGTTTTTGGCCTTTAGAATGAAAACTATAGCAGATAGAAAAAAGCTGTTGCTTGCTTTAATGTTCAGCGCATAAAGCTCTACAAAAGTCTCCATAGGGTTGAAGTTGTCAGATGACCTCCAATAGGGGTTATGGCCCCTAAAATAACGGTTTTTCGTGTTTTTGGCCTATAGAATGAAAACTATAGTAGATAAAGAAAAAACTTGCTTGCTTAAATGTTCAGCTCATTTAGCTCTACAAAATATAGGGTTGACATCAAGACCAGGTGAACGATTTAGGCTCCTGGGAGCCTCTTTTTTTTTTTAAATTTACATTTCGTTGACCCCCTTCAAAAAGTTATTGCAAATCACTTCGCCCATAATGAGCAGAATATATGTAATATGTAATAACCAACAAAAAAACCAATTTTGATTCATCACCTTCATGTGCCAAGGCTTTTTCCTTAGAAAAAAAAAAGAAACAAGGCACGAGGTAAACAAAAACGAAAAAGTAATCAAATGTATGCGTGTATGGAAGTAAATAACAACAGTATTTCCAAGTCGATGAGTTAAAGTTCTGGTAATGAAACATTTTTATGGGTTTTAAAGTACATACAAAAGCAGTAGAATATTATCATTGCTTACGTTTGGATGTAAAAGTCTTCATAAAATTTAATATTTAGAATTTACTAAATGAATCGGAAGTATCTAACGCAATATCACCAATACTGGTATAAAATGATAAATACGCTTGAAAACAATCTGACTTAATAGAGATTTCTCAACTTCATACGGTTGCTTTCGTACAACGAAATGGGGAGCAGTTATTGGTCATGCAGTAAAATTAAGATGAAAACAAGCTTATTGTGCACAAGTTTCCCGTAGTAAAGCTAGAATTAAAATATATTTTTAGTTTTGAATTGATTTTTCTTTTCATATTTTTCAAAAATGTGTTTTTAAATAGAATATGAACTCAAATTTTTGTTTGGTCTTTAGTTAGTCCAACGAATCGTTCTTTGAAAAGTAACCGTTGAGTAACGGTTGTGTTACGTACTGCAGTGACAAGTGAACCTTTCTCAGGGATTAGCTCTAAGATTACCTTTTTAAAAATTTTAATCCCCCTAGCGGCCAGGTAAAATTTGAAAAATAAAGTTATTACTAAGAACTAATTTGAAGGGGGGGCTAGGAGTTTTTTTGGTCAGAATTATTTTTGCGCAGTGCGCAAAAAATATTGATGATAATAATATAGATGCTGGATGTCCGTACGTGTGTGTGGTCCGTAACATTTTTTTGTATCAGATAAATGTATCATGTATTTGCAGACAGGGATCTCATTTGGTAGAATACGTTTTCAGGTCTGTCGCCTTCATAGGTTAACCGAGCCAACTTAGATTTTTTTTTGCACTCGGCAGGTACTCAAATTCCGTGCTTGTTCAATTAGCAGAAATTCTTCTTTATAGTATTTTTTCTTCAATGCTCTAACCGTTTAAATCTTTTTCTTTACTTCTGGTTTTCTCAAAATATTTTTCCTACAAACTAAAATTTATAATGAGAAACAATACAACCCCTCCTATCTCCTTTTCAGGTTTAATGGTTGGCACTTTTTCTATAATAATATCAACTATACATTTTACTCAGATTCAAATGCATCTCAACTTTGTATAGTGTTGGGGAATTCACTTTATCTGTGCACTAAAGCGGTCACAAAGACGACCAAATTTCTATGTCGAGCTTACTGAACTTAGCTCTTCTTCTTTATGATTCTGTTGTCTAATATAGATAAATTAACGAATTCGTATTCAAAATTTCATTTAATCCTTTACAGTCTTTGTCGGCTCGGAAGACATGAAGTGGGTATAACTCAATGACATTATGCTAAAGCTGTTAACCAAATTGAAAATTAATCCTAACACAAGACGCAGAGGATATAAGTTACAAAAATTTTGAACAAACAGATAGAGACAGACGGATGGACGAAGGACAAGTAATTTGGGAATATTTCCCCCTTTTTTAGAAGTGGGGGTATAATAATACTTTTCTATGATGATGATAAATTTCATAGAAAAATACTAAAGAAAAATCGAATCGGCTATTTTTATAGCAGGGCTGTTAAAAAACCCAAATATTAATTAAGTCAAAAATTAAATGTAACAATCAATTAACCCTAATGCACATTATTATATCCCCGACTGAAAATTAAGGGGGTATTTTATTGAAGGGGTGTTCGTCTGTCCTTCCATTAAATCTCAGGGTACCCATTTAATGTTAACAACTCCTCCTAAACTTTCTAATAGAATTTCATAAAAAAAAATTCCACAATCCTACATGACAAACTGAAAATGTTCACTCCTACCTATTTTAATTTGTTATGGGTGGCGGATGGGGGACAGGGAAATCATTTGTGCCGAGCTGCTCACAAGTTTCTAGTTTAAGGTGATTTTTGAAGAGTTGAAAGTGTTTCGAATTTAAATACTATATAATGCTAAAGACAAGTATAAAAATATCAATAACTATTTAATCAAAGGGTTTTAAAGACATATAGTTTTGAATTTTATTCCCCAATTTTTTTATTTCATGTACATTATTTAAACAATGTTCCATTTTTGGAATTTTAATGAAAAAAATATATATATTTAAAATTTTATTGAACTTGAAATTTGAAGATAGTATTTACATTTACAAAGGCCATACAGGATAGATACTAGTAGTTAAATAAAGATTAATAATCGAGTTATCGACATACATGAACATTGGTTCATCAATAATTTCTCCCGAAAACGTGTTACGGTTATGATACGTAGCAACCGTGCCTGATACGTAGCAAGTCGAGAAATCTCTACTATGTGTAAAAGCTAAAATAATCTGCAATACTAAACATCAATAGGTGTCCAATATGATATGCATATTTCGCAGTATTACACCCTTTAAAAGAAAAACACTTGTATAAACATTAAAACTAAGTCTTATTCTTAAAAGTTAAAAAATAAATATTTTAAGTCATTGATTATATTCAAAGAGTGATTTAAAACTGTCTTTGTTTGGTCTATAAAAGCTTTCACACATACTATAACCTTTTTAGGGTAGGAGGCTATTAACATTGGTTAAATAAAAACCAAATTAAGGTTAAAATACAAATATGGGTGAATCTTAAAGGTTTAGTATTTATCATAATTATTATTATTATTTTTTCTATCAGAACAGACTGGCCTTTCAGTTAAGACATCTTGCAACATTTGGGACGGACGGACGTACTTAAACTTTATATCTCCATTACTCTCGTAGATTGGGCATATAAATCACTAAAGGAACCGATATATTTAATTTGAATTACAATAAACGAAACAGACTAAAAGAATAATAGAAAAGTCAATTGGAAAAAAAGCTTACATCTATATATGAGTAATGGTAACAACGGGATAATTTAACTACAATCATTCTTAAACAGTAATAAGTAACTTAACGGGGAATATGAAACCAAAATGATTCTCACTTGATTCAGACAAAAGTCTGTTTAATGACCTGCTTTAGTTTTAGCAATAACAAAATATCGAGAGACATAAAAGGCAGACTGAATTGATCGTATAAAAAATTCACCTTATCCTCTGCTTAAAACATTCTGCGTAGAAGTAAAATGAACCTAACTTATGATTGCCCTAAAGTTAGTTGTTTTGCTTAATCTACCCGAAGAGCAAAAACGTATCTATGGGACATTCGAATGCCGGAAGTACATTATGCAAACTCAGGAAACACCGGAGATAACAACAAAGAACACAACAGGAAACACAAGTACACAACTCAACTGCGAACCCGTTACTCAAAATTGCGAAAGAGAAGAAAATGATAGTTGAATCACCTCCATTAACTGTTAAGTAAAAATCATATGCCTACCTTCAAGGTTGACAAAAACATCCATATTTAGATTGCATACCAAAGCACAGAACTTTATAAATGTAATATTTGACATATAAAAGATAAAGTTCTATTCACAAATGCAGTGATATGTCTCTCGGCCTTACAACTGTGTAGAAATCGGATTTAAATAATTATTATCAGATTAAAGAAATAATAATTAGTGTATTGGGTCCTATTGGGGCTAAATGAGGTGAGATATTATCTTTATATTTAAATTTTATAACGGGTGATTGTGTTATGGTGTAGGGTAGGTTTATGACGTTGGTACGTGTTAAAAGGGTAACGCGACTCACTTCCCAAATTAATAATTAGAATGTTGGTACCTAATTAATGTACCGAATCTAAGACTCAATGATAAGAGGGCGAAAAATTAGAAGACTTAACTCGATTTCGATGCTTACGGACTCGCCAAAGACAATAGAGCAGCATCATGTGCATGAAATATCAAACCTGGTGAAAAACCAAAGATTAAGAAATAGGTCGAACGTTTGAATAATCAGGCGGCCATCACACTTTTACCCTTTCCAATAAAAATAACAACAAAGTTCCAGACATATAAATTTTGCTACGCCTGACGCTCGTTTAGTCTATTCAAGACCCTTTCCAAGTTCGAGGACATTCACTCTTGAAAAGATGAAAAGGGTTGGAACCTGATGAACAATGTTTTTATTTTTAATCCCTTTTGATAGAAAGGTATAAATCGGATATTTGTAAGAGATGCCCACAAAAATGCTAACACCCCCCTCTAGAAAAATTTACTCTAATTCCAAGGCTTATGAAATTAGCATATGTGTAGATATTTAAGGCGAAACTTTTGGGTTAAAGATTATATTTTGGTGTATACAAAGGCTATTTCGATGCCAATTCATTTTCATATTCATATAAATTGGATATAAAATAAGAAGAAGGGGGTCAAAGGTTTGGTTAAGTACCAAAACTAAGCTACTTCCAATGTCATTAATGTATAACAGATTTGACGTAAAAGTGTCAACTTGGGAACACTTCATACCATCTTTATGTAGGTAAATGTATACGACAGGCGAAACTACTTATCACATACATTATTCAGTAGAAATTTAATAGGGATAAACTATAAAAAAAATCTATATAAGGAATTCGAACATAAAACAATATCTGTATTTCTGAATTTTAAAATTTGGAGTACAATCGTACAAAAAATGCATGACGTTTTTATATTTTGTATTGTAATTATCCTCGCTTAGTTAAATACAACAGAATCCACGGTCATGACGGTAAAGTTATGAGTTTAGTCCAAACCAAAACAGCTTAATCTAAAGGACATAAAGTCATTTGCACTGCACAAGCTTGGCATGTGGTAGTTTTTTCACTTCTATATTTTCGTCTTCTTAATTTGATTGTTTTTTTTATAGAAGTCCCCATAGAATGTATTAAAAGATGTCGAACAAATTAGAATTATCAAAACCAAACCCCACCCCCATGCACCCCCACCCCCCAAAAACATCGACAACCTTAATGACAATAGAAGAGCATAAAGACATAAGCAACTTTAACATTAAAAGTTCAGCTGCTTGTCCATATTTCACTCTCAAGATAGATGTGCGCGGAATGTATATGACGTACCTAGCATACAAAATATTCCCCGAAATACTGGGCACCGTAACTTAAAATACCCCATGTATGGTAGTTCATGAGTCATTCTCTAAGTTAATCATTTATAACATGTACAATGCAGCTATCTTAAATAATCTATGTTACATACCTGCAAAATCAAATATAGTTAAAGTTTTATGCTTCCATTTTAGACGTGTGAACTTCGTCTGGCAATCGACCTTGTAAAAACAAAACAAAAACACATCATTAATAGTCATTCATCATCACAATAAAACATCACGTTTAGTTCCAATTTGCTACCGGTTGCATGCAAACAGGATTGTGCTTTTAAGAACTATCTTACATCGATGATATGTTTGATTTGATTGGATGATTTGTCAAAGATCAAAAATAGCAATGAAATAAGAAAACGATGCTTCTTAAGTGTCGAATAAGTTTCCCTGTTGCGTAAGCAAAACGTCATAGCTAGATCGAATACATGTATTTATTTTGTTCTAATAAATTCAACTTAAGACTGCAAGAAATTTTCAAAAGTCATAGCTTTGGTTCAAGAGCGTTGAAGGAACATTCCTCTATAAGTATGAACGTCTGAAATCGACGAAAATATTTCATTCATTTAAGCTAAAATAAAACATCTTTTAAGCGCATCAAACATCCAAAACAAAATGACAAATTCTTACTCGCTTTGCATTTCAGCCTCGAGTACCTCAAAACTAGTTGAGCAACCTTGTTGTTTATAGTAATATTCGATCAATCTCTTACATTAAAGTGATAAAATCCCTTTCATCTTCTTAATTACTATATACATTTGAGTTTAAGATGCTCTTTTCTTGTCTTTTGAAGTGATATCTCAAGTTTCATAGCAAAAAGACTGTTTATTTGACCTTGTATTTTAAAACGCTTTCCCAATGAAAGTACTTAACAAATAACTTTTTAATGTCTTGAGGTTTAAAACATATTGATCTTGATGACAAAAATCCCCAGTAATCGATCCTTAACGAAATGGCTCATGTTCTGAAAGGAACGTCAATTTGAAAAATGCAGTTCGTGTTAAATGTGAGTTTTGATTCAACAAAGCCGTGTACAGACGTTAAGGGAGTACGAGCCTGATATTTTTTGTAATCAAAAGTTTTTTAGAATAGAAAATTTGGAAAGAATAGCTCAAAAAAGCTAGACTATATGAAAAAAGTTTTCAAAAACATGGAGCCGTTTTCAAGATATAAGCACCTAAAAATATGGCGGGAAAACAACTTCTCTAGATTTTTCATAGGAAATACATTGAAAGTTCGTTTTCTGTTTTAACATAGAAATTGTAATAAGCATTGAATGAAATTGTTATAGGGTGTTTATTATGACCTGCTTTTAATAGTTATGAACAAATATTAAGAAAACATGTTGATTTTTTTTCAATGCATTTGAATGGATAAAAGCCGAGGATCTCGAAAATGTTCAATTTCTGAATCTCGTACTCCCTTAAAGACATTTGTCTTAAGTTAGCAAAAGAGTTTTGATTATAAGGAGCGGGTCTATGTGTTCTCGTCTTCGTTTATATATAGCCAATGGTTATCAGGAGGGGCCGGGTCCTAACAGAGAAAAATACAGTTGTTGAAGTAAATTTCAGATATTATGCAAGTAACTTTATTCTTGTATGTTATCGCCTCTTTTAAAAACCTTGTAAAAAGAAGCCAAGAAGCAAAGAAGTACATTAGGTGCATTCAAATGTCGGAATTAAACAAAAATTCAAATAAAACCCCATTGACACCAAAGTCAAAACCACGAAACCAGTGACACACAATATAAGAAACGCATTTAAATCTCCCCATCTGCAATTTCAACAGAGCGAATACACGGTGGAACGAGATGATCGGGGGCGGGGGGATAAGCAGATCCTGCTTGTTGAAAATCACCCGAATGACCTCGGCCAATACAATTTTTCAAGTTGTAATTATCCTAAGTGTTGACTACACTTTATGACCTATCTGTTTTCGAGACTTTATTATTTACTGCGATGGAATCAATATACTTGTCACGTACTCTGCTTCTTGATATCAATTACACTTAATTTACGAAGAAAAAAATATTTGCAACAAAAATACAAGAACAGAAGAACAGCAAATTAAACGAACAACTATTAGACCTCTAAAGTTCATACAAAAGAGACAAGTTTTAACAGAAAGGACATAACTTAAGAAAAAGGCACATAGTTCGAACTCAAGATTCTTTAATTTCAGACGTCTCGCATTAGAAGACTAGTATCAAAAAGTATCTTCAGTGCAAAGGACATTTTTGCTGTATGTGAGGCATAGTGATAGAACTATAACGGCTTTATTATAATAACTAAACGAGGATTTACATATAGTTGGTAGCATATCTTACCAGTCTATAAGATCGAATCCACTGGTTATAATTATCACAATATATAGTAGAATTTCACACATTAAAACTAGTCAGGCAATTTAAAAACAAGTGTCTTTATTGAGAGAGAAAAAAAAAAGAAACCAAATGCTACATCTTAATCAAAATCTAACTTTGCCTGACCGAGAACATGTCAAACACATTAAGCACATCTTATTTATTAATATAATATCAATGATGACAAATACATGTGTCGCATACAGGGTTGAACATGACTTCACAAATAGAAACCGTTGAAATAAACAAAAACCCTTGCTAAGCCTTAAAGCCAATGACAGGCTAAACATAGTCCATTGTTAACTCTTTTCCAACCAAAAAAAAAATCGCGATTTTGTAAGAGTGAACTCAGGTTTTTGTGTAACAAACCTATTCGGAGTTTTCAACTTTCCCAAATCGCGTCGCTTTTAGTGTTTCAAATTGGCATTTTCAATATTTTGATAGAGCGCCTCTGATGAGTCCTAAATAGAAGAAACGCGCGTCAGGCATATTTAAATTTATTGTCTGGAACTTTGTTGTAATTTTATTTTTTACATTATTTTGTTTACGCTAATATACATAACTTTTGAATGGCATTAAAACGGACACCTTCTCGTGATTAAAAAGAGTAATTATATGAGTACTTACAAATTGTCTCAATAACAAAAGAAGATATAAGGGAAATGTCAAACAAACATAAGCGAAAAAAAATCTGTCAAAGTCAAAAATGGCCGGATTTCGTTAAACAGAAAGTAGGTGAGTGACATACCTGAAATCGTATCACACGTTATGGGACCCCACCCTGATGCTGTATACCAAATATCAAGTGGCTGTGATAAGTAGTTGCTGAGAAAACTGTTACGAAAATGTCTTCACCGCCCGCACGCCGCCCGCCCGCCCGACATTCACCATTTTATAACCCGGATTTTTCACTCCGTGAAATCCGGCCAAAAATTAAAAGATACAAGCAAACAAACAGTAGACAGTGGAACATTTTTGATAGAATATGCAATTGATATAAGCTGATGTTCCCTGTACTTAAACAGAAGGAAAACCTAAACGAGAACAGCTTACAGGGGCTGAAAGAGTACTTTAATGACGAAATCAAGGAAGTAGGATAGCTAAAAAGATTGCCTTGGGTTGACCCCAGGGAAGGAAGAGAATGTAAATAAATCTACACAACTTTCAAATATCAATTAAAATACAAACAAATTAACCAAATTACTAACTACTCACCTTGAAAAACTACAAGAATGTGTATCCGATTCGTAACATGCCAATTCCCACTGCACATTTCTATCTTTCAGTAAATATTTGTACAAAGAGTTAAAAGATATACTGCCAAAGTTGCGAATAAACGAATCTTTTTAAATCCTTTTGTCAATACACAATCAAAGATTGATCTGAATGGAAGCAATTTACAAAGAAACTATTAGTCTTTTGACGGAAATTGAAAAAAAACGAAGAAAATTTCGTGTGATTTCGTTAATTGTTCGTATTACAGTTCTAGTTTAACCATGGGCTGTTCTATTGATTTGTTGTTTTTTTTTTAAATTCCTCGACGTTTGTTCCTATTTGTTTGACAGGCTAATCAATAAGTATATGATCAGTCTATGATCATAAGAATTTTGAATTTAACACTGACACGGTGCATAATAATGATTGAGCAATGAAATGTGAAAATGTTTAATTTACCTTGGATTTTAGATAATGAAAATTAATTATTGTAGTCTAACACTTATCATGGACAATGATTGTCATTTAAAAAAAATAAATAAATGACAAATTAACGTTTCAAAGGTGCATATTAATAATTGTGCAATGAATTGTGAAAAGTTTTGATTTCAGATTAGATTTAGATAAAGAAAATGTAATTATTTTATCCTTACGCATGGCAATATTGCATGTAGGTTGTTGACAACCTAAACAAGAGGCTCACAGGAGCCTGAATCGCTCATCTGGTCTTGATGTCAACCCTATGAAGAACTTTGTAGAGCTAAATAAGCTGAACATTTAATGTAAGCAAACAACAGCTTTTCTCTTTCAGCAATAGTTTTCATTCTGTATGCCAAAAACATGAAAATGTTATTTCAAGGGACGTCTGACAACTTTGACTTTATAAAAGCTCAATGAACTGAATATTTTAGCAAGCAACAGCTTTCTTCATCTGCTATAGTTTTCATTATATAAGCCAAAAACATAAAAACATTTTAATTTAGGGGCTGTAATCCCTATACGGGGTCATCTAAAAACTTCAACCCTATGGAGACTTTTTTAGAGCTAAATGAGCTGAACATTTAAGCAAGCAACTGCTTTTCTCTATCTGCAATAGTTTTCATTCTATAGGCCAAAAACATGAAAAAAACGCTATTTTTCACCTTTAAGGGGCTGTTACCCCTGTAAGGGATCATCTGACAACTTCGACCAAATGGAGACATTAGTAGAATTTTTGATGCTGAATCAGTAAGGTGGCATCAGATTTATCTCTTATACTTTTTGATTTACAGGCCAAAGAAGTCTGACCCCCCTGGTCTAGTTGTAGTAATGGCAGCCATTTTTTTTACGAATCAAAAATCGAAACATAAGTTTGGTGCAGGGCACCCTAAGGATCATTCATATTAAGTTTCATTGAATTCTGATAAGTAGTTCCAGAGAAGATTTTTGAAAAAAATTGTTAACGGTCGACAGACGACGACGGACTCCAGTGATGGTAATAGCTCACCTGGACCTACAATCGGTCCAGGTGATCTAATAAAAAAAAGACTTTTAAATGAACAAAAAGGTACATATTAATTATCGTACAATGAAATGTGATCATGGTGGTAAATATTGATAATAAACAAGAGGCTCCCAGGAGCCTGAATCGCTCAACTGGTCTTGATGTCAACCCAACCCTATGAAGAACTTTGTAGAGCTGAACATTTAAGCAAGCAACAGCTTTTCTCTTTCAGCAATAGTTTTCATGCTGTAGGCCAAAAACGTGCAAAATGTTATTTTAAGGGCCGTCTGAACACTTTGAAAATATGTTTATTTAGGCGCTTTAGGCGCTGTAAACCCTATAAGGGGTCATCTGACAACTTCGACGTAGAGCTACATGAGCTGAACATTTAAGCAAGGAACAGCTTTTCCCTATCTGCAATAGTTTTCATCCATAGGCCACAAACACAATTTTTCGCCTTTAAGGGGCTGTAACTCCTATAAGGGGTCATCTGACAACTTTGACCCTATGAATACTTTTGTAGAGCTAAATAAGCTGAACAGTTAAGCAAGCAACAGCTTTTCTCTATCTGCAAAAATTTTCATTCTATAGGCCAAAAACACTATTTTTCGCCTTTAAGGGGCTGTTACCCCTATAAGGGGTCATCTGACAACTTCAACGCTATGAAGACTTTTGTAGAGCTAAATGAGCTGAACATTTAAACAAGCAACAGCTTTTCTCTATCTGCAATTATAGTTTTCATTCTTTAGGCCAAAAACACTATTTTTCGCCTTAAAGAGACTGTAACCCCTATAAGGGGTCATCTGATAACTTCGACCCTATGGAGACTTTTGTAGAGCTAAATGAGCTGAACATTTAGGCAAGCATCAGCTTTTCTCTATGCAATAGTTTTCATTCTATAAGCGAAAAACATGAAAAAAACCCCGCTAATTTTCACCTTTAAGGGGCTGAAACCCCTATATGGGATCATCTGACAACTTTGACCAAATAGAGATATTTTGTAGATCTTATGATGCTGAAGCAGTAGGGTGGCATCAGATTTCATCTATCTCTTATACTTTTTGATTTACAAGACAAAAACAGTAGTCTGACCCCCTGGTCTATTTTTAGTAATGGTGGCCATGTTTTTTGACGGATCAATACCAAGTTTCATTAAATTCTGTTCAGTAGTCTCAGAGGAGAAGATTTTTGAAAATTGTTAACAGACGACGACAGACGACAACGGACGCCAAGTGATGGCAATAGCTCACATGGACCTTTGGTCCAGGTGAGCTTAAGCAAGCACGGATTAAGATGATAAAAATAACCAAGAAATGTGTCCAACAGACGCCTTTATATTTATCAACCAGCTAGGTTATCTCGGTATCAATTACGAAGCCCACCTTGTTACGCATTATTGTCACTAAGAGGGAGTAGACTTGAACTTTTCAAAATTCTAATTGTTCATTCATGCAGCAAAAGAAGGTCACAACCAGCATCTGAACAATCATCCCAAGATGCACCTACCATTCCACTTTGGTTGAAATGGTTCTTGCTTGTTAGCAGAAATAGACTTTATAATCTTTTTTTTTTGCTGTAAGTGGTCATCCATGCGGAAAATATAGGTCGCAGCCAGCATCCAAAGCATTCATACTAGGTGCACATACCCACCATACCAATATAGTTCAGGTGATACTTGTCAGTAAGAAGGAATGGACTTTTACCGTTCTTTAATCTTTAATAAGTTTTCATTCATGCGGAAAATATAGGTCACAGCCAGCATCTGAAGAATATATTGTGCTTAGCATCAGTAGGTGCACGAATCATACCAATATGATTGGTGTGGCACTTGTCAGAGAGTCTGATTTTTTTTAAGACCTAAAACATAACATATGTTCACCAAGTTACTGAAGCATGAAAATGGGGTCTAGGTCACATGACATGGTGACAGTTATTGTTGAGTAGACCATAACCCCAACTATCTTTATACCGAATAACAGTGCCTAGCTATTTTACTTTCCAATAAATTTTCTTTGCATAAAAGTCTTACCAAGAAGCTTACGGCCTGAAATTTTAGTAAGTCACTGGGGCGAGAAAATGGGATCAGGGTCCTAACACAGCATGGTGACAGTTGCTCAGACAATGACCCCAACTGTCTGTATTCTAAATATAAGATGCATAGATATTATACTTTTCAAGTAATTTCTTTTTCACATAAGTAATACTAGTAGTTCGGTTTATTTAAGTTGGGTTTTTGAATGGGAATGTGTTAATATCCCTGAAAGGCAGGAAATAAAACTTTGTTATTTGAACTTTTACTTTAGCATGTTTAGTAGATCTTAAAATTACCCAGTTTTGGTGTGCAAGTGCTCTGATAGTATTGAAACTTAGGCCCAATTACTTTTATATATAAGGACTTTCACTTGAAACAAAACAGCAGCAAAACAATGTAATAACCCTTCATTTTAGGGGGAAATATACATTATAATTACTGAAGACACCTAAAAGAGAAACAAGCATACAAAAACACATATTGTACAAAATCTTACACATAGGATTTATTTTCATGTCATTAACAACATGGCATTATGTAATAACAGATTAATGTAAAAAAAAAAATAAATTTACATGTACAAAACAAAACAAATAGTCATAACCTTATTTGGGGTGGTGGGGATGGGTAACCTCCTTAAAATAGCATGTGGAGTGTACTAAAAAAATCGCCAGTAACATTTTCAGGGGAAATTATATAAATATGGGTATATGGTTTAGTACTTTTTACCCAAACATATAAATTCATAAATACCTTTTCAAAATTGGTGTTTAATGAATATGTGTAATTTTGTGGGGATAAAAGTATAAATTTGTAGAAACTATTTTGTTCTTTTGTTAAATAATTTTGGGTCAAGATTTTGTGAACAAAATGGCAAATCTATTTTCCAAAATAATGCTAGTTACATTAACCTTTTCCCCATAACCAAATTATATAGAAGAATTGATTTGCACAATTAATTGATATGAATTAACACATGATTTTGGTGATGAAAATTAAATTATCAAACAAAAAATATCAATTAAAACATGAATTAACATGTTCTCTAAACAGATTTCTATTATTGATGTCATGATGCCCAAATCTAACACACAATTAACTGTCATAAAACACACACTTTCTGCTTAACAGTTTCCATGGCCAAGTTGGAAAAGAGGGATTTTGTATAACCACATATATACACTTGGACAAAAGTTTAGGACCACTGATTTTTAAAATTTTAACAGTTTTGTTTTCTTATTTTCTTTAGAAGCAAATAAATTTGATCAAAACACTGCATGACTTGTTTCAACATTTTTCTGTCAAAAATCATTACGTTTGTGACCAACAGTTGGCTTTTTTTTAACATGGGAAAAATAACAGAAAAAATCCAGAAAAAGTTTGCAGCTAAAATTTTCTGTAGTATCGACTTTGTTCCTGAATGGGTAAAAAATGACCTTAACTTAAAGAAATAAAACTTTTTAAGAATAGAATAAAATTGTTTGATATCATTTAATCTTTTACATATTGTGAATTTTTTTACCTTCACCTAATTTTTTTTACCTTATCAAGTAAATTGCACATTTCCAGACTTTCGTTAGAATTATTTTTGATCAAATCCAAAGATGGATTGATGACAATTCTATTTAGTCTTCAGTTAATCTTATTTGAAAGGTTTAAGATATAAATTTAAAATTTTGAAAAATATGCCGATTTTCAGGTGGTCCCTTACTTTTGTCCAATTATATCTTAGACCTATTAAAATAATGAAAAAACAAATTTTCCCAATTATCTTACAAATATCTCAAATAGTTTGGTGACAAAACATTTTTGCCTTTAAAGGGGCTCGTTTGAAATAACGAAGAATGATAGATATATCAAAATACAAATTTGTTTTTTATTTCAAAAGTTGAAGCATATGTCGTAAACGATGATTTTGGTCATATAAATCCCTTTTCTCTTGTTCCAACTGATTTGAAGACCATTTTAATTCCGCAATGACCATAGCCGCTCTTCTCAGTACAGTGATCTTTGGAATCTTTTCTGATTGGACACTAGTGTCACACTGCATAACCTGCTCCCGGAGAGCTTGGTAAAGATAGGCAAGGTTAGCTCTACGGTTTCTTTCCAGAATATTATGCTCACTGACATTTTTCTTTTGTTGACATATGCGTTTTTCAGATTTATCATTTTTCTTTCGTTGACATATGGGTTTTTCAGATTTATCATTTTTCTTTCGTTGACATATGGGTTTTTCAGATTTATCATTTTTCTTTCGTTGACATACATGCATGTGTTTTTCAGATTTATGATTATCTACATGATCTATGATATCATTGAAAACTGAACGCAAAGGAGGTAGGCTGTCAAAAAAAGTTAACCGCAAAGAAAGCGGATCATCATTTAAAGCTGGCTGCAAAGAGGGTGGACCATCATGTGAGGTTGACAATAAAGATGGTGCAGCATCATCAAAAGCTGGCTGCAAAATGGGTGGGTCATCATATAAAGTTGAAAGTTTTTGGTCATTTTTAACTTGAACATTTTGACCTTCACTGCTATTTGGACAATTTTTATATACTACATGTTGCCCGTCAGAATATGTAACTTCTCCTAAATTTTCAGCATCTAATGTTTTTCGTTTCGTTCTTTTAGTTGGAATTACAATAAGTTTGTCTTTCTCTTGTTTCTTACTATCAGACTGTTTATTATCTGTACTATTTACATTACTTTTGTTTTTATTACCTGAAGCATAACTTAGAGTACGCCTTAATTTCTTTTCAGAACTCATAAAGCTAGATACTTTTTTCAAATCAAGCATTAGTTTGTCCTCTAACAATTCTGACATATTGTGAAAAATATAGTTATGGTCTTTGTAAACAGCTTCTAACAATCTAAGATTTCTATTCAACTTTTCAAGATTTTCTCCATAGAAGTTTGAGTGCACTTTTTCCTTAGAGATGGAAACATAAGGAACTGATTCAGATTCAGTTTGTGGAAGGGATTTAGCTTGTTTGTTAGTGCATGGATTAATGTTGGTGGTGACAACATTCCTGGTCCTTGAAGGGGCATCTAAGATATTTATAAAACTACTTGAATTAAGGCTATTCAAATTTACATCCTCATGAGGTTTCCCAGAGAGCAATGAATTTGTCCCTTCATCTTCATGAATATATGATTTGGAACTATCCGATGCAAGCGTTGATTTGTTGGTAGAGGAACAAAGTGGACTGCAGTGCTGATCTGTAAAACAAAATAAAAAGACCAGAATATATTAAACAAATGCATAGGTGACATGTTTTTTTAAATAAATAAGTAAGAGGCAACAGTGTTCCAACAGATTTACAAACCAAAAATATATAATCACTATATGTGCAAATGTCAAGTTAACTTTTTTGGTCATAATACAGCAGATGATTGAAGAGCCATTTTACAGATTCTATTATAAATTACTTTACAAATTTTTCAAACTTTTCTGCAGACCTTATTTGTTATTCAAACAGTCTTAAATCTTTAACTGCAGTGCTCTTCAGGATTCCAAATAAAGGTTTAGTAATTTCTTTATTTGATAAAAAGTACATTAAAAAAATATCATTTCTTTGAATATATTTTATATATCTAGACAACTAAAAACTTTTTAACTCTCTAATTTTTCTTCTATTAAATGTACAGCAGTGTTTAGCTATCAGTTAGGTACAAGAGCTTTTTTGATAAGTCTTTCTCATACATCATATGGATGAAAAAAGCAATTGATAGAATTCTGATGAAACTTTAAAGAAGTCAAGGAAGAATATCATATTGAGATGTGTATAAAGAAATTTATTCTTGGGCATCATACAGGTTTGAGATGATTGGACTATTTTTGGGGGGGTTATGGAATTCAACAAGCAGCTCACAAATAAATATCCCCACCCCAAAATATTAGCCAGAACGAATTTAGAATAGGAAATGCACATCTAAATTGTGTATCAAAGACTGTGTGAAAGTTTCATGAAAATCCGTAGAAGTGGATTAGGAGAAGTTGTGGATAAGGGATGGGTACCCCATTGTTGTCAAAGTTAAATCCATGTTTTGCTTTGGGAAACTCCAAAAATCGTTTTAATCAAATTCTAAAATAGGAGGTGAACATCTACAACATGTCACTAAGATTGTGTAAAAGTTTCATGAATATCCATCAAGGGATCTAGGAGGAGTTGCAGATAAGAGGTGGGTACCCTAAGGTGTAATGGAAGGATGTATGGACAGATGCACGGACCAACAGCCTTATCACTATATTCCCCCCACTTTTTTAAGCAGGGGTATAATAAATAGTTTTTCATTTTTTATGTGTCTCTATAAATTGGTAATCTAATTAGCCCTGACCATATGTGTATGGTCCAACCATATGAGTATACCTACATGTATATGGTCATGACCATACAGATATGGTTCAGTTACGGTACTCATAATGGTACGCAAAAGTTATTACATGTATTATTCAATTGGTAAAAAGCTCCATGGTTTTCCTTTGTGACAGTCAGCTATGAAAGTGAGAATCCAAGGAAGTTTTGATTTTATACTTATTCAACAAGACTTAATGCAAACCACATAATTAAAAATACAAACAAGAGGCTCCCAGGAGCCTGAATCGCTCACCTGGTCTTAATGTCAACCCTATGAAGAACTTTGTAAAGCTAAATAAGCTGAACATTTAAGCAAGCAACAGCTTTTTCTCTTTCAGCAATAGTTTTCATTCTGTAGGCCAAAAACGTGAAACGTGTTATTTTAAGGGCTGTCTGACAACTTTGACTCTATAGAGACTTTTGTTGAGAGCTTAATGAACCGAACATTAAAGCAACCAACCAATTTTCTTTTTCTGCTATAGTTTTTATTATATAAGCCAAAAACATGAAAACATGTTAATTTAGGGACTGTAACCCCTAAAAGGGGTCATCTGACAACTTCAACCCTATGAAGACTTTACTAGGGCTAAATGAGCTGAACATTTAAGCATGCAACAGCTTTTCTCTATCTTCAAGTGTTTTCATTCTACAGGCCAAAAACACTATTTTTCACCTTTAAAGGGCTGTAACCCCTAAAAGAGGTCATCTGACAACTTCGACCCTATAAGGACTTTTGTAGAGCTAAATGAGCTGAACATTAAAGCTAGCAACAGCTTTTCTCTATCTGCAATAGTTTTCATTCTATAGGCCAAAAACACTATTTTTCGCCTTTAGGGGGCTGTAACCCTTATAAGGGGTCATATGACAACTTCGACCCTATGAAGACTTTTGTAGAGCTTAATGAGCTGCACATTTAAGCAATCAACAGCTTTTCTCTATCTGCAATAGTTTTCATTCTATAGGCCAAAAACACTATTTTTCGCCTTTAAGGGGCTGTAACTCTTATAAGGGGTCATCTGACAACTTCGACCCTATAAAGACTTTTGTAGTGCTTAATGAGCTGAACATTTAAGCAAGCAACAGCTTTTCTCTATCTGCAATAGTTTTCATACTATAGGGCAAAAACATGAAAAAATGCTATTTTTCACCTTTAAGGGGCCATAACCCCATTAAGGGATCATCTGACAACTTTGACCATATGAAGACTTTTGTAGAACTTTTGATCCTGAAGCAGTAGCGTGGCATCAAATTTCATCTATTTCATATACTTTTTGAATTACAAGCCAAAAACAGTAGTCTGACCCCCCCTGTTCTATTTTTAGCCAGGGCAGCCATGTTTTTTAACGAATCAAAAATCGAAACACAAATTTTATGCAGGACACCCTAAGGATCAATCATACCAAGTTTCATTAAATTCTGTTCAGTAGTTTCAGAGGAGATTTTTGAAAAATTGTTTACAGACGACAGACGACGATGACGGACGCCAAGTGATCATGGTGATGGCAATAGCTCACATGGACCTTCGGTCCAGGTGAGCTAAAAATGTGTGTTTTGGGGAAACCGACATATAAACTGACATCCATGTAAACAAACTAGAGGCTCCCAGGAGCCTGAATCGCTCACCTGATCTCTTATGCCAAAGTTTGAATAAATTTCACAAACTTTCAACTATACAAAGTTGCAAATAATCCCTTCAGTGGTTTCAGAGAAGATTTTTGGAAATCAGTTTAAATTAATAGAAAAAAAACAGTTAAAGGGCAATAACTCCTATAAGGA
Source organism: Arcuatula senhousia (assembly GCA_963971305.1). Classification (NCBI taxonomy): domain Eukaryota; kingdom Metazoa; phylum Mollusca; class Bivalvia; order Mytilida; family Mytilidae; genus Arcuatula; species Arcuatula senhousia. Next base: position 15,759,946 of record OZ020309.1, on the reverse strand, counting down.
CCTTTTGATGCTGAACAAGAAAAGTTGCTTCGGATTTTCTCTATCTCTTATACTTTTTGAGTTATAAGCCAAAAACAATGGTCTGACCCCCCTGTTCTATTTTTAGCAATGGCGGCCATGTTGGTTGGTTGACGTGTATATAATTCACAAACTTGGTGGAGGACATCCTAAAGATCAAGTGTACCAAGTTTCAAAGCAATCCCTTCAGTGGTTTCAGAGAAGAAGATTTTTGAAAATCAGTTAAAATTAATGGAAAAAACAGTTAAAGGGGAATAACTCTTAAATGGCTGATCTGACCATTTTGACCCTGAAATCATTTTTGTAGATCTCAATGAGCTGAACAATTCTGCAATGCTAACTTTTCCTCTAGCTCTAACGGTGTTCAAGATATTGTCCAAAAACTGCAAAAATGGTCAATTTTGACGATTAAAGGGCAATAACTCCTATAAGGAGTCGTTTCACAACTTCGACTCAATGAAGAGATTTGTAGAGCTTTTGATGCTGAACAAGGAAGGTTGCTTCGGATTTTCTCTATCTTTTATACTTTTTGAGTTATAAGCCAAAAACAATGGTCTGACCCCCCTGTTCTATTTTTAGCAACGGCGGCCATGTTGGTTGGTCGACGTGTATATAATTCACAAACTTGGTAGAGGACATCCTAAAGATCATGTATACCAAGTATCAATGCAATCCCTTCAGTGGTTTCAGAGAAGAAGATTTTTAAAAATCAGTTAAAATTAATGGAAAAAACAGTTAAAGACCAAACCGCCTATTTAATTCCACCGGTGATATTTTCTTTAAACTTTGCCAGTAAAAAGCTAAAGATATTCTAAGAACAATAACAAGAAAAAAATATGGGGTCACCGACCTTTTTTCGTTGCTATGGCAATCTCAAATTGTGTTATTTATACGAAATTTTGATTTATTTATCATATCAAAATATCTAAAATTATTTCATAAATATTGAGTGGAAAACATTCAACTAAACTTTACATCATACCTGAATTGTGTGGGATTTATAAGAAAACATAACATTATTAAAACCACATAGTTTCACATAAAAAAACGTCAGTTAAGTTCTTTCCCGCCAAAAAATCACGCGTTAATGACCATTTAAAAACCAAGATATAAAAATATCTATCGGTGATTTTCACTTATAAAGTATATAAGTTATGTATTTTGGTGTCCACTTTAATTTGCAGTAATAAAAATCATATGTCACCGACTTCTAAAAAAAGATATGGAACTTTTTTCATTGTTTGTGATCAAGAAAAGAGTTATTCCTCTTTGAACAGTCTTTCTATATATTATTGACGTCATAGATGTCATTCCCGCCTTTTTTGCTCCGAAGCTTGTTTCAGCACCCTTCGGTGTCAATGTTTTATGTTTATGGTGCATATTTCACGACTGTGTCATAAAACTCATCTGGTAAGTATTGATTGTCTAAAGGACCTAGCTGTTAATATTATTTTTTTAACAAGAAATATCTATTACTTTTTGTTTTCTTTTTCAATTTTCAACCTTTTCAAGTTTTCTTTTTTGAGTAACATGAAATATAAATGAGGATCGGTAGGACCTTTTACGGGAGATCATAGTAATAATTACACACTAGCTCCCTCCTTTGAAAAAAAAATGAAAACAAGAGAAAGGAAATGGAGAGGATAAAAAGTCTTTTCATATACAGAAGTACGTGATTTTTGCCATAACATAATACACATAATACAAGAATATGTAAAGATAGTGGTATTTTGATAAATATACGTCCCTGTAGTGCAAGCTGCATGATAAAAGTTTATCCTTATAGAAGCACGTGATTTTTCTTCTTCCCATTTGCTAGCAATTTGATAAATACGGTGCCGTATTTTGATATCTCCTATTACTATAGTTACATTGATTGATTGGAATTTCATTTATCTTAATTTTCCTGATTCCGGAGCACCTAAACTCAACTCGTGCCTATTCTCGCTTTGACGTGTGATGACAGTTAGTGATGCATGTGCGAGTTGTCTTTAGTGTGTTTGTCTGTTTTTGGCATCGAAATTTGAACACCTTTCATTGCGTTCTATATTGACAGTGGATTCTATGGCTTATGGTAAGCATGAAGAACAACACTGAATAAAAGCGCTGTTCCTTTGTTTTGTTCCTTTGTTTTGTTTCAACCCACCATTTCTTTTGAAATGCCTGTACCAAGCCAGAACTATTGCGATCTTCAATTTCTCTGGTGTGTCGTTGCCTTGTTTTGTCTTTTCTTCTTTGATATATGAGATTGATCATTCCAGTTCGGTAGTTTTGTTGTTACATTTAATCCAGGGCCAATTGAAAAACAGCGAGCAGCGACCGTTGATCACATTGAAGGCTGCTGGCCGTTTTACGTTGTGGATTTTTAAAATTGTTGTCAATGTTGTAGGTTGTGTCGCGTACACTCATTCCACATCTAATTATCTCTTATATTCTGTATGATGCCATTTTATTTATTATGACTATTATGTTTTGCGAATATGTGTCGTGCTTTGCTTTGTGTGTTATATCTTTACTCGTAAAAAACGTAGGACTAGTGGCAATTAAAAGGAAAATCTAAATTTATTTTAACACATGATTTAAATAATAACTTTAAGAACTCGGTGACTTAAACACTTTCTTAAGTATGAACATAGACATATAACCCATCTATGATATGAATATTTCTTAGTTAATGTCCTCACTCAGCTTGGCTATAAAGTTACTGATTTTGAGAGTAATGCATTTTCGGGCTGTAACTCTAACGTGTCCATCACTTCTTTTCTCGGACAAAACACCATGTATTCCAGCATCATTATCTCTTCTATAAGCTAGGATAAGTTGCTTTAAATCTAACCCGCTATCAGCTATACGTTTTACCATTACCGGAGTTGCAACCTTTCCATCCTGAAGACGTTTCAAAGTGAGTAGACGTACAGCTGTGCTTCTTGCATGCTTGCAAACATTATTACTGGAAGATGTCGAGAACGAATGTTGGATAATATCTCTGTGACTTATATTTGCAGCATTTAACAATTGTTGTAAAATGTTCACGTCATCTTCAGCGTTATGGGCATTATAAGGCCGTTTCAGGATGGTTTTTGCAAGTACTTCTTGTTTGTGGCTTTTTAAATGTGGATATTTTTCTCGAAACAAAGTAAGGGTATCAACGAACCCCCTTACCTTTTCTTCAAACGAGCCAACGAGGTTATATCTGTGTAGCGTGTTGAGAAGCCTCGGCATGTCGAACTTCTTGCAGTTGTGTCCTACTAACACAATATTCTGCGTTGGAACTTCATTAATCCAGCAAATTAATTTCTGCATTGCCTGCTGTGGTAGACAAGAGTCTACTTTTCTGCCGTTATAACATAAAAAGTTACTAGAAACAGTCAATCCTGTCACCTCAGACGCCCGCTTGTCAATGTGTTGAGTAGGAGTTACATACTGGTTAAATATCACATTACCGTAACATGCAGCCACTTGTAGAATGTCACAATTCATTGCTAAAGAGCTTGTCTCCAAATCAAAGAATACCAGTGTGTAACTGTCAGGATCTATTGAAACTTTCTCCAGACATGGTGGTATGGTTGGTACTGATATCGTTTCAATATCGGCTGACGATGATGGAAGGATATCTACTCCTGTTTGGTAAGTTACCCCTTCCCGTATTTCTCCAACAGTTTGCTCAATCTTTAATTTTTTGGTTTTAGAAAGTTTCTTTCTTTTGAACTCTTTGCTGCTCTTGAAATCAGATTGTTGCTTTCTTTTTCTTGAGAGACGATTTGACATTCTGTAAGTATATTTCCCTGGCGAAAGACCACACTGAACATTAACTTCTGAAACATAGTCAAAAGACATATTTTTTTGCGCAGCTGCACACATTACTCGGCTTTCGAGGCTTTCTGATGAACAATAATGCTTGTTTTTGGGGGCTTTATGTGCAACCATATTGTTGAAAGACTCATTGTCTTTTGTTGATCCACACGGGGCTAGTTTTCTTACATTTTTTTCTTCCATGTAATTTTCAAAAATTAATTGCAAGTCAGTCTTCAAACATTCATTTAATAACAGAACAGTAGGCTTGTAGCTATTTGGATTTTTCAGATATCCACACCAGGTTTCATTACACAGTTCATGTGACCCAAAGACATGCGGGACTATAGAAGTAATGGCTTCTGAAATAGCTTCGCTATTATCTTTATGTGACTTAATTGCATACATAAAAAGTCTCTGTAAATGTGCAATATGGTCGGGGGTAAAATCTTTCTTATATTTCTCACGAAGTTTATACAGCCTATTACCAAGTTGTACATTCGTGTGACCCAGGTCACTCCATTTTTCAATAGGGTGATCTATCTTGCCCCGTATTCTTGCCATTGTGGTTGTGTCATCATCCATAATAATATTTGCAACAGTACAGCCCTTTGTTTCTATGTTTTGTAAGAGATGAAGGCCGACATCTGGCTCCATAGCTTTTGCAGTACCAAACCAATTTCTCGTGCAGTTGTGCGGCGGTGTGTCTATCTCCTTGTCTCCCCAATACGTGCATACTCTGCAGTCTGAAGATCTTACATCAACATCGAGAAGCTTTCCCGTCTCGTGGCCTATCATACTGCCTACCCCAGATTTCGAATTATATTTCCGTCCACTGCCTCTTTTCTGCCATCCCATATCATACTTGACGGAGAGGGGAATATTGTCTCCACTTGGAAGTACACTATAATTAGAAAAAGTTTAAATTCATAAATAACATATATATTTTTGTCGGATTTCAAGTGGTAAAAGTCGGAATCATTACATGTGAAAAAGGATGTTTTTATTTTCGCATAATGTAATTTGGTGGATTTATGATCGACTAATATTTTATGGTTCTAATTTTTGCATTCCGATGATTGCCGCGAATAAAGCGAAAATTAAATCACCACGAAAAAAAACCCACTAATACGGCATTTCCGTAGCTGTTTTACATGTATGTAACATCGGCATGGAGTGCCATAGTTTTAATTTTCAGATCTATCATTCATTCACTTCCTGTTTAACGAAACTCTGCAATTTTTCTTTCAAACATGTTTACAAAATCCAAAACCTATTAAAAGGGCATGCGAAATTTTGACCTGTATCACATCACAGAAAGCGACTAAATTCAAGAAGCAAAGATGCACCAATGGAGCATATTCGAGTGTCAAAAGTCCGAAAGGGCAACGACAAAAACCACGAACATGAACAGCACGAAGAAACACAAAACACAAAATCAACCGAACAGAAATCAACAACGCGAACTCAAGTCGTAACAAGAGTGAACTTGGATGCTCCGGAAGAGTAAGCGGTTCCTGCCTGCTATAGCACACCCGTCGAACTGTTTTCAAAATAAGAACAACTGTTTTTTTTTCGGATGGTATTTCTTGATGTTTTCAAGCGGCAAGTGTTGTTGACTTGTATTAGTAGTATTAGTATTATTAGTATAATAAAGACAAGACTTATTTATCGATTTGTTTATACAAATTAAAAGACACGAAAGGGGTGCATTTATTACATCCTACATGTAAATAACACAGGGTATTACCAGGTATTGCTAACACTGGTAGTGGAAATCTGAAGAATGTTTAAAAACATTTACATGTATCTGAACATGACATTTATTCCACATTATATTACTAGCTTCTTAACCAAGAAAAAAAAAAACAAAAGGAGAAAATGGTTAACAACAGTCTAATCTTACATGTTGTCTACCATTTTCTCCTATTGTCCTCTTCTTTGCTGAAAATCAATCACCGTTATTCTTTTGGACTGTCTTCAGATTTCCAGCGGTAAACGATAGCTAGTAATTATACCGGTGCATAAAATCTGATATAAATGTGTTTTTATGACATACCAACATTCTTACACAGATTGACGTCTTAGAAAGTCAAACTATACGAAAAATTGGAAATCTTTAAAAACTAATTATTTCTACCGCATATTTAAAAAAAATAAATATTAGGTAAAAAACTGAAGACGTTTATCTGTTTTCTCGGTTTCCTTGAGGACCATGACCAATAAATTAATTCACCTATGTGATACAACAGCTGCCTTTTCTTCCTCTAGTGCTTCATCTAATGCCTTCTTTGCGACTTCTTTTATTGGCTCACACACTTCTCTTTCTCTCTTTTTAAGTGACGTCTGACAGATTCCTGGTAGGTTTATATCAGTCAGAAACCTATTCACCTGATGAGGTCCCATTCCGGTATCATACATAGCTGTACAATTAAATAATAAATAACATTTAAAAAAAAAAACATTTTAAATTATTTGGCCGGATTTTTAAAAGATATTAATCAAGAGTAAACTTCCTGTCGAAATCCGGCCATTTACATTTTGAATTCTATGCATCTATTATTCTTATTTCAACCTTGGACCAATCGCAAAACGGCGGACAGCGCCTTCTTGCCCCATTGAAGACTGCTGCATGGCTGTTTTTCATTGTGGTTTATGGGGCTTTGTCGCGTACACCTATAAATTTTATTTTCTACTTGACATATTTTTTTTTCTTCAAGGCATTTAAAAATCAATGAAATTATAAACTATCATGCCAATAAACTTTATCTTATTTCCTCTAATACTGTATTGTTGCAGAAAAACTAACTTTTATTCAATGAGAGCACCTTGCCCATTGTGACGTCACTTTGGAATGCGGCCAACGTCATGCAGTGTACTTTTATAACCGTTACAATTTGAATTGAAATAAATATTGTTACAATGTAAATGTGTGTGTGGTAATTGAAATGTCGTAATAATTTATACATTGTAGACATTTAATATGACATAGGGTGTAAAAATTGTTGTAAGAAGCTACCGTAGTAGTAAATTCTTATGTAGTCAAGTTTTTAAACAGAGTCAATTCATGCCACCTCTAGCTCTACAAACATTTCCTTTTAACCTTAACTGAGCATGTTAACATTTAATATTTGCGTAATTATTTTTATCTTAAGCAGGTTCAACCGTTGGCTTATTATTTGATTGCTTAAAATTAGCTGGAAGTATAAAATTTAATGTAATACCGATTGCAACTTTCGTGTTGATGTCAAATATTGGTCGTGTCTTGTTTTTCCCCTGGCTGTAATGGACTTTCCCGGTGTTTAGTTTGTTTAACATTCCACAGTCACATGAGATGTAAATCATGGACCCCAATCCACACACAGTTTCGGAAACAATTCTGGTAAATTTTAGCTCCACTCCACACATCTCGCAACCTTGGCTCAGTCTCCGATGAACTTCGGCTGGTTCAAACACTCTTCTTTCTCCTAAATTCCAAATGCCAGGCTGGAAAGTTTTGTCTTCTGGTATCTCTTGTCCCTCTACATTTCTGGAACATCTGTTGTGGTTTGAAATATTCAAACTGGCAACTTTTCTTCTATCTATTTCTGTAGCTTTGGCGAACCGACCTTTCAAGCGCGACGCCATATTTGAATAGACATAAAATGCGCGAAATGAAACGCGATTTATGGCGTAAGAAAACGTTGGCGAAAAGGACGTCACAGAGACAGAAAATATTGCTCAGTAGTGTGCGCATAAACAATAGGCTGTTTGGTCTTTAAAGGGGAATAACTCTTAAACGGCTGATCTGACAATTTTGACCCTGAATTCATTTTTGTAGATCTCAATGAGCTAAACAATTCTGCAATGCTAACTTTTCCTCTAGCTCTAACGGTTTTCAAGATATAGTCCAAAAACTGCAAAAATGGTCAATTTTGACGATTAAAGGGCAATAACTCCTATAAGGAGTAGTTTCACAACTTCAACTCAATGGAGAGATTTGTAGAGCTTTTGATGCTGAACAAGGAGGGTTGCTTCGGATTTTCTCTATTTTTTATACTTTTTGAGTTATAAGCCAAAAACAATGGTCTGACCCCCCTGTTCTATTTTTAGCAACGGCGGCCATGTTGGTTGGTCGACGTGTATATAATTCACAAACTTGGTAGAGGACATCCTAAAGATCATGTATACCAAGTATCAATGCAATCCCTTCAGTGGTTTCAGAGAAGAAGATTTTTAAAAATCAGTTAAAATTAATGGAAAAAACAGTTAAAGGGGAATAACTCTTAAACGGCTGATCTGACAATTTTGACCCTGAAATCATTTATGTAGATCTTAATGAGCTTAACAATTCTGCAATGCTAACTTTTCCTCTAGCTCTAACGGTTTTCAAGATATAGTCCAAAAACTGCAAAAATTGTCAATTTTGACGATTAAAGGGCAATAACTCCTATAAGGAGTCGTTTCACAACTTCAACTCAATGGAGAGATTTGTAGAGCTTTTGATGCTGAACAAGGAAGGTTGCTTCGGATTTTCTCTATCTTTTATACTTTTTGAGTTATAAGCCAAAAACAATGGTCTGACCCCCCTGTTCTATTTTTAGCAACGGCGGCCATGTTGGTTGGTCGACGTGTATATAATTCACAAACTTGGTAGAGGACATCCTAAAGATCATGTATACCAAGTATCAATGCAATCCCTTCAGTGGTTTCAGAGAAGAAGATTTTTAAAAATCAGTTAAAATTAATGGAAAAAACAGTTAAAGGGGAATAACTCTTAAACGGCTGATCTGACAATTTTGACCCTGAATTCATTTTTGTAGATCTCAATGAGCTTAACAATTCTGCAATGCTAACTTTTCCTCTAGCTCTAACGGTTTTCAAGATATAGTCCAAAAACTGCAAAAATTGTCAATTTTGACGATTAAAGGGCAATAACTCCTATAAGGAGTCGTTTCACAACTTCAACTCAATGGAGAGATTTGTAGAGCTTTTGATGCTGAACAAGGAAGGTTGCTTCGGATTTTCTCTATCTTTTATACTTTTTGAGTTATAAGCCAAAAACAATGGTCTGACCCCCCTGTTCTATTTTTAGCAACGGCGGCCATGTTGGTTGGTCGACGTGTATATAATTCAAAAACTTGGTAGAGGACATCCTAAAGATCATGTATACCAAGTATCAATGCAATCCCTTCAGTGGTTTCAGAGAAGAAGATTTTTAAAAATCAGTTAAAATTAATGGAAAAAACAGTTAAAGGGGAATAACTCTTAAACGGCTGATCTGACAATTTTGACCCTGAAATCATTTTTGTAGATCTCAATGAGCTAAACAATTCTGCAATGCTAACTTTTCCTCTAGCTCTAACGGTTTTCAAGATATAGTCCAAAAACTGCAAAAATGGTCAATTTTGACGATTAAAGGGCAATAACTCCTATAAGGAGTAGTTTCACAACTTCAACTCAATGGAGAGATTTGTAGAGCTTTTGATGCTGAACAAGGAGGGTTGCTTCGGATTTTCTCTATTTTTTATACTTTTTGAGTTATAAGCCAAAAACAATGGTCTGACCCCCCTGTTCTATTTTTAGCAACGGCGGCCATGTTGGTTGGTCGACGTGTATATAATTCACAAACTTGGTAGAGGACATCCTAAAGATCATGTATACCAAGTATCAATGCAATCCCTTCAGTGGTTTCAGAGAAGAAGATTTTTAAAAATCAGTTAAAATTAATGGAAAAAACAGTTAAAGGGGAATAACTCTTAAACGGCTGATCTGACAATTTAGACCCTGAAATCATTTTTGTAGATCTCAATGAGCTTAACAATTTTGCAATGCTAACTTTTCCTCTAGCTCTAACGGTTTTCAAGATATTGTCCAAAAACTGCAAAAATGGTCTATTTTGATGATTAAAGGGCAATAACTCCTATAAGGAGTCGTTTCACAACTTCGACTCAATGGAGAGATTCGTAGAGCTTTTGATGCTGAACAAGGAAAGTTGCTTCGGATTTTCTCTATCTCTTATACTTTTTGAGTTATAAGCCAAAAACAATGGTCTGACCCCCCCTGTTCTATTTTTAGCAACGGCGGCCATGTTGGTTGGTCGACATGTATATAATTCACAAACTTGGTAGAGGACATCCTAAAGATCATGTATACCAAGTATCAATGCAATCCCTTCAGTGGTTTCAGAGAAGAAGATCTTTGAAGAAAAGTTAACGGACGGACGACGGACGGACGGACGACGGACGCTTAACGATGACAATAGCTCACATGACCCTTCGGGTCAGGTGAGCTAAAAACTGCAAAAATGGTCAATTTTGATGATTAAAGGGCAATAACTCCTATAAGGAGTGGTTTCACAACTTCGACTCAATGGAGAGATTCGTAGAGCTTTTGATGCTGAACAAGGTAGGTTGCTTCGGATTTTCTCTATCTCTTATACTTTTTGAGTTATAAGCCAAAAACAATGGCCTGACCCCCCTGTTCTATTTTTAGCAACGGCGGCCATGTTGGTTGGTCGACATGTATAGAATTCACAAACTTGGTAGAGGACATCCTAAAAATCATGTATACCAAGTATCAATGCAATCCCTTCAGTGGTTTCAGAGAAGAAGATCTTTGAAGAAAAGTTAACGGACGGACGGACGACGGACGACGGACGACGGACGGATGACGGACGCTTAACGATGACAATAGCTCACATGACCCTTCGGGTCAGGTGAGCTAAAAAATTGTGAATGATGGTTTCTGGGCAAAAGACTGATGTTTCACCAGGAACTTCAAAATTGGTTCATGAAATTTTCACCCCAGAAAAAGATTGAACCACGAACCTCGGTGTTAGTAACCTGACATAATAACCACTAAACCACTTGTTCTACAGTTTACACTATTTTTACCTTTATATGATTCAGGTGACTTTTGTTGACTAGGGATTTCATCAATGATGATGCAGTCTGAAAATAGTTAAATATTAAATACATAAAATATATTATTCTCATCAATACCTATGAAACTTCTGCAATATGAGCTTAAGGGGGGTGGACAGGGGGGTTCTCCACCTCCTCTCCCCGCCCCTTCCACCCCGGTAGCCCCATCCCCTTGTCCACCCCAGCTCCCGTCCCTTCTCCACCCCCCCCTGCATCCTCAACCCCCATACCGCCCCCCTCATATAAAATCAACTGCATGTACAATTTAAGTTGGATATTGTAATAAATTCAATAAATAGATTTTACTGGTGTTATGTAATGGGAAAAAAATTGTCATTTTAGCATCAACTAATTTAGTTTTTTTATTGGCCTTAGAAAAAGTGTGTATTTTTTTACCGTTTGCATAGAAGTAATAGGTCAGGGCTGTCAAGGTTTTTATAAGCTGCTTGCGCGAGATTTGCTAAAAAATTTACAGATCAAAGGAAAATATAAATAGATCAAAGAGTTTGCCCCCAAACTGCTGACAAGATATGCGAGTCTCACACCAATTGCGCGACACTTGACAGGTCTGATAGATCTAACTAAGGCTGTCCAAGAAATGATTGTATAGGGGAGTCATTCAATTTGTCTCTTATGACTGCTTTGTTTTGTCTTTTCTTTGGAACATACAAGATTGATCTTCCTAGTTCTGGAATTATCTGATCAAAAGAAAACAAGACCAATCGATGTCTGGCCCTGCGTCGCACGGCAAAACGTTGAACCCTGTACATTCTAGTCCCAATATGGACAGTCAAAATATTTTGACACTTGCATCCTATGGTGGACTTACGTCACTTTATTGGTCCCTTTAGGGCCCCTAATTTCTAAACGAAAAAAGACGGGACACCCAAAATCAGCCCAACCCTTCCTTTTATGGTAAGTAACATTACTGTAAAGTTTTATAGCATTTGGTCGACCAGAACAAAAGTTATTGTGGAAAAAATTTAAAAAGTCGCTTTTTTGGCCCCTTTTGGGCCTCTAATTTCTAAACGAAAAAAGAAGGGACACCCAAAATCAGCCCAACCCTTCCTTTTATGGTAAGTAACATTACTGTAAAATTTCTTAGCATTTTGGTCAACCAGAACAAAAGTTATTGTGGAAACAACAAAAAAAGTCACTTTTTTGGTCTCTTTAGGGCCTCTAATTTTTAAACAAAAAAGAAGGGACACCCAAAATCAGCCCAACCCTTCCTTTTATGGTAGGTAACATTACTGTAAAGTTTCATAGCATTTGGTCAACCAGAACAAAAGTTATTGTTGAAACAAATTAAAAAGTCACATTTTTGGCCCCTTTTGGGCCCCTAATTTCTCAACGAAATTATAAAATGACCCCAAAAGGGGAGGTGCATATCTTCAATATATCTGTAATCACTGTGTAAAATTTCAGAAAGATCTAGTGTTTGGTTTTTGAGATTCAGATTACACAAGACAGGCACCCCATAGCGGGACGGACGGACGGACGGACGGACGGACGGACGGACGGAGTGACCCGACTACTAGACCTGCTTCCGCCTTCGGCGACGCAGGTAAAAAAACAAGAGTTGACACTTAAGTATGTCTCCCCTGTAGGCACCATCGAAATAACAAGAGGCTCACAGGAGCCTGAATTGCTCATCTGGTCTTGATGTCAATTAACCTTATTCATATATGAAGGCTTTTTTATAGCTAAATGAGCCAAATGTTTAAGCAAGAAAAAGCTTTTTCCTATCTGCAACAACACTATTTTTTACCTTAAAAGGGCCATAACCCCTTTAAGGGATCATCTGCCAACTTCGACCCTATGAAGACTTTTGTAGAGCTTAATGAACTGAATGTTTAAGCATCCAACAGCTTTTCTCTATCTGCAAAAGTTTTCATTCTATAGGCCGCAAAACATTATTTTTCACCTTAAAGGGGCTGTAATCCCTATAAGGAGTCATCTGACAACTTTGACCCTATGGAAACTTTTGTAGAGCTAAAAAAGCTGAACATTTAAGCAAGTAACAGCTTTTCTCTTTCAGCAATAGTTTTCATTCTGCAGGCCAAAAACATGCAAAATGTTATTTTAAAGGCCCTGACCCCTATAAGGGATTATCTGACAACTTTGACTCTATTGGGACTATTTAAGAGCCTAACATTTCAGCAAGCAACTGCTTTTCTTTATCTGCTATAGTTTTCATCTATAGGCCAAAACATGAAAACATGTTAATTGAGGGGCTGAAATCCCTATAAAAGGTCATCTGACAACTTCGACCTTATGAATACTTTTGTAGAGCTAAATGAGCTGAACATTTAAGCAAACAACAGCTTTTCTTTATCTGCAATAATTTTCATTCTATAGGCCAAAAACCCTATTTTTCACCTTTAAGGGGCTGTAACCCCTAAAAGGGGTTGTGTGACAACTTCAACCCTATGGTGACTTTTGTAAAACTAAATGAGCTGAACATTAAAGCAAGCAACAGCTTTTCTCTATCTGCAATAGTTTTCCAAAAACATGAAAAAACGCTATTTTTCACCTTTATGGGGCTGTAACCCCTATAAGGGGTCATCTGACAACTTAGACCAAATGTAGACTTTTGTAGAACCTTTGATGCTGAAGCAGTAGGGTGGCATCAGATTTTGTCTATCTCTTATACTTTTTGATTTACAGGCCAAAGACAGTAGTCTGATCCCCCTGGTCTATTTTTAGTAACAGCAGCCATGTTTTTTGACGAATCAAAAATTGAAACAAAAGTTTGGTGTAAAGCTACTACTATGGCATATGGTCACCAAATTTCATCAACCTAGGACTTATAGTTCTTAAGATATGTAGGTGCTCATAAAACTTTAACATTGCTATTATATGTATTGAAAATTGTTACAAGTTACACAACCAGAAAATCAAGGTCAAAAGATTGTGATGCAACTGTGCTAAGCTACTACTGGGGCATATGCATACCAAGTTTCATCAACATAGGACTTATTGTTCTCAAGAAATGGAGAATCTAATAATATAAAACCTTAACACAAAAGTTAATGCAGGGGCTGCCAGTAAAGTAACACCTATGTCGTTCTGCTTTACAGGCAAGACAAAAAATATGCATGGTTGGTCCACAGTAGAGGTGCTTTCAGACCCTGACAGTTATTTCTGACACAGTCCTTTGACCCTGTTTAACCTTCAATACATTACCATCAGAATCTTCGACAGACTCCACATCAACATAGAAAGTGTCTAATACAGATATAGCCTCACCATCATTGTCATCAATAACTATGCAGTCTGTATCTGAAATTATATTTGACACTGTGGACTGACAGTTCATATCTAGTAAAATAATCATTCAAAGTACAATGTTTCAAATTACATTTTAGAGGTACATTGTATCCCTACTTCATGATTGATTAGAAAATTTAAAAAGTTCAAACATGTCACCAATTAACATATTCAGTCAAATGTTTTTAAAAGGGATGTAACATCTTCAATCTGTTATTTTAAATTACTGTGTAATGCTTAAAAAATATGATATCCAGTGTAAGGTGTTTGAAGTTCAGATTATACAAAACAGGTACTTTATTATGTGCCAACAAGTTTACCAAACAGAGTGACCCAACACCTAGACAAAGTTAGATCTTTAAGTTTCCTTTATATGTTATGCTAGGTATGTAATCTTATAAGACAGCAATGCCTTCATATTATTACCATTCTCTGTAGATGATTGGACTGTATCATATATCCTGCATGACTTCTGATCATATTCACATTCATCATGACACAGATGATTGGCTGAAATAAACAAGAATAGGTCTATAAGACATAATGTTCCCAAACCCAAAATGAACAAGTACCAGTAACTTCAACCTAAATCTATAAAATATTTATATAAAACAAGGAAAACTGTGGGTGAGCTCAAAACTGGATACCCCTGCTTCATATTGGACTCAATATTGCAAAAAAAATAATCAGAGTCCCAATTATCTCCCCTGAATGATATCCATTAGCAATGAAATTTCTTGATACACATCTCCATATGAAGTACTTCCTTCCTGTCAAGTTTCATCAAAATCCATCCAGCAGTTTAGGAGTTAAGTATTTTCAAAATATTTGAGAGAATTATATGCAAATCATTAAATGGATATTTTGTATCTGTACACCCTTTTAGTGTTCACATTAACTTTGAGGACAGACAAACATGTCAAAGTGACACTAAAAGGCTTTGATATCTTTAATGAGTGGCCCTAATAAGTTCAAAATGAAGTGATATTTAAATCATTGTGAAAGCAAAGTAGGTAAAATGTACGTAATGTATTATATGGGCTGATAACTTTCCTGTAGTTCCAGAAAAGTACAAGTTTGGGCTTCATATTCAATTAGTGTTTTGCAATTGTTATCGTTTGGGTACAGGGCCTCTGATGAGTCTTGAATAGATCGAACCTAGCAAAGTTAATAGCCTGGAATATGTTGTAATCATAAATGCACCAAGGATCAAACATAATTTTTTGTCTTTAAATAATTTTTCAGTTGAGTTGATTTGAACGTCTATAAAGATGACATAAAACAAGTAATACTGTGAGTGAGCTCACAAAAGGATACCCCCTGCTTCATATTGGACTCTGTACTGTAAAAAAAAATCTCAAGTCCAGTTAACTCCCCTCAATGATAATGAGAGCAATACAAATTCTTCATGCACATCTACAGATGATGCACTTCCTTCATGTAAAGTTTAATCAAAATCCATCAAGCAGTTTAGAAGGAGTTGCGCTTATGAGGTCTCCCATTGAATAATGTATTTAAAAAGTCTAAGTCCAATTATCTCCCCTGAATGATGTCCGAGTGCGATGAAAATTCTTCAAGCACACCTACATATGATGCACTTCCTTCATTTTAAGTTTCAGCAAAATCCTTCAAGCAGTTTAGGAGGGGGAAGCGCTTACGAGTTATGTGGACAGACCGACCGACAGACAGCCAGACAGGGGGTTTCCTATATACCCCCCCAACTTTGTTTGTGGGGGTTATAATTACCCATTTCACTCCCAGACTCAGTGATCAGACCACAGGCACATTCTAGGTGACACTTTGTTCCAGTACTATCCAGGGAAACAGGAGCTTTCTTTTTACGACTGTGACTAAGAATGGCATGCACACAGTGGGTTATATATTTACATTTCCGGCATTTGTTAACAAAAGAACTGAAAAATAAACATGATAATTTTTAAGCAGACTATTATAGGTTTTACAATTCTGAAACAGAATATTACTGGTAGTGCAACTCATTTATCAATTAAGTCAATACACAATTCTATGGACCAAGTAGAATGATATTGACTGAGGTCCAAGTCAAGTCAATTTCATAGAATGGAGCTTAAATGGTGATATAATAAATCAAAGCGCTAAAGCGTTTAAAGGCAAGCGAAATATTTAAGTACTGTAAAAGATTTATCCTCTGTTAAAGTATAATTATTGTTCATAATGTTTGCGAAATAATAATTTTGGTGAGCGATGAAAGGATCGTCATGCATAACATATTCTCTCAAAGTTAATAAACACGTCAGGTATCGTGTGTAAACGGTATCGATTGAAACACCCCTTCGATTTAAATGCACTCGTCCCATCGATGTGTATTAGGTACTGAATTTATGAATGAACAAGGCCGTATCCTTGCGTTGGCCAATCAAATAAAAGGAATATTTATACAAACCAATCAAGTAATAGATGAATACATAATTTATATTCCATCGCCTTTAACCAAATAGTTCGTCAGTAAAATGCAAAGGAATAAATAAAACTTGTGCCGATCCTATAAAACGCTAATAAAAATGGAGATTTATAAAAGTGTGTATCATGTTAACAAATATTGAAAAGTAATAAAGAAAATAAAGCATTTTTCCAAGACTGGATGCGGGAAGATCACTCTGTCTAGACAGAAAAAAAACGCGAAAATCATCACTACTCTATAGACTCCATAAGGCTTTGCTGCGCTTGCCTAAAAATGATTCACTTTTAAACACAAACATTTATATTATGATCTAGTGTGACAATTTAACCTCTCTGTGACAAAATTTTAACCTTCCTGCTAGCACTGTCAATGCCAAAATCACAAAAAGAAAACGGCAAGGAAAATTTCAGCGCTCACAGTATAAGGAACCTCAAAAAATTTATTTCCTAAATAAACATATCATCAATATACATATAAATACATTTAATAGCATAGCATCATGAAAGAACCTTGTGAGCATGCTCAAGTACTCCACACATCCACATTTTTGACAGAGATTACATCTATTTCGAGTTAGAAGTCAAAAGTCAGAGTTGTTATCTTTCTAAATCAGCTCATTAAACACATGAAACAGGAAGTAGATGATGGGCAAAAGAAAACATATCCCACCTAACTTATACTAGCTACCAAATATCAAAGCCTATATGAGATATAGTTGCTGAGAAATCTGTTACAGAAATTTTCAACCCTGAAAAAAAGTAGGGGCAATAAGGTCTGTTCTTGGCCTTAAATTTTACCCAAGTCTCAACTTTTGAATACTGTTGTCAGATGCTGCAAAAATATTTATTACATTTCCAAAAATAAAAAACTATATACATGTATTTTAATTTTAAAATATAGATTGTTAATATGGCTTATATAAATCTTCTCTAAAAATATGAACTGGTTTCTCATGTGTGGACGATGTTTACTGATCCACAACATGTACCTTAAAAACGACCAAAATTATTTATATTTTGTCATTTATGCTAATCACTAGAATTATGACTTCATTATTACACTTCAATATTAAATTTTAAAATGTTTTGACATGTTTCCTTTTAGGCAGAGTCTACACTATATTGTGGCCAGAAATTGACACTTTTGCATAACCTTCATATTTTTAGGCTAAAAAGGGTTTTATCTCCCCTACTACTTTAGTTAAAAAAGTCTGTCAGGTTGTTAAACAGGAAGTAGATGATGGAAAAACCTTAAAACATACCCCATCATATGGGACCCCTTCCTAAAGAGAAACAAACCAAATATCAACAGTTTACAATTCCTAATTGCTGAGAAATCTGTTTCGGAAATTTGTAATTATGGACAGACACATGGACTCTTGGACGGATGGACCAGTCAAAAACATTATATCCTTTGTTACATGAGGTATAAATATCAAAGTTATGAACTCATAGTGGGAGAGCATGATTCACATCGACGCCAATGGGGATCAAACCCTGACTGCCTTGGTCATAAGCCAACTCGTAACCAAAAAAGGTAAAGATTTCATCATCTAGCAATTCAATAACTTGTGGATTGTTGGCATGATAGTGCTTTAAGAATTGTGATAGAAGAGACAAACAGACTCCTGGCATTTCTATGCACCTCACCACAATTGTTAAATAACCTTGTTTACTTTGTTGGTATTAGTAGCAGGACATTTCACCAACACCTACCTATAGTGGAAGGCACTTTTGATCTTTTTCTGACACTCTTTACAAACTTGACCCAGAATATTGGAAGGAAGTGCTAAATTGTTAACTAAAGGTGCTTTATTCTTCAAGTTGGCATTCCAGTAAGAAAATGAAGTAAGTTGTTTTATCAATTCTGTCATATTTTTAGGCTTTAACTCTGTCAATTCTAATAGTTTATCTTTGTTGCTGTTTAATTTCTGTGGTGTTTTCTTATGGATTGGTTTTTTGTCAACATTGACACTGCTTACATTGCTGGATATTTCTTTATCTAAAAAATAAAAAAATAAGATTCCATGGTTAAGACAAACAGAAATAGCTGTATTAGAATAATTTAAATTTATTTTTGCCTGCAATGATGTCTCCCCAATATCTTTAAAAGTTTTAAGTTCAAAGGTCTGTTATTCCAACACAAATTTGAAGATCATAATGTAATAATTCTGTTTCAGAAAAGTTGACCAAGTTTCATAAAATTCCATACCAGAGTTTCAGAGGAGTTACTCTAACAAGATGGTAAATGAATATTTTAGCAAACAAAGGACCATAACCCCTAAAAAGAGGCTCACAGGAGCCTCAGTGGGGAAAAACATAGGATCACTATACAACTACCATTACTTGAGGCTCAGTTGAGCCCTGATTGAGGTTCAATTGAGCTTCATTTATACTAGTTGAGATTCTTGACTTGAGTTATTATGGTCAACTAAGTTGCATACTTGAGATATTTTGAAACTCAAGATTGAGCAACTTGAGTGTGGTTGAGCAAGTTTAATAAATAAGTTGAGAAGGTTGAGGAATTTAACTAAATCAATCAAATTTTGGTTTGGCAAACTTTAATTAAGTTGGAACCATTTTTGAGATGCAGACAATTTGTAGACAAATGAAAGATTGTTGAGCTTTAAGGCATTGAGCCTCAACTCATTTGCATGGCAAAATCTTTTTTCACTTCTCAAGTCATATCAACCCAATCCTCAATTGAGGCTCAAATAAGCTTTGTGGTTGAGATTTCATTGGCCATATTTGTGTGGGAGAGGCTTTTGTGGAGCTGTCTTACTGGTAGTTGAACATTTACATGAATCAAATCAAAAGCTTTTCAATAAACAAATGTTTTAACTTTAGATATTGTAAGGACCATAATGTCTACGTGTTATCTGACAACTTGAACTTCAACCCATTGGAGACTTTTTTAGAGCCTAAAATGCTGAAGATTCAAGAAAGCAACAGCTTTTCTCTATCTTCAATAGTTTTCATTAAAGGGCAAAAATGAAAATAAAAACACTATTTTTACCTTCAAAGGGCCAAAACTCCTATATGGAGTCATCTGACAACTTCGACCCAATGGAGACTTTTGTACAGCTTTGAATGCCGAAGAAGGAGGGTTGCATCAGATTTTCCAAAAACAGTAGTCTGACCAAATTCTCGATCTACTCTTGCATCAGCCATCATGTTTTTGATGGATAAACAAGAGGCTCCCAGGAGCCTGAATCGCTCACCTGGTCTTAATGTCAACCCTTTGAAGACTTTTGTATAGCTAAATGAGCTGAATGTTTAAGCAATAAAAAGCTTTTCTCTATCTGCAATAGTTTTCATTCCAAAGCAAAAAAAACACTATTTTTCACCTTTAAAGGGCCATAACCCCTTAAAGGGGTTATCTGACAACTTCGACCCTAAAAAGACTTTTGTAGAGCTAATTAAGCTAAACATTTAAGCAAGCAACATCTTTTATCTATCTGCAAAAGTTTTCTTTCTTTAGGCCAAAAACACTATTTTTTGCCTTTAAGGGGTCGTAACCACTATAAGGGGTCATCTGGCAACTTTGACCCTATGGAAACTTTTGTAGAGCTAAATGAGCTGAACATTTAAGCAAGCAACAACTTTTCTCTATCTGCAAAAGTTTTCATTCCATAGGCCAAAAACACTATTTTTTGCCTTTAAGGGGCTGTAACCCCTATAGGGGGTCATCTGACAACTTCGACCATAGGAGACTTTTGTAGAGCTAAATGAGCTGAACATTTAAGCAAGCAACAGCTTTTCTCTATCTGCAATAGTTTTCATACTATAGGCCAAAAACTCTATTTTTTGCCTTTAAGGGGCCATAACCCCTATAAGGGGTCATCTGACAACTTTGACCCTATGGAGACTTTTGTAGAGCTAAATGAGCTGAACATTTAAGCAAGCAACAGCTTTCCTCTATCTGCAATAGTTTTCATTCTATAGGCCAAAAACTCTATTTTTTGCCTTTAAGGGGCCATAACCCCTATAAGGGGTCATCTGACAACTTTGACCCTATGGACACTTTTGTAGAGCTAAACGAGCTGAACATTTAAGCAAGCAACAGCTTTCCTCTATCTGCAATAGTTTTCATTCTATAGGCCAAAAACACTATTTTTTGCCTTTAAGGGGCCGTAACCCCTATAAGGGGTCATCTGACAACTTCAACCCTATGGAGGCTTGTGTAGAGCTAAACGAGCTGAACATTTAAGCAAGCAACAGCTTTTCTCTATCTGCAATAGTTTTCATTCTATAGGCCAAAAACACTATTTTTTGCCTTTAAGGGGCCGTAACCCCTATAAGGGGTCATCTGACAACTTCAACCCTATGGAGGCTTGTGTAGAGCTAAACGAGCTGAACATTTAAGCAAGCAACAGCTTTTCTCTATCTGCAATAGTTTTCATTCTATAGGCCAAAAACTCTATTTTTTGCCTTTAAGGGGCCATAACCCCTATAAGGGGTCATCTGACAACTTTGACCCTATGGACACTTTTGTAGAGCTAAACGAGCTGAACATTTAAGCAAGCAACAGCTTTCCTCTATCTGCAATAGTTTTCATTCTATAGGCCAAAAACACTATTTTTTGCCTTTAAGGGGCCGTAACCCCTATAAGGGGTCATCTGACAACTTCAACCCTATGGAGGCTTGTGTAGAGCTAAACGAGCTGAACATTTAAGCAAGCAACAGCTTTTCTCTATCTGCAATAGTTTTCATTCTATAGGCCAAAAACTCTATTTTTTGCCTTTAAGGGGCCATAACCCCTATAAGGGGTCATCTGACAACTTTGACCTTATGGAGACTTTTGTAGAGCTAAATGAGCTGAACATTTAAGCAAGCATCAGCTTCTCTCTATCTGCAATAGTTTTCATTTCATAGGCCAAAAACATGAAAAAATGCTATTTTTCACCTTTAAGGGGCCGTAACTCCCATAAGGGGTCATCTGACAACTTCGACTCAATAGAGACTTTTGTAGAGCTTTTGATGCTGAAGCAGTAGCGTGGCATCAGATTTCATCTATCTCTTATACTTTTTGATTTACAAGCCAAAAACAGTAGTCTGACCCCCCTGGTCTATTTTTAGCAACGGCGGCCATGTTTTTCGACGAATCAAAAATCCCCACATCAGTTCTGTGGGGGATACCCTAAAGTACCACCAGACCAAATTTGGTTTGAATCTGTGCAGCTGTTTCAGAGGAGAAGAAGTTTGAAGAAAAGTTAACGACGACGACGACGACGGACGACGACGACGGACGCCAAGTGATGGCAATAGCTCACATGGCCTTTGGCCAGGTGAGCTAAAAATTGAAACAAAACTTTTGTGCAGGGCATCCTAAAGATTAACAATACCAAGTTTGATTTAATTCCGTCAAGTAGTTTCAGAGTTTCGGACAACAGACAATGAAGACAGATTAAAAGTGATCCCAATGGCTTACATCATAACATGGACATTCTTTCTAGGTGACCTAATATTTAAGGATATTAGTTCAACTTTTTATTTTAAATCTTTAAAGGACAAGATATGATAAGAGCCCAATTTAGCCCCCAATTTTGAAATTATTAAAGTGAGCTTAAAGTATGTGATGTATACTTTAGAATGGTTTAACTTTACTATATCAGCATTATTTGGTTTAAAGTGATCCATTATGATGTTAAAATAGTTACCCAAAGTGGCTTTAAAATTGTGATTTGATGAAAAATTGCAAAAAACCTGCAATTTCGATGTGGTTTTCAGCAAATTTAACTATGAGCCACACACGAGTACCACTACAATAATTTATGTAGATAATAATTTTTAATATAGAAACAAACCACAAAAATATCTTTGTGGTACTCGGTGTGGCTCATAGTTATATTTACCAAAAACTACTCAAAATTTGCATGATTTTATCACTTTTTCACAAAAATGTCTTTTTCACATAATTTGATGACGTCACTGTGACGAAATAAACAAGAATTAGTTAAAATAAATGTTATTTTACTTTACCTTGTTTATCTAAGAACTGATCTAGAATAATTCAACCTTAGTTCAATCATTTTTTAAGAATGGTAAATTAGGGGGCCAAATTTAGCACTTATCATATCTTGTCCTTTTGTATTTTTTGGCAGAAATATTGATATTTGATTATTAATGCAAGAACCTTAGTGAGCATGCTCACATTACATCATAAATCCATAATTTTGACAGAGATTATCTATTTTGAGTTGTTTTCTTTCCAAGTCAGTTAGTTAAACAGGAAAAAGACGATCAACAGACCAAAAAAAGTATCTCACCATATGAGTCCCATTCCTGAAGCTACATACCAAATATCAAAAGGCTATGATTATCAGTTTCTGAGAAATCTGTTATGTAAATTATGATAATGTATGGACTGACCAGCAAAAAACATTTTACACTTCAACACTTCCTTGCATGGGGTATAATTAACCTTTTGACAACCTTTACAATTGTATGATATTTAAGGATGTTCGCTACTATTATTGAAAATAAATAGGTTTCAAATTTATTGGATTAAATGAAAAGATAATAGTAAAAGGAATAAAATGAGCAAAAAATTTTGATAGGTTCGTGACCTCGTTTTCAAGATAATTTAAGTTAAAGTTTTGGCGGGAAAAGGTTTTCTCTGACTTTTCCATAGGTTTAGCATTAGCACTATTTAGCTGTTAAAACCCATGACAGAATAAATAGGACTTGCTATAACTTTGTCTATAACCTCTTTATGACATATTAAAGACATTGATAACAAGAAAATAGGGGATTCGTGTGCAAAAAATTTAACCCTATTTTGATGGTAAAATCCAGAGGATTCCGAAAAAATGACAGAAATACTAAAACAAGACCAGCGAGCATCCTTAAGCATTACAGCAATCCAATATGTCAGCTTTGTGTGATGATATAACACTAAATCATTAATTGTTTGAAGTGTTGTGTTGTACGTGTATTTAGTATTGATATGTTTGATTTTTTTTCTTACATCAGTCAATAGATGCTTCTTAGCTAGCTGTCAGTGACTGCCAGTGTTCTAAGAGAGTTCCTCTACGTCTTTTTTTTCTTGTAATACATCATCATGATCATGTTCATACAATGTACATATTAAGGGTCTTTCTTGTTCAATTGAACTTTTATTGATTTGATTTTTATCGTGTGCTATAATTTTGTGCTTTGTTCAAGATAAACAATAGGGGGAATGTTGGGCCCAAAAAACTATTCTAACTCCATCACATTTTACATGTGTCAGGAATATTTGTCAAAGCTTTTGGTTGTCCTTATCCACTAAATGTTTTATTGTTCTATACCCAGAAATGGGTCTTAGGCTATTATTTTGGGATTGGTATTCATCATGTTCATTCATATGTATTATATTTTTGATCTTGGGCCAATGCAAGATGCCAAGCAAGGATGGCTGGTCATTCATTGAGGTTTTTTTTCTTAAATACCATTTGTGTTGCGTATACTTATTCCACATCTCATCATTGTCTGTTAGTGGCATTAGATAGATTAATCTACATAAACACATGCTTATTAAGCACCAATAAGTCAAAATGGTCAAGATTAAAAGTTCATACCAGTGTTATGGCCTTTATCATGTTGAGGAGTACCTTTTTTTCTGGAACCTTTTTTATTTTCTTTAGGTTTTCCTACAATACATTTTTCTCTTCTAAACTTTCTCTTAAATTTGTCACAGAATTTACAGCCTCCACATGAATACTTGGAATGCCAGGATAGCCCTCTTGATCGCTTTGATATTTTTTCATCAATGCGACCTAGAAAGAATTCAATAACAAAGTTTTAATAGAAATACATGAAATAATGTAATACAAAACATAGTTCACACAAGAGTTAAAACTAAAGTATGTATCGCCTGCCAACACCACCATCAGAATCACTAATTTTTTCCATTATTATGCATATAATGTTTACATGTATTAACCTAGAACATATACATGATAAAAAGCTTCGCCGAGCGCAGCATGATACGACCGCAACATGTTGAACCCTGTACATTTTAAGCCCAATATGGATAGTCTATTGCTCTGGACACATGCAGCCCATGGTGGACTGACAAAGGTTTTTGACGCATGCTTCTCTGGTGGACTTTCAACCCAGGGGGTAAAAATATAAATTTTCAATTTTGTATTCTACTCTTGAAAAGAATAATGTTTGAGAAAAAAATTAAAAATCGAACCAGAATTTTTTTTAAATAATGATTACGGCCCTTAGGTAATGAGCGAAAAAAAAGTGGGGGTCGCAAAAATTAATTCTTAAATTTAGAATCGCTACTTGGCAAGGATGAACTTGTAAAAAAAAAAATTTAATCGGACCAGAAATAAAAAAGTTAGGATTTTGGCCCCTAATAACATAACAGTAAAAAAAAGAGGACACAAAAATATATCTGTTACTTGACAAGAATAAACTTGCAAAAAAATTGTCGAAATCAGACAAGAATTAAAAAAAATTCAATTTCGGCCCCTTTTGGCCCCTTATTATGGAACAGGTGAAAGAGGGGTGGGGTTGCAAAAATAATTTCTCAAATTTGGATTCACTACTTGACAAAAAGAAACTTGCAAAAAAAATTTCAAAAACAAACCAGAAATTAAAAAAGTTTTGATCACGGCCCCTTTTGGCCCCTAATTACAAAACAAGTGAAAAAGGGGATGGTCACAAAAATTAATTCTCAAATTTGGATTCGCTACCCGACAAGAATAAACTTGCAAAAAAAAATTTCAAAATCGCACCACAAATAAAAAAGTTTCGATTTTGGCCCCATTTGGCCCCTTATTACGTAATAGGGGAAAAAGGGGGGGGTCGCAAAAATTAATTCTTAATTGTGTAAATGAGCTGAACATTTAAGCAAGCAACAGCTTCTCTCTACCTGCTATAGTTTTCATTTCATAGGCCAAAAACATGAAACAAGAGGCTCCCAGGAGCCTGAATCGCTCACCTGATATATGTGCCTGAAGTAAAGGTTTTTAGGCAAAATCTATTTGACGTTGAAAGGGTCATAAGTTTAATAAGGGGGTCATCTGACAATATGGTGGATCTTAAGGTGCTGATCACTTTTGTTCTCAATCAAAATCTAAAAATCTGTCACCCTTTTTGAGTTATTAGCAAAAAAATGCAGTTTAACCTAATGTTCTATTTTTAGCCACAGCGGCCATGTTTTACAACCAATCAAAAATCCCCACATCAATTCTATACACCTTATGCTAATAAACAGCAATACAAAGTTTGGTTCCAATTTGACTTTAAGTGTCAGAGGAGTTAACGTTTTCAATGTAATGAGGAAATGCTTTTTAAAAGCTAAATTTTGACGTTCTAAGGGCAATAACCCCTAAAAGGAAAGGTCCTACAACGTTGACCCTATTACATATTTTGTAGATCTTGATGTGCTTAACAATATGCAATTAAAGTTTTTCAAATATCTTGTATAGTTTTCAAGATATTGAGCTAAACAGGTGCAAAATTTGCAAAAAATCCACAAAAAGGGCAATAACTCCTACATGGGTAGTTAGATTTTCTTCAAAATTTCAGAGCTGGTAGATCTTGAGGTGCTGATCACTTTTGTACCCAATCAAAATTTTGAAATCTGTCACCGTTTTAGAGTTATTTGCAAAAAACTGCCATTTACCTCTATGTTCTATTTTTAGCCACAGCGGGGATGTTTTACAACCAATCGAAAATCCCCACGTCAGTTCTATACACCTAATGCTAATGAACAACTATACTAAATTTGGTTCCATTTGGACTAAAAGTGTCAGAGGAGTTAACGTTTTCAATGTAATGAGGAAATGCTGTTAAAATGCTAAATTTTGGAGTTCTAAGGGCAATAACTCCTAAAAGGAAAGGTCCTACAACGTTGACCCTATTACATCTTTTGTATATCTTAATGTGCTTAACAATATGCAATTTTAATTTCTCAAATATCTAGTATAGTTTTCAAGATATTGAGCTAAACAGGTGCAAAATTTGCAAAAAAATCCACAAAAAGGGCAATAACTCCTACATGGGTCGTTGGATTTTCTTCAAAATTTCAGGGTAGGTAGATCTTGAGGTGCTGATAACTTTTACCCTATGCCAGAATTTTGATATCTGTAGCCGTTTTTGAGTTATTTGCAAAAAAACTGCATTTTACCCCTATGTTCTATTTTTAGCCACGGCGGCCATGTTTTACAACGAATCAAAAATCCCCACATCAGTTCTAAGCACCGAATGCTAATGAACAACCATACCAAGTTTGGTTTCAATTGGACTTATGGTGTCAGAGGAGTTAAGGTTTTAAAAAGTTTACGGACGGACGACGGACAACGGACGACGGACGCCAAGCGATGACAATAGCTCACATGACCCTTCGGGTCAGGTGAGCTAAAAAGGACAATAACTCCTACATGGGTTTTTGGATTTTCTTCAAAATTTCAGGATAGGTAGATCTTGAGGTGCTGATCACTTTTACCCAGCCAGAATTTTGATTTCTGTAGCTGTTTTATGAGTAATTTGCAAAATCTGCATTTTACCACTATGTTCAATTTTTAGCCCCAGCAGCTATATTTTACAACGAATGAAAAATCCCCACATCAGTTCAATGCACCGAATGCTAATGAACAACCATACCAAGTTTGGTTACAATTGGACTTATGTTGGCAAAGGAGTTAACGTTTTAAAAAGTTTATGGAAGACAGACGGACGGACAACGGACGCCAAGTGATGACAATAGCTCACCTGAGCTAAAAACAAGAAATCTGTTAAATCGTTGTTAATTTCTGTTCCGTTAATTTTGTATTCTGTGTTTTCTCATGCTGTTCTTGTTTGTGTTTACTGGTTTTGTCATCCCTATTTTGGACTTTTGACACTCAAATGCAATGATATGTACATAATAGGCATTATTAAATATTAAAACATTTTTTAAGTAAACTGAGTGTTCTTTCAAAAGTCAGAAACTTTATCTACAATTTATCTACAACTTGCTTAGTGATGTGTCAAAAAATCCTTATACCAATTCATTTAAATATATGGTATAAAGACTAGAATGTTAACTGCATGTTTTCTGATATAGGATTTAAAGGATATTGAAAAACATACTTTGAATTGAATTCATTTTATCAAATGATGCAAAACAATTTTTTTTAGAAAGATAGGTAGCAGTAACCATTAAATATGTGACATATTTCAATGGAGGTTGTTTCTTAGCTTTTAAACTGGATGTAGATTTAATATGTTAAAGCTTTGTTCTACAAGAAAACAACAGTTTTAACTTGAGAAATAATGTTGCCACTTATATAACTGTGAGATTTGTAAAAAACTTAGTTAAACATTCGCCATGGGATCATCACCATCTAAACAAACAGCACAAGTTGCTATAAGTCATCAAGAACAGTTTCCTATAGGTTGTCGAACTCGACTTTGTAAGACCGGAATGACAGTAACAAGTAAATGTTTACAGTGTGATCTTCTCCTGTGTGAAAACTGTAGACAACAACATCTAAAGGATAATTCTGAACACAATGTAATGTATATCAAGGATATTGGGGAAAAGTTTGAGATATTTAGTGTGAAAACATATACCACTGACCTTAGTTTTATAGACTGTGTACTGCCAGACCAGGGAGATAAGGTATGGATTGGGTGTTCTAGTGATGGTGTACGGTACCACATACAGCTACAGGACCAGGACTTCACAATAATAAACAGGATCAACATGAAGGTGTTTGACATGGCAAGACTGTCTCAGAACAAAATACTACTATCTACTGGAAAATCTAAACTGAAACTTCTAGACACAGAGACAGGTGAAATAACTGATTCAGTCTACGATGTAAGTCCCTATGTATCCATAGCTGTCCACATCACCAGCACCAACCAAGTCATTATAGGAGCTGGGGATGGTACCAGGGGGATGGTGATGGTACTAGACAACAAAGGAACCAGGGTTGATATCTATGAACATGATAAACACAACCAACCAATCTTTACCTATCCAAGGAGTCTAACCAGCACCTTTAATGGATACATACATGTGGTGGACTTTGATCCTGATGATGGTGAGAGTAGAGTGATTGTCCTGGATAGAGATGGACATGTCATCACCAAGTACACAGGACATCCTGATATCAACAGAGATAGCCCATTCTGTCCTAGTTATTTTGCGACTACTCCAACAGACAAAGTCATTGTAGCAGATCCTACCAGTAATGCACTACATATTTTAGACAATACAGGAGAATTAGTGACATTCATTAACACTAAAGACAAGGGTATCTTATTTCCATCCTCACTGGCCTTCATGGATGATGGACATCTGCTGGTAGGATGTGTCACTTATGTAGGGAGGAAGGATGCTAAACTTCATAAAGTGAAATCTTTAGGGATTTAAATAATATATTATCAAAGAAAATACCAAAACATTTATATAATTCTGTTTTAATGCAATGGAATTTGATGTTTGGAACTACAACAGTTAGATAACTATTTAGGTACTAACAGAGGGTATGAGATAATGAATACATGTATCTTTTTTTTTTATATTTGTAACTATTCAATTGTTCCATACATTTTTCTAATTATTTTCTTATAATGTCATTTTTTTGTCAAAACAATTGTTTCTAGATTGGTTATAAAATAAACGCGGGTATGTTAATGTAGTTCCGAGAATTTTTTCCAGGAAAAGATAACTCTTCCATCCTGATGAATATTTATTAGCTGTATTGGTTGCCCCTGACGACGCGATATTTTTCTTCCATGCTATTCCATCACAATCTCCATTACTCGGTCTAACATCGATTCAAAAGTTTATATTTATTCTAAAAGAACCCTTTGTTTCATTTCAAGTGAACATATATGTTATATCTCACACAAGAGGCTCCCAGGAGCCTGAATCGCTCACCTGACATATGTGCCTGAAGTAAAGGTTATAAGGCAAAATCTATTTAACGTTGAAAGGGTCATAAGATTAATAAGGGGGTCATCTGACAATATGGTGGATCTAAAGGTGCTGATCACTTTTGTTCTCAATCAAAATCTAAAAATCTGTCACCCTTTTTGAGCTATTTGCAAAAAAATGCAGTTTAACCTAATGTTCTATTTTTAGCCACAGCAGCCATGTTTTACAACCAATCAAAAATCCCCACAACAGTTCTATACACCTAATAATAATAAACAATAATACCAAGTTTGGTTCCATTTGGACTTAAAGTGTCAGTGTTAACATTTTCAAAATAAGGAAATGCAGTTAAAATAATCAATTTTGACGTTCCAAGGGCAATAACTCCTCAAAGGAAAGGTCCTACAACGTTGACCCTGTTACAAATTTTGTAGATCTTGATGCGCTAAACAATATGCAATTTAAATTTCTCAAATATCTTGTATAGTTTTCACGATATTGAGCTTAACAGGTGCAAAATTTACAAAAAATCCACAAAAAGGGCAATAACTCCTACATGGGTTGTTGCATTTTCTTCAAAATTTCAGAGCTGGTAGATCTTGAGGTGCTGATCACTTTTGTTCCCTATCAAAATTTTGTAATCTGTTACCGTTTTAGAGTTATTTGCAAAAAACTGCCATTTACCCCTATGTTCTATTTTTAGCCACAGAAGCCATGTTTTACGTCCAATCAAAAATCCCCACATCAGTTCTATACACCTAATGCTAATAAACAACTATACCAAGTTTGGTTCCATTTGGACTTAAAGTGTCAGAGGAGTTAACGTTTTCAATGTAATGAGGAAATGCTGTTAAAATGCTAAATTTTGACGTTCTAAGGGCAATAACTCCTAAAAGGAAAGGTCCTACAACGTTGATCCTGTTACATATTTTGTAGATCTTGATGTGCTTAACAATATGCAATTTAAATTTCTCAAATATCTAGTATAGTTTTCAAGATATTGATCTAAACAGGTGCAAAATTTGCAAAAAATCCACAAAAAGGGCAATAACTCCGACATGGGTCGTTGGATTTTCTTCAAAATTTCAGGGTAGGTAGATCTTGAGGTGCTGATCACTTTTACCCTATGCCAGAATTTTGATATCTGTAGCCATTTTTGAGTTATTTGCAAAAAACTGCATTTTACCCCTATGTTCTATTTTTAGCCATGGCGGCCATGTTTTACGACGAATCAAAAATCCCCACATCAGTTCTAAGCACCGAATGCTAATGAACAACCATACCAAGTTTGGTTGCAATTGGACTTATGGTGTCAGAGGAGTTAACGTTTTAAAAAGTTTACGGACGACGGACGACGGACGACGGACGGACGACGGACGCCAAGTGATGACAATAGCTCACATGACCCTTCGGGTCAGGTGAGCTAAAAACATTATTTTAAGGGCTGTAGCCCCTGTAAGGGGTCATCTGACAACTTCGACCCTATGGAGTTTTTTGTAGAGCTAAATGAGCTGAACAATTAAGCAAGCAACAGCTTTTTGCTATCTGCAATAATTTTCATACTATAGAGCAAAAACATGAAAAAATGCTATTTTTCACCTTTAAGGGGCCGTAACCCCTATAAGGGGTCTTCTGACAACTTCGACCAAATGGAGACTTTTGTAGAACTTTTGATCCTGAAGCAGTAGGGTGGCATCAGATTTCATCTATCTCTTATACTTTTTGAATTACAAGCCAAAAACAGTAGTCTGACCCCCCAGGTATATTTTTAGCCACAGCGGCCATGTTTTTTGACGAATCAAAAATCAAAACATTACTATAGTGCAGGACACCCTAATGATCAATCATACCAAGTTTCATTGAATTCTGTTCAGTAGTTTCAGAGGAGAAGATTTTGAAAAAGTTATTGTAAGAACAAACAAAAAAGTTGCAATTTTGGCCCCTTTTGGCCCTTAATTTCTAAACGAAAAAAGGGGGGACTCCCAAAATCAATCCCATCCATCCTTTAATGGTAAGAAATATCATTGTCAAATTTCATTGCAATTGGATAACTAGAACTAAAGTTATCGTGTATACACTAAAGTTAACGGACGACGACGACGACAGCATCATACCATTATACGTCCGCAAATTTTTTGCGGTCGTATAATAAAATAAACAATTGCTATATTGTTATGTATTGAAAATTGTCACTCACCGAGGTATAAATCTTGAGATATGAATTTAAAATTGTTTAATAAGTCACTCAACCAGAAAATCAAGGTCAAGGTAAAAAAAAATGGGGATGCAGCTTATTTAAGCTACTTTTGGGGCATATTCATACTGTTCTATTAACCTAGGACTTATAGTTCTTGAGTTATGGAGTTGCTCATAAAACCATAAAAAGTGAATGCTGCCGGTAGTAACACCTATCTCTTGTGTGGCTTTGCAAGTAAGACAAATTTATAAATTAAATTCATTTTGAGAAATCTATTGTAAATTTCAGCAGTGCGTTGTTTTGCTGTTTAAAAAATATAACTACTAAATTGTATGCTTTATAATATACATATACTGTGAAAACTGCCTTAAACGGCATCCGTACAGAATAAATGCAGCAAATCACTGCCTATAAAAGGCACCTCAAAAATGTTCCTTTTTTGAACCAAACAACTAAAATGAACATTTATATGAAGGGCACCTGCTTATAAAGGGCAGCCATGGGATGACAAAAGCATGCCCTTTATAAGCATGCTGCTTATAAAGGGCATGCTTTTGTCATCCTATGGCTGTCCTTTACATACAGGTTTGATTGTATATCATTTTTTTTAGATTACTGTCTCTCCCATACAGACTCAAGACAAATCTGTTATTTGACAATATATTATGTAATTTGTTGTAGTCATTTTCATAATTCTAATTTTTGATCAAAATTATATCAAAGTGGCAAGTGATTTCAAACTACATGAACTACATTTGACAAAAAAAAATCACCAGCAGTGAAGGCTGCTGAAGCAAAAATGTTTTCTTAACATACTGTGGTTTTCCCATTATTCAGGGGGTATCAATTTTCGTGGTTTTTGTGGGTGTCCTTGATCCACGAAATTCAATATTAAATGAAAAGGGAATTTAACATTGATTTGTATGATGAAGATTCAGAACCATGAATTTAAGAATCTGTGAACCTATCTTTTTTAATCAAACCAAGAAAATTAAGACCCACGAAAAATAAATGAATCCACAGTTAGTAAGCTTGAGTTTTAAAACAACATTTTTTTGTACAAAAATGTACAAATGTAAGTAAGGAACACAGTCCCATACATGTATTTGAACAAAAACCACAAAGTTTGAGTAAGACCTCTTACCACTGACAATTAGCATTAGTGTCCAATATCAAGCAGGAACTGCTTATAATTACTCTTCCAGACTCATCTGAGTTCACTCTTGTTACAGCTAGAGTTCACATTTTCTGTTGGTTTTGTGTCTTTATGTTGTCTGTTTCTTCGTGCTGTTTTTATACATGTTTTTGTCCTTTTGGACTTTTGATATTCTGATGCCCCCGATTGGTACCTCTTTGCATCGTTCACTAATCTGAAAATGACTTACTTGTACTAATGTTCTGCACAGGTTCAACAACCTGCTGAAGTGGCAGAGCAGAACCAAAAAGGAACTGGTTTATCATATACTGCTGAACTGTTGGACCAGAATTCAACTGAAACTCCTTTACCAACGTCATTTGGCTCCCATAGATATTTGTCAACTGGACAGAAGTTGGTTCCTCATTAGAAGATTGTATCAAAGGCACCACAGTGGAATCTGATCCTCCTTGAGCATGTTCCGTGTTGGATTTAAGTGGAGTAAAATTCCATCTGTAACTTTCTGAGGTTTCCATGGAAGTGTCTCCATTTTGAGTTTTTTCAATGTCTGGTTCCACTTTTAAGGGAATGGTTTCCTTCGCAATTCCATTTTGGAATTCTGCTACATTACCAGGTTCTACTTGAATAGGAACTTGGTGTTTTTGCATTGAACTTTCATCAGGAACCAGATCCTGCTAATGATAAACTAAAACATTTAACATACAGTGATAATACAAATACAAAGCAAATTTTCAACAACAAAAAACAGTGTGACTGATTAGGTCCCAAGCATTACAATTTGGATGGACGCTTCATCATGTTCATCATTTGATTTTTTTTTACCTTGACCCTTTACCTATTTCGTGGAAATAAGTAGTATTTCTTTCATCATAAGCTTCAATGTACATATACAGTACATGTACACATGTATGTACCTGTAGGTGGCATTAACATTTGTAAGCAAGCAACCATCTTCGCAAGTCTTCACCCACTTGCTTAAGTATAGTATTGTGCATCTTATGTATTTTAAAACTGACAATGTTTTTTTTCTTTCGTTCCTATCAAAATTAAACTCAACTTACATTTTAGATCATACATTTAGTGTACAAAAAAAATGTATATACAACACTTAGACCATAATATTTAAGTGTGTAAGTCTAGAAATAAAACTCACTATTTTGATATTAAACTACATTTTGTACATGTACATACTTCATTAGAATTTCCCTCATCACTACTGCCATATTTGGATTGATCACCTCTGTAGACTTTCTCAAATAGTGCATCTTGGGACACTGATGCTGAATGGGACGGATTTGGAAAAGCCAAAGAAGACTCTAGGGGCTCCTCTTCAGATGGGTCATCCACAGTGGACTCATCATGCTCATCTCCATATGAACCATCCTCAGAAGACTCTTCCTCATAAACCTCAAGAGACAAAGGTGGTTCAATGTCCATGTGGACATCTTCAATAGCCCCTTCTGTAACAATACCACTATCATTCCCAGTGGACCAATCATAATCATGGATGATGCCAGAGTCGACTTCCTCCCCAGTTTCTGATTTGACAATAGAGAAGAATTCAGGTTCCATGCACGCCATGGTTGATTTTTCACAATAAATTGCTTTTTGATTTTTATTCCATTTTTCTTGTATCAAAACATGCAGGCTGCCTTACATGAAATTTCATTTTCATTTTAATAATATAGTATTTTGAAGGTGCAAAAGGTAGCTTCCATTGGATTTCAAAGCAATGGGATTTCAGTTGGAATATCATATTTGTACTACTGTCCATCTAAACTTTAAAACATGGTTTTGTCATACATGATGGTACTGGCGTGGTCTATCAGGTGTAAATTGTAAAATAAATCTAATGTTCATTTCCATGATCATGATGATAATTGAGTAGTATCAGTACAGTATTCCTGAAAAAAAAATAAAAGAAAAGAAACCATACTATGACCAAACCAATGGCTGACAAAAATATTTTAACTGTGGATTTGCATAAGAGAACTATCATGACTAATGTTTCAGAAATTTGCTTTTAGGGGGGGGCAGGTCCTCTCATATTTAAATCTCACAAAAACTGTTATAGTTTTTGCAATTTTGAACCAATTTTTCTACATTTCACATTTCTCATGTTTCTATTATCATGATTATTATGTGCACATGTTTCACTTTTGAAACACATAATTTCACAGTAATTCCTAATCTTATATTCTCATTTTTGAAATGATGCCAAATTAGGGGGGAATTCATGCTCTTATCCTATCTCGTCCTTTATCATGGGGAACCAGCCCCAATATATATAAGAACATTAAATGGTTTTTTTCACCAAGTGGATTATTTATAATATTTTTCCTCCAATATCTGTGGTGCAAGTGCTGTCAGTAGTATAAATCTGGAGAGGAATAATGACAAATCTTGCAGGGGAAAATGTACATCATTAAAAAGTACACATATTAATTTGATCACCATCTGTTTTTAGATCAATATAAACATGATATATGTTTGAAACAGTTCTAAAAACAAAATCTTTCTTCTCATTTTTTACTACGTTCTTGTACAATATATGTTGTAGATAATCATTCTCACCATCATTATATGTCAAAAAGAGCAGATTTTGCGCTTGGGACTTCTCCCAGTATTTTCTCCGATCTTTTGACAATGTTTGAGAAGCAATGAAAACAATTTCCATGCTCCTGAATGTTCTTGCTCCCCATCATATCAATGGTTTGCAACCTATATTTCATATTACAATGTATGGGACACAAGCCAAAATATAAACAAGAACATCTTTTTCTTTTCAACAAAACATTCCTTCTTGTATCCAGCACTTAATCTCACTGGATAGAAAAATTGACAAATCTTACACATGTTACAGGGAAAAAAATATATTAAAATTTTGAATGGATCAGACATCAGTTTTTGTTGGATAAAAAAATCAAACCCTTGAAGACGTTCTTAAAACAAAATCTTCTCTATCATTTTAATGAACTTAAGTTGATCCTTCCCCTTAACTTGTCCATCGCATATGATCTGATGATCCAGCCCAAAGTTGATCATTCCTTGGTTGATCATTCCTCTAGCCAATTTGTTCCCAATAAAACATATATAATGCTTTAGTTTCATACATGTACAGTGTATAATAATTTTATATATTATAATGCAGTATAAATAATTGAAAAGTATAGAAACATTTTTCAGACATGGCCTTAATATAGTAACTGCATTACGCGTTTAAAACAAGTTGCAAGTTGTCATTAGACGAAAGATTATAGTGTTTTCAATTGAATTGAAAAATTTAAGTTTTCATCAATAACTAATGGGGAGGGGGGGTGAAAAAAATTTGTTCCATCGAGTTACTGGAAACACAGAATATTTTCTTTAACTAATTATCTTCATTTCAGATAATGACCATTTCCTTTAACTTTTAAATAGTAAACATGTAAATCTTCTTGAAAAAATATAACTTTAATATGGTACCACCTGAGACCATTTTATAACAATAGTCTTGTTGATTTTCAATATCATTACTTTGATGATGTGACTCTGCTTGTGACCTAACCGATATTTTCTCAAATAATTGAAGTGCCATTATAAAGGTAAAGGTAAGATTTATCTAATGTCAGTGAATGCAACATCAGTCAGTGATGCGTACACAGTCAAACAATTAACAGTCATTATGTAAATGTAAGCTTTGATAATTTAATGACTGTTTGGAAAACATAGGCTTTTGCACTATGTTTTTTGCAAGGTTGCCAGGCTTGTGGAAAGCCTAATATTCAAGGTTGGCAAATCAGTGAAACCCACAAGCAACCGTAGGTACCTGGAAACGTTAACACATATTGGCTGGAACCCACAGTGGTGTTGACCTGTGATTCATACAGTACGCCCAGGGACTTGTGACTACTATTGTCCCAATCCGACATGTCGGAAATCATAAATCCGACAAATTTATGGTAGGTAATCACAGCATGATCGACACTTGGTCAGTCTGGGTCAGAGGTCATAAATCACCTAAGCTAATCGGAAAACAGGTAAGAGATCGTAATTGGTTTACCTGTAAAAACGGTGAACCATAAGTTAAGTGATTTAGAGAATTACGTAAATTGGTTTTTAATTATTTTGGGGTTTCTTATTTTTCAATGTAATACGGAATGGTAAAACGGACAAGGAAAGAAAAAAAAATGACGAAAACTTAATGTGTTGATAAGTTTTCAATTCTTAATACCTTTGGAATTTATTTTATAAATTAAGATTGAAATCAATCATTAATTAATAGCAGTTTTCTTCTTGGATCATTTTATTTCAGGCCAGTCTCTTTCCCGGATCTCTAAACAAACTTATTTCAAAATCCCGGTTTAAAATACGCACGATGTTTTAGATACATTGAACAATGTAATCATGTATTCGTCTACTCAAACAAATCATATACTAGATCAATCTTTTTCCTCTTTATGCTGTACAATGCAAGAGACTTCTTAAAAGATGCAAATTCAAAGAAAGCAAAAGTTTGTCAATTTGTTTGCTATTATTTGCTATTCTTAGTACGGGGCCAACATCAATTTGCATAAATCAATTACAAGTCTATTTTTAGAACACTACAAATGTTTAAATTTGTGATGGAACATTTTGCCGTAATTTGATATTAGAAATTTTAAATGATAATTTGTTACAAAAACCTTATTTTTTTACAAAAAATATTCAATTTCTCAAGAATATACGTAATTCTTAAAAGACTGATCAGCCTCTAACGTTAACTTTGGCGCAAGACTCCCGATCGGTGGACTTGGACGTTTGAAAATATTTATTTCTTTCAAAAAAGTTAATGCGATATTAACTGTTTAATACTATTTCGAAATATTAATTTTAACAATCGCTTCTGTTCATCTCATTTCAGTCCTAATCGTCGTCGTTTTTAAATTTAATGAAAAATCCGCAGAAGTTAACTTTGTCGCAAGCCTTCGACTGCCGTCTTTTACTTGTACATTTAAGAATTAGAAATCAGTTTTTATTTTTAAATGATAATTTGTTACAAAAACCGAATTCATTTACTAAAAATATTCAATTTCTCACAAATATACGTGATTCTTAAAAGACTGATCAGCCGCTAACGTTAACTTTGGCGCAAGTCCCGACCGGTGGACATGGACGTTTGAAAATATTTATTTCTTTAAAAAAAGTAAATGCGATATTAACTGTTTAATACTATTTCGAAATGTTAATTTTAACAATCGTTTCTGTTCATCTCAATTCAGTTCTAATCATCGTCGTTTTTAAAAGAATGAAAAATCCGCAGAAGTTGACTTTGTCGCAAGCCTTCGACTGCCGTCTTTCCGGACTTATGCATTTAAGAATTAGAAATCAGTTTTTATAAATTTTAAATGATAATTTGTTACAAAAACCGAATTCATTTTCTAAAAATATTCAATTTCTCACAAATATACGTAATTCTTAAAAGACTGATCAGCCGCTAACGTTAACTTTGGCGCAAGTCCCGACCGGTGGACTTGGACGTTTGAAAATATTGATTTCTTTTAAGAATTAGAAATCAGTTTTCCGAATAAAAGATTACAAAATGTTTTTGGTGTGTGTATATTAAATTAGGCAGATATTGATTTGTTAATTATCATAACCTAATTGCTTTTAATAATTTAAACTCTGTCGCAAGTGCCGGCCAAGCGTCAAGTCGTATACAAATTAAATTTTAAAAGATTATAAAACGTTTCCGGTGCGTCGATTAATTACCTCATCCCAAGGTTTTGGGGATAAGTTAATTAGGTTGATAGTTAAATATATAAATTGCATAAAAATTTATAATTGATAGTGTAATCAATCTAAGAATAACGGAAGTAGCCAGCTTAAACAAGATTAAAAGACCATAAATTAATCTTTGCTAAATATTTATTTATTGGGAATGGGCATATAATTTTACTGTTTACGGGAATAAATGATACAAAATAATGTTTTGTAGAACTGATTGATAGATGTTTCGGAAATGACAATACTTTTGAAATGGGGACTGTTATTTAACACCAAAGCCATATGAAAAACGGTAAATTTGGTAACGTGGAAATGTAACCTCTCATCAGCAGCATTCGAATAAAAACATTGGAAGGTCAGAAACAAAACAAATAATTAATAAAGAAAAAAGAAAAAGAACTAAATCCCCAAAACGTAGATAACAGGGAAGTTAAACCCAGGACCGAGCTATCGAAAATACATTGTAACTATTCTGCATACATGCAAATTTCGGGTCTATAAGAACTATTTGCATTTTTTCGAATTTACCACCAAACTAAAATAATTACAAACCAGGGATCTATTGTTTCTGGGTAAAAGCTGAAATAATTACACTTTTATAAATATTCGTTGGCAAAATTGTAGTATATAATATAGATAGTACAATATTAATTCTGAACTTTAACGATTGGTGAAAGAAGGACTTTTTGGTACTTGATAAAAAAAGACTATTTTCACGTAAAATGATAATTTCTTCTTTCGATCGTATTTATTTACAAAGATTTATTAAGTGAACCAAAAAGTAAATGAGTTTTATATCAACTACAGGAATCCGTCATGCATGGTACAGGGCCGCGTAATCTTGCTAACAGTAGCTTGTCAAACCGGCGGCTGCGGCTGCAAGAAAGCAATGTGGGAGAATGAATAATTACGTCTGGGTCTTTTTGACAAAGTTCTTTTTCCTTCTAGTGACAGTTGTAAAAGAAATGAAGTATTAAACTTATACAAAAGAGTATACATCGCCGATACGTGATTGACGGCTATGAGGACAAAGTTTTCAACATCGTTGCATGACCGCTTTACGGGTCTCGAAAAATAGAATGAATAAGGTTAAAAGTAAATTGTATAATATTTTCAAGTTGTGTAAAGCTGTAGCATAACCTCTTAAAAATCCTTCTTCATAGACACTTCCAATCAAGGTATAATAGATTGGAACATCGTTGCTTGACCGCTTTTACGGGTCTTCCAGCAAAAATATCTTAGATGATAATTAATTCCTTCAATTTGGAAATGAACAGACATAAATTTTAAAAACCTTTTCAATTTTAATTATAACTCAATCTAAATCACTTAAGTGTTGACAGGTTACATTAATTAAGTTAATCAGGTACATATTTATGACCGCTGGTCAGGCTGGCTGACCAGGACATTAGGTAATAAAACCACAGGTGTCAAAATTGTCGGATTCGCCGGACACCTTGTCGGATTGGGACTATGGTAGTCATAAGTCCCTGGGCGTACTGTAGGCCAGTGTCTTTACAACTTGCCCACAGCGCTCCGTTCAATTTTAAATATAGGGTTGTTCTTTGTATGCTGCTGAATGATTATCTTGTGCCCCATCAAAGGTTGCAAGGTCGTAAATCTGTATTATATATACATGTAAATATCCAGGTATTAAGGATAAATGATTAAAATTAAAAAGGGTAAAATAAACCTTTGTAATGACATGCCTTAAACATGAAATTTAACGTTTAAATAAACGCTTTTAAAATAAAAGTGCGTTCTTTTTTATGGATTTTACTCTTAAAAGCTTCTAATTCTTCAATCATTCCCTTCTGATTTCTTTGTGTGTGTGTGTACTTTTCCTGAAGGGGGATTTAAATATCGGGGAAAGACATGAAGTTCCATTCATAATCTTTTCGTCCCTATTCGATCTCGTCCTAATTACATATGTGTATACCCCCTAAAAGTACATGATTTAGATCATGATCACCTATCACTTCGCGTCCGAACCAAAGCAAAATCAGTCGATACTTGCTAGATCTTGCTAGGCTGTAATTACATGTGTAAAAAAAACATAGATATAATTTCTATAGATAATTTATGAAAGGCACAAGCTCCTGTTACGTCCAATTACGTAACTTTAAGGCGAAATTTTATCTATGCTCCTGTTACGTTACTTCCGGAACATAATAAATTCCAGACCCATTACGGACAGGGGGAACGATTCGAAAACGGATTTATCAACGTAACTGTAGAATTTAAACCTTAAAGTTACGTGAAAAAATATGCCGTGTTTTACTCTATTCACTTATCAAATCGAATAAAGTGGAGGGTAAGTATTTTTCATTATGAATATACTTGACTTTGTAAATAATAATAATAAATATCGATAAAAATACTTAATCAAAACACAATTTAGCAATTATACTTATAACATTATTAGTCAGTGCTTTTAGCATGCTCTGTATGTCCAATACGCTTCTTTTTTTTTCGGGAACGTTTTCAAAGCAACACATTTTTAAAGATGATAACAGTTTAGGCAGACGTCACACGCAATACAGTCAAAACCATGTGAGTCTGTTTTACAACAGTTGTCAATCTCCTTCACAGAGTCTTATTTTGCAAAATAAGTGTACACGACATAACCTAGCTAATATTAATCAGCCATTTTTCGTTGATTTATAGAACTCAAATGGACTATATATGGTGTCTAACAATTCCCTATTTCCGTAAATAGTTAGTTATTTCCCATTTACAAGAGTCGTCCTCCATTACGGTAGGTATATTTCATTGCAATGAATGGGGAAAAATAAGGTTTAATTTTTTTTAATTATTCAGAGGGCTTAGCAGACCCATTTAAATCATGAAAACATGTTATATGCCTTTTTCAAAATAATCATATTTTACACTTGGACATTTGTTGACAAACTAAAAGATAAATGCAGAAAAAACTTATTTTACCACATAGTAACTAGTATAAAATACCTTCTGGAAAGAGAAGATAACTCTGCAAATGGGAGATAACTCACAATATACAAAATAGGGAATGCCACTCACTGTTTCCTCTGATGTACTCATAGAAATTGCTTACAGTGCTAATGTTTAATTGTGTCTTGGTATAATATTTTATCGATATTTATTATTATTATTAACAAATTCGTTGTATGTATAAAAATACCCCCCACCTTATTCTTTGTGTTAAGTGAATCGAGTAAAAAATATTTTTTCACGTAACTTTAAGGTTTGGATTCTACAGTTACGTTGATAAGCCGTTTTCGATTCGTTCCCCTTATCCGTAATGGGTCCGGAATTTATTATGTCCCGGAAGTTAACGTAACAGGAGCATAGATAAATTTTCACCTTAAAGGACGTAACAGGAGCGTGTGCCTTTATGAAAGGATATGGAGTAAATGAACATGAGACTACAACATATATGTATAAACTCCAAATGGAATTGATTTTTATGAGCTGTATGACCATTTCGGAAAATTATTCCCCATCAGCAGCACTAGAACCCAAACATAGAAAATCCACATTTCAAAAGATGTTTAAAATAAATGGAGGGCGTTAACTTGACCTAAGGTTTTAGAATTTACAAAAATTAAGATAATGGTTATAAACAAAGTGTACACATGAGAAGTAATTTCATGTACAAGTACACCATATCTAAAAAATAAAGAGCATACGGTGCATCTTAAACGCTTGGAATTGTTCTACTAACTCCACAACTCCACATGGCCTTATATTACCTCCTGTAATGAATAATTAAAGAAAGGTTCATGAGGGGGGTCAAGGGGGGGTCCAGGAACACCTTAACAGGGAATTGATTTTCCCAATAACAGATAACAGAGAATTGATCTTTTTGGACTGACCATTTCAATTTAGCTAACATACTATTTTTAATAACAGATAACATAAAATTATATCATTCAATAACAGGTAACAGTAAACTGAATTTCTTCAATAACAGTTAACACAGAACTGGTCAATAACAGTTAACATTAAATCTGATATCTGCAATAACAGCTAACAGAGAACCAATTTAAGCCAATAACACAGGAACAGCTAACCCCCTTGCCCCCCCTCGTTCATGTGACGGAGTAAATAAACATGAGGCTACAACACATATGTTAACACCAACTGCGACGGAGCGAGTTAAACCTAAGTTTTTAGAATTTACGTAAATTCATATACTTGTCATTCTATAAGAAGGGGACCCATGCTGACCCAAAAAGGCTGAGGGAGTGCGCGTTTTGTCACAGAAGAATATCGAAGACTGACAAGCAGTGTAACATCTATACTCATACAACTTGAATGGCCAGGCTACCTTGAACCAATTAAGTTTGGCTATGAAAAAAAGATAACAGCATAACATGTACAGAAAAAAAATTTTTTTTTGTTTGTCTATAAAATGGAAACTCGGACACCTGGCCTAGACAATAATAATTCTGTACTCAGGTATATATATTCTTTCATTCTTTAGGCCAAAACACTATTTTTTTACTTTAAGGGGCCTTAACCGCTATAATAGAAAATAATGAGATTATCTGCAATAGTTTTCATCACATGAAAAAACGCTCTTTTTCACCTTTAAGGGGCTGTAAACCCAATAAGGGATCATCTGACAACTTTGAGCAAATGGAGACTTTTGTAAAACTTTTGATACTGAAGCAGTAGGGTGACATCAGATTTCATCTATCACTTATACTTTTTGATTTACAAGCCAAACACAGTAGTCTAGCTGACCCC
Source organism: Arcuatula senhousia (assembly GCA_963971305.1). Lineage (NCBI taxonomy): Eukaryota > Metazoa > Mollusca > Bivalvia > Mytilida > Mytilidae > Arcuatula > Arcuatula senhousia. Next base: position 15,716,822 of record OZ020309.1, on the reverse strand, counting down.
CAGGCCCTGGTCTATTCAAAGTAACGGTGGCCATGTTTTTTGACGGAACAAAAATCGAAACAAAAGTTTGGTGCAGGACACCCTAAGGACCATTCATTCCAAGTTTCATTAAATTCTGTTCAGTAGTTTCAGAGGAGAAGATTTTTGAATATTGTTAACGGACGACAGACGACGACGGACGCCAAGTGATGGCAAGAGCTAAAAAGGACTAAAAACAGCATTAATAATCTGAAAATGTATTGTACAAATTGACAACTAACTTTAAATGGACAAAAAACAAAAATAATGACATTCCAAAGTAAAAAAATAGGGCATCTAATGCGACATTAAATGATACCCCGCCACGATATAATATCAAAATTTCATAAAATTTGATTGTCCAAAGTGGCCAATATAAAAAAAAAAAATTTTCAGATCATGCTGGAAATTGAACTTGACCCTGTATTGCATTGTAATAAACAGCTGTGCAAAACATTATTCAAATACCTTGACGCGTTTTCAAGTACTAAAAAAATCATGCAATTTGATTTTTCAAAGTGCCCACAAACTATTTTTCGGATCATGCTGGAAATTAAAATTGATCAGTATCTTATTGTAATAAACAGCTGTGCAAAATATCATTGGATTCCCTTGACGCGTTTTCAAGTTATCAGTTGGAAACTAAAAAAATCATGAAATTTGATTTTTCAAAGTGGCCTATCTCAAGAACTATTTTTCGGATCATGCTGGAAATCAAACTTGACCTGTATTTTATTGTACTAAAGAACTGTGCAAAGTATAATTAAAATCCCTTGACGCATTTTCAAGTTTTTGGTCGGAAGCCTTCGGGGGACGGACGGACAGACACCGGCAGAAACTGAGGGTATAATATAATACCTCGCCACTTCGTGTGGCGGGGTGTTAAAATGAAAGCAGAAATTGTTGCTTTTAAATATCGAAATCATAATATAACAAATGTTAATGAATATAATCGTACCTTTCTAGGAAATAAAATAGAAAGAAATTGTGATTTATCATCTTTATCTCAAAGTTCTGAAGTACTGGTAAAGTATACAATCATACATGGACTCGTTTGAATATTTGACAATAAATTTAGTAAACAACTTATTTAATACTATGGTCAATACTATAGCATCATACAATTCTCAAATAACATATGGATGATGATGGGTATTTATAGTCGTGACTATAGGGGAATGCCCCTCTGCATCGACATTTTTAAAAACTCGCTATGTGCCATGGGTTGTCCAGCCCATGACTGTTAGCTGCTCCATAGTATCCTCATTTTGTTGTCGATTGATGCAGGGCCTGTCTTCCACCACAAGGGGGTACTGGTCGGAATTCTGGAATTCAGCATAAATGGACACATATATTACATTTTTATAGTTCGGTTCGTGAAAGCGATCAGAGTCGTCTGGCAGTAACATTGATCATCTAACATTTAATGATAAATCATGCATTGAAAAATTACATATATGTGTTCCTATATAGCTAGGAACAAATAAAACCTCTTCCAATTTTGTTGACAGGGCAGAGTTAGGTAGATACCCATTAGAACTAACAAGTGTGGCCACTAAAAGTATGTCTCGCCTGCCGGCACCATCACTAAAATCAACTACCTAAGCTTTCATTTCTTGATATAAACACAAAAAGTGTCTGTATACCCAATATCAGACGCCTAGCTATTTTACTATTCAAGCAATCCATTGTCCACACAAGTATAACAAAAAGTTTTCTGCCTGAAAAAAAAAGAACTAAGTTCACAGAGTCATGGGGTCATGGTCACATGGCATGGTGACAGTTGATAACCAATAACCACAACTGTCTGTATACCCAATATCAGATGCCTAGCTATTATAATTTTCCAGCAATTCATCGACCACAAGTCTTACAAAAAAGTTTTTCGGCCTGAAAAAAGCCTAAGATCATAGAGTCACTGGAGCCTAAAAATAGGGTCACTGGTCAGATGGCATGGTGACAGTTACGTAGACCATAACCTGTACTGTCTGTATACCAAATATTAGACGCATATTTAATATGCTTTTCCAGCAATTCATCGTCCATAAAAGTCTTACAAAAAAGTTTACAGCCTAAAAAAAGACCTAAGTTCACAGAGTCACTGGAGCGTGAAAATGGGGTCAGGGTCACACAGCATGGTGACAGTTGCATAGACCATAACCTGAATTGTCTGTATACAAAATATCAGATGCCTAGCTATTATACTTTTCAAGCAATTCATTGTCCACTAAAGTCTTACAAAAAAGTTTACGACGCCGCCGCCGCCGGAAAGTAATACCTATGTCTCGCCTTCCGCGACTAATCGTCGCAGGCGAGACAAAGATAAAGATCCAAACTCTACTCTATCTAATTATTTAGACTCGATATTAAAAGAATTCGTTCTTTTGACCAAACATTTTTTAGACTCGTCATGCAGGAATATTTTGCCAAATCAGTTGCTAAAGAAGCGGGCTAAGATATATCGGATTAAAGTGAATGATAAGAAACGCAAAGAGTTCAAATGAAAAATAATCTTAAAATCTCAATGGAATCCTTTTATGAATTAAGATATGTACGAGTATGATAAGAAAATTGATGACATTGATGAAAATAGTAAATTGTTTCAATAAATTCTTACATAGTATTTGAATTCAAATTTCGTTCAATTTAGAAATTTCAGAATAAGCAATCACTGCCCATGCCGGCTTCTAATTAGATTAGAATTAAATGTATGGTTTTGAAAGGAACCGTGCACACAAAATTCAGCTACTATTTCGTGGGACGAACATATGGTGAGAGCTGTATCCAAGCTACATCTCAAAACTGAGCATGAATCAAAAGCTGTCTCCAGAGCATGACATCAAATAACTAGAAAATGTGTCTATGAGGAACAAGAATGTCCTTCCATTCTTAAAAATATCACTGACCTCTCGGTTTTTCTTAATTTTCACTTACCAACGGCTGATTGATGAAAACATGAAAGCAGAATATTGTTCTGATAGACTTTTGGTAATGTTTTATGCAGTTAAAATTTGTATTCATCCTTCCTATCATGCTGTGCATGGGTATAAAAGTTCACTTTCAGCTCGTCTTAAGGGCATAATAAGTCAAAAATAAGTACCATATGTCTGAAAAATTCATATCGAAGAGAATCGAATCACCCTTTTAAACATATGTCAGAAATGGCTGAAAATAATAGTGTCGTTCTTGTGAAAATCTAGGATCCTCTCGATTAAACTTTGGTAGTTTCTACAGTATATTCAAATATAAAAGTATCTTTAGATATAGCTGAATTTCTCGTATATTGTTTGATATTATTTTCGAAGCGTTTTATTTATAATTTTGTTTGGAATTTAATAAATTCACACAGATGGTGAAAAATAAAAATTCAAACACCACCCGATCAGAAATTGACCAACTTCAAATTGTTAATTCGTGGACCTGAATTTATCAAATTATTTCAAATTTCACCTGCATGAATATTCCCGAATCATTTTGCTATTTAACCGTACTAAATGAAATACTATAAGGTAAGATTTGATATGAAATGTATTAGATTTCCAAGAGGTCTATTTCTAAGTTTAAATTTGGAAAAATATACGATTGAATTTAAACTGTTCCTTTTGAAAAATGTGTGATAAAAATGAAAAAAAAAAGAAAAAAAAATAGTCTATTTAACAAAGCAGCAAAATATACTCTTTCGAACATGTATATTTCATATGTACGATTCATTATGAAAAAGCTTGTAATGTAAGTGCCTATTCCAACAGGCCGAATCTGAATTTTGGATTTACCGTGGAGACCAATCTCTTTAATTATTGTCTCAGCACTATGTTTTCTATAGAAAATTTTGAATGTTTAGAAAAAAAATTCTGATAAATGTATATATGAAAAACCCGTTTCATATTAATTACCGAAGATACCCATTTTCATTTTCATGTAAGAGATTTGCCGCTAATCGCTAGTGCAAGAAAAGATATTCATGAAAACGCGAGAGACTGTCCTTTTTGCAATGTACTTTACATTGGATATAGACCTAAACCCGAGTTGTTCATGTATAAAATGGAGCTTTCAGTGACATAATTTCTAGTGGGTGGCAGGGTGTCGTGCTACCAAAGGCACAAAGTGGTGACTTATCATTGGCACCCAACATGTAGTATCTGAAATATGGACATTTACCAAGAAATTAATCAATGATGTTCATGCGTAAGTGAGCACGCTCACATACAATGTACCCCACGCGTCCACATAACGGACAGAGATCATCGATATTAGCTATTAACAGGTCGGGTTTTCTATATTTCGTTTGACCTATTAATCAATCAAAATTGTAAAAGATTGACCTTTCAAATGGGGAAAAATGGTAAAGTTCCTAGCATAAAAATGCTTTTAAAATCTCCATACTTGTCAAAGCTGTTTGGGTGAAAAAGTCTTTCTTTAATATGTTTATTTTTAATATGACATAAATACAAATACAACAACCAATTTTTTCACCGCTCATTTTAGAGATTTGTTTTGCGAGTCATGTTATATTTAATTATTTCATAAAAAGCACGTGTTGGCAATCGTATTTATTTATACTCTCTCAAAAACTATTGGTTAAAAGTTTTACAAAAACATTATCCTTAAAAGGTAAAATCTTCGACCTGATTAAGAGTAAGGAATAAAAAAGTCGGAGTAATTGTCTTTTCAAGTCGGCTCGTTAAACAGGAAGTAGAAGATCGACAGACCTGAAAATGAATCACACGATATGGGACCCCCACCTGAATCTACAATAATACAAAATATCCAAAGCCTATGATTAAAAGTTGGTGAGAAATATTTTTAGAAAATTTTTCGACCCAAAAAAATTTAGTGAAAAGACCAAGTAGACTCGTTAGACAGGAAGTAGATGATCGACAAATCTGAAAATGAATCCCATCATATGAAACTCCTATACAGTTCCGTAGAACACACCCTCAAGTATCTGTATACCAAATATCAGATGCCTATTATATTTTTGAAGCAACTCATTTTCCATAATTGTCATAAGTCTCACACAGAAGTTTATGACCCCAAAAAGATCTAAGTTCTCAGATGCATATTTATTATACTGTCCAAGCAATTCATTTACCATTTTTGAAGTCTTTCAAAAAGTGTACGCTGCCACCAGAAAGGAATACCTATTTTGTCGCAGGAGAGACCAAAAACTGCATTTAATTTCTACTTGTATAATCTGTTTTTCCTATTTCAACACAACCTTATGAAATTAAAAACTGGCTTAAAAACCTTTTGAAAAAAGGATACGAATTCAATGTTTTAGTAAAATCTTTGCATTTGGTATGTTTTTGCAGAAATATTGATAGCTTGATAGTAACTTTAAAACGTTAAATTTTCACTTTGTATCCACTGTATCATTAACAAGCACCACAGCGATCAAGTATGTCGGTTCTGTGTGATGATACAACTCTAAATCATTCATTGTTTTGACGTGGGGTGTCGGATTTAGAACTGATGTATTTGATTCTTTTACATCAATCGATAAATGTTTCTTAGCTAGTTGTCAGTAACTTCGAGTGTCCTCAAGAGAGTTCCTCCTTGTTTTTTTTTGTTTTCGTACAGTATTTTGTCTTAGGTTCTCTCTTGTTGAATTGAACTTTTGTCGATTGAGTTTTACAGTGTGTTTTATATTTATGCTTTGTGCAAGCTTATCAATAGGGGGAAGGTTGGATCCAAAAAACTAGTTTAACCCCGCCACATTTTATATGTGCCTGTCCTAAGCCAGGAAACTTTGCCAAAGCCTTTGTTTGTCCTTGTCATTCTGTGTTAACTGTTTTATTTCAAGAACTGGGTCTTTCGTTGATGATTTAGGGATTGGTTTTGATACTTTTGTATTGTATTATAAGTCTTGGGCCAATGCGAGACGGTAAGCAGTGACCTATGGTCATGTTGAAGACTGCTTACTGTTTTCCATTGTGATTTTTTGAATTGCTGTTTGTTTATGTTTGTTGTGTCGTGTACACTTATTCCACATCTCAATATCGTCTATGCTTTGTTTTTTTAAAGATTTTTTTTACATCTTAGTTTAAATAATTTTCATTTCACCTTATTTTGGGCTACACGTAAATGTGTGTAAACGCATAACTTTAATATAAAAAAAGAGAAATGCCCCGCTTGCTCCAAACAGGAAGTAGAAGTCCGACAGGTCTAAAAGCTGCTTAGGACGTACAATGTGTCAAACTAAATTATCCGCTAAATTTGAAACCATTCCTATATGTACGGTTTCTTAGAAAAGCTTGACGAAAATTTTCAAGTCGATTTTTATATCGGTCAGGTCCCAAACAGGAAGCAAAGGTCCGACATGTCTGAAAATCGCTTATGACGTACAGTGTGTCATACTAAATCATCTTGCCAAACTTCAAATTATTCCCATGAATTGTACGGTTATTGAGAAAAGCTTATCGGAAATTTGTTGGTACGTACGGTACGGACATATGTAAAACTTAATGCGCCCCGACATGTCGTCCCAGGAACATAAAAACAATTCGCTCAAGAAAATAAGTGGTTAGATTTTAAAAGCACATTTGTTTTATTTCAAAAGTTGAAGCATATGTTGTAGCTGGTGGTTTTGGTCATAAAGATGTTGTTTCTGTTGCTCCAACTGATTTGAGGACGATGTCAATTCTTCAATAACTTTAATGGCACTCTTCAGCACATAGATCTTTGGAGGAACCCTGGATATTTCTGAACTGTCACAATGCCATACCTGACACAAGAGAGCATTGAAAAGATTAGAAAACTCAACTCTACGCTTTTTTTCTAAAAAGTTATGAAGGCTGCAAGATCTGGTATTTTTATTTCCATACGAACTACTAGCATTATCTCTGAGTTTTTTCTTTTGATATTGTTTTTCAGATTCATTAGAATCTGGGTGATCATTTAGAGCTGACCGCAAAGAAGGTGAGCTGTCATATAAACTTAAAGGCGGATCGTCACTTATAGCTGGTCGCAAAGAGGGTGGATCATCACATGAAGTTGCCCACAAAGATAGTGCATCATCATTGAAAGCTGACTGCAAGGAGGGTGCGTCGTGAACTCTTTGATCTAAACGGCAACCAGTTTTTGGAGCATTTCTATATACTACATTATTTCCCCCAAAATATGTTACTTCTCCAAAATGTTCAGTCTCTGATGTTTTCTGTTTCTTTCTTTTATTTTGAATTACATAAAGTCTGCCTTTCTTTTCTTTGTCACTTTCAGACGGCTTATTATCTGTACTAATTGTTTGACATCTGTTTTCATTCCTTATAGAATAACCAAGTATTTTATGTCTTAATTTCTCTTCAGAACTCATAAAGCTAGACAGATTTTTCAAATCTAACTTCAGTTTGTTCTCTAACAGTTCAAATACAGACTTAAATATATAGTCATGGTCTTGATATACGTTTTCTAACGAACTAAGTTGTGTATTCACCTTTTCAAGAATTTCTCTATAGAAGTTTGAATGGACCGCGTCCTTCGAGACGGAATCATCAATAGCTGTTTCTGATTCAGTTTGTAAAACAGATTCAGCCTGTTCTGTAGTGCATGGATGAATGTTGGTAGTGACAACAGTTCTTATCCTCGAGGGAGCGTCCAAGATATTAATAAAACTGTTTGAATTCAGGCTTTTCAAATTACATCCTCATGTGGTTTCAAAGAGAGCAATGAATTTGTCATATTGTCATGAATAAATGAAACGGATCCATCAGATACAACTGTTGTTTTGTTGGTAGAAGAAGTAAGGGGACGACAGTGCTGATCTGTAAAACAAATAAAAAGAAAAGAATCTGTAAATAAACGGTTTGAAGACCATTATAATTTCCTTAACAAATTCCAATATTTTTTTAGACCTGATTTGTTATTCAAAGTTTTTACCACAAGCCCTATAGGGATTTTATAATTAAAGATAGCAACACAAGTGTGGCCACTAAAAGTATGTCTCGCCTGCCGGCACCATCACTTAAATCAACTACCTAAGCTTTTATTTCTTGATATAAACACAATGAGTGTCTGTATACCCAATATCAGATGCATAGCTATTATACTTTTCTAGCAATTCATAGTCCACAAAAGTCTTACAAAAAAGTTTACAGCCTGAAAAAGATTTAAGTACACAGAGTCATTAGAGTGTAAAAATGGGGTCAGGGTCACATGGCATGGTGACAGTTCGGTAGACCATCATCACAGCTGTCTGTATACCTAATATCAGATGCCTAGCTATTACCCTTTTCCAGCAAATCATCGTCTACAAAAGTCTTACAAAAAAGTTTTTGGCCTGAAAAAAGACCAAACTTCACAGAGTCACTGGAGCATGAAAATGGGGTCAGGGTCACACGGCATGGTGACAGTTGCATAGACCATAACCTGAACTGTCTGTATACCCAATATCAGATGCTTAGCTATTAAGCTTTCCAGCAAATCATTGTCCACAAAAGTCTTTTAAAAAAGTTTACGGCCTGAAAAAAGACCTAAGTTCACAGAGTCACCGGAGGGTGAAAATTGGGTCGGGGTCACACGGCATGGTGACGGTTGAGTAGACCATAACCTGAACTGTCTGTATACCCAATATCAGACGCCCAGCTATTATACTTTTCCAGCAAATCATCGTCCATAAAAGTCTTACAAAAAGTTTACGACGCCGCCGCCGCCGTCGCCACCGTCGCCGGAAAGTAATACCTATGTCTCGCCTTCAGCGACTATTCGTCCCAGGTGAGACAAAAACTACCGAACTCATAAATCCAAGACGAAAAAAAAAAACAACAACAGAGAATTTGAAGATCGTAATGGTCCTGACTCGATAAAGGCAGTTAAAAAGAAATGGTGTGTTGAACCAGGTTTTATGGCGCCAAACCTCCCTCTTCCATTGCGATCTTAGGATCCGGTAACACACAACACAACATGGTTGCCAGCCATATTAGGAGTAAAAAGTTGATCATCTCAGTACATCAAACTGCCATAAACTAATTGAATGAATCTAGAATAATTTAAACTGACATAATTTTGAATTTTACTACCAGTGGACTGATTAATATCGAAAGGGATTTATTCAGAGTTAAGGAGAGCAATCATAAATATATACCAATATGCACATGCATACCAAGTTTCTTCATCCCAGAAGCTATAGTTCTCGAGTAATGGAGGTCCTCATAAAATCTTGATACTGCTATTATATGTATTGAAAATGTTCAAAGTCACTCAATTGGAAAATCAATGTCAAGATCAAAAGATGAGGATGCAACTGTGCTAAGCTATTACTTGGGTATATGCATACCAAGTTTCGTCAAACTAGAACCTATAGTTCTTCAGATAATGAGCTGCTAATAAAACTGTAACATTGTAACAAGTCGATGATGATGCAACTGCGCTTAGTTTCTTCTGAGGCATATGCATACCAAGTTTCATCATCCTAGGACTTATAGTTCTTGAGATATGGAGGTGCTCATGCAACTTTAAAAGTATTGCTATCTCAACATTGTATATGTATTGAAAATTATCAAAGTGCCAGAAAATCGAGGACAAGGTTAAAGAATGGGGTGGGGTGCATATGTGCTAAGCTGTAACTGGGACAGATGCATACCAAGTTTCATCAACCTAGAACATATAGAACATATATGAAGGTGCTCATAAAACCGTACTTTAATATATGTATTGAAATTGTCCAAATCAATTAACCGGGAAATCATGGTCAAGGTCAAAAGTTGGGGATACAACTGTGCTAAAGTATTTGATATAATATAGAAATTAGAATGGATATGGTGAGCTGCAAAGTTAGAAAGGGGTGTCCGTGTGCCAACGGTGATGAAAATCATCTTTTTAAAGCCGTTGACACCGGAAAATCCAGCATGGGGTTGAGCTGTATTAAATAAAGTATTACTTGGGCATATGCATACAAAGATTTACCAACCCAGGACCTATATTTCTTGGGTAATAAAATCTTAACACTGCTATTATATGTATTGAAAGTTGTCCGTCTTTCAATCAGAAAATCTAGGTCAACGTCAAAAGATTGGAACGCAGCGGTGCTAAGCTATTTAAGATGCATATGCACACCAAGTATCATCAATCTAAGACCTATGGTTCTTGAGATATGAAGAAGCTCATAAAACCTTAACACACAAATTTACGCCGACCCCAGTAAGGTAACACCTAGGTCCCGCTATGCTTCGCAGGCGACATACAAACTGTACCAGTCATTCAACCAGAAAATCAAGGTAAAGGTAAGAAAGAACACCTTAACACAACAATAGGCTCCCAGGAGCCTGAATAGCTCTGACATCTGACTTTAATGTCTGAATGTTTAGGCTATAAAGCAAAAACGTTTTTAACGACTTTTGCACCGTAAAATTTCTGTAATCCCTTTCGGGATCTTGTGTTCGGAGATATTTGTTGGCGGCACAACCAAAAATATCTCCGAACAGCCCACAAATATCTCCGAACACAAGATCCCAAAAGGGAGTACAAGTTTCTGCAGACTGCAAGCTATAAGGCAAATACAATTATATAGACATTAAAGGGACTGTAACTCCCAAGGACTCAATAAAAACTTCCATCATACTGAGTTTTTAATGGGCTTAACTAATTCAATTCCTTTTCAACCTTTTACAGTTTCCAATACAATGGGGGAATTGCTGTTTCCACATTCTAAGGGGAATAACTCCTAAAAGGAATGGTCATTCAACTTTAGCCCTGCTAAATATTTTGTAGATCTTAATTTGCTTAACTATATGCAATTCAAATTTCTCAAATATCTTAAAATTTTAAGATATCGAGCTTAAGACATGTAAGAGATGCAAAGTTTGGGCAAAAAAAAAAAAGAACTAGAATGGCAGTCTTCCATGGAAGACGTATGTCGCCGGCGTCTTAAAACATTCAGTAAACAGGAAGAAGCAATGTTTCGGGCATAAAATTGCTTTACACCTTATACTACTATGGTATGAAGGTACATGCCAAATATGAAGAAGCTGTGGCATGAAGTTTTCCAGAAAACGGCGACCAAAATTTTGCATATATATGGTCATAATACATAAAAACTTAAGTATTTGATAAACAGGAAGTAGCAATTTTTCCGGCATAAAATCGCTTTACACCTTGTAGTACTATTGGATGAAGCTACATCGTCAAACAGGAAGTAGTTATTTTTCGGGCATAAAGTCACCTTACACTATATAGTAATATGCGATGAAGCTACATACCAAATATCAAGAGGCTGTGGCATGTAGTTGCCTGGAAAACTGCCACGAAAATTTGGCATAAACGTTAAGTATTCGTCAAACAGGAAGTAGTTATTTTTTTGGCATAAAATCGCCTTACACCTAATAGTACTATGCGATGAAGCTACATACCAAATACCAAGAGGCTGTGGCATGTAGTTGCCTGGAAAACTGCAACGGATATTTTTGTGACACCGCAGGACGCAAGACGACGGATAGTGCCAAAGTAACCCCTATATGTTGCTTCTGCAACACGTTGCAGCGACATAAAAAGGGCAACAAATCACACATGGGTGGTAATATCTTCAAATCTCGGGGGAGGCGGGGGGCACTTCCTATATAGAAGGTAATTATGACATGACCCTGGAATAGGTACCATTTTTCAGTTTGAGAATATGTGATGAGGAAGGGAAAACAAACTGAAACATAATTATATGATAACGTCAATAATATTTTCTTGATAATTTCTAGTATATGACAAGTTTAAGAAGGTAATTTGTAATTCTTTTCTAATACATGTGTAAAAGTGTATGTTGATTGACTAACCATCTTTGAATAGCTATAAATAAATAAATGATAATAATCTCTATCTTCAGCTCTCAGCACCAAAAAATATATTAAGGTATCTAATTTTCAAATTCAAAATATATGAAAAGGGTGGGTTAAAAAATCTCACACCCCTTATCCATAAAGTATAGAATGCCCCTGGAGCTTCAAAAAGATTAAGAAAACACTTTTGCATCCATCAGAATTTTGACATATGTCACATTTTGGGATTATTTGCAAAAAATTACAATTTACCCTACATTCTCTTTTTAGCAACAGCAGCCATGTTTTTCAACTATTATCTAAAATCCAAACAATAGTTTTTTTTTTTACCACACATAACTCATTTCTTAGATACAAAGAGCTACATGTACATTCAAGATGTTGGTGTTTAATACACACATGAACTCTCAGAAAACATACATTTGTAAATTTTAAAGGCACATAATTATTAACAAGATTGCTACACGTAGCCATGTGTCCCCCGCCGCCGCATAAAAGTTGTGTGGTATGTCAATTCGAGCGATATATTCTCTGAGAAACGATAGAAATTGGTTGTCAAAATATGGGATGATCACCTACTAACAGTACCCTATCAGTGTGTAAAGTTTCAGCAATATCCGTTCAGTAGTATCCGAGGAGTTGCACCCACAAAAATGTATGACATGACAAAGTCCCATTTTTTGGACCTGAAAATCACAAATTCGTAAATAACTCAAAAATTGTTAATACTGTTTCAAATTTTGTTCGTATTATTATTGAGTACCTTTTGCTCTATCAGCCTACAAAATTTCAAAACCCTGTGCACCTAGGTAACCAAGATCCTATATTTTGACCTTTCTTCCCTGTTTCCATGGAAAACGGCGGCCATTTTGAAAATTTCAAATATGAGATGATCACCTACTAATAGTACCCTATCAGTGTGTAACGTTTCAGCAACATCCATTCAGTTGTATCCAAGGAGTTGCACCCACAAAAAGGTTTGACAAAGTCCCATTTTTCGGACTGAAAAATCACAAATTCGTAAATAACTCGAAAACCGTAAATATCGCTTCAAAATTTTTTTCGTATTATTATAGAGTACCTTTTGCTCTATCAGCTTACAAAATTTCAGAACCCTGTGCACCTAGGTTACCGAGATATTGAATGTCCTATATTGTTACCTTTCTTCCCTGTTTCCATGGCAACGGAGGCCATTTTAAAAATTTCAAATATGGGATGATCATATACTAATAGTACCCTATCAGTGTGCAAAGTTTCAGCAATATCCGTTCAGTAGTGTCCGAGGAGTTGCACCCACAAAATCGTGACGGACGGACAGACGGACGGAGACCATTACTAAGTCCCTCCGACGCGTTGCGGTGGGGGACAACAAACAGTTAATTAGGTGAAACAATTTAATCATGATCAATTTTAACAAGAGGCTCCCAAGAGCCTGAATCGCTCACCTGAACTACACAGATACATATATTTGTAGATATTATTGTGCTTAACCATATGCGATTTAAATTTATGAAATATCTTGGTTAGTTTTCAAGATATTGGGCTTAATAAGTGCAAATTTGGCAAAAATTAGGAAAAAGAACAATAACTCCCACATCAGCAGTCAGATCTTTTCCAAAATTTCAGGACAGGTAGATCTTAATATGCTGATCACTTTTGATTCTTGCACAATTTTGATATCTGAAACCAGTTTTGAGTTATTAGCAAAAAAATGAAATTTGCCCCTATGTTCTATTTTTAGCCATGGTGGCCATGTTTTTTACGAATCAAAAATCTGAACGATAGAGTTGTAGCATATAAGCTATCAAACAGTGTGCCATGTTAAGATGCAGTTGGTCTTACTGTTTCAGACAAGTCAGGGGAAAAGTAATGAACAATGGTAAATATTGACACTTTAAGGGCCATAACTCCTAAAAGAAATGGTTCTACAGCTTTGACCATTACATGAATTGTAGATCTTGATGTGCTTAATCATATGCAATTTGAATTTTTGAAATATCTTGTATAGTTTTCAAGATATAGGGCTAAATAAGTGAAAAATTTTGAAAAAAAATCCAGAAAAAGGGCAATAACTCCTATGTCATTTGTTGGATCTTCTTGAAAATTTCAGAGCAGGTAGATCTTTAGATGCTTATCACTTTTGTCTTCCATCAGAATTTTGATATCTGTTACCGTTTTTGAGCTATTTGCAAAAAACTGTAATTTGACCCCTATGTTCTATTTTAAGCCTTGGAGGCCATATTTTTTGACAAATCAAAAATCCGAACGATAGAACTTTAGCATTAATGCTATTAAACAACTGTGCCAAGTTTGGTTGAAGTTGGATGCATGGTGTCAGACAAGTTAATCTTTGAAATTCAGGGGAAAAGTAATGAAAAACGGTAAATTTTGACACTTTAAGGGCCATAACTCCTAAAAGAAATTTTTAAAGAATTTTTAAAATATCTTGTATAGTTTTCAAGATATAGGGCTAAATAAGTGCAAAATTTTGAAAAAATCCAGAAAAAGGGCAATAACTCCTACATCGGTTGTTGGATCTTCTTGAAAATTTCTGGGCAGGTAGATCTTGAGGTGCTGTTCACTTTAACACCATGCCAGAATTTTGATATCTGTTACCGTTTTTGAGTTATTTGCAAAAAACTGCAATTTACCCCTATGTTCTATTTTTAGCCATGGCGGCCATGTTTTTCAACGAATCAAAAATCCCCACGCTAGTTTTATACTACCTATGCTAATTAACAACTGTGCCAAATTTAAAAGCCATTGGACTTATGGTGTTAGAGGAGTTAACGTTTGAAAAATGTTAACGACGACGGACGACGGACGACGACGGACGCCAAGTGATGGCAATAGCTCACCTAAAAAGGGAACAACCTCAGACATTCTTGTCAAACTGTATATACAGATGAATTCATAAATTGAGAAAATGTCCTCCCCCTCTTCACATTTAATCTACTTAAATTTGATAAAATGAATTTTAAATCCCCTAGCCTCACAAATTTTAATCAATTTTTTTTCATATGAGAAATTTCATTGGTCAAATGGACAACTTTTGATTTAAGCTCTCTGTTTTTGAACATCATCCACAATTTCTCATCATAGATTGTGCCGTTCTGTTTACACTGTTTCTTACGATACCGAATAGCAGCATATCTGTTCTGAATACGTCTTTTATCCATTTTGTCTGTAATTTGAATGACTTCTTCGGTCTTATTATATGGAGTGGCTTGAGGTTTGAAGTTTGAATGCACCTTTTCCTTTGAGATGGAATCATCAATACCTTTTTCAGATTCAGTATGTAGAACAGATTCAGCCTGTTCTGTAGTGCATGGATTAA
Source organism: Arcuatula senhousia (assembly GCA_963971305.1). Lineage (NCBI taxonomy): Eukaryota > Metazoa > Mollusca > Bivalvia > Mytilida > Mytilidae > Arcuatula > Arcuatula senhousia. The sequence continues at coordinate 15,701,708 of OZ020309.1, read as the reverse complement.
TGTTGGTAGTAACAACAGTTCTTATCCTTGAAGGAGCGTCTATGATATTAATAAAGGCAGTGGCTATTCTGCCGTAACCGGAAAAATAGACTCACAGGCTACTTTGCCGTAACAGATTTTATTATGTTGTACACTTAATTAGCAAAATATCGAGTGGAACAAATTATTTCTATATTCATCTTTATTCTCAAACAGCCAATTACATTGGTACAGAGAAACTAGATTGGATCAATAACAGGGTATGATATTGAATATAATTGTCCGTGATAATTGTTTTACCTTAATTTTATTTCAGAATTTTTTTTTAGAAAATCTCAGTTTAAAGCCGTGTTACGATTTCGAGAAGTTTCGTCTTTGTAAGCTTTTTATCAAACTGCTAAATGGTTTGCAGCCACAATTATTTTTATATATTAAAAAACTCTATTAAAGATCCTCAACCATATACTTCTGAGATTCAGTAAATTTCAATTTAGTGATAAATTTGTTTCTTTAAAGAAAATTGAGACATTTTATCTACGTTTTAATTTTCTTGGATGAAAAAGAAATAAAATATTTAGATCGTATAATTTTTTAGAATCTTATTTTTTAAATTAAATATTAACTTTCAAATGCAACCAACAAAATATTAATTTAAAAAGACATTCCAATGCTTTGAATCAAACTATAATAGCACTGATTTACCAAAAGATCTTTTTTCTTAATTATCTTCATGTACAAGTTATCCCTAATTAGTCGAGTTAAGACCGTGATACCTGTGTTAATTAATAAATTTTAACAATTACGGCAAAATAGCCTGGGAGACTATTTTGCCGGTTAACACAAAATAGCCACGGCCATTTCATGTGGTTGCCCAGGGAGCCATGAATTTGTCCTATTGTCATCATGAATATACGAAAGGCAGCAATCAGATACAACTGTTGTTTTGTCAGAAGAAGAAGTAAGGGGAGGACAATCTGTAAAACAAATTAAAGAATTTCCACAGTCACAGTCAAACCAAGAACGACATAAAAAAAATATATTGCACAGACACTCTTGATTCCATTACAATTCACTTGACAAATTCAAATATCTTTGCAGGGTTTGTTAGTCAATGTCTTTAGTGAAAGCCCTCTAGGGACTCCAAATAAAGATTGAGTAATTTTTTATTTTATTATAAAAAGAAAATATAAAATTAACAAGGTATTAATTTAACTCGGAATTATTTTGATATCTGGAACACAGACCACATAAACAAGCAGCAATTAAAAGACCACAATGAAAAACAGCCAGCAGCAGCCTTCAATGAGGCCATTAGGTGCTGCTTGCTGTTTTGCGATTGACTAAAGGGCAAAACAAAATGCATTCAATTCAAATCCAGATCAAAAATGGTACATGTATAATATCCCTTTGATGCCTTTTTCTGTGATGTATCATCCAGGAAGTTGATAAGGCAGGTACAATTTAAATGTGATGATTATTTGTTTATATCCTGATGTATAAGTGTTTAGAGTGTAACCATGTTAGCCTGCAGGTAAACCAACATGTAACACCCCCTTTTTCTGTGATTTCAAAGGAAAGGACGGGTTCCAATCACTGGAACCTCCCTGGATCCAAAGGTCATCTTGACATGATACAGGGTTGACAAGGCAAAACATTTGTAAGATCCATCAATTAATAAACTAGTTCTAAGTTTCTCTAATTTTGACAATATTTTGCAATGTACTGTGTTGAATATACTTGTAATCATCAATAATGTCATTTAGATGATGATTATGATGATTATGATGATGATGATGATGAAAATGATGATGAAGGTGAAGATGATGATGATGATTTATGGTATTTAAAAGATATATATGCATTTACATCAGAAACTTGGAGCAACAATTTATTTTTCTTCAATAAATTTAAGAACAGAAACGTAAAACTGACAAATATAACATGACATACCAAACAGAATTTAAACATTTTACAGTTTAAAAAAAAATATTTCACCTTTTATGAGTTGTACAATGGTTTTGTCAATCCAATGAAGTCTATACTTGCATTTGGAAACATTTTAGGTACTCAATAAAATCATAACACAATGATTATTTCATAGCAACATGATTTAAATATGATGACCATTATCTGAAAGTAACAGTGGCGGATCCAGAGGGGGGGGGGGGGGGTTTGGGGGTCGGAACCTTTTCCCCTTTTCTCCGAAATTTTTAAATTTTTGTGTAGATTTTCAGAAAAATTGGTCTGGAACCCCCCCTTTAGCCCACAGAACCCAGTAAGTGGAACCCCCCCTTTCGAAAATTTCTGGATCCGCCCCTGAGTAATTGGATTACACAACCATCAGTGTCCCTGGAAAATTGGAAATAAAAGGCTTACATCTACACCATTGTACAAGTTTAATCTTTGTTTTTTATTTTGTTGTTTAAATGCTTAGTTTAAAACCAATATTTTGAACTACTGCTTTCAAAATACATGTACATGTATTTTCTTTGTTCTTTGTCTTATGACAATTTGTTTTTTGTCCATCACACTTGTTTTTCTAACGACAATAATGACAGTTAAGCCATTTATTTTTGTCTGTCACACTTGTCTTGTTAATGACTGACAGTAGCCATTTATCTTTGTCTGTCCATGGAAGTATCAAATTGACAGGAATTACAACAGCCTCACTTCAAACGTTCCATCTGCGTTACCGCAAAATCGTCAAGTACCTACATGTACTAATAACGTCATACTGATCGAAGTTTTGCCTATCTTCTTAGTCGAAATCCTTAACTATGAGTGGTTTCATTATCGAAAAATTATGACCGCACAAATAGAGTATCTATTGATTTTTAAAAAAAAAATGCAAGTAGTAAAATATGAATATGTTTTAGAACCATTTGCATGTATTAACTAAGTAAACAACAGCCTTAATTTAATTTTATTTTAGGAGCCAGGTCCTTATAAGTATGGGATTATAATATTATAAGTTTCGGGGTCTATCTTCGTTGTTTGCAGTTGCATCCTTTGATTTTTCAATTAAAATATATTTAAAGGAATTCGTTGCTATTGTATTCTTCAATTTACCTTTTTAAATCATTTTGCGTTGCCATTCTTTTAATAAATTCTGATACATTTTGTCAAATTTCTATACATTTTTGTTCTCACGTGTCAAGACAGAATTAGGAAGAAAATCGGGCATCTTTTCACAAAACTACAACAGTTCAGTTTATGATTTCTTTTTTTGTATATATTAATAATATGAATTTTGTAAAATCATAACATGGTGCGGGTCGAGTTTTTTGTGTTATATTCAGTGTAATAACTACAAAAGTTACAAAAATTTCTGTATGTCACGATAAATTTGTTTCACTTTTTCTTAGTTTTTGGAGTATCCTACAACATCCTACACAGTAACGACACATACCACAAAGAAGAAAACTCTTTCCTCTTGAAGACCATAATATTTTCATAATCAGAAAAGATCAGATGTAAAAGTAATCACAGTTTTAAAAAATTGTGCTTTCTTCAAATAATCAATAATTGAGCAGATTCTTTATCTTCATTGTGCCATAACTTTGCTCAATATTGACCGATTTTTATCATTTTTTCAATCTTTACTTTCGAATAGGTAGTAGAAGCCGTTGCAACCAGGTAATTGCACGGCAAGGGAACCACAGGCGGTCCCGTATCCTTATTAATAGTGTAACTGATAAGGGCCACCGACAGTAAACCCACGTGATGTTCTTTCTTCAAAATTGGTGTGGAAACGCAGACCGTCTTCAAGCGTGTTATCGCCTACTTGATAAACTGAGTCGGTACCTTTATTATCTACAGATAAATAGTGGGAAATTAATTGTGTTAATTTATTGTTGTAATTCCTGTCAATTTAATACTTCCATGGTCTGTCACACCTGTTTTGCTAACGACTGACAGCAGCCATTTACTTTTGTCTGTCACACTTGTCTTGTTAATGACTGACGGTCACTATCCATCCCTTTGATTCAGCTATTTTTTTTATTTTTTGAAGCAGTTCATTCCGTTCTTCTGAACATTTTAAAGGCTGCTCTAACTCTTCATTTCTTGGATTTAAATGCATGTTTATTGTTATTTAGCATGTACTGCAAACAAGCTTTGCAATCCATAGTTTGAAGGGTTGTTTTGCCAATTCTCCTCATTCCCAATTTTGCTATATACATTCCTACATGACTGTTTAAAATGTCTTCTTTGTCCATGGCATCATAAAGGAACATATTATACTGGTCAGTCATAGTGATCATCTTTTGTTCATCATAGCTGTTCATAAACACTACGCTGTAATCGTGATCATGATGAAATGAACATAGCAACAATGTAGATGCCATTTTTTCATTTATAGTCAAGAATTTTCTGCTCCCATTAGGGTGATCCTTCACATAACGATGATCATTAATGATCTGGCAAATGGAAATAACTGCTCTCTGATTTTCTGAGAATAATTCCTGATTATTGGTGACTGAACCTTCAGAAAATTGAGAATCTAACTGAATAACACTTTCCTCTATAGCATTTTCATTTGATTGACAAGGTCTAGATGCAGCAAGGTCATATTTTGTACACACATAAGATTCCTTTTCAAAATCATTTATTTCTCTAGCATTTGAAAAGGATCTATCATAAGTAGATGTCCGTAAATCTTTTTCTTTACATTGGAGTTTCTTTAAGAATTGTTTATTATTAAGTAGGGGTTTCAATATAGATACCATCTTAGGTTTACATGTGTTAGTGCTAAGAGGGAAATTGACCCCTTCAGCAGACAAGTTAGCACTAAGTGGTATTGACTGTGTGGCTTCAAGAGACATTGTCTTACTAATAGAAGAAAAAAATTCAGGATTGGACACCACTGTATTGATAGGCAGAAGTGCATTGTTCCAATCAGCAGATGAAAATTCAGGAATGGTAACCAATGTTTTTTTATGTGATGATGTTTTATGTGTTTTTCCATCATCCCTATCAGGAGAGGAACATTCAGGTACGGTCACAATATTGTCATAATGTAAAGATACATTATAATTTTCAGAAGAAATGTCTAAAATTGATCGCATGTTATCATTATGTGTTGCTACATTTTCTCTTTCTAAAACAAATTCCTGATTGCACAACATGGTGGGTGGACATGGCTTTTCACTTTCAGGAATGGACACTGTGGTTGATGTAAAGGTGTGCTCCTCTTCATCTGTAATATAGAAGAAAGATCAGCCTTAGTTCTTTCAAAAGTTAAATTCAATCTAACTGAAGAAGTAATATGTTGTGACTGTTCCTGTACCGGTAAAAATATGTATAATAGGTCTGCAACGGCATCCTTAAAATGTTCCATAGTTTCTTAATATTACGCACATCCTTGACCTTTATAAGAAAACTGAAAAACATGTACTCCTAAGCAAATAGAGAGAAGTAAAAATCTACATTCAAGTTTTCCTTCTTTTAATTCTTTTTTTTAAGGTAACAGTTTTGTCCTTGTACCTAAAGATATTTACATCCCTTTATGGCATTTCCTTTTATAAGTTTTAGTAATTTGAAAGACACAAATTCACCCACCACTTCACTCCATCCACAAAGAATTGTAGCACATTAACAAAGCATTCTAATATGAAGATCTCTTCAAAGCTGGACTACATGATGATAAATATGGATATATAGAATAAAGGACTTTTGAATCTTGAGATCAAGTTTATCACTGGTTTATGGCGAACCCGAAGGGTAAACCAATAAGCAAGTGATAAACTCTATCTACAGATTTAAAAAGTCCTATATTCTCTTTTCGGTAATTCCTGAGCATCAAAATGTAATTTTTCAGTTAAAAAGGGTTTTTTAATGTTTTTTTTTTTATAAGGAACTTGATTGTGTGCACACTGATAAAACATGTGCAACATCACCTACTGACCTGATAAATTCAGTGATAAACACCTGTTCATGATACAGGGTTTATCAGCGGCAAAAATCAAAGGAAAAATGTAATGATTCCCGATAAAGGTAAATATTTTTAGAAACCATGAACTAAGATCAGCTATAAACGGGAGGCAACAGTCTGTATCAAGAAATTGTTCAGAAAAAAGCATATAAGACAACTAATAATTTAATAATGAGTACACAAAGGTCTTAAGTGAGACTTTTTAACTGGGAAATCAGAAAATATTTAACATAAGAAAACCTTAATTGATGTGAAAAATAAAACAGGAGAAGTACCAGAGAGGCATTTCATAGACATCATTTGCTCAGGTGTAAAAGGTTAATAATTCCCCTCAATTAAGATGTCTTTTTTATTAAATGATCTTTTTCCACTTTTTCCATTGCTACATACTATATTTACATAGACCTCTTTTGTGTTTAAAAGTTACTCTAAGGCTTGCTGACATTGTGGTCTTACTGGTACAAAAAATAAAGCTGTCAAACATATCTCACTGCATTAGTGAATAAACATGTACATGATGAGAGTTGAATCAATCACCATTATCTTGTTTTTGTGATGATTCAATGGAGATATGCATTTTGCGGACAATTGATAAACTGGGATTTCTTTAGTTGTAAATTGCTACTACTGTTCTGGTGGTTGGCCTTACTAATGCAAGATTTAGATTTGATCTCATGATCTTTTCAACACTATCTAATATGTTTGATTTGTTCAAGCAAATACATGAAAATTGTTCCATTTCCATCACAAAGGAATGTAAAACCAAAATAAATGAGACACTTTTTCAACATGGCTTGTACTGGGACCTCTGTCATCAACCACCTTCAAAGCTTCCAAATTCTGAGATTATTTAAAATAAAACAGCAAACCAGTATAACAATGTTCAACTTAAAGACAGAATTTTGAGAATGTTTAAGCCTTTCCCATCTGAATCTATAATTGTAAATTTATGCTGTGGCAAATCCTTGCATTGCAAGATCATGAACTTAAAAATAGCTTTAGCTATCTTCTTGAATTTTATGGACATCACTTTTCAAATATCTTTTTTATATAATCATGATTCCAAAAATTTAATACATATACTGTAAACCAGCTTTGAAATTAAATTATATTTTCATAGATGCAGATTTACTGTTACACACCCGTAGGTTAAATTGCTTATTTTTCAAAAGATCAGACACGCATTGGTTTTAAAAAACTTTACTTAAAGACAGGTCAATATAATATCTGTACATTTCCAGTCCATTTTATGTTGATTGGACAAAACATCTTCTTCTGCATAGATGGTTGCAATATGAACATTTTGAAAATATTTTTCAACTGATCCAATACTAAAATGGTTCAATTTTATTAAATTATAATGATTCAATGGAGATATGCGTTTTGCGGACAATTGATAAGCTGTGATTTCTTAAGTTGTAAAAGAAAATGTGTCTAACAGACATGGTGCCCACCTTATTATATATCAAATAGCTTAGTAATATATCAATTACGAAGCTCACCTGGTTATGCATTATTGTCACTAAATTGCAATTGACTTGAAATTTTCAAAATTTTTAATGCTCATTCATGCAGAAATTTAAGACCACAGCCAGCATCTGAACCATGTATCTTGCTCAGCATCCCTAGATACACCTACCATAACACTTTGGTTGATGTGGTACTTGCCTGTTAGCAGGAATGTACTTTAACCAATCTTCTGTAAGTGGTCAACTGGTCATCCATGCCGAAGATATAGGTCAATACAAGCACCCAAAGCATGCATTGTGCTTAGAATCACTAGGTGCACCAACCATACCAAAATGGTCGCTGTGGCAGTTGTCAGTGGGAATGTAGGAATTAGGAGATTTGGGGCGGAAGATGGACGGACGGATGAACAGACAGATGGAAGGATGGACAGAGGTAAACCGGTATACGCCTCTTTTCTTTGAATTAGGGGTATAATAATACATGTATAAACTAGAGGCTCCCAGGAGCCTGAATCGCTCACCTTGTATTTGATGATACTTATAAGCTGGATATTTTAACAAAGGACTGCTACTCTGTGGAATTATAAATTTCAATGTTCTAAGGGAAACAACTCTTATCAAGAAAGGTCTTACAACTTTGACCCCATTACATAATTTTTAGATCTTTATGTGCTTAACCATATGCAATTTAAATTTTTCAAATATCTTGTATAGTTTTCAAGATATTAGTCTTAAAAGAGCAAAATTTGAAAAAAAATAATTATTTTTTGAAGAAAAAGGGCAATAACTCCTACAACCATTGTCAGATCTTCTTCAAAACTTCAGGGCAGGTAGATCTTTATGTGCTGATCATTATTACCCAAACAGAATTTTAATATCTGTTACCATTTTTGAGTAATTTGCAAAAAACTGCAATTCATAGTTATGTTCTATTTTTAGCCATGGCAGCCATGTTTTTTGTCAAATCAAAATTTTGAACGATAATTTTGTAGACCACATACTACAGAACAACCCTACCAAGTTTAATTTCATTTGACCTAGCGGTTTGAGAGAAGAAGATTTTTGAAAAGTTGAACAAAAAGCTGTGAAAATGGTCAATTTTTACGATCCAAGGGGTATAACTCCTAAAGGAACGATCCTACTACTTTGACTCTGTTACAACTTTTGTAGATCTTGATGTGCTTAGTCATATGCAATTTAAATTTTTGAAATATCTTGTATAGTTTTCAAGATATAGGACTAAATAAGTAATTTTTGTTGAAAAAATCCAGAAAAAGGGCAATAACTCCTACATCGGTTGTTGGATCTTCTTCAAAATTTCTGGGCAGGTAGATCTTAAGGTGCTGATCACTTTCACCCTCGCCCGAATTTTGAAATCTGCTACGGTTTTTGAGTAATTTGCAAAAAACTGCAATTTACCCCCATGTTCTATTTTTAGCCATGGCGGCCATGTTTTTTGTTGAATCAAAATTTCGAACGATAGTTTTGTAGAGGACATACTACAGAACAACCCTGCCAAGTTTCATTACATTTGGCAAAGCGGTTTCAGAGAAGAAGATTTTTGAAAAGTTGAACGACGGACGACAGACGGCCGACGCCAAGTGATGGCAAAAGCTCACAATGCCTTCGGCAAGGTGAGCTAAAAACCAGGCTTCACTCAGTATTACCTTGATTGTGTTGAGGTACACCTGACTTTTGCTGTCTGGGAATTTCATCGATGATGATGCAGTCTGAAACAGTTGGAAAAATTAATACATATATTTAATGTTATTGCAATTAGATGGATGTTGCCAAAGTAAACCCTATATGTCTCTTCTGCAACACATTGCAGGCAACAACAAAACTTTAATGGATACATATCTCTGAAACTTTAAGCAGTGATTAAGTACCTATTCAGTATTTGCAAATTAATTAATTTCATTAAAATCTGTCAGATATATATTTTGTTTTAAATGCAAAATGTTTGCAACATGAGAACTTTCTGACTTTGTCAGTATTGGTATTCACCTCTGATATGACTCAAGAAGAACTAGAGCATGAATCCTCTGACTACATGTCTTCTCAACCATTTTGTGTTATGTGTTACTACTGGAGCTCTAAGATTGTTATGGAAAAGGGAGGTTTTCGCAGGCCATTAAACCTTGTTTAACCCACAATTTATTATGAATGCCCACACCAAGTTAGGACCACTATGATCAGATCTTTAGTTTTTCCAGTATGTCCTCCTTGTTTTGTTATATCACTTGGACCTTTAGATTGATCCTCTAAGTGCAGTAATTTTGTTATTACATTTATTCACCCCTTAAATTAATATAAATCTTTCTTACTTCACAAACTTTATAAAATTCTATCAAGGTTTTTAAAAGTAAACATTTTGAAACCAATTCAAGAGACCGACGGAAATCTAAATATTACTCTTCCAGCTAAGCTTTTCAAAGGTTTGTAAACAAAAGATTGTTAAGTTATGGCTTGTCAGAAAGTTTAAAGTATTCAAGTAAGCATTAACAAATTATTACCATCAAAATCTTCAACAGACTCCATATCAACAAAGGAAGTGTTGAGTACAGGAATAATTTCATCATCATTGTCATCAATAACTACACATTCTGTATCTACAAAAATAAAGAAGACATGTGGCTCATCAATTCAGGAAAGTCATGTTTTCTTGTACACTATCATGACTATGGGGTCAGTAAAAGAATGATATTTTCATAACATATTAGAATGTTCTTCATATAGAAAGATGAACGTAGGGCTATAAAAATATACCCAAGTGGCAACTGCAAGTTATAAAACTAGAAAAACTGTGAGCCGCAGCTCACAAACAAATACCCCCCACCCCCAAATAAATTAATCAGATAAAATTTAGAATAGGAGATGCACATCTACATTTTGTCACAAAAATTGTGTGTAGGTTTCAAGAAAATCCATCAAGGGGTTTAGGAGGAGTTGCAGATAAGAGATGGGCACCCCCATGAAGTCGAATGGCTGAGTCCATGTATTGCTATGGGAAACCCCAATATCATTCTGATCAAACTTTCAAGTAGTAGGTGCACATCTACATTATGTTACAAAGATTGTGTAAAAGTTTCATGACAATCCATCAAGGGGTTTAGGATGAGTTGTGGATAAGAGATCCCCAATAATCATTCTGATCAAATTTTAAAATAGTAGATGCACATCTACATTTTGTCAGAACAATTGTGTGTTAGTTTCATGAAAATCCATCAAGGGGTTTAGGAGGAGTTGCGGATAAGAGATGGGTACCCCATGTTGTCAATGGCTAAGTCCATGTTTTGGTATAGGAAACACCAAAAATCATTCTGATCAAATTTTAAAATAGTTGGTGCACATCTACATTATGTCACAAAGATTGTGTGTAAGTTTCATGAAAATCCATCAAGGGGTTTAGGAGGAGTTGCGGATAAGAGATGGGTACCCCATGTAGTGAAATGGCTAAGTCCATGTTTTGCTATGGGAAACCTCAAAAATCATTCTGATCAAATTTTAAAATAGTAGGTGCATATCTACATTATGTCACAAAGATTGTGTGTAAGTTTCATGAAAATCCACAAAGGGGTTTAGAAGGAGTTGCGGATAAGAGATTGGTACCCCCATGTAGTCGAATGGCTAAGTCCATGTTTTGCTATGGGAAACCCCAAAAATCATTCTGATCAAATTTTAAAATAGTAGGTGCACATCTACATTATGTCAAAAAGATTGTGTGTAAGTTTCATGAAAATCCACCAAGGGGTTTAGGAGGAGTTGCGGATAAGAGATGGGTACCCCCATGTAGTCGAATGGCTAAGTCCATGTTTTGCTAAGGGAAACCCCAAAAATCATTCTGATCAAATTTTAAAATAGTAGGTGCACATCTACATTATGTCACAAAGATTGTGTGTAAGTTTCATGAAAATCCACCAAGGGGTTTAGGAGGAGTTGCGGATAAGAGATGGGTACCCTGAAGTGTAACGGAAGGACGGACGGACGGACACCCCTATCACTATATACCCCCCACTTTTGAAAGTGGGGGGTATAATAATGTCTATATGGGGGATAAAATTGAATTTTGAAATTTGTTGGGTGGGGTGTACACAAATATGTCCACCATTTAGGCGGGGAGTTAAAATCTATTGGTTGTGACTCTTAATTTCAAGTGTATTCTGCCTTCGGGAGACATTTTTTTCTGGAATAACCCTCAGCATCTAATTTTACTATATGATCTCCATTACATTCTGGGGTAATTGTAACCTATAAGACTTACTGTATAATCATTAATTTTCATCGTGATTTAGAACTCAAAACTGAATTAGAGGGGATTTTAAATTTTGAAATACACTCATCAACTAAATATTTTAAATTCGTGGGGGTTTAATTTCGTGGATTTTTCTAACACACAAAATAAACGAAATTAAATCCCCCACAAATATTTCTGCTTCTACAGTAGATGGCATATATGTTTCATACCCCAACTTGACCATTCAGAAAATAGGAAATAGAAAACCAACTGACCTGGCAGTGGGGGGCATAAAACATACTATCATACTAAAGATGAAAATAATCCTTTTATTAGTAGAAGCTGAGAAAACTCTTACGAAATTTTATTCCATATATGACCTTTAAAATAGTCTAAGACGGATCAGAAAACAGGAAAAAGATGATTTACTAACCTGGAAGGGGAGGCACAATACAACTCATCATGCATAAGCTGTGTACCAAATCTGAATTCAATCCCTTCAGCAGAAGCAGAGATATTGTACCAGACAGACAGATGGATGGACAGACAAGGTGATTTCAATATAGCCCCGTCTTACAAGTGGAAGTAGGACTACACGAATGTTATTATAAAGCAGAATAGTGTGAATCCTACATTTTTTTTCGTGATCTTAACCTTACCATTATCAATAGATGACTGAACTATATTGTAAACTTTGCATGACTTCTGATCATATTCACATTCATCACAACACAGATGATTGGCTAAAAAAAGAAATGCAACATAACAGCTTAAGGATGCTCGCTGGTCTTGTTTTGGGATTTCTGTCATTTTTTCGGAATCCTCTGGATTTTACCATCAAAATAGGGTTAAAATTTTTGCCCACGAACCCCCTATTTTCTTGTTATTGATGTCTTTAATATGTCATAAAGAGGTTATAGACAAAGTTTTATCAAATCCTATTTATTCTGTCACGGGTTTTAACAGCTAAATAGTGCTAATGCTAAACCTATGAAAAAGTCAGAGAAAACCTTTTCCCGCCAAAACTTTAACGTCAATTATCTTGAAAACGAGGTCACGAACCTATCAATTTTTTTTACTAATTTTATACCCTTTACTATTATCTTTTCATTTAAGGCATCAAATTTGAAACCTATTTATTTTCAATAATAGTAGCGAACATCCTTAACGCTTTGATGAAAAAATCCTTAGAAGAACTTCCGATGTGATGCAGAGGAACCTAAATCGTTATTTTGGGGATATTTGTCTATTTATAATGGCCATGTGCGTTGATTTAAAAACTGAAAAATCTAAGAATGTCATCATCCACTCTTTCCTTTGTCACTATAATTATTAAAAGATCTTTTTCATCTTTTAAGGAATGACAGCTCTAAAAATGTTGGCATTTAGTGGGTGTAGGGGCCAGCAAACATTCAGACACATTTCTAGAGCTGCAAATATGATTTTGGCTACAGTAGTTGGTGTTGTTTGTTATGCCCCCGCTAGCAAAAGCGCTGGGATGTTTTGCTGTTCGATGTACGTATGTACCTACGTACGTACGTCCGTACGTATGGCATTAATGTCCAGGAAAATCTCTGTTACCACTAGGAGTAGAGAGATGAAACTTGGGTCATTGATTGCATTGTGGGTGGGGACTGTGCCAAAGGTTTCCGAATTCTGATATGGCCACTAAGGCCTAGGCTGCATAGGTTAGTTAGTTAGTTAGTTAGTTATTGCTTTACTCCCAAGCAGCACGATTTCGGCTATATCCGGGAGATGAACATGAAAATGGTGATACAATGAACATGAAATGATGATGAAGTGGAGGAAATGGGGACACAAGGCCAATTGGGTAGGAGAGTTTTGACTGCCACTGGAACTAGAGGCTCCCAGGAGCCTGAATCGCTCACCTTGTATTCAATGATACCTATATGCTGGATATAACAAAGGACTGCTACTCTGTGGAATTATCAATTTTAATGTTCTAAGGGAAACAACTTCTATCAAGAGAGGTCTTACAACTTTGACCCCATTACATAATTTTTAGATCTTTATGTGCTTAACCATATGCAATTTAAAATTTTCAAATATCTTGTATTGTTTTCATGATATAAGTCTTAAAAGAGCAAAATTTGAAAAAAAACAAGAAAAAGGGCAATAACTCCTTCAACTATTGTCAGATCTTCTTCAAAACTGTAGGGCAGGTAGATCTTTATGTGCTGATCATTATTCCCCAAATAAAATTTTAATATCTGTTACCAATTTTGAGTAATTTGCAAAAAACTGCAATTTACCCTTATGTTCTATTTTTAGCCATGGCGGCCATGTTTTTTGTCAAATCAAAATTTTGATCGATAATTTTGTAGACCACATACTACTAAACAACCCTACCAAGTTTCATTTCATTTGACTTAGCAGTTTCAGAGAAGAAGATTTTTGAAAAGTTGAACAAAAAACTGTGAAAATGGTCAATTTTTACAATCCAAGGGATATAACTCCTAAAGGAACGATCCTACAACTTTGACTCTGTTACAACTTTTGTAGATCTTGATGTGTTTATTCATATGCAATCTAAATTTTTGAAATATTTTGTATTGTTTTCAAGATATAGGGCTAGATAAGTAATTTTTTTTTTTAAATCCAGAAAAAGGGCAATAACTCCTCCATCGATTGATGGATCTTCTTGAAAATTTCTGGGCAGGTAGATCTTGAGGTGCTGATCACTTTTACTGTTGCCAGAATTTTGATATCTGTTACGGTTTTTGAGTTATTTGCAAAAAACTGCAATTTACCCCTATGTTCTATTTTTAGCCATGGCGGCCATGTTTTTTGTCGAATCAAAATTTCGAACGATAGTTTTGTAGAGGATATACTACAGAACAACCCTACTAAGTTTCAATACATTTGGCCAAGCGGTTTCAGAGAAGAAGATTTTTGAAAAGTTGAACGACGGACGACGGACGCCAAGTGATTGCAAAAGCTCACATTGCCTTTGGCAAGGTGAGCTAAAAAGGAGTGATGGGTAGGGACGGGAAATTTTGCCTCCTGCATGGGGATCCTACGGGTCCTACTCTTACCGAGACCTGCAGCAGGGTTCTTTAACGTGCGAGGAACGTGACATTTTTCCCAACACGGTGCACCACTATGGTTTGCGGTCAGGTTTTCCGTATTATCACCTGACGACCCCGCATCTCTCGATGTCAGGGCTGCCTCATTCAACCACCTGGGGCACACATCCAAGTCGCTTTGTGTGCAAAGCGGCCTGACCCGATGTCAGGTTTCTGGGCGCTCTTTAATGGACTTTTACCGACAAGCTTAGCGCTGCTGCGGGCCTATTCGCCTCCCGGGCCCCGCACGGGCCGGCTGCATAGGTAACCTAAGGGCACATTATTCCTTCGTCACGCAACTCCTCCCAGGTTATTTGTAATTCCAAACTGAAACTTGGCTCAGTAGTTGCACTATGGATGTAGATTCTGCCGAAGGTTTTGGAATTTTGATATGACCCCTAGGGGCTAGGCAGCATAGGAAGCCTAAGGGCACATTTTTCCTTCGTCATGCAACTCCTCCCATGTTATTTGGAATATTGAACTGAAACTAAGGTCAGTAGTTGCACTATGGATGTAGATTCTGCCGAAGGTTTCAGAATTTTTATATGGCCCTTAGGGGCTGTGCAGCATAGGTAGCCTAAGGCCACATTCCTTAGTCACGCAACTCCTCCCAGGTTTTTTTGGAATACCCAACTGAAACTTGGCTCAGTAGTTGCACTATGAATGTAGATTCTGCCGAAGGTTTCGGAATTTTGATATGGCCCCACTGAGCTGCATAGGTAGCCTAAGGGCACATTATTCCTTCATAACGCAACTCCTCCCAGGTTATTTGGAATACCAAACTGAAACTTGGCTCAGTAGTTGCACTATGGATGTAGATTCTGCTGAAGGTTTCGGAATTTTGATATTGCCCCTAGGGGCTGGGCAGCATAGGAAGCCTAAGGGCACATTTTTCCTTCGTCACGCAACTCCTCCCAGGTTATTTGGAATACCGAACTGAAACTAGGCTCAGTAGTTGCACTATGGATGTAGATTCTGCCAAAGGTTTCAGAATTTTGATATGGCCCCTAGGGGCTGGGCTGCATAAGTAGCCTAAGGGCACATTATTCCTTTGTCACGCAACTCCTCCCAGGTTATTTGGAATATGGAACTGAAACTTAGCTTTGCACTTGCACTATCGATGTAGATTCTGCCAAAGTTTTCGAAATTTTGATAATGCTCTTAGGAGTTGGGCTGCCTAAGGGCACATTATTCCTTTGTCATGCATAATTCTTTACATTACTATCACTCCCACTACCAGGGAAAAGTCTCATATTAATGCATATACATTTGTTAGTGTACTAGTAATGCTTATTATAGTGATAGTTTATTTCTTTCAATTATTTGCTCTTATACTATCAAACACCAGAGAAGCGCAGGGATATGCAGCCTGGCTGCTTCGACTAGTTGATTTATATGTTCATCTACGGTTGAAGAAAAGAAGCATTTACTCTAGAGCTAGTAACACCAGTGTGTTGGAATTACTATAAATAGACAGAAAATTTACTGTGTTGTGACTTAGTGAAGCATGTTGTTATTTGGAGGAATAAGTTATGATTTGGGGGAATCAAACTACTAATAGCCAGTTCAGCTCTTTAAGCAGACACAAACAGCAGATATTGACATCCTTAAAAGATGAAAGACAGAATCATCAGAGGGTATCAAGACATTCTTAGATTTCATACTTTGCTTTAAAGGGACACAGCAGGCAATGAATAAACACATAAATAATGATTTTGGTTCTTTTGCATCACATCCTAGGTCTGTCTGAGATTTTTTTCCTGGTGCAATTTTGTTGTGATTAGCATCAACAGGTAGTTATGTGAATAGATGGCTCTTATAAAATAAAGGTCAAAACTAAAATACATTTTTTAAATGTGAAGGCAGTCATGAAAATTGGAGAAATGTATGTAACATATAAAGCTTTTCTGTAGTTCAAGAAACTACTTTCAAAGGAGCAAAAGTTTACTTTTTATATTCATAGAATGTATTGTAATTTCAATTTTTTGGGTAGAAGGCCTCTGATGAATCTTGAATCAAAACATGTGTCAGGCCACGCAAAAGTTTTAGCCTGGAACATTGTTGTAATCACCAAGGCTTAAACATAATTAATGTTATTATTATATATATAATTTTTCAGTTGACATAAACTTACCCATTTCCCTCCCGGACTCAGTGATTAGACCACATGCACATTCTAGTTGGGACTTTCTTCCTGTGGCGTCCCTGGAAAGGGGAGCTTTCTTTCTATATTTGTGATGAACATAGGCACCAATACAATAGGACTTATATCTACATTTTCGACATTTCATAAGAAAAGAACTGAAAAATAAAAGCAGATCAAAACTGTCAGTTTTCTACAAATCTAAAACACAATCTCAAATCAAAGACAGATTCAGAACCGGGGTGCCTGGCGCTCACCCTCTTTGCAAATTTGGTAAGGACAGTATGAAACAAGAGGTCCCAAAAGATATCTAAAATTGCCAGCCGTACCACTTGACAATTTCTGGATCTGCCTCAGCAAAGACTTTTAAAACTTAAATCATCATCAATCATGAATTTTAATTTTGCATTGTTATCTGTTTAGAACATTAAGCTTTATTTTCATCCCTTCATGTATTCCTTCAGAATCTTCATTTGTAAATCGAGTGTATGACAATAGCATACATAGATCAGAATAGAATGAACTAAAAGTACAATATGCATGTACATGATGTAAAAGTACCAGCATAACATACAAAGGATGAGTGGCAATAAGACCCATTTTTGGCCCAAGATTTACAATGACATTAAAACTGAGCATACAGATGTCTTAAGTTGCTGAAAAAATAATAAAATATTAGGCTTAAAGAAAATGATCAACGTTTGCCATTTCAGTTTAGTTGTCATGCCAATCAGCTAAGAAAGTTATAATAAAAAAAAAATTGTCCTAATTTCATTGGTTCTTGCTGATTTTCACAAATTTTTTGGTCTGGAAGAAGGTGGGCGCATCTAATCAACAGCTCCAAGCTTGGAAATAATGTGTGAGATGATGAAATCCATCATTTCTGAAAGTTTGAAGTTGTTGTTTTCATGCGCCCAATGTTTTCTCAAGGAAGATATGCCCTGAAACCATTCAAAATTGTAGATTTTCTCTATTTTGTCAAATAAGACCATTAAATATGATGTCATAATTACGTCACAATGAACAAAATTTGCTTAATTTGATATGTTTTCTTTGTAACCACATTTAGGTTGATAATTCCTATAAATATTATCATATTTGAACCACATACATTTTCTTGGGCCAATTATGGATCTTAATACCCCTCATCCTTTATATGTGTGTTTACCAACTTTAGCATGATATTCTTAAAAAGTTTCGGTCAAAGCACAGACAGATGCCTGCCTGGAATTTCAATGTTTCTCTCTCTGCATTGAAGGCAGATTCATGTGTACAATTAAACTTTGTTGGTATTAAACAGCTATTAACCAACACTTACCTATAATGGTAGGCACTTTTAATTTGTGACTGACACTCTTTACAAACTTGACCCAGAATATTTGATGGAAGTGATAAATTTTTAGCTACAGGTGCTTTTTTCATCAAGTTGAGATTCCAGTAGGAAAAGGAAGCCAGTTGCTTCTTCAGTTCCATCACATTCTTAGGCATTAACTCCCTGAATTTGAATAGTTTATTTTTGTTGCTGTTTACTTTCTGCTCATATGGCGTTTCCATATGGACTTGTTTTTTGACACCATTGATAAGGCTGACATTTCTGGATATTCCTTTATCTGAAAAATAAAGTATAAGATTCCATAATTTAGGTCAACAGAAATAATTATATTAAGACAAAACACCAGTGATACTCCTGCAAAGAGCTTAAAGTCTCTAAAATATTAACATTCCTATACAACCTATAACTTTCTGCAAAAGCTGTCTAAAGAAAAAAAATAAATGTCATTAAAATATTCATTAATCTTTGCCAGTCAGGGGTTTAACTTATTTAAGTTATTACAGAAAATCACAACCATTTGTTATTAAACCATAATATCAAGAGTTGTCTGCCCTTACAATCTTCCCTTGTAATAACATACATATATGTGATTTGTTGGAAGCCATGGTCTAGAATAACAAATGTGTGTTATTTGGTATTGTTTTGTAAAACAGTCATAATAACTAACACATGTTATAGTCCTGCAAAATCACAGCTAATCTGCTCAGTAAATTTTCACAAAATTCTATCGTGCGCAGTAAGTTTTTTTAATTGAAAATCAATAATTAATAATTAAAGATGTGTATCCTTTCACATGTTTCATATTGGGCTTAAAAATAAAACTTAAGATAGCAAAAATCATTAGGAAAACTACTCAAGAATTTTTTTTTTCTAAATAAACTCATTATCTCTATAATAAGCCTACACTTGTTATATGATTCAAAATGACAATAAAATGTATGTGCATCAAATGAGACCATGATGTGATTAACCTTTTGACTTAACAAATCATAAACACTACTTCTTTGTCTCTGTTCAAAATAACATACATAAGTTATCCCAGGATACTATTTCAACAAATCACACATGTATGTTATCACAAGGGAAGGTTGTAAGGGTAGACAATTCTTGATGCTATGATTTAATAACAAATGGTTGTGAATTTTCTGTAATAACTTAATAAATGAGTTACACCCCTGACTAAACAGTCATTGCAAACGCATTGAAATATTTTTTTTGTTTAATCTAGAATGAAAGTTGCTGGTTTTGCCAACCACCAAAATACCAATTGTCGAAATGTACAAAAACATAAAGTTCATACCAGTTTTATTGTGTTTGTGACCTTTATGAACGCCATTCTTACTGGAACCCTTTTTCTTTCCTTTATGTTTTACAATACATTTTCCAGTTTTATACTTCTGACAGAATTTACAGCCTCCACATGAGTACTTGCTATGCCAGGATGGCCCTGCTAATCTTTTTGCTATTCTCTCATCAATACAACCTAGAAAGAGTTTAAGAAATCTTTTTTTTTTCAAAATCGTGATTGTAAGCTTTAAATTTCAGTGCAATGTCTTCCAGTTGAAATTCATGTAGATGTATAGAATGCTTTACTTGCATGCTTGGTGTCTTTAATATGAAAGGTCATAGATTCACCCTTTAAGATATACAGGTACAATGCAATTTATAGTTATTTGTATTTTAACATTGAACATCTTTGATAAAAAATAAAATACAGTGCAGATCAAGAATTTCATTCTGCATCTGACATGCGTTTTATCTATGAAAATTCTATGGACTGTTTTCCTTTGTGGATCTTTAAAATATGGTGACATATGTACTAATTAAGGTTTTTTCATGATGTACACCTACATGTATACCACATCTCACAATCTTTTATAAGAAGTGTTTCTCTAGCAAAAGGCCAAACATGTACAATGTAAAAGTATGCTATAATTTGAACGGCACAGTTATCATTTCTATAACAATAACAAAATTAAGATGAACAAGAAAAACTGTGAGCGAGCTCACAAAAGGATACCCCCGCATCATATTGGACTCTGTACTGTAAAAAAATCTCAAGTCCAGTTATCTCCCCTCAATGATAACCGAGAGCAATACAAAGTCTTCATGCACATCTACAGATGATGTACTTCCTTCATGTCAAGTTTCATCAAAATCCATCAAGCGGTTTAGGAGGAGTTGCGCTTACGAATTCTCCCATTGAATAATGTATTTAAAAAGTCTAAGTCCAATTACATGCATCTCCCCTGAATGATGTCTGATTGTAATAAAAATTCTTCATGCACATCTTCATATGATGTACTTCCTTCATGTAAAGTTTCATCAAAATCTTTAAAGCGGTTTAGGAGGAATTGGGCTTACAAAGTCTCCCATTGAATAATGTATTTAAAAAGTCTAAGTCCAATTATCTCCCCTGAATAATGTCCGAGTGCTATAAAAATTCTTCATGCACATCTGCATATGATGTACTTCCTTCATCTTAAGTTTCAACAAAATCTTTCAAGGGGTTAAGGAGGAGAAGCGCTTACGAGTTATGTGGACAGACGGACAGACAGACAGGGTGTTTCCTATATACACCCCAAACTTTGTTTGCGGGGGTATAATAAAATAATTAATATACATGATATACTGCAATTGTTTGCTATTACATTAATTATATTACATTTGGTGAATTACAGGTACGATGGGCAATGTACCTGTATGTAACAGGGGAGATAATTGGACTTAGACTTTTTAAATACATTATTCAATGGGAGACTTTGTAAGCCCAATTCCTCCTAAACCGCTTTAAAGATTTTGATGAAACTTTCCATGAAGGAAGTACATCATATGAAGATGTGCATGAAGAATTTTTACATACAGGTACATACAGGTACATTGCCCATCGTACCTGAATTAATCACATACATGTACAGGTACGATGGGCAATGTACATGTATGTGATTAATTCGCAAATTTATAGCAATAAAAGCATTTGTTTGTTTGGTCCAAAAGTCAAACTAAGATCATTTTAAGTAAGTTTAAGTAAGAACTATTACCACTGGTCTGAAAATGACCTACTTGTACTAGCGTCCTGTGCTGCTGCAACTGGCTGCTGGCTTGGCAGATCAGAACAAAACTCATTCATCACATACTGCTTAACTGTGTGACCAGAATTCAATTGAAACTTATTCAACATAGTCATCTGGTTCCCAAATATATATTTCATCTGAAGTAATGATGGTTCTACATTATTTGAAGGTGTCAAAGGCACTACTGAAGAATCTAATACTATTTTAGAATATTCAGTGTTTGGTGAAATTGGAATAGATTTCCATCTGTGGCATTCTGAGTTTATCATCGAAACTACCCCAGTTTGAGTTTCTTTTTCACTCAAAGGTTCTATTTTTATGAGATTTGTTTCATTGGCATCTGCATTTTGGATATCTTCTACATAACTTGGTTCTTCTTTAATAGTAACATGTTGTTCTTGTATTGCACTTACACCAGGAATCTGATCCTGCTTAATATAAAACATAAAACATGCACATGCTGTGATAAAACTGAAAAAGCGAATATGTCTGTCGTGTCATGAATGTTCGAAGCAAATTAACATTAATTATGTTAATTATTGAAACATAAATGTAGGTATTTAGCATAACAATGTGGAGGAAGGCACAATCATTACTTGGTTAAAATGACCTTGATCTTTGACCTACTTACCCTAATTTTTCAGTTGTTTTTCTCTCTTAAAAGCTTCAACCAACATGTAAAATGTATTTTAAATGTTATGTAATCCTATCAACATGAGCATGGCGATTAAAATCATGTTCTTCATGTATGAACATGATGAATGAAACAAGAAACTACTGATTTTTTTTTTTCAAATTTCCCTGCTCTCATCATGCTCATGAAAGGCAAAGGATAATATAAAACTATACTTAGCATTATTGGTAATTAGTACATTTTTCCTTTGATGTGTAGTGGCTGATAAAGTCTGTCTCACAAACAGGTGTGTATCACCGAAACTATTGGGTCAGTAGGTTACGTCACAATTAATTACCGATAAAGAGAATATATGACTCTTTGATTTTGAGATCGACTTTATCACTTGTTTTTTGGTTCACCCTTCGGGTTCACCAAAACAAGTGATAAAATCGATCTCAAAATAAAAAAGTCCTATATTATATATAAACAGACATGTATTAAATAACCATGTTATGAATGTCTAGTATAATAATCAAACAATGTTACCCTGAAAGTCATCTGACAAATAGATTTTGATTTTTTGAGTGCCCTCAGCGAGGATCGAACTCACAACATTTGGGACATCTACTGTGTATGCGCCTACATTTGTAGCTAACAGAACCAGAGGTTGAAACTACTACATCGTCCTAGGCTCCTCTAGGACTCAGACTTCTCTCCATAACATTTGAAATGAAGTCCTTATAACCATGTTATGATGTATATTATGTACATTTATAATGTTACTTTTCACACAAAGACATGGACAAAACTTCTCATACTGGTTTATAAATTGAAACACAAAAGAGTAAATTTTTGCATTATACTAGTTTGACATTATCTAACTGTGTGTGTGAGGAATACTGTACAAAACTGGCAAGTCATAAAACAAGAGGCTCCCAGGAGCCTGAATAGCTAACAGGTGGTCTTTAACCCAATTTAGACTTTTGTAAAGCAGTCAAGGGGCTAATTTAAATGAGTGATATTTAAATCACTTATTTAAGTACTATTTTGTTGTTTTCCTATGAAAGCTAGAGTTACCTGTCTTTCAAAATCACTTGTTCGAGTAATACAAAGAATCACTTATTACAGTGATTTTATTAAAATGCTTTTCATTTCAAATGTTAAGGAGAGAAGTCCTAGTCTTATTGTATAATAAAAGATAGAACACATCCCCATCTTGATAATGGAATGACTGGTTTTGACATGACTTGCATTTGAACTGAATTTGAGATATTACCCTTCAAATCACTTGTTTAAGTATCATATTAATTTTTACCATTATAAATCACTTTTTTGATTAATATTTTGTTAGGTAACCCCTAATATCTTTAGCCTTTGCAAACATGATGATTTTGATCGTGAACATGGGTCATTAATAACATAATCTGAAAACTACATGTAAGATATTGAAGTTGATGGGAAAATGATTGCCACAGCTTGGAAAATTCAAAAACTGAAGTAATAGACTGTTTCATTTGGCCTTTCTTTTATGATAACAGGGACTTTTGTAAAGCTCAATGAGCTGAAGGTGAGCTTAAAACTTATATATGAATGCACAATAATAACATTTACATACTTTGTTAGGATTTCCACCACCTCTGTCACTTCCAGTCTGACAATATTTGAAAACTTCTATAAATGTTGGATCTTGTATTGGGCCTGAAGAGGACAGAATTGGAACAGCCAAAGAAGACTCTAGGGGCTCCTCTTCAGATGGGTCATCCACAGTGGACTCATCATGCTCATGATCAAATGAACAATCCACTGAGGACTCTTCCTCATAAACCTCAAGTGACAAAGGTGGTTCAATGTCCATGTGGACTTCTTCAGTAGCACCTTCTGTAACAATACCACTATCATTCCCAGTGGACCAATCATAATCATGGATGATGCCAGAGTCGACTTCCTCACCAGTTTCTGATTTGACAATAGAGAAGAAATCAGGTTCCATGCATGCCATGGTAGTTTTGATTTATTCTTTTCTGCTTCCATCAATGCATGCAGGCTGCCTTACATGAAACTTCATCTTCATTTTAATAATATAGTACTTTGAAGGTGCAAATGGTAGCTTCCATTGGATTTCAAAGCTATGGGGTTTCAATTGGAATATCATATTCATACTGATTTCTCAATTTCAAAACATAAATTTGTCATAGATTTTTATACTGACTATTGTCTTTTGGGCTTAAATTGTTTCATGAACATGATGAAGTCCATGTTAACAGTATTTCCATGATTATGATGATTATTCACAACTCCAATTAAATCTCCTCAACAGGCTGAAAAAGAAAAAAAATCTACCGGTAAGACTTATGTAAGAGACAACAATGCTAGCCTGCTTTATTAACAGTTTAAATGTTATCATACCATAAATGCAATTATGGAAAGCTGGCTTAATTCTTCCAAATTTGACTTGCAAAGTTCATTGTACATGGTTTGAATTAAGGCATGTGTAACGGGGTTGCCCCCCTTCGTAAATTAATTAGTAGATTTAAATAGCCAGCCTTTATCCCTGAACAAGGGAAGTACTTCTTTGGTTCAGAGGTAGAGCGTCTGACTGTAAACCTAGAGGTCCCGGGATCGAATCCCGCTCAGGACATGTCGATTTTGTGAAGTAACTCATGCTCTCCGGTTACATTGGCGCCCAACTAAAAAACCCACGATGGTTAGAACAGGAAAACTAGCCAGGGTTTGTTGTGTTAAGAGTCATACATGAAGGTATGATGACTCTTGAGGAGGGGGAAGTGTAACGGGGTTGCCCCCCTTCGTAAATTAATTAGTAGATTTAAATAGCCAGCCTTTATCCCTGAACAAGGGAAGTACTTCTTTGGTTCAGAGGTAGAGCGTCTGACTGTAAACCTAGAGGTCCCGGGATCGAATCCCGCTCAGGACATGTCGATTTTGTGAAGTAACTCATGCTCTCCGGTTACACATGTATGAAGGGATGATCAGTGTTCTCCCCAGGCCCATATAGCATCTCGGGACCGAGACGCTATCAGATTTTACCGAGATGCTATCGGTCTGTACCGAGACGCTATAAAATTGCTTAAAATTTGTACAATGAAGCCATTCAGAACCATTTGGTAATGACACCTTTACAACCCCAAGCCAATTATCAAATAAATGATTGGTCTGTTGTCAATTAATTGAAAGATATCGATTTTTACAATTTATTAGGCTTGATTACAGGTGATTTGCCGACAGTAGGCACCTGTAGCCAAGTGTTTTATTTTGGTTGGACAACCAATTAGAATTGACCAAAATAAAAACAAACACAAGCCATGTGTTTGATACAAGTGGGTTTTTGAACTTACCTGAAAAAGAAATGAAAAGCAAAACTAAAAGACTGATCAAGATAAAAGAATGATTTTTTTACCTTAATGAATGAATATTTGAATCCTTTTACATCCTTAGGCCAAACAAAAAAGTATTTGTGTTTACTGTCACATGCTGAAAAAAATTAGGGTCGGTAGGTAGGAAATTATTTTTTTTTATTATTTTTTTTTACCTTGAGTCTAAGGGGGCAGCTTTGTGACTTTAACAGTGCTTAATGGAAAATGCTCAAAAAAACTTTAGGGTAGGGGGGTAAAAATTAGGTAGGGTCGGGTGACAGTAAACTCACCTACTTTTTTTTTGGCCTTATTTACGATTATATAGTCCAAAACATTGATTTCACACATTTGATTTGGGCAGTAAATTACATAAACAAAGAAAGACAACTTTTGGGCAAAAGGGAGATAACTTAAAGGCAGTGGCTACTGTGTACAAATAACATGAACCATATATTTTTTTTATGGTACAAGTCAGCAAAACTATTTATTCAGAGCAGATTAGGAATGAAATATATTCATGATATCAATATAAGTTTTATTATTACTACATTGTATTTCAGGTAATTTTCTGTCCCTTTCTCTCCAATTTTAATTTAGGTTGTGAGTCATCACATACATCATAATTTTTATAACTAGACTCATGTCTTTTCCCAAGAAAGAGAATTCAACAATTTATATAGTAATATTTTACAATGTCTTGACTGTTATTTTCCAGTCAATCATACAACTCCCCCTCCTATATAATTTTTAAAAAGTATTTCTCAATCATGTTTTATATTAAAAGGGGGGGTGATACATTTAAAAATTAAACTATAAATAAAACATGAGCCAGATGTCGATTGACGCGATTCGTTTACCTTCAGCTGAATCTTGTTTACGCAAAATGTGATGCTATCCAAAATTTCTGGGGAGAACACTGATGATATCAAATGACCCGTTTACAAATCTAAATGGAAATTGTCAGACATATACTGGTAGTTCTTAGTGATATACATCTATACACATGATATATGTACAATGTATATGAAATAAACAAAACCAATGGATGATTGGCCTGTAAGTTGCACAGGAAAAAGTTAAACCCTGTACGTTCTGGGCCAAATATAGACAGTCAATACTTTTTGACACTTGCATCCTTTGGTGGACTGACAAAAGATACATGTATTTGTCACATGCAACAGATTATAGACTGACAATAAATATTTTGAAAAAAAATATATTAAAGATCTTACATGTATATCTTAGAAGAAGAAAAAAAAACCAGACAAAAATTAGTTTCAATTCCCCCCTTTTGACCTCCTAATTGCTAAAAAAATAAGGTGGGGTCAAGAAGAAATTTAACATCTAGTTTGTATCCAATACATGATAAATATCAACTTGCAAATTTTTTTCTAAATTGGACCATGAATAAATTTCTCAAAGAAAAAAGGAGATCCTTAAAAATCATTTAATTCAATCATTTTTTGGGGGGAAGGAAAGTTATTTTAAAATTTCATAGCAATTAGTCAACCAGAACTAAAGTTATTGTGGAACACAAATAAAAGTATCATTTTTTAGCCCTTTCTGGACCCCAAATTTCTATACGAAAAGACTTAGAGGCAACACATTCAACCCTATTCTTCCTTTTATGGCAAGTATCATTACTGTAAAACATTTGGTTCACCAGAACAAAAGTTATTGTGGAAACAAATATGATAGAAATTAAAAATATTTTAAAGGGACAAAAAATTGCTTGTTCATGCAGTATATTGGTTAAATTTGAGTAAAAAATAATTGATCATTGTGTATAGAAATTTGTAAAGCAATTATTTGCTTTTAACACAAACTTTTAGAAGCAAAATTTGAAAGTCCAAGGGCATTTTGCGTCTAAGCTTGTGCTAAAGTCAAACCCTGTTGTAAAATTACCCCATAATATGCACATCTTCAATACATGTATATCATGTATATCTGTAATCACCCAGTGTAAATTTTCAGACGGATCATCATTCAAGATTCATGAACAAATTGTTTGCTTTTAATATTTCAGTTTTGCCCTAGCATTAAAATTATTTTCATTTTCACATTTTGCCATAATAATCACATTTTTACATCAACATATTTTATGAGTGACAGTAGATTTTTTTTTTTACAATAGGATGAATCATAAAACTGTCAACAAAAGCTGCACATCCATAAATAACCTGTCAAAGTATAAATCCAGTAAAACATACATGTTTTCCTGGGCTTTGAATGCAAAATGCATATTTGACATTTCTCAATGCATTTTTTGCTGCATTGACCTCTAAGAAAATTTTTGACATTTAGATGTTTCTTTGTCCATGTATACTGACTTGAGTTGAGTGAAGTTTCATCTTTCACAGACTAAAAAACAGATCCAATTTGTCAATAATAGCAAAGGGAGATAATAATTTAATGTGTGATCAAGCTTTGTCCAGCTCTAATCTCCCTGGCCCATTTAGCACTTATACAGAACCTATCAGTTTTAGTGTTTGCACTAATTTTTTAATTGTTATTAAATGTACTGACTTTAAATAAAGTTAACTTGAATTGATAAGGCCAAAACAAAATATATGTTTGTTTCCTGCTTCCTACTCTTGAAAATTAGGGTAGGTAGGTACATGTAGGTAGGAAAATTATTTTTTTTTCAAAATTATTTTACATTGAGTCAATGGGGAAGCAATCACAACTTTAACCGTGCTTGTTCCAAAATGCCAATAAAAACTTTAGGGTAGGGCAAAAAAGGGTAAACAGACATAATTATATACTTTTGGCCTAACCAAGGGACTTAAATTAGGTGGTGACTAAAACGAGTAACCCGGGCCCGGGCCCGGGCCAACATCCGCTAACCCAAATATTTCAAAATGCTCTAAAATCTTTATTTCTACATATTTTTTAATGAAATTTGAAAATAATGTGTAAAAGTATAATATCTGATTGCTTATTATCGATTTTCCAAATAAAAATTCGTAAATTTTAATTACGAGGCAATTTCCGATTTTTAGGTGACTAAAATGTGTAACCCAACGAAAAGTTGAAAATTCATATTTTCTCATATAAAACACATTTGAATCTAACAGGAACTTAACAACGATGAAATGATACAAATCAGTGATGGACAAGTACATGTTTTAACTAAATTAACGGTAAAATATTGCTTTTAAAGCGATTTTCTATTTTTTTATCGACCCGGGCCGCCGATTGTCGAAATGGTATGACACGGGTGTTGCTAAAATATGACCAGCGTAACCGATATACATTGATGTATTAACTATCAAAATGGGAGTATATTTTTTGTTATAAAAAGTTTGTAACTGATGGAAACACTTTCAAAATGTTTCTAGATATTTTTATTCATTGAAATATTTCCATAGTATTATAAATCGAATTGTTTTATGTCGGTACTGTCGTACTTCTTTTAGCTCTACCCGGGCCACTGGTCGACGGCCCGGGTTCGTAGAAATGTATGGAAATAGCTTTAAAACGAAAATTCGAATACATTTTAGACCAACTCATGGCCTATTATAACATTTTTATCCATATCTTTAATTATTATCTCCACTTTTCGTATTATAAGTGTTTTGGATGTGCAAATACAGTATTTCCACTTTTCATCGGGTTACACATTTAAGTCACCTAAAAATCGAAAATTGTCTCGAAAATAAATTTTACGAATTTTTATTTGGAAAATCGAAAATAAACAATAAGATATTATACTTTTACACATTATTTCCAATTTTCATCGACAAATATTAGAAAATAAACTTATATGAGCATTTTGAAATTTTTGGGTTAGCATAAGTTGGCCCGGGCCCGGGTTACTCGTTTTAGTCACCACCCTTAAATTATATATAAAAATGGCGGTCAAAATATTTATATTCTTTTTCTTGTTTGCAAGATGTTTAAATCATGTCATACCTTGAGCAAGAAATTAAACGTTTATATATACGTTTGCAAAATAAAAATGCTTAATATCTAATGGAAATCATGGTTAAAAGCTTCTCAATCTTCTATTCTTTCTGACGTATGTAGGGCGACTATCCCCAAAAATCGACTATCCCCAAAATTTTGGGTTTAGTCGCAACAGAAAAATATCATCGACTAACCCCAAAAACAAAACTTGCGCTTATCCCCAAAAAGCAAGACGTTCATTACTAGTAAAATAAATGAGCGCATAATACATGTGTATATCATTTTACGATATTATAAACCGACCTATTAAACCAAGCCATATTTTCTTCTCATTTGAACCTGCTTTGTCGTCTATTTTACTGTTACCCCAAAAAATACGCTAATACTAAATCTGATCTAGTATAAAATTACACAAAGTGGGTACTTAACCTGGGGTACCGACATTCAGGGTAGAGGCCATAGCAAATTCAGTCTTGAAAAATACCTCTTAGCAAGGCTAATTGAAAGGTCATTGTCTAAATGGAGTTTGAATAATCAGATTTTATTCAAATCATTAAGTTAACGTAGTAATCGGTTTCTTTATGTCCATTTACTTTTAACAATCTGTCAGTCTTGGTCTTAACATCTGGCAATATGAGATTATGGATGATTCATATGGATAAGCTGAAGACGTTCATATACATTCAAATTTAATTTATTAAAAGTAAAGAAATATCGGAAATATCTTCAAATCATAATGTATATACTAATCCTTTGATGCGTATATGCACTTTTGCCTATGCGCCTGTGAGAGTGTTTAAGATCGATCCTATAAATTTTCCACATCATAAAATATGTTCTTTGGACTTACAAAGTGAATTGAAGTACATGTACATATTAAGTCCTCAATCTCCACCAATCAGATTCATACAATTATACATTGAATCTAAAACATAGTTTCTTTCTTGACGGCGAAATTAATTGTTCAATCCTTTATAATTACATGTTTGCTTCTTTCTCTTTTTTAATTAATATTTACTTTTTCTCCGCCTATTTTATACAAAATTTGATGAACTCATATTACAAAAGTAGAGGACATATAATGTTCGGGTACGTCTGTTATACTACTATCCCGGATTTGCGCTGAAATCGGAAATTTCCTACTTAGTAGCAGATTGTTTTATTCTACCAACCCGGAAAAAATGAATTCGACTAAGTGGGAAATTACGGTCCGCCTATTTACCGACAAGAACCACCAAGAAAAGCGACTAGAAGCGCCAAGTAGGCGCAAAGAAGCGCAATAAGAATATTTTTGCCTACAAAAAAGATACATGTATGTTATGTCAACAATAAAAAAAGAATCATGTGTGTATGTGAGAGAAAATTTGGTCAGGTCTGGAAGTACATGTAGTAAAAATTCATATTTATCGTTAATCTTTTCATAAATATTTTTTACAATACAATCAATTTATGCAAATAATTAAATAAAAATATTTTAGACATTTGTTTTTATTTTGTCCCTTTTTACTGCTGGATATACATGTAATAATATTTATGACTTTCCGAAACATGGTCTTATCATTCATACTAACAGTTTTATAAATAGAGGGGATGTATATATGTGAATGTACCAAGAAGTCTGAAAATGCTTAAGTGAATAAAAAAAATCATAACAAAACATCTGAAATAATTTTAAAGGTCTTTCAAATACGTCTATTATCATGATCATTTAGCCGACAAAAATCTAGTCAGAGGGTAATTTATAACGAAGAGACTAGAAAACGATGCCAATTATCACAGCAGTAATTTTATTGCAACTTATATCCTCGTGATCATTGATTCCATATATTTATTACATTATTGAATATCATTGTCAGATTTTGTCTTTATGCATGCTTTGAATTTATCCGCCTTGTTGATCAGACAGACTGACATGACTGACAAGTTATTTCTTTTAACAATTTTCATTGCACAGAAAAGGTTGGTGTTGGTTTATTTGATGTAATTTATTATATACATGTATTTCCATCTAGCCACCATTATAAAACAATTTTACTAAAACGCAGTAAAGGTCATCGACAATCCCAAAAACAAAACGTGCGCTTATCACCAAAAGAAGGACATGAAATACCAGTAAACATGTAACAATCTATAAGCCAGGCGAGTTTATCTTCTCAATTACATGTATTGTGTGTATTGCACTAATAAATTTCTGAATTGAATATCAATATCAGCACGAACTGTCATGACTGTATAACATATAAAATAGAGGTTACCGTACCAAAAAAAACCCAAGTTATCAAGAAATTATTTTACAACATTATAGAAAATAAAAACGAAAGGTATAATAATTGTCTTAAATTAATGGATTCAACTAATGTAAATCAGATCAAGTATCGCTAAACTACAACGTTCATAATATTGCATTTGATTCAATTCATATTTCGCTTTTCTTTAATTTTTTTGATTATTTTAATATTTTCCCCCATATTTTAAAATTGCTCATTCCTTTATAGATATATGTTTTGATTTATCTTTTTATATCCAATTTCGCATAGATTTACAAAATTGCAAATGATTATCGCTTTGCCTCCGCTAATATGCTAACACTGTCGAGTATTCAGTTGCATGGTAAATTAAGAAACTGTGACACATTTAATGCTGTCTTAGGAGCCGAGTAACTACAGGAATTTCTCTGACACTTAAATTAATGATGGGCTCTACATTCCAGCAGTAGTATGATACTGGACAATTAGTTACCTAACACATAGGTGTCAAATAGTAAGTAAGATTGCAAAACAATAAACAAAAACTTTGTGGCACTGAATTATGGTCAAGACCGGTTTGTAGGATGTAAAAAAAGTCTGAGAAATCGGAACTAGTATTGGTTTGGCACTTTTATTTGTACATTGATTGCTGAAAATTTCAAATGAATAATTCTCTTGGTAGAATTTCCCAAAATGCCCAAATGACCACCCAAATATAAGGGTATATAAACAGAGATTTGCTCATATTTTCTTCAAAGTTGATAATTCAAAATGAAATTGCTTATGCTTATTGTATTGTGCACTGTGTTATCCTGTCATGCCATTAAAGACCAGAAAGAAAAACAGAAAAAGGAGAGCAAGAAAGATCAAGAAAAGGTAAGAACTCTTATAAGAATATATGTATATTCATTTTTTATCATGCAAATTAAGAAGTATTCAGAGAAGCTCATGTGAATAGTTGTAATGCCAAAATAAACTAAAATACGCAAGAAAATGAAATAAGGAATACATTGATTCATTATTGAATTATTTGTTTTGTAAAATGTGGTTAAATTTTTAAAATTTAAACGAAACATAGTTAAAAAATATATCTGAATAGTTAAAGAGAACTAATTTAGCAAATAAAGGTAAGAACAAAATTACAAGACTTGAAGGATCAATCTTTAAATGTCTAAAGCATAGGATAGCTAAGACGTTGAAGATTGCAATGGTATCGACTTTGTACAGTCATTAAGGAAATGATCGGTTAAATAAATTTTCATACGATCGTTTATTACTGCTAACATATTAAAATTGGGAGACATGAATGGGTTACCAATTCAATATATCTGGTAAATTAGAACTAGTACAACGACAACTTAGGTTTTATTTACTAGTATTTCGTAAGTTAGATTCAGTTGCAATTCAGCATCATACATCTATTCCTAGAATGCCCTCCTCATGCCTTAGTAACAGTCACATAAATTTAAAGACGTGTACATTAAAATAAATACATTGATTAAAAATTGATAAAGCTTATTTGATTATTTTATATGGATTATAGTTTGATTTAATAGAGGTGTGTGGCGACAGAAACTGTGAAATATTCGCCAATCTCAATGAATTATCTCCCGTTGACCACGATCACTCGTTGTATTATAAGGTTCATTGAATTTAAACATTTAAAATTGCTTATTTCGGTTGGTTTTTTTGGGGGGTAATTTGCGATGATCATTTAAATATGTATCTGAACTTTTCGCAAATTTTAATAAAGCCGTCTTTTCACTCGCAGAAAATTAATGTACTTATGTAAAACTTTTAAATAGCCGCCTTTATGCTGTTATGAATTAACAATCCGTATTAATACAAGGTGTCGTTCAGTCGCTTGCAGTTTTGTGTTAATTCAATTACATTTCGCAATAATTGTGGTAATATAGCGATGATTTTTTTTATGTGCATGGAGTTGTTAAAAGATATAACGAAGGATGGGGGTTTAAAGTTCATTTAGAATTAATGATGTTGCACGAAAGTAGATGATACACGAGCTAGACAAAGTTTTTATAAATCTGATTGATCACGTTTTGAAAAATGGCCTCTTATTTCCTTTAAAAGTCTCTTTTTTTAAATGTGGTACAATAAGTAAGAAGCTCTCCTAATAGGTCTTACAAAAAATTGTAAGATATATGTTAAAATTTGCTATAATATGACTCAACGAGAAAATAATGAATTCATTGATTGATTTAAAAAAAAAAAAAATTGTTAAGCTATTGCAATCCTGCCCCGAATTGAAAAGGTGGAAAATTCCAGGGTTTAGAAAAACCTATATTTCGGAGAAAGAAATGCTTCCGGGTCGGCATCCTGAAAAGAAGCTTTAATTTCAAGTATACTTATCCCACAACACATTATAGTTCAAATCTATCAAATGTTTGCACCTTTATATATCAAATTAGCCAAAAGTAATCAATATGACATATCTTCACATATTTTTCATATTTTTTAAGCATTACATGGCAATATTTTTTTACAACAATCATACGCCAGATTTATAACAATACACCTAAAACTATTCAATCCCGAGAATGTCAACCATCGGGCCTTTTGCAAAACGAAGCCAAGACTGGTCCATGAAAAAAATAAAGACCACTGAGATTGTGTAGTTTGGTCCTTGCCCTGTCGGACCCTAGAGTGAGGGGGGTCCACACGCTAGGGGTCTACCATTTGCTAAGGGGGTCCAAAAGTAAGGCGTAACATGTCAGTATAGTAAAGTTTGGTCCCCTTCGAAGCCAAGACTGGTCCATGAAAAAAATAAAGACCACTGAGATTGTGTAGTTTGGTCCTTGCCCTGTCGGACCCTAGAGTGAGGGGGGTCCACACGCTAGGGGTCTACCATTTGCTAAGGGGGTCCAAAAGTAAGGCGTAACATGTCAGTATAGTAAAGTTTGGTCCCCTTCGAAGCCAAGACTGGTCCATGAAAAAAATAAAGACCACTGAGATTGTGTAGTTTGGTCCTTGCCCTGTCGGACCCTAGAGTGAGGGGGGTCCACACGCTAGGGGTCTACCATTTGCTAAGGGGGTCCAAAAGTAAGGCGTAACATGTCAGTATAGTAAAGTTTGGTCCCCTTCGAAGCCAAGACTGGTCCATGAAAAAAATAAAGACCACTGAGATTGTGTAGTTTGGTCCTTGCCCTGTCGGACCCTAGAGTGAGGGGGGTCCACACGCTAGGGGTCTACCATTTGCTAAGGGGGTCCAAAAGTAAGGCGTAACATGTCAGTATAGTAAAGTTTGGTCCCCTTCGAAGCCAAGACTGGTCCATGAAAAAAATAAAGACCACTGAGATTGTGTAGTTTGGTCCTTGCCCTGTCGGACCCTAGAGTGAGGGGGGTCCACACGCTAGGGGTCTACCATTTGCTAAGGGGGTCCAAAAGTAAGGCGTAACATGTCAGTATAGTAAAGTTTGGTCCCCTTCGAAGCCAAGACTGGTCCATGAAAAAAATAAAGACCACTGAGATTGTGTAGTTTGGTCCTTGCCCTGTCGGACCCTAGAGTGAGGGGGGTCCACACGCTAGGGGTCTACCATTTGCTAAGGGGGTCCAAAAGTAAGGCGTAACATGTCAGTATAGTAAAGTTTGGTCCCCTTCGAAGCCAAGACTGGTCCATGAAAAAAATAAAGACCACTGAGATTGTGTAGTTTGGTCCTTGTCCGAGAGGGGTCCAAGAGTAAGGCGTTATGTGTCAGTACAGTAAGGTTTGGCCCCCCTAGAACCAAAGATTGGTCCATGAAAAAAAATAAAAACCACTAAGGTTGTGTAGTTGGGTCCCTGCCCTGTCGCACCGTAGAGTAAGATGGGTCCACCTGCCATGGGTCTATCTTGTCCGAGAGGGGTCCAAGAGTAAGGAGTTATGTGTCAGTACAGTAAGGTTTGGCCCCCCTAGAACCAAAGATTGGTCCATGAAAAAATAAAAGACCACTAAGGTTGTGTAGTTGGGTCCCTGCCCTGTCGCACCCTAGAGTAAGATGGGTCCACCTGCCATGGGTCTATCTTGTCCGAGAGGGGTCCAAGAGTAAGGCGTTATGTGTCAGTACAGTAAGGTTTGGCCCCCCTAGAACCAAAGATTGGTCCATAAAAAAATAAAAAAACACTAAGGTTGTGTAGTTGGGTCCCTGCCCTGTCGCACCCTAGAGTAAGATGGGTCCACCTGCCATGGGTCTATCTTGTCCGAGAGGGGTCCAAGAGTAAGGCGTTATGTGTCAGTACAGTAAGGTTTGGCCCCCCTAGAACCAAAGATTGGTCCACGAAAAAATAAAAGACCACTAAGGTTGTGTAGTTGGGTTCCTGCCCTGTCGCACCCTAGAGTTAGATGGTTCCACCTGCCATGGGTCTTTCTTGTCCGAGAGAGGTCCAAGAGTAAGGCGCTATGTGTCAGTACAGTAAGGTTGGCCCCCCCTAGAACTAAAGATTGGTCCATGAAAAAATAAAAGACCACTAAGGTTGTGTAGTTGGGTTCCTGCCCTGTCGTACCCTAGAGTAAGATGGGTCCACCTGCCATGGGTCTATCTTGTCCGAGAGGGGTCCAAGAGTAAGGCGCTATGTGTCAGTACAGTAAGGTTTGGCCCCCCCTAGAACCAAAGATTGGTCCAAGAGTAAGGCGTTATGTGTCAGAATGTTTAAGAGAGTGACCTCTATATGAAACATATAATGTATTGTCATATGTCTTTATTTCAGAATCAGAAACGGGAAAGATGCCCAGTGTTTACGGAAGAGGAGTATGCTCTTGCATTGAAACTGTTGACAAGATCTCAGACTATACCTGTAGATGCTAGGTCGAAACTGCAAGCCAAGATGTATCAAAAGATAAGCTTGTTTAAGTTACAACAGGCAATTATCCACGATCCATATCTGGGAAGAGAAGAAAGGCGCATACTTATTGGTGGGAAAATATTGCTGCCAAGTAACCAAATTAAAGAGTGCATAAACACTTTTTATAAAAGCAGTAAATGCGATGGTGCTAAAAAACTTTGTCATCTAATCAAGAAGTCGTTTTATGGCATAGGAGAAAAACTTATACAAAAGCAACTAAATGATATGGAAAGTCATCGGACAATCAACCCAAGGTTCGACAATAGAGCTCCCCTAAAGCCAGTTGAAGCATTTAATATCATGGACAGACATCAAATAGATATTGTCGATCTTACTTCGATAGCTGTTACAATCGACGATAGGGAATTTCGTTATGTTTTATCGGTTATCGATGTTTTCAGCAGATTCCTTTGGTTACGGGCAATATCAGACAAAAGTGCAAATACAGTTGCAAATGAATTGTATAATATATATGTCGATTTTGGACCACCAAGAATAATCCAAAGTGATCAAGGGAGCGAGTTCAAAGGGCATGTGAAGGAACTATGCAATCTTCTTGGTACCAAATTGATATACAGTAGGAGTAGTCACCCTCAAAGCCAGGGAAAAGATGAAAGATCCCATCGGACTTGGAAGGCAAAAATTCATCAAGATCTGCTAAAGACACAAAATGAAGGAGTTTGTAATTGGGTGATTTCCTTACCGGCTTTGCAAAGAATCTACAACTAAGGACTACACAGGTCAATAGGAATGTCACCTTATGAATGTATGTTTGGCATACATTCAAATCTTATAAAAAATAGGATCACTGGAAATGGTGGCTGCAATGAAGTTGAAGAAACAGAAGAATCTGAAGTAACCGAGACGGACGATGCAGCTATTATTGAGCAACACCTCAGCATAATAAAAGAGATCCGAACAAAAGCAAAGAAAAAATCGGACGAGGCAAGCAGTAAAATGGTAAAGAGCCGGCTTTCAAAGAATCCACCCAGCAAGTACATTCGTGGGGATAAGGTTTTGATCAAACGTAAAAGGAAAGATAGTCGGGTGTCTCGTGGTGGATCCACCATAACGGCGGATAAAGTTTTCGAGGGAAATGTTTTAGAGAGCAATTTTGAAACTCATATGTACAACGTTGAGTATACCAACGAAAAAGGTAAATCAGCCACTAAATGGATACCTGTTAGTGACATTACATCTAAGGTTCACGCAGAAGAGGCAAAAAAGAAAAAGCTTGTAAGATCAAATTCTGGAAAGGGCGTAAAGATAACTTCTGAGTTAAAAAACAAACAGCCTGAAAGAGGATTATTTGAGAGAAATGCAATAGAAAAATTACAGAACATGATTTTAGAGTCCATTAGAATGTCAAAGACAAATGATGTAAGAAATCAGCAACTGATGCAAAATGCGAAACAAAATGGCCTTGAGCTTCATTCGGACAATATTGGAGATGGCAATTGTATGTTCATGGCTCTATCGCACCAACTGTTGACTCATGGAATCGAAATTGACCATGGTAATTTACGCCAACAATTGGTTGATTATATGAGAGATAATCCCGTACTAAGATCTATGGATGGTTCTATAAACTTGTCTGATTTTATTTATGGCTATGAGAACATCGACGATTATCTTAATCAAATGCTTCTTGACAGAACTTGGGGTGACAATCTTGTTCTAATTGCGGCAGCTAATGTTTTTAATGCGAGAATTGTCATTGTTTCTAGCCTACCAAACGCGGACAATATTGTAATTGAACCTTCAAACAGACAAGCCGGCATTGAATTGTATCTTGGTCATTTGCATGAGTTACATTATGTAAGCCTCATGCAAATGGAAACAGAATGTAATGATTACTTGTGTGATGAATACTTGTGTGATGCCTGCGGAAAAACTACAAACAGAACAAAGGGTCATAACTGTGTTACCATGAATACCAACTCAATCAACACAATGTCATCATTTCCATTGACAGACGAAGAAGTTGAATTTTTCAAACACCGTATTGTATCTATGATATCAGATCTTCAAAAAGAAGCAGAATCAAACGAAAGCCAGGGGGATATTGTACCGCTTGCAAAAGACCACATTTCATTGGTGTTCGTTACACTTTTAAATGAAATGGGTTTTACTTTCGAGGAAACCATTATCGATTGCGAATATTTCTTCAAGGTGCCAGGTACCATAATGGACATGTTTCTGGAATTTCGAAAGAAACTTGTCGATATATGTGGAATGTTGACTTTAATTGTCTTGACAGAAAGAGTAAAGCAATGGTTGCGGGAAGTTGAGGGATTCAATGAAGAGATTCAGCAAGTGTGGTTTCCGCTGATGTATTTGATAACTAGGCGGGCGAAAGACTGTCTTTCTGAATGGTTAGATAGAAATGGATCCCATTTTGGAGTAGAAAGGGTACAAGAAGTTGAAAATGAAGATTAGACTTATGAATTGGTATTTAGAAATGTAAAAATTCGAAGTTTAACCGTTGTTGCAAGCTAATGTTTTTTCGATGTGTATGTTATTTGGTGTTAATTGCTTGATACAATACACTTGTATTTGCTCGTTTTATTTGTCTTTAATAATTAGATCAAAGTTATTAACTATAGAACCACTAGCACATCTAGCATATAAACGGGGAAAATGGATGTAGAACCAGAAACTTATCTGGAGGTCCAAAAGTATAAAAATGTACTTTGATTATTATGAGAAAAGTGTACTTGGTATGAAAGTTATGCTCTTCTATACTAAATTTTTTTGGCGGTATATGTTGTTCTGTTTTATTCACATATTTGTTTAGGGGTTGCAAATATTTGCACAGGAAATTTCATTGCTAAACTTAGAAATAATCAAAGAGGCACCTTATGGGCAATCAAGTATCTAAAGTCCGAACGGGCAAAGACAAAACCAGTAAAGATGAACGAAAGCAACACGAAGAAACAGAACAGACAACACAAAACACAAAAATGCCACAAAAACTGAACAGAAATCAACAATAAATGCGACTTCAAGTCAAGTAGTTCCTGCTTGCTATTAGGTTACCTGTCGCACTGCCAAAATTTAGGCTAATATGCAATATAAATTGATAAATTATTATACTTCATAAGGTTTTTTCCTAACAAATTTTAATTGAATAATTCGATCTATCATGACATTTTTCAAAAACAAAAGCCATGGGGGTAAATTATCATCCCAACGGGTGACTTCTTTTTATATATCACCCTCGCGGGTGATATCTTTTTATCTATCGCCCTCTGGTGCGCCGAGCTCGTTCACAGCCTCCATTTGTCATTCTCAATCAGTTGTAATAGGCAGAGGCACCAAAGGGGCATTCGAGTGTCAAAAGTCCGAAAAGGCAACGACAAAACCGGTAAACATGAACAAGAACAGCACAAGGAAACACAAAACATAAAAACAACCGAACAGAAATCAACAACGCGAACTCAAGTCGTAACAAGAGTGAACTCGGGTGCTCCGGAAGAGTAAGCGGTTCCTGCCTGCTATAGCACACCCGCCGCGCTGCCAATTTCCAATTCAGTGTGTCAAATCCGGTAAAGGAAGACAAAACAAAACCCTATAACAAACCGACATCTGCACTCATCTGAGAGATAGAAATCCCATATTTATCTATGAGTACATGGTGTCTACCGTAAAATTTCTTGAGTGAAGACAGCAACCGAGGAGCAACATAACCCTGTGTTAGCAATTTCTGTGTCAAACGTGACGCTCTGCCAAGGAAATCGATGTAACTCCCACAAGCTCTGGAGTAACGAATCAATTGTGATACGTAAACTCCATAAGCTGGAGCGGACGGAATGTTGCTACACACGAAGGGAAAGTTGACGATTGGGAAGTTGAAGTCATCACGTTTGTCATAGAGCTTTGTTGATAGTTTTCCTTGAGAGTCTATTTCGAGATGTAGATCTAAATATGAAGCAGACTTCCTAGAATCCGTTGTGTCCTTTATCTCAAGTTCCGGGGGATATATGAGATGGAGAAAGTCACCAAATCGAGAATTGTTCAGTGAAAGGACATCATCAATATAACGGAACGTGAGGTTAAAAGAGAGAGCTAGTCTACGATCTCTTTTGTCTAGAAGAGATTGTAAGAAGTCTGCTTCATATGAATGAAGAAACAAATCAGCGAGCAAAGGTGCACAATTGGTGCCCATTGGAATCCCTATTGTTTGCTGAAAAACACGTCCACCAAACTGAACAAATATGTTGTCTATAAGAAAGTTGAGCATGTCGATTATTTGATCTTCTGTAAATTTGTTCTTACTTTTAGACTCATTGATGGCGAAGTAAGTCTTATTAAATTGATAGTATTTAGATTCAACAATTTTTCGTGTACTACTAACAAAAATAACCGCCTGAACAAATAAAAAAAGTGATTTCATAAGTTATTTCACAAAGCAACATTTAATTTCAGTTTAAGGAAAACAAATAAAAAGAAAATTGAAATCCGTGCATAAACGTACTTAAATGATTCAGTATAATAAATTATATAACCTATTGCTGAGATGGTGATAGAGTAGATTGCTACCCTTCTAAAAGACACTGTCAACCTCGGCTGTGCCTCAGTTGACGGGGTATCAATCTACTCTATCACCCTCTTAGCTATAATAGTTTATGATGTTGATATGTGACGTGTTGTTATTTCTATGAGATTTTTTACAACAATCGTAAAAGAATGTTTTCACCCATTAAAAAGGTCAGTAAGCATCTAAAACCTAAAAAAAAAAGCACACATAACACCACAAATAAACCGAATACAACTTACCGGCTATCAACAGCACATTCATTTGGAAACGAGAGTGTTCTCATGTGATCCGAAATGGTAAACAGTTCCTGCTTATTGGAAGCGCTTTTTTTATGATTTGTCCCTTCTATTGAGAATTGAGGAACTGCGTTACCTGCTTTAATGTCAAGCTCAAGTAGCTATTCAAGTCGTTTTTAGTTTTAAGGTGTCATGTGATCCGTTCTAGAGGTTATGAAATAGCTTTGTTCATGTTTTGTGCAGGTTTGGTGCCAGGAAAATGATTGTAACAAGTCAGGACCATTGCTTCATTTCATTAAGCTTTACATAAGTATCAATTTGGTAAATGTTGTTACAAAACAGGGATTGTGGTCCTATGAAATTCTAAAATACTAGTACCTCTTTTTCTTGTCTCCTGCTAAAGCGTAAAAGCTTTTGTAGAGAAAAGCTGATTCTGCCTTAAACACTCTTCTTTGGACCGAAGTTGAGAGATACATGTAACCTCTTAAAAGCTAGGTCAACATTTTGCTTATAGAATGAATATTGTTACAGACAGAAAGGCTGTTGCTAGATAAGTCTATTTTTGGTGATTTAATTGGTCCCTTTATGGATTGATGTTTCTGAAGAAGTAGAAAATCATTCTATTTATTGATAAATTAAAATGAACCCTTATAGGCGTCACTCTCATGTGTTGTCCTAAAAAGTTGTTGTTGCCTTTCATCAAATTTTGCCATTCGTGCAATTTAAGTGATAAGGCTACTGCATCACATCATATGTCTAGGTTATTTTTGAACAAAAGATAGCCGCCATTCTCAAACCCCCAACAAATCTATGTCTGTCAAAACTTATCTCGATATTTCTTATTACAACTTCTATAATATTTTATTGATACTTTCCATAATATACTGAGTAAAGTAACATTGTGTTGACTATTCACAGGCTCTTGAATGCGCACAAAAGTATCAGCATTTGATATACCGTATGATACACTGAAAAAATTCTTTTTCATTGGTCAAAAAGCGCAATTTCTATACCGCACTCAAATTTGTAGCATACAATTGGTTACATTAAAATTGCTTCTCTTACTCTGTTGAGAAATAGCCCAGCTACTCGGGACCGGTACATCAACACCAAATCGAAATCTAATAGACAACGCCCAAACAAGTACTTCCCTAGCACAGCTGCCTTTGGCCTCCATTACATTTCCGGTCCGAAAACGTATAATGAGTCATCATGCACTGAATTAATGAGGGGGTTAGGACCTTTTTCGGGACACCGGGATTGGCCATATTTAAGCTCGGGATTCCGGGATTTGGACAATTTAAGTTCGGGATTCCGGGATAAAATTATATCATCTTTACCGAGCTTCGGGATTTTCTCATTTTTAAGTCGGGATGACGGGATTTTGTAAAAATTAGTTCGGGACTCCGGGATCAGACCCCCTCCTACCCCCCCCCCCCCCTCATTAATGATGGACGGAAATCTGTTGCCGCATTATCCTGTGTTTGTGCTCTTGTGTTGAAAAGTAAACCAAAGCCGAAAGTCGTCTAAATAAAATTTGATTTATCTTTTTCTAAATAGTTAGGGGGTTCCCGAGGGGGGGGGGGGGGCAGGGAGGGTTTTTCTCCCATGCTTCGTCCACTCAAGATAAATATCCATTACAGACATTCAATTTGTATGCTCGAATTATCATGTTTCAAAACGATGAAATATTTTTTGGGGATAAGCGCAGGTATTTTTTGGGGATTATCGATGATATTTTTCTGATGCGACTAACCCCAAAAATTTTGGGGATAGTCGTTTTTTGGGGATAGTCGCCCTACAGACGTATTTTTGCAAGTTCTTTTCATGAAGGGGGATTCCT
This sequence comes from Arcuatula senhousia, assembly GCA_963971305.1. NCBI lineage: Eukaryota > Metazoa > Mollusca > Bivalvia > Mytilida > Mytilidae > Arcuatula > Arcuatula senhousia. Next base: position 15,658,855 of record OZ020309.1, on the reverse strand, counting down.
GTCTTGGGGATAGAAATATAAGTTACAACAAAGCTCTATTCGTCACTCTTTAAGCTCGTCCCAATTTCCATGTGTTAAAACTTATTCACTAAAAATATTTATTTATAGCAAAACAAACACATAACCCATAACATTAAACACATTAAGACATTAAATGCATTACATTTTTAGAAGGCAACCCGAATAGACATGATTTGGTTACATCATAAACATTGCAGTCTGACAGTACACCCTTAAACTGATTCTCATCTAAATTTAAAAATTCTCATATGCAGCTTCCCATTTATTTTTTGAAAAAAATTGAAATGTTATCGGATTGTTTGGAAAAATGATTAAAAAATGCTATGTTGGAATATTTTGCTATTTTTTGTTCAGTGTGGGCTTTTTATTGTCCCAATTGGCGCCTTTGTTGCATTATCCTATACGATCTAAGGAAACTGTGTATGTAGTAACAGTCAATTTTATAACCCTCCAAAATCATGATGGAAACAATTCATAATTCTATCCATTGTTGGCATATTTGTAAAAAATGTATGTCTATTCATTTCTAATTTCCCCACAGTGCATACTGTTCTTATTATTTCTTTTATCCTACTATATTTATGCTGTCCGACTTTTATATGACTAAAAATGTATTTTACAGGTCAGTATGCTGGCATACAGACCTGGTGTATGCCAATGTGATTTACTGCCTTACTTTCTTTACAAAGCAGGTTGGTATGCTAGCATACAGACCTGCTGTATCCCAATTTGATTTACGACCTTACTTTTTTTACAAAGCAGGTTGGTATGCTAGCATACAGACCTGTTGTATCCCAATTTGATTTACTGCCTTACTTTTTTTACAAAGCAGGTTGGTATGCTAGCATACAGACCTGTTGTATCCCAATTTGATTTACTGTCTTACTTTCTTTACGAAGCAGGTCGGTATGCTAGCATACAGACCTGCTGTATGCCAATTTGATTTACTGCCTTACTTTCTTTACGAAGCAGGTCGGTATGCTAGCATACAGACCTGCTGTACGCCAATTTGATTTACTGCCTTACTCTCTTTACGAAGCAGGTCCGTATGCTAGCATACGGACCTGCTGTATGCCAATTTGATTTACTGCCTTACTCTCTTTACGAAGCAGGTCGGTATGCTAGCATACGGACCTGCTGTATGCCAAATTGATTTAACGCCTTACTTTCTTTACGAAGCAGGTCGGTATGCTAGCATACGGACCTGCTGTATGCCAAATTGATTTAACGCCTTACTTTCTTTACGAAGCAGGTCGGTATGCTAGTAAACGGACCTGCTGTATGACAATTTGATTTACTGCCTTACTTTATTTACAAAGCAGGTTGGTATGCTAGCATATGGACCTGCATGCCAATTTGATTTACTGCCTTACTTTATTTATAAAGCATGTTGGTATGCTAGCATACAGACTTGCTGTATGCTTACCGGTATTTTTTTTACTGCGATTCTTTTTTTTACACAGCAGCAACTTTCATCATGTGCATCATGCAGGGAACCTTCTGTATAATAATTTGGGTAATTGCCTTACAAAACAGGCTGGTATATAAATGCTGATATTTATCTTTACTTTCCTGTCAAGTTGCTCAAAACCATATGATGATTTGACATATATAACATCCATTGACAAATTTCAGAGGAGTATTTTCCACTGATATAAACAGATGGACAGACAGGACAATACTATCATCTCCCCAATTATGGGAGACACTGATGCATGTGTGAAGCACAATTTTTAATACTTTTTGGTTTGAACGATGAGTATAACACAAACTGCTCCTTTTGTTTCTCTAGTCTCAGTTTCATTTACATAATTCTTTGTAATCTTATTGATATCCTGAGCTGGATCACATAGAAGAGAGCATAAAAGTGATCAATGTGTAAATGTTGACCTTTCATACTACATTTGGAGATTGAAGATCTAAAATATTGCAAGAGAAATATGATTCAACATCTAACAGCTTTGGCAATTGATGAAACAGTCATCAGTGGTAGCCATGTGAAATTCATTATTTTAAATAAGAGGTGTTTATATGTCCAAAACTCAAGAGTCAAACAAAGGGTAAATCGCCTTCCCCTAATTACAGATCCAGAAAGAAAAACATGAATGTCTATTTGGTAACACAGAACCTTTGTACCTTGTAAATCTCCATTTTGAAGGAAGTAGAAATATGAACATGATGAAAATTCAAATTTTAATAACCTTTCACAGCCAAACATACTATATTTAATTTCTAACATTCAAACATTCTGTATTTATATCTATAGACAAACTTTATAAAATATTTTCTTATAATTATCACAGTCAACTATGTTCTAATTATTAATCATAGCAAAACATTTATTCAAATTATCACAGTCAAACAAACTACATGTATATTCAAATTATCACAATCAAACAAACTATATATTATCATTATCACAGTCACAAAATTATATTCAAATTATCATGTTCAAATACATGTAAACTATATATTCAAATTATCACATTTAAATAAACTATACTCAAAATTATCACATTTAAATAAACTATAATCATAGCAAAACATTTATTCAAATTATCACAGTCAAACAAACTATATTCAAATTATCACAATCAAACAAACTATATATTATCATTATCACAGTCACAAAATTATATTCAAATTATCATGTTCAAATACATGTAAACTATATATTCAAATTATCACATTTAAATAAACTATACTCAAAATTATCACATTTAAATAAACTATACTCAAAATTATCACATTTAAATAAACTATAATCAAAATCATCACAGTCAAACACACTTTATTCCAATTATCACAGTCAAACACACTATATTCCAATTATCACAGTTAAACACACTATGTTCCAATTAGCAATTAAATTATAATTATCACAGTCAAACTACATGTATATTCAAATTATCACAGTAAAACAAACTTTTTCAAATTATCACAGTCAAACAAACTGTATTCATATTATTCACAGTCATGTGAATGTATATTCAAATTTTGACAGTAAAACAAATTAATTGCATCATATCACAGTCATTTGTTAACACATAGCAAAATATGATGGGGTTGCAAATGTACTTAGCTACTACTGAGGATTATGCATACCAGGTTTATTTAACCTTGGACATATAGTTCTTGAGATATGGACTTGCTCGCAAAACTTTAACATTGCTATAATAATGAAAATTGTCAAAGTCACTCAACCAGAATCTCAAGGTCAAGGTCAAAAGATGGGGATGCAAATGTACTTAGCTATTACTGATGCATAGGCATTCCAAGTTTCATTAACATAGGACTTATAGTTCTTGAGATATGGCTTTGCTCGCAAGTCTTTAACATTGCTATTAAATGTAAATTTTCAAAGTCGTTCATCCGAATACTCAAGGTCAAGGTCAAAAGATGGGGATGCAAATGTACTAAACTGCTACTGGGGCATATGCATACCAACCTAGTTTCATTAACCTAGGACTTATAGTTCTTGAGATATCTGGAGGTGCTCATAAAACCTAAACAAAAAAAGTTAACGCCGCCGCCATAGGTAAATTATACATTAAAAAAAAAAACACTTAGATGAAAAAAAAATTGTATAATATGTCCAATCAAAAAGGTGGTATGATCAACAAAATATGCATTTATACTCTGTATTCAAATTGGGTTGCTCTTCTTCCACTTTTAGTTGTTACAGGTACAGTTTGGGCATAACACTGATCTGCAAGATAATTGAAAGTGTTTGCTTGAATCATTATAATTTTCAAAAGTAGTCAATTTCCTGTGATATTTAACATGCATAGAATTAAAAAAACAATATGTTAACATATTATATAATTGTACAAACTATGATCTAAAATGCTATTTATTTCATTTTCATGAAGTTGATGAGGCAGACATGATTTAATGATAATTTTTGCTTGCTCATACTCTAGTATGGGGGGTGGCAATGGGTTTTACTGTTAGTTGTTAATGGCCAAGTATACTCTCTTTTAACTGTTATTGACCATTTAAGCAAGCTGTAACAGGTTTTGAACATACATACATGTATTATATATGTTGTTTGTTATTACCAATTTTGAGTTATCTGTTATTGACAAAATGAATTAACTGTTAAGCTGTTATGAAGACCCCCCTTATACTCCATCTAATGTGTTTCAAGTTTTATGAAAAAAATATTATACTTCCTTAATGGAAAATACAATCTGTAGGTCACCCTAAATAATAAAACTCTGTTGTTTTTTTTTTACATGTCATCAGCAATGAAATAATGAGACAAAATTAATTTTATAATAGTTTTGTTTAAATTAACTGATGTATAAGTGGTTGTTCAATTTCTCAAGTCTGTACTATGTTTTATCTATTTACCTGATGTCATAGGAATGTCTTCAGAAATTCTTTCTGATATCTTTTGTCTTTTTGATGGTGGGATATACTTTCCAGAATAAACCTAAAATACAGCAAAATAGTCAAATAATTTCCATTTGGTTTTTATCATACTTAGATTTTATGTGGTTTTGAAATTGCTGAAATATAAATATTAAAACAGCTCACGCTAGACTAAATATTAGGAATGTTACTCCACTAATTTTAATAATAAATTTCTTTAGTAGATTGTTATGTGTTTTACAATTAAACTAGTATGCTGCTATTTGAAATTTATAAATAGTTTTCATATTTTTTTAAGTATTTTAATAAACCACTAAAATATTTTTTTTAAATTCTAGAAATTGGCATTTTAGCAATATGATACCTATTTTTCAACAATTATATAGGTTCCAAATTGCTTTTTTCATCTTTTAGATCATGAACATTTTTTTTTACTTTGGATAAAAGATTAGCAACATATTGATGATAAGAAAGGCATATTTCATATAAATATTTGCCTTCTAGTACAACACATGCATACTTAAAATTAAAGTTATGTCTCACTTAAACAAGGAAGGGCAATTACAATAATTAGTTGATTACTTTGATAAACAAGAAAGGGCAGTTACAAAATAATTGAGGGGGCAGACAGGGGGGTACAGAGGTTGAGGAGGCGGGTAGCGGATGTAAAAGGCTTGAGAAATGGGGGTAGAGGGGGCAGGGAGTACAGGGGAAGACAAGGGAGACAGGGGTTGAGGTGGCAGGAAGTGGGGGTGGAATGGGCGGGGAACTGAGGTGGAGGGGGCGAAGAGAGCCCCCCTGTCCACCCCCCATAATTAGTTGCCACTTTTGAAGGGTAATAACTCAAAATGAAATGGTACTGTAAGGTTTTCAGTAACATTTTGTGAATATGTTGTTTTAAACTATATATGCAATTTAAGATGCACTAACAATCTATTGTTGCTTTAATGTATTAGTGTAAAATAACCTACCACATTTACACGTTCCTGTTGGTTTCTTAAATTAACAAGTTCATCTGATAACTCAGCATCCTGCTCATCTGTCAATTGCTTAAGGGCATTTAATGGAAACTCTGGCAACTGTGAAAGACAAGATTTAAAGATATATATTAATATATCATAAAGGAGGACAATACTTCGGTGCAAGAGGGAAAAAATGTTTATTGATCTGATTCTTAAAGTTACAGTCCTGAAGACAATGAAGTGTTGAACAAAACAGTGCAAATGAGAGATATACAATTGAATATTTGTATGGACAACAGACATAAATTCATGGATTCTTTTATTTTTAGGGTATTAATTTTCTTGGTTTCCTGAAATAACATTTCTCCATTTTTTTTATATTGTGGTTATAAACATGATAACAAGTTGCTGTATCAAGCCCATATATATTATTTATATTTGTTGAGCACTAATTCGGTGGTTAAATGTAGCCAATAAACACCAAACAAGAGGTTCCAGAGGAGTCTGAATCACTCACCTGGTCCCAAATTATTTAACAATAGCATAAGAGATAAGAAATCCCCTTTAAGGGGTCATCTGACAACTATATGACCTAATTTAAAATTTTGTATAGCCTATTGAGCTGATCATATAAGCAAGCAACAGCTTTTCTCTATCTGCAATACTTTTCATTCTATAAGCCAAAAACATGAAAAAAAAAACACAATAGTTGGCCTTTGAAGGGCCATAACCCAGACAAGGGGTCATCTGACGGCTAATGGAAGTTAAATGAAATTTTGTAGAGCTTTTAATGCTGAAAAAGACGCGTGGCCTCAGATTTCAAATATCTCTTACAGTTTTTGAAATATAAGACAAAAACTGAACTCAGACCCCCCTGTTCTATTTTTAGCAATGGGGCCATGTTTTCTGTCGAAACCTAAATCTGGACATCAGTTCTGTGGAGGTTACCCTAATTAGAGCTAAATTACCACCAGATTAAATTTGGTTTGAATCCGTGCAGCCGGTTCAGAAAAGAAGAAGTTTGAAGAAAAGTTAAGACGATGACGGACAATAAAGACGTCTACGGGCACCTAGTGATGGTTGATACCCCATGAAACCACAGTAGATAATTTCAAAACATTTTATGTCCCATCAATATTGTGAATATCCTAGATACATGTATAGGTATTTGTATTTCCAACACTGCGAGAAGGTTAGCACTGATGGTGCATTGAGTTTTGATTCCCCGAGGTTAGCCTGCTCCGGCGCCAACACTTTAGTGTTGGAGAAAGCATCAAGGCTTTAAATTATTCTTTATATTTCAAAATTGTCTAAACCCTAAGGTTCTTCCTACATACCCCAGACATAGGTTGATCATCTTAGTAATAATTTGGTTCCCCAGTTTGGTATTTTTGGTTTTACTCTTATATGCATGCTCTTCATAATCATATAGTGTTTGGCATTTTCAATATTTTTGGTAGAGCGTCTCTGATGAGTCTTGAATAGATGAAACGTGCGTCAGGCGTAGCAAAATTTAGTTTAGTGTCTGGAACTTTTTTGTCATATCTATCTAATCACATTTATGTTGTTAACAGTTTACCTCTTCAATATGACTGTTAAACTTGTGGATATCTGTGTCATTCCACCATTCTTTCTCTTCTTCTGTCAGGAGCCCACTTGCAATTAGTTTTTTTCCCGTGTGCTGAATTTGTTTCAGTAACTCATCTGTCCATGTGGGAAGAACAATACCTGGGTTCCCTTCTGGTGGTGCTTGCTATTTAAAAAAACAATTTAATTCATATCATGGAATTTTAAATAAAAAAGTTTTTTATTTAAAAAAAATCCTTATTTCTGTATATGACATTAAGGTTTTCATTTTTAATTGTTCCAATTTCTATGTATAAATGCTATAGTAATATGTATGAATGATTATTGTTTCCTGGAAAAAAAAAATGTTTAAACTAAAGGTTTTCATTTGAAAAATTACAACATTTGATGAGTAATATCAAATTCATCACAAAATTTTCAATTCATAGTTCAGAGTTGTAGAACCATACTATTAAAAAAGATAGAATATGGAATATATGTCAAAAAGACAAGATCCACAATATAGGATAATCAAAAGTTATATTTCACTGTGTGTGAAGCGCTTTTCTGGATTAACCTTCATCAGACACTCTAGATGCCGAAAATTAGGAAGACAAGTCATAATTTTCAATTATATTATGAGCCAATACTATTGTGTTACATGACACGAGTATCTTTTTTGTATATTTAGAACATCAACAACTTGCTTTGATTAAATATCGTATATCTATATTTAAAGGCATGTTAAATACTTCAACCTCATTAGATATGATGAGTTGCTTAAATAAGTCTATCTTAAAATTCTACAATACCTTGAATATTTCAATTCCATCTTTATCATTTTCTAACATGAATGTCGTTTCATCTTCCCTGTCTGGTAGCCATTTACATCTGGTCCATTTTTTATAGTGCCATACTATTTTGCCTATAAATTCAAGATGATGAGTAAATAAGTTAATGTAGTTAAATACACGATCGTTAAATTAGGCCCTTATCACAAAACAGATTAATGCTTTTCAATACTAATCTGACCATTAATTTTCATAAGGACAAGTAACAAATACAGAATTTGCATGATTTTCAAGCACTGCACCATGTCTAAGTTCAGAAAAAGTTTTAGTCCAGCGGGTTACTTTAAATGATCAATTACCATTATTACAAAATCATTATCTGATTGATAAAAGTACTAAAACTTGATAAAAAATGTTAACCTTCTATCATTTTTTTGTAATTCATGTTCATTAAAACACTTTTTAAAAGATGCATCTACTAAGAATGTCCTAGGGATTTTATTTTTATAAACTAAATCTTTAAAACTACCTCTATTATTCTCATGTATGTGTATGTGAAAACAATCATTAAAACTATGGCTTCCAGCCATACAAGGTTCTAACCAAGTCTTCACATTCCATATTGTTCCGATGTTTCTTGCTTCTTTGATAAATGCAACTTTTTTTATTTGTTCAAGAAGATCTGTAAAGAGAATCCAAAAAATCTTTCAAATGATTCATTTATAATCAATTTTCAAGACAACCCCAGACCATTGGTTCTCCTGGCTACTTGTGGAGTAGTTCATTACAGTCCGTGGCAAATTAGACAGACATTATTAGTTACAGAGGCAGTAAATGACCTAGTATAGAAAATACAGTCAGTACAATTTATATGGGGGTGAGCGCTATTTAGTATACTAGGTCAGTTACTGCCTCTGTAACAAATATATCCTACTGACAGTGTTTACCATTTAGATTCATAAAAATATCTGTAAAATCAAGCCACTTTTTTGTTCTATCAATAATGTAAAAATTCTACTGACCCTGTATAAAACTTACTTTCCCCGTATAGAATATATTAGTCTTCATGTGACATCAAATAACCAATCACTAAGGCCATTTCTTATTGGAGGTAGGATAGATATACAAACAATGTTAATTAAAACCAAACATTCCTTTCTTCAAAATGTGTATATATATACTTTTACTGTATTACATATGAAATAGGTTAAACTTGAGGGTCAAATTACCTTTAAATGTTATTATGTCTACTTTCAGTACTTCTGCAATACTGTGGAACATTGCATCAACATCCTAATAATATAAAATATCAATAATACACAACATTAATAATTTTTAGCCTTCTAAAGAAATGTTATGTAAAAAATCTTCTGCATCTTAATTTATTGATTCGTAAGAGTGTAATCAGAGATGTTAGGCGTCTGTAGCATTAGAAACAATCACCCAAATTGTTTTGAATCACAATAGTAAGTAAAATTCTTTATTTATAGAGGGTTACACAGAAAAACCCATAGAAATTGCAACAATATTACAATGTTGTTACAGTATTACAATAGAGAAATTCATGAAATGATCATCTCAGTACAACAGTCAATAATTTATCTAATTGTGCCTATTTGTCTTGTGACTATCAACTATGAATTATGCATGTATTTTAAATGATCAAAGTATCAGATAAAGCCTAGCTTTTATCCTGCAATGAGGTAATTTTTTGACCAAATAAAGGGGGTTGGATAGAGCACAATGTTAATTTGGACACTGACCTAATAAAGGTTTTGGTTCCCTATTCCACAGTCTCAATGCACAATTTAACTGCTTACTGGTTCCCTAAGTTAATTCAAAAGGCAACGTATTCTGTCAAATTTGTCTCGCTAAAATTCAGTGATTTTAGCTTAACACATAAATGGAAACCATTTCTTTAATGATTACAGAAAAAACAAAATATATAAATCATTGCCCTTAAATATAGAATGTGTTTGGACTCGCCACAAAACAGGCCAGAAATGATTCGTAAACCTCACATTTTTTCCTGATTCTATGACTCCCCCATATAAATTCTTTACATGTACATGTATTTTAGGGCAATGACTATATTTTGTACATTCATGATTGTATCTCATCAGTCATGATTAACATTTAGTAATAAGCAAAAAAAATCAAAACTTACCTCATGGGTATGGCCAACTGGGAGCATATGAAGGAATACCTGAAATAATAAAAGACATTTTCAAAGAAACAAATGTAGTTTGTCAGGAAAGACAAAACTGAAAAAAAACTAAATGAATTTGATTTTATAACTCACTCCACCGGCATCTGAAATTTATTGCATTTCAAAATCATATATGGTATCATATTTAAATCAATTAAAGTAAATTCGCTGTCCAATTGTAAAGTTACAAATACAAAAATGCCATCTTTCATCAAAACCTTTACTCCAACTTGCCAGACAATAATGTTTTCCACTCTGTGTTCCCTGATGCAGCAAAATGTCAAAACCCATCTATTCTCATAGATGGGGTGTCTAAAAAGTTATCCATAGAATTTTCATAAATTTTGACCACAGTTAGTCCTAGACTGGTACTTTAAATCTCAATAATAAAATAAAAACTTCACTACGAGAATTTTTGTAGAACAGGCTTATATACATGTATTTAGATGCGAAAGAGTTTATGGCCTTAAGTAGTACCAGTTATTCATCGCTTTAACCTATTTGTATAGAGTGAAAAAAATATGCTTTAATTAAATGTTAACAACTTTAAAGTTTGAATAAGGTGAGCGATTCAGGCTCCTTGGGGGCATCTTGTTATAACTTATAGGTCTTAATATTTTTAAATTTTTTTACAGACAACAACATTATTAAAGAAAATCCCTCCTATCATAGGAAGCATAGATGCTTACAAACCAGACAAAGAAAGGCAAATAAAGGATAAAATGGTTGAAGGTAAACTTGGTGCAGTTGAGATTAAATTGACATTTGTTCTAAAAATAGCTCAAAAATGGTGCTAGATATCAAAACTTTACAAAATATTTCAAAATTTTTAAATTTCATATATGCATGGTTATTATGAGCATAATTAGGATAAGGAGAAGTCTGTAACTTCTTCTTGTCAAAAATCCTAAATTAAGCCCTCTTATACATATACTCTTACTAGACCTAGTAACTAGCTTCAATAATAATGTTTATTAATTTTACAGGAATATTCACAGTAAAAATTGAGAATATTGCTGAATGTCCAGAGGAAATTAGATTAAGGGATATTGATGAAGCATTTGTGGAACAGGTATAATGATTGTTACAATCTTAATAATTACATTGATCTTAATAATTACAATCTTAATGTATTTTATTGTTCTTAATAGAATAAGAATGGATCACTGAAAATTTGTTCTGAAGAAGTGTGTCAGTCAGTAATAACTTGCAATTTTCTCTTAAAAAAAATCCTGTAATTAAATATCATTACATTTGTATTTTTTTATCCCAATGCTTTAGAGAGGGCCGGGGCTACATTGTATTTAATCATGATAAATACATGTAACTGTGAAAAATTTTATTGACCTGCTGCAATGCGGTTTTAAGTTATATTATCTGGAAACTTTCAGGGGACAGATGGACGGACACCGAACCAAACCGTCAGGGCATAACATAATATATCTCGCCACTTTGTGTGGCGAGGTATAAATGATTATATCTTCATATGAAAATTATGTGCAATATTTTAAAAATACATCTTTTAATTAAGGACAAATATTAAGGGACACCATGGTGTAATAAAATTAATGTCAGCTTAAGTACATGTAATTGTTACTTATTTGCATTTTAAATGTATTTGTAGATCAAAAAAGAACTTGAGGCAACTACAACTGTTGCACCACAACCACTGGCATTGTTTTTGCCAAATACCCCACTAAATGACTTCGATTCTGAGTGCTTGGAACAATACCATTTTGTTTGTCTTGGTGGAAATCACCTCAGGTAGTATACTATTAGAATTATTTAGGATGTGTTGATATCTTTATTGATTAGTCTATTGCCAGTAACAAAGGTATGGAGGATATGATGATCAGATGAAAATTTAGCTATCCAAAACTTAATACTGAATGTCCATAAAAATATATAACTGGTATATAAAAGGAATGATTTTCCCAGAAAAGTATATAAGCAAAATGCATTGTCAAGAGACTTTTTTTTCAACACACCAATAATTAATTTTTGTGTAACAGCCATTATATGAAAAAATACATCAATCGCTGTAAATCTGGAAATATATTCAATTTTTGTTTTGCCCTATCTTAAGGTAGATGGGGTGTCTAAATATTTATCCATAGAATTTTTTTTTAATTTTAGCCACAGTTAGCTCTAGAATAGTACTTTAAATTTCGATTAAAAAATTAAAAGTTCACCAGAGGAATTTTTGTAAAAATGACTTTGAAAAATGCATGATTTTGGTACTTTTAATATAGGATCAATAGGGAAAATTCAAATTTTCTTCATCTAAGAAAATATACTCCATAGATTTTTCTAAAAAATTGTGAAAATTTTTGCTTTGTATTCATTCTTAAATATACTAAATAAAAAATAAAGTTCACCAGCAAAATTTTTGGAAAAATTGAAAAATGTGCTTTTTCCCTATTATTTCTATACAAATTATCTCCCCTTAAAAAGTACAGGAAAATATGAAATTCACGAAGAAGGTGAGTTTTATCCAAATTTTTGTTGTAATTATACATTTTGATGTTTACCTAGCCGAATAGATATCAATTAGAATAACTAGCAATATAAAATTAAAAGTTATGATAGATGTGCAAACAGTGATAGACACCCCATCTACCTTAAATGGTTTAAAATATGTTAGATAAATGTTCATTTTAGCTCCTTTATCAGATTATCCCCCTAGCATGTCAACATTTTCTTTTGTATTGTTTTTTTTTTTGTTGTATAATTTTTAGAACTGCAATGGAAAAGCTTAAGCGAGGTACTGTCATGGCCAAAATATATGTTGAACTGTCCAATGAAGAGTGTTTAATGGTGGCCAAAAAACATAATGACGTTGGGCATTTTGTCAAATCAATGACAAATTTTGATTTGGTGAGAAAATGAACATGATATATTAAACAGTTTATATTTCTTAAGAACTTTAATAGTAAATTTGAGACACCTGCAAATATATTTTACAAAATTTATGAAGTTTCTGTAACTGAAAGTCTGCATAATTAGTAAGAAAATATGATACATGTACATGTAATAACAAGTATTAACTATAATTGCAAGCAAGTCACAAAGTCCCCAAAACAAGATGCAAAAACAATTAGTCCCCAAAATTTGTTTGGGGGACTTAATAATAATTAAAAATCTGTTTTTGTATTACATATAATGAGTTACGAATTCCATTCTTGAACATGTTATTCAAAGGCCTTTACGTATGACACTGGCCATGTGACATTCTAATCATGTCATCGAAAAAAAACCATAAAATATATAGACACCAAATCAAATTTAATGTTACATATGAAATAAAACTAGATCTGTGTTGTTTGTAGTAATATATGCAATTTTCTTTTTTTTTTAATTTATATTTGAATAATATGTTAATTACGTACATTGAAGTTCTATTAAATTTAATCAGTTTTAATATTATTTTTTATAGATTCAGCTGTTTAGAAGACAGATAAAGATAAAGACTACAAACAGACTCACTGATGTAAATGAGATAAAAAGATGGCGGGAAGTCATCAGTAGACTTTTACCTACAAATAAGGTAATTGGTGCAGAAATATAATATAAAACCCACTTTTCCATTCAGGAATTAAGGAATAAAAGCAGTCTGTAGAAAAAAAACATGGCTTCTGTTACTCATAATAGAACAGGGAGACCAGCAGTCTTTTTTTTTGCAAAAACACCAAAAACCATTCAAGATATAGAAATTCTTCCCAAAAATGTTCAGCTCCTTTATATTTACCAATTTAGCAAAAATCAGATATCCTTGTGAAATCCCATAAAATAGGCAGGTAACCATATTTTTGGTGCAGCTTCTAATAACACAAGCCAAAGTAAATCATTTTACTATAAATTGACCTTAAATGTACTTCTAGGTCATTTAGGTGAAGTTCAAGGTCACAAAAGTATATATGTCAGTTTTATAAGGATTTTACAGAAAATTATCACTAACTGTAGATAAGATGGTTTATTTTTTTTTTCTGTTTTTGAGTATTTAAGCGTTATTATTCATGCATCATAATTGAAAATAATCCAACATTTTTACATATAATTTAATACAAACAAGGTTCTCTTCTCAGAAACAACTGAGCCAATTGAAACCCAACTTGGTATGTTTAATCTTTAAGTTATCTTTTATATAACTAATTTGGAATTTTTTTTATCTGCCAATAAACTGGCAGTTGTTATATATGTATAAAATTGAAGGTAGATCAAGCAGGAAATATTAACTTAACAACAATTTGACAGTATTAAATAATCAGCTTTTGACATTTTTCTAAATGACAATGAAATTCATGCAAGCTATTCAACTTCTCGGAACCGCTTGTTAAAAATGAAATATAATTATTCTTCTAGGAGATAAGGAGTTACCAGCCTTTGATTAATATAGCCATGATGGCAGAAAAGTGTTACACCAAAATAGTACAGATATTTAAGATGTATGAAAATGGAGATTTGAAAGATCAGAAGATCAAAGTAAGTTTACAAATGATGTCATGAAAATTCAAAATTAATCAATGAAACCCTTAATATGCAATATTAAAAGCTCATAGAATTAGCACTTGGTTTGCATATAAACATAAAGTTTGTTCTATAAGTGTACATGACCCAATACCCAAATATTTTAATTATTTTCTCCATAACATAGATTTTTAGTGTAACTTTCCATTTGAGAAACTTTTGGTCTTAGATAAATAACACCAAATTCTCAACAGATACTACATCATACATTCAGCTTCCATGAAAAATGTCATAAGCCGGCCCTATCAAAAATCAGGTACATCAAAAAAATTATAAGTAATTACATAATATCTGTAATTTATTGTATCACCAACCATCAGAGCTTGGATAACCATAGGTAGGAAAAAAACACTTGCTCAGATCTACTTTGTGCTTAAGCTTACCAAAACTTTTTTTGGAAAAAGGGGGGGGGGAGTAAACATGCCCATACTACTTTATGGTTATGTTATATTTTATGACAGGGGATCAAGTAACTTGTATTTAGATTTGTCTTTAATTAGTTGAGGGTAAATAATGTGAGTTTTTGTATATATTTTTTTTCAAATATTCCTTTTATTTATACCTAACATATATAAAAACATATTACATGGGAACTTTATTATTACAATTTTTATGGCAATTATATAACAAAAAGAGGAGGTGAAACAATATGTCCAAAGAAACCTTCACATATTAATTTGTTTTAATCTTAACATTTTTTGCTAAATAGTAATAAAGGCACTTATACCTGTATATTTTAAGAAAAAGCCAATGAACCAAAGCTTCACATATGAAGGTGTGGGGCCATGGAGAGCTGTTATGACAATAGAGGAAGACACTCTAGATTGTCTCTTGGGAAAAGTTATCCAGAAGGATTGGTCCTTAGATGAACTACAACAGGTATGTTTGAATTAAATTTTGCTGTCAGAACCTTTACCCGAGCTTATTGCTACTCAAACTATAAGTTTTAGGAATCGGACGTCACCCTGTCTCTCCATCTGTCTATCCTTTTGTCTGTCCATTTATCATAAGGGCAACTCCTCCTAAATGGTGAAATGGATTTCGAAATATTGTATTGTGATTGGACAGCAAGATATTTTTGAAAATATGTCTATGAGGGGAGATAATTTGATTTAGTCATCAATCAAATTAAATACTCCGTACAACTCTAGTTTGTTTTCTTTTCCCTAATTATTAAAAAAGCAAAGTAACTGATATTTCGGATACATAGAAGAATATCTCAGATTTTGCAGACCATTTAGGATTATATAGTTAGGACACTTCCATTGAAAATGCAGCATCACAGTTCACAATCCATTAGGGTGATGCAAATCTGATGATGAACCTAAGTTTCCTTACTTATAAAAAGTTTTAATTAGTGCAGTATTTAGTATCTATTAATTTATAATGATGTTATCAGTCTTGGTTGTTTTGTTTTCCCACTTGTGTGATGGCTGTAAGTCACTTTATTCAAACATTTTCCATATAAAAACGCTATATGCTATTGTTTAAACATGTTAAAAGATAAGTTAAACTTAAGATAATGGAGCTCAAATTTCAAGGGTGGGGAAACAAAGTCAAGAATAGAGGTGCACTACTCTTGAATAGCCTGTGGTGAACCCTGCCCTGTGGCAATACCTATATCTCTGCTCGATCAAGTTTTATAATTGTATATAATGTTCATTATACAGGCATGCCAGGATATTAAAGAGTTTAGGAAACTCCAAAAAAAAACTCATGGACCATACAGGAATGGAATGGGATCAAGTGGTGGAATCATTTTATGGTGGAGACAGAGATGAGGCAGAGTCTGCTCTGCACCCCTATTTAAAGTACTATTTTAGCTGAAATAATGACATATAATGTGGAATGAGCATATACATAACACAATATCAATAAGCTAGTAAATGCATGGATAATCTAATAAACTTCACCCAATTTTGCCGGTGTTTTGCAACGAACATTGAAGATCAATTAAGTAGTACTCCACCTAAGAATCATGCAAAATTGAAGAAAAGTGATCGATTCATCGATAAAAAAGCTACAGTGGTTTATTTTTAACAAAAGATAGTTCAAAGTATACAAACTAAGAAATGAATAACAATTTGCTCATAACTGTCTGGTCCTGGGAGAAATCTTGCCATTTTGTTACAATGGTTTCTATTGAAATTATTGACAGTTTTAAGAGTTATCTCCCTTTCTAACAATTTCCCAATGCATTCTATATATTTTTTTTCTCTCAGGACCAAGGCTTGTTTGGAAAAAGAGTACAAAATATCGAATCAGGGTGCTAGTAGGAGTAACATATAAAAAATAAAGTGGTGTAGGCTTTCCACCCATGAATTGCTTTTTGCATGGTTATTATAAAAGTGCTACTTTAGACTATGAGCTGCAGCTCATTAACATTAATCCCAAATTGAGATAATAGACATCCTTTTATAGGTAAACCGAATATAAGTTTGTATGGACGCAACATATTGAAAATCATGCTTTTGACCATAATTACTAGTATGTGGAATATTTTTACACTGTATTGAGCTATAATCATGATAATATTCTATTATTTAAACATATCTTACCTTGTAGACTCTCAGAATCCAGTGAATTTTTGTCTTATGTGCAAAGACTTATTAATGAAAGGGGAGATAAAGATTTGGGAAGTAAGAGAATGACAACCACCCTTACTATATGCAAAGCAGACCTTGTCTATTTGGCAGAAGATGAGGTATAGTTAATTTCACATATGAGCAAGTTGATTTACTTTGTACTAAGATATTAGAGCATGCACATACCTAAAGGTTTTTTTTAAATATTATCTCCCTTCATTTTAATTTCTAAAATTTCAAAATTGATTTAATGCAAATTCGAAATCTTTGAATTTTTTGTCATGTGGCCTTAACATTTATTCTTACTGTTTTGCTTTCATCATTTAAGTATACTATCATAGTTCATTAGAATCCATGGGCTGCATGTGTCCAGAGCAATTGACTGTCCATAATGGGCTGAATACCTACAGGGCTTGACATGTTGTGATTGTAATATGCTGGGCTTGGCGAAGCTAATTATTTTTCATATTTTGGAAATGTTTTTCAAGAGGCCATAATCCACCAAATTTTAACAATTAAAAGTAGGAGTGTTTTTAAGACTCACGCAGCGAGTGATTCATCATCGGCTCAAAAATAACCCACGAGTTTAAACATGGTTTCCGGTAAAGAATGGTCACCTCATTACAAAAAACAACAACTATTTGTCCCTATAATGCTGTACTTTTGAGAAAAAAATTACCTAAAATGCAAATTTGAATAGTATAAACAAGGGACTATAACTATTGTATAAACATAAAAATACAGTGCATTTAATCACAAAATAAATTGTTGCTTTCTACAAAAGTATATATAAGACAAATATGAAAAATGGACTTGATTTTCAGCAAATAAGAACCATGTCTGACTTCAGAAAATGTAGTCAGATCCATGAATTAGTTCTTGCCATGAATCGATCACCATCATCATAGAGCCTGCATGATTGTTTTAAATACCAGTATTAAATTTCTGTCTATTTAAATTTTCCTCCATTGTATTAATAATAAAAATTAGAAAAAAATAGCAATTTTTTTTAGGAAATTAGCTATTTGAGTGAAACCTGTAGTTACCTACTTTTTTAATTTCATAGTTTTATATACATAGGCCACACAAATCTTAAAACCACTTAATCATGTATGAGTTTATTGTTCAAACCCTTTTTATTTCAGGCAAAGGAAAATTCAATCAGAGAAATCCATGCCAAAAATATTGCTCTAAATGTTAGCAAATATACCCTGGTGTCACCATCTTCAACCCTAGAGGAAGAGGCCTCCAAAGTTGGGGAGTTTAGCTATAGTAGAGTAGCATATACTGTTGGAAAACCAGTGAAAGGTTTGTTTGTTAACACATATTTGATTATGATAAGTACTTGCTGAGACAATATATCTAAAACAAGAGGCTCCCAGGAGCCTGAATCGCTCATCTGGTCTTGATGTCCACCCTATTAAAACTTTTCTAGAGCTAAATGAGCTTAACATTTAAGCAAGTAACAGCTTTTCTCCATCTACTATAGTTTCATTCTGTAGCCATAGGCCCAAATCATGAAAAAATGTTATTATAGGGGCCAAAACCCCTATAAGGGGTCATCTGACAACTATCACCCTATGGAGACTTTTGTAGGGCTAAATGAGCTGAACATTTAATCCAGCAACAACTTTTCTCTATCTGTCATAGTTTTCATTCTATAAGCCAAAAACATGAAAAAATGCTGTTTTTCACCTTTAAGGGGCCGTAACTCCAATAAAGGGTCATCTGACAACTTTGACTCAATGAAGACTTATGTAGAGCTTTTGATGCTGAAGCAGTAGTGTGGCACCATATTTCATTTTTTCTTATACTTTTTGATTTACAAACCAAAAACAGTAGTCTGACCCCCATGGTCTATTTTAAGTAACAGTGGCCATGTTGTTTAGACGGCGGTCACTTTTTGTACAATCTTGGTAGAGGACATCCCATAGATGAAGTTTGCAAAGTTTCAAAGCAATCCCTTCAGTCGTTTTGGAGGAGAAGATTTTCAAAGAAAAGTTAACGACGACGACGGACGACAACGACGGACGCCATGTGATGGCAATAGCTCACACGGACTTTCGGCCCAGGTGAGCTAAAAATGGGTATTGAAGATTCATTTGCTCAGTGCACACCTGTAATTTTATTTATTTTTTTACAAACAAAATCAATCTTGTACATTTAAACTGACAATACCCTAATGCTCATACTCAGTGGAGGATCCAGGAAGGGGGGGGTTCCGGGGGATCGGAACCCCCTAAATTTTCTCCGAAATTTTTGTGTAGATTTTCAGCAAAATTGGTCTGGAAATCCCCCCCCCTTTTGGCCCACAGAACCCAGTATGTGGAGCCCCCCCCCCTTTCGAAAATTTCTGGATACGCCCCTGATACTCTTTAATTAAAGGTTTATATGGAATATTATTTACTTTCCTTTTTGATACTATCTATATCTAGGTGAGTATCAGACGAGTCCCGTAGGACAAGACTGATACGAAACTAGATGTAGATAGTATCAAAAAGGAAAGTATATAATATTCTTTTTATCCATAATTAAAAAAACACACAAGTACAATAATGTCATACGACATCACAAATAATGTCACATTTCATCACAATTATTAAGTGCTCTCACCTGATATTTTCTTGTATCACAGGCTGTCCATGGTACTAAAAAATATCAGGCAGATGAGATCAAAGACAAAAGCCGCTAATTACGGATAAATAGAAATAATAGTAAAGGAAACTAAAAATGGGCTGTCATAGAGATGAAAATCATTCCATTTAGAAAAATCAATACAAGCAAAAACAGTTTTCAGTGGACAGTCAGAAAATCTCAATCCACCAACAGGTTGCTGTTGGCCCAATTAAGTTAAGCTTAGACATACTTTATTTGCAAAAATAAAAAAAGGTTTAGACACATTGAGTAATTATACCAACTTATGAAGTCTTTACCTAAATTGTACAATAATAATGTTTGACATTGAAGATCGACATGCAAGTAAATGCTCATATATTGTTCACTAGAAAGATGAAAGATGATGCATGCTGTTGGCCTAATAATAAAGTATACAACCATTTGAAAAATATGTGTACATATCACAACAGATTGTTTAATTTAATTGATATTGTTTCAATGAATTTTAAGCATATTTACTGTTACTTTTACAGAAAGAGAGCTGATGGACTTGCACATTTTATATGTTGCACAGTTTGGTACCAAACATATACAGGTGAAGACAGGGTCCAAGGCTAATTCTTTTTTCCAGCTGGACAATATTGGGAGCCTCAATTGTATTTTTGATATGTTTGTCCATGAAGAGGGCACAATTTTAATTAAATGTTACAATTTGAATAAAAACTTGTTAACAAGTTTAAATAACATTAATTGTAATAAACGCATACTTGTCCATTCTGAAGTGGAGAAAAAAACACTGAAAAGAAAATTTCATTTCATTGAAGAATAAGGATCTTAAATTTTTGTACTATAAACCCTATTTTGTAATTAAGGTAGATCTGTTCTATCACAATCTCAGACAGATTTTAATGAAATTACTTTTAAGGTGGCTCTAGGGTATTAGATAGCTACTCCAACTAAAAATTCTAAATGTCGAATCCATTCATAAAAGCAACTTGTAACGATAGGTATCTGCTTTAGAAATAGGAAAATATAATTTTTATTTTGAAACTTTAAAATTGCACGGAGTACAGAATTGTTAAAAAAATGAAAATTTTCACTTCCTGTTCTTTTTATTCATTTCCGGTCAGTCGAATTTTTTCTCCCTTTCCTCATAATGGATTTTAACTGTATCCCGAAATTAAATGGCCTAGAGTTACGGTGCTTTGGCCGTTGTAAGCAATAAAATTTCACAAAAATTCTTCAAAAAGTAGAGAAAATAGCAAAACACACCAAATTTAAATTTGGCGTGCATCAACGTGCATTCATAAAAAAATTTGAAACTTGGTATTTTGACAGAAATTGCACAGATAAATACGAGGGATACCACTTCTCAATTCATCTACGCTAGGGTCACCATTAATTTAAGAAGTGAAATACCCACAAAATAACAAATCTCTTCATGAAATGTTTTTTTCTTATTTTTTACATATTTATAGACCTTCACACATGTATAGATTGAAAATATCAAATAAAAATATGTACAGTCATTGTTCATTTTAAGGAACTACAGACTTCCTAAAATAGCAAATGTTCCCAATTTTTATATGGAGTATAATGGGAAGTAAAGCTGCCAATGTAGCTACAAAAAATTTAAAAAGGAAGAATTTGCTAAAATTTGAGGATTATAGTGCATTTTGAAGAGCTTTTTGAAAATGTGAAAAAAGTCATTGAGTCACTGTTGTTTTATCAAAGCTAATCCCAAAAACTGATTTCCTTTTCCTCTTTTCCTATCCATTCTATACAAATTATCTCCCTTTATTTTGATTTCAAAAATTTCAAAATTAATAAAATGCCAATTCCAAATCTTTGGAAATTTTAGTCATGTGGCCTTGATTATTTATTCTTTAATACTGTTTTTCTTTCATCATTTAAGAAAAATAATAACATATGTATGTAAAACTTTTTAAGATGTACAAAAAAGATGCTCAGTGTAATACCTCAGCCACCTTAACTGATAATCATTAAATTATCATGTCAATATTTTTTAGGAAAATTGACCAAAAAATTTCAAAGATATTGATATGTCAAAGGACAAGATATGATATTAGGGCCCAATTTTGCCTGCCATTTTCACATAATTTGATGACGTCAGCTGTGACGTAATAAACAAGATTAAGTTAAAATTAATGTTGTTTTACTATACCTTGTTCATCTGAGAACTGATCTAGAATAATTTAACTTCAGTTCAATTATTTAAAAAAAAAATGGTAAATTAGGGGGCCAAATTTAGCACTTATCATATCTTGTCCTTTATATGGGTTTTATATTCATGTAGGTAAAGTCAACAAATTGATAGCTTTTTCAAAAACCAGCAGACAGAAATGGTTTAGAACCGCTACCATGCATGATTACTATATTATTTGTCAATAGACTGATATATATAGAATGAAAAGAAATGGAAATTAACTGAAGAAGATTACCAGTACTTCATAAAAAGTGAGAGAAAAAAACATGATTCTTTTAATGGAAATTGTCTCCCTTTTTCCTTCTAAACAGAAGTGATAATTAAGAAATAGAGTAAAAATTAAATCTGGGGCTTTAATTCTAAAACAATATGCTATGTGTAATAGTACTGATCTACCTTAAGTGCCTTTTTCTCATGTAAAATAAGAAAAGTTAGGGAGATGATTGATTTTTTTTTCAACAATCATTATTTGATATATGGATTTTATTTGACAAAAATAGATGAAAAATCTGACCAATCATTACTTGGAATTATAGACTTTTTCTTGAAGACTTTTGTAAGATTATTGTCAAATAATTGACTCTATTTAAGGCTTACATCAGTGTTAAATATACTGTTACAATGACAATAAATAAAATTGAATATGTAGTTTAATTTAAATGTGATAATTTGAATACAGTTTGTTTGACTGTGATTATTTTGAATAAAGTTTGTTTGAATGTGATAATTTGAATATACATGTAGTTTGACTGTGATAATTATACATGTAATATAATTTGTTTGACTGTGATAATTGGAACATAGTGTGTTAAATTTAACTGTGATAATTTTGAATTAAGTTTATCTAAATGTGGTAACTTTCAATATGGTTTATTTAAATGTGATAATTTGAATATATATAGTTATTTGAACATGATAACTTGAATATAATTTTGTGAATATAGTTTGTTGACTGTGATAATGATAATATAGTTTATTTGACTGTGATGATTTGAATAAATGTTTGTCTATGATCGATAATTAGAAAAGTTGACTGTGATAATTATATATGATAAATTGTCTATAGATGATTATATGAATACATAATGTTTGAATGTGAGAAATTAAATATAATATGTTTGGCTGTGAAAGGTTATTAAAATTTGAATTTCCATATTTCTACTTCATTCAAAATGGAGATTTACAAGGTACAAAGGTTCTGTGTAACCAAATAGACATTCATGTTTCTCTTTCTGGATCTGTAATTAGGGGAAGGCGATTTACCCTTTGTTTGACTCTTGAGTTTTGGACATATAAACACCTCTTATTTAAAATAATGAATTTCACATGGCTACCACTGATGACTGTTTCATCAATCGCCAAAGCTGTTAGATGTTGAATCATATTTCTCTTGCAACATTTTAGATCTTCAATCTCCAAATGTAGTATGAAAGGTCAACATTTACACATTGATCACTTTTATGCTCTCTTCTTTGTGATCCAGCTCAGGATATCAATAAGATTACAAAGAATTATGTAAATGAAACTGAGACTAGCAGTTTGTGTTGTACTCATGCATCAATCAGACAAAAAATATTAAAAAAATGTGCTTCACGTCTCCCATAATTAAGGAGATGTACTATCTTTTGTTGTCCTGTATGTCCTTCTGTTTGTATCAGTTGAAAATATTCCTCTGAAATTGTCAATGGATGTCATATATGTCAAATTATCATATGATTTTTGAGCAAATTGACAGGAAAGTAAAGATAAATATCAGCATTTATATACCAGCCTGCTTTGTAAAGATAAAAACAAAAGGCAATTACCCTAATCATACGTTATACAGAAGGTTCACATGAACCATGCTGCTGTTTAAAAAAAAGAATGGAAGTAAATCAAATATGCATAAAGCAAGTATGTATGATAGCATACCAACCTGCGTAAATGTAAAGAAAGTAAGGCAGTAAATCAAATTGACATACAGCAGGTCCGTATGCTAGCAAACCAACCTGCTTTGTAAAGAAAGTTAGGCAGTAAATCTAATAGGCATAAAGCAGGTCCGTATGCTAGCATACCAACCTGCTTTGTAAAGAAAGTTAGGCAGTAAATCTAATAGGCATAAAGCAGGTCCGTATGCTAGCATACCAACCTGCTTTGTAAAGAAAGTTAGGCAGTAAATCAAATTGGGACACAGCAGGTCCGTATGCTAGCATACCAACCTGCTTTTTAAAGAAAGTAAGGCAGTAAATCAAAATGGCATACAGCAGGTCCGTATGCTAGCATACAGACCTGCTTTGTTCAGAAAGTAAATCAGTAAATCAAATCAGCATATACCAGGTCTGTATGCTAGCATACCAACCTGCTTTGTAAAGAAAGTAAGGCAGTAAATCAAATTGGGATACAACAGGTCTGTATGCTAGCATACAAACCTGCTTTGTAAAGAAAGTAAGGCAGTAAATCACATTGGCATACAGCAGGTCTGTATGCTAGCATACCAACCTGCTTTGTAAAGAAAGAAAGGCAGATAAACAAATCAGCATACACCAGGTCTGTATGCTAGCATACCAACATGACAAGTCCAAATATTGGTTTTTACATACTCTGTCTGCATAAAAGAAGTTTTGAAATTCCAAACCAAGTAAATAAGACCTTGGAAATAAGATTCATTAAAATTCATATTAAAAATAACATCATTTTGAATACATTCTAACGACTATCAACATCATAATTATTTTCAGCTTGATTATGGTCACCATACCTCAAATGAGAATTTTAAAATTTAGATGAGAATCTGTTCTTATGAGTCAAAGCAATTACATACATTGTATATATATTTAAAACATTAACAAATACAGAATACATGGGATAATATAGATACAGTCATAAATCAGTTTATTACCTTACACGTTTTTTTTTAAACTTGCATGTACAGTAGTATGTTTTAACCAATGTGGACCCTATTTTCGCAGTTCTAGAGATCGCTTTATAAAGTCCTTGACATAAGTTAAAATTTCTAGTTTTGGGCAAAGGATATGTTTAACTTTTTCGTTATAAGTTAGATTTAAAAAAGAATCATCTCTATTTGAAATTTCCGTGAAAAAAATATCTCTTTGTTTGTTTGTTAATTTGGCAGGATAAAAGAAAATGTTTTTCGTCCTCACCAATTTATTAATTATTAATGAATGACTTTATTTGCATAAACAAATACATGTTATAGCAATGAACAAACAATACAATTACATGACAGAAAACAGAGAACAATACGATTACATCTACTTAAGAATATCAGCTCTTAATTTCCAAGCATGTTTTAAATAGTTACAGAATTTCATTGTTAGTTTGAAAGATTGACATTGAAGTAAATTTGTCAGTTTTCTCATATTAGCCCAAGAACAATAGTATTTTGGTAAATAAAATAATCTTAATGATCTAAAAGCTGGGCAGACAAGTACAAAATGGTATTCATTTTCAACACAGTTCATTGAACAACATTTACAAATTCTATTTTCTCTCAAAGTATTATTAAATCTACCAGTTTCTAATTCTAATTTTAAAACACCACATCTAAGCTTAGTTAACAAATTAATGTCAAATTCAAAAGACAAATAACTTTCCAATGATAATGTATTTTGTATTAATGTAATTTGGCATTTAGAGCAGATTCTTTGGCATCTGGGGATATTATGATATCTCCCTTGTTCTATATTCAAGCTATGATCACTTACTCTCAGTATCATTTGCCTGGACTTAAAACTATTTTCATGTATTAAACGATAGTCTTCTATTTTGATATCATTTTTTTTTAATTTGCTAAATGAATAAAGTTTGGAATCATCATTTAGACTATTTAATTTAAATTTTATCTTATTTATATAGTAATCAGATATAAAGGTTTGCATTGTTTTTTTTCTGCTTGTTTATAAGTTTAAAAAATGGGACATCAAAATCACGGCCACCAGACGGTCAAACGAGCAAAAGTCTGTTAATTTACCTGTAGCATGGAGATAAATGCGCCAGAAGTCTGTTAGTCGAGTCGGTTCTATGACTGTTAAGAGTTAAAATTAGTTTTAAAAGTCATTTTTGTACAAAATCATAACTTTTTGAAATAATGATTTGTTTTTGGCCAAAACAAAAACTGTCTGACAAAATGATTATCATTAGCGGATTGAATGGACGCAAAATGTAAAAATTTTGTCAACGGAGTTATAAATAAATTGAAAAGGCGATATGAGAGGTAGAAGAAAAAAACATGTTCAAAGACAAAATTTATGAGTTTTTCAAATTTATTTAGACAGAAAAGTGGAAATATCAGAATCATAATTGTTAATATTGCACCCCATAATTATACTGGATACATTTGGAGATATTTGTATCATTCTGTCTTTTTTAAAACAGGATTTTCAGTAAACTCTAAAGATAATGTCGGTTAAAGTGTAAGTCAAAGTAAAAACTGTCTGTTAAGAGTTTTATTATCCCAATTCGTTTGAAATATAATCCGTATGTATCTATGCATACAGTACTTTATATATGCGAGTAATTTATCACATTTCTGTATTATCTTAGAACAAAAATGTGACTTGTTTTCCTTTTAACTTAGAGCGTTTGTAACTGGATGCCAATGTATTTTGCTTAAACACCGTTTAACTTTTATTATACTTTTCATTTACGCAAGGTAAAAACAAAAATGTAAAAATAAATGTCTATCTACCTACTCTATTGTTTTCACACATGTAACAGGAAACACGGAGATTTTTATGTTTGGCCTGACGTGACAACAGTGTCACTGCTTAGTTTAAACGTATTTTATTTGTCAATTATACAAAATGGATTGGACACAAGTAAATGCATACTTAGGACGTCCTCTCCGCAATACAAAATAATACATTAAATAATAACACAAGGTACAAGAACGTGCATGAAATAATATATGAGTTTAACACTAAAGTATAGTAGGGGGAGGGGGAAGGGAGAAAAAAAAGGGGGAAGGAGGAAAGTGAGCACGACTTGCTTTTGTCTACCAAGAAATTATTTAAGTAATATTAAACCGAGCGGATCTCTTTATGAAATCGAATACCTCTCTGAAAATAAGAATATTTTCGTCCTAGGAAAGATTCAGATCCCCTTGGGTCAGTATTGCAACACTTGTAGGATATTGAAGCCAGTTTAATCTATTTAAAAATTGAGCTCTATAATCACGATATAAAGGACATACTAAGAAGAAATGATTCGCATCTTCTATTGGAAATCCACATCTACAAGAAGGAGTAGGTACAAGATTTGCTTTGTACAAGTCGTTGTTTAAGAACGAAGCCGAACATCTCAGCTGAGTGAGAATAATATTTAATTTCCTTGGGCCATAGGAAAAGTGTCTTGGCACGTCACCGTTAGTCAAACCAGTCTCCTTTAAAGCATTCTTAAACTCCATTATGGTAGGTGAGTTTCGAATAGAAGTATCAAGATTGTTCCAGTGTCTAATGGTATTAGGAATGAAAGAGTTGTTTGTTACTGAAAGTCTACAAAAAGGAAGTACTATGTCTTCACCATTACGCAAAGGGTACGCACTAAGACTCTGAACTTTTGGAGGAATAAGATTACTGCTTAAATCTTGACTTGTAAAAGTACATGCATTCACCATACATTGGTAGCAAAAATATTTTTACTTTGAGGATAATAAATTTTATTCTGTCATAAGTGTATTCAGAGCATTTTTTCAATTATATGTCTAAAGCAAAATAAGTTAAAAGATTTTTTTTTTCCTTACCCTCTTTGTTATATCTGTTTTCGGATATCTATAACTTTGTGTCTATAAGACAATTTCGTTTTCAATACTTTCTCATTACAGATTCACAATCCGTTTTATACATGTTTTGAAATATAACCCATTCTCTTTCAAAAACTCACAGATTTTGGTGAATACATCCAATCCGGACCTATTCAATTATAAGATATTGATTAAGTAATCGAGGACACCATGCAATATGCCTAAGAAGAAGTGGAAACTCCGCTGAAATTATGTTTCAAAAAAGCTCAATGAGAAAAAAATATATTTGTGAGCGTACAATGTATTTTTATGCACCTTTTAAAAGTTTGGTTGGCATAAAAACATTAATTATTTGGTAAGCAGAAAGAAATAAGCTTCAAGCATGAAATTGCTAAGAATTTTTTATACCAAAAGGATGTGGAATGGAATGAAGTTAGGAGCGCTAACATTTTTGTGAGCCTTCCAAGATAAGATAGCTCGCTGCAATAATCTATAATGATTTACTCGTAACCGACCTATTAACAGAACAAAATTCAATTGACATAACTCATTAACCGACAGAATTTTCCATAACAATCAATATCTTCATTTATAAGACGCGAAAACATACTATATGTTGAGGTTAGAATCTTATGAGATCATTTCACACATCACAAACGATAACACAATCATTTAGTGTAAAATTACTGAAAAAACAATAGAAAATGATGAAATTGTTATTGTCTACACATATATAAATTCGATTGAGTCAGATGCCTTCTTAAGTTTCTCCTTTCGTTTAAATCCAATAACAACTGAATTTTGTATATCAATGCAAAACCAGCAACCATTTTGTCAGACATATTTTGTTTTACAAATAAGATTCTATAAAAATGATAATAATAAAAAATGCAACTTACCTGTGTGTATTTTCTCGATTACATTTTATTAACAGTCTTTGACCAACTCGAGTAACAGACTTCTTGCGCATTTATCTCCATGCTACAGGTAAATTAACAGACTTTCGCTCGTTTGACCGTCTGGTGGCCGTGAAAATGTTCATAATCTGATCTGTCAATATCTTGTTCTGTGAATATCTTTAATACAATAGTATACCACGTATAAATTCCCTGCAGCATGTACAATTATTGACATTATATGCCTCTTTTAATAAAGGGTTTATTTTTTCTGATAATTCAGTCTACTATAATATAAAATTACTTGCATGGTTACACGAAGCATGCATATATATATAATAGAATCATAATATACATAATTTAAATTAAAGATTATTCATAAGATTCGGTCGAATAGCCACGGCCTTAATATTAATATACATTGCAAAATATTAAAAGCATAGATCACGCTTCTTAAGTTGGTTTTGAAGGTATAGTTTTAACTCGTGCAGCTAAAACGGGTTATGAATTTTTGAAATTAGAAAATGTGTCCTTTTTTTATTCGGAAAAAGCTCTTGAGAGCCTGTACGAATCCAAATTCAAATAAATCTTTCTTATCTTATCTTATCATAGTCACAGGATGGCACTCACGTTCTTGAACATGCTGAAATATAATTGACTACCAATGTGTATTACCTGGGATATGGACCTTTACCCGAGCAATTAAATTAATCAAGTGTTCACGCATAAAATATAGGTTGCTGTTACATAATTTCTATCGGGTAGACTCATCTAGTTGTGAAATATCATTGACCCCTACTCAGTATCCGAGATATGAACCATGAAGTCGTTCATAGATAAAATAAATGACCCAATTTCTAGTAGGTGGTGTATAATAATTGTTACCCAAGACACATCTAGTGGAGAAATACCACTGACCCCCAACATGCATGCAGTATCCGAGATATGACCCTTAACTATAACCAAAGTCATTCATGCATAAAATATAGGTCGCAGTGACCTAATTTCTACTGGGTGATGTCACTTTTCCCAAGACCGATATTTAGTGAAATATCATTGACCCCGACATCTAGTATCAAAGTTATGGACCTTAACGAAGAACTCAACCAAAGTCGTTCATGCATTGTAGAATATAGTTTACAGTATTAACCTAATTTCTATTGGGTGGTGTGGCCCTGCCTAAGACCCGTTTAATAGAAAATTATCTTTGACCTCCAACATCTAGTATCCGAGTGATGGGCCTTACCCAAGAACTTAACCAAAGTATTACGGACGCACGGACGGACAAGGGAAAAACTACAAAATAATAAACGAGATTCCAAGCAGAAACTAGAAAATAAAAGCAGGTAGGTATGATGAACAAGATGAGCATAGACATAATATGCCGTTCCAGCAATAATGAATTGATCAGGCGGGTTTATTTTAACTGAGAAAAAGAAGTTTCTTTTCTATAGTACAGATAGAATACTCAATTTTAGCTGCTAAAATAAGTAAGTGATCTTTATCTAAAGTCTCCATAATATTTACAAAATAACAACAGGCGCGGATCCAAGGAAGGGCGTACCGGGCGTATGCCGGCCTCCCCTAAAACTGACAAAAATTGTGTTTTTGCACAAAATCCATGTGAAAAAAACACCCAAAAATGTCGCCCCTTCATTCGCTCGGCGATTAACAATTACTAAATATGTATACGCCTCCCCTAAACAGAGCTATTTAAAGGATATTATAAAAAAAAACAAATATTCAACATATAATGAGACTCACAAAATTATATACGTTTATCAGATTTAGATATATACTCCCTCTTTACTGTCAAAGTCATTTTTTTTAGGGTTGTGTGCGCGGGGGGTATATTGAGTTAGCAGTGGCTCACAGATTTCTTGTTCAAATTGCTGCACAACAGAAAATGGAAGAACGAAAAACAGGTATCTGCATGTAAATGAATTTATGCCATTATACCTTAGTTTTGATATCTGAAAGAATATATAGTTTATGGTGTTCAATTTCAATGAGATCAAGCATATCCTGGACTGATATTTTCTTTTTTAAAGTTTCAATGGCTTTAGACCGTAATCTTCTGGTTTTTAAATAATGAAGGCAGCTTGGAGTTTTCGAAAAGTCAGTCTCCTTATGAGCTCACGGGGAAAAGGGGGGGGGTTATAACTCCAAGTATTTGAGGGTACAGATGTGCGGCCCAGAAATTTTATACCAACCCCAACAAACTTGACATATTTTACAGATTTTTTATTAAAATCAAAGTTATAATGGTAAAATTTACCTAATGAATGTACAGTAAGGGTTACGAGGAGGCAAAATGTGGATGCTGGGTCACTATTTTTCTATTGATATAAGACACCACCTTATCATAAATGCAACATCTGATATGTCCACCCTTTTCACGTATTGAACTCCTCTAAAATTAGACTCTCTTGGGCCGCACATATGTATCTACCTTTAAAATGGAAGTTAAACGCCCCCCCCCCAAAATCATACCACCACCATGTGTATGAGCTATTGGTGGCATTGGTATGCAATTGAAAATTAATGTTTATTTCAATCAATCACTTTCACCGTATGGACTCGTGAGTGGATGAAAAGGTGATTCACGTACTTTGAAATGGTAAATAACACACTTTGAAAAGGCAAAATTTTCAAAAATAGCAATATGTCATCAAAAAGGTCTTTAATAAGCCCAGTAGCCATTCTTATATAAAAACAAATGTTATTGCACGGAACACCTCATATCTTTAGGTGTTTAATTTTGGTGGCATCATAATTCATTATTGAACGATTTGTTCCACAACCTCTTTACAAAATCAATACTTCATTTGAAATATGAATTTATTGACAAAAAAAAATATTTACACACATTTCTGCTCAAACAGGTCAATATTTTTAGAACAATCATTATCACATAGAATGTCTTAACATGATAAATGAGTACATTTATCTTATATATCGCTTGTAAATGGCGATACACCGATAACGCAGGGCGAAAAGGTTACAAAATACGTGAGAAAAGCTAAAAAGGGTCAATGCGTGTTAAATTACAACACAATAATGCAAATAAAGCGAAATTTGTTACATATTTGTTTTTTATTCTCATAAAATATTTTTAAAATCAATTGTTGCATATACATGAGGCGAAAAAAACATGAATAACCCGATCTTTAATTGCATATAAGTATACATACATCTTTACATAAATATGTGTTACTATTTGGAAATAAATTTAATTATCAGGTAAACGAAAAGAGGCTGTGAAATTAAGATAGCACGCGTAGAAGTTTAATTTATTTGATTGTCTTAAATAAGCTTGCTTTTCTATCAAACTTGATGTTAACGTTTGGCTATAAACTTAACTACCAACAATCACGGACAGGAGTTTTTTAAAATAGTTTACTGAATTCCAGCGTAAAATTAATTTGAAAGTAGTTTTTATGCATTTAAAATTATACTACATAGCTTAATTTTTACAAACTATCAGTAAATGAAAAAAAAAAAAAAAAAAAAAATAAAACTGCTTTTTGACGATTTTGAATCATTAAATTAATGCTTATTTTTTATTTTTATCTCTTTTGTTACATGTATACTGGGCAATTCAAGACAAGACAAGTTTATTCTTTAAAACCATGTGCAAACAGTGGTACAAAGAATATTATTTACAAATGATACATAAGAAATTAACACAGTGCGAATGACAATATAATGACATAAGGATAACAAGTAAAATATTATAAAAAGTATTTGAACACGCTGGGCTCAACCAGGAGGAACAACCTTTGAATTTATAGCCCTGATAAACATGCAGATATTTTTAAGCTTCCGTCTGTTATATGTGTTGAACAAATTTTGAAATTTCAGAACGTTTGGTCCGTACCAATAAAACCGATTGAGATATAATTTTCGATCATCTAATAAAGCCGAACAATCAAATAGATAATGAAATTCGTCGCCAATATCCCGAGATTGGCATATATTACACACCCGTTCCGGCCTGCTAATAGCTAGCCATCGCCCAACCTCAATCGGTAATTTATGATTCCCAGTCCTGAATCTGCAGAATGTAATTCTATCTTTATCAGTCAGTATATTCAAATATTGTTCAAACTGAAATAGCGTTTTATATAGTTTATAATTTAATCCTTTTGGAGATATCTCCATATCAGAAAACCACCTCTGAATAAACATATCTTTTAATTTTTGCTTTAAAGTCTCGCTTAACCATTTACAATTAAAATTCGCTTGCAACATCCATATATTTCTAATTCAGAGACTGATTTAACCGACGCAATTTTGATTTCGCCACATCTAATTTGACATACAATGTCCAGAATTGAAGAATCGTCATTCCTATTATTATGTGACTTATTAGTTAAACTATATTTATTTACAAATTAAAACAGTATCAAGGAATATTCTTTCAGTCGCTGCGTCAAGATATTGGGAGATACTAATTTATTTGTGTGCTTACCTTCTTACCGGTGTATTGTTTAAATTTAGCCTATCGCGACTAATTATAGATTAAATAACAAGCACGGCGCACTCGATATTGACCCATCAACACACAATAACATAAAGACAGGGCTAAATCTTGTGATTGAGGTAAGTACAAGTAATATTGATGTTTTGACTTTAGCTTATTTAAAAAAAGTTAAAATCAGATACACACGTTTGCATAATAAGATAAGAAAGATTTATTTGAATTCGGATTTGTAAATAACAACAAACACAAGCTCGCAAGAGCTTTTTTACATTATTTTTGGCAGAAAATTCGTACACAGCCGTGGTCATGAAAATATAGCAGAGATTATATTATAGCAAATAATATGAATAATACTTTGAAAATAACTTTTGCCAAGGAATTTTCCTTCGATTTATAAGGGTCAGAGAGAGAGTTTTAAAATGGACATGTTTTGTGTTTCGGGTTCATATGTGTAAAATGTATTTGATAAATACTTTCTATTCTAAAACGTATGTTTAAAATAAAAGGTTTTATATGTCATGTTTCAATACGCTTAATATCGCATCGAAATAGTTGACGGAATAGCCGAAGACGCTGTACATGTTTTCAAAGATGATAAGAAGTTTTCATAAATTCAAATGACAACAAAGTTCCAGACATTAAATTTTGCTACGTCTGACGCGCTCTACCAAAATTAGGATTCCCGACTTTTTATTTCATAACAGTATTTTTTTTTTAAATAATGATTCAATTTGAATTGTATCTTTTTTTGCCCGGCAGTCTGTATGTGTTACATATTGCTCTTGGCAGCCACAGTCATCAACAAAGACACTGACTAGTAGATCTACAAATTGAGTAATACAGGTTGATATTGATTCTTTCGGAATGAGAAAGATTTATCGTTATATAACCATCGGCTCCAGCATTAATCATTTGATGTTTCTTAACCATTTTTATATGCGTTACCGATTGATAACCTTTTCAGACGGCGTTACTTTAATTTTCGGGCATAACTTTTATTATAAGATCCGTGCCTATAAAAAAACGGTGTTTTGATATATTTCATATTCCTAAAAGCACGTGTATGTACATTATATTCTTAAATAGTGTGATTTCGTTAGAAAAAAATATGTTTTATTGTTATTTTTTTTGTAGCATCATTTTGTCATTAAGTTGGAAGAAAACTGAAACATTCTTTCGAAAAATATCATGCATCTTATGAAAGAGAACGGTTTCAAGTGTTCCGTGAGCCATGGCATTTAATATATAATTGAAATGGGTAACGAAAAATGATACTCAAACATACCTTGTTTTGTTTTTAATCCATTTATCCCTTTTCAAAGTGTGTTATTAACCATTTCAAAGTACGTGAATCACCTTTTCATCCGCTCACGAGTCCATACGGTGACTTTGGTATATTTTGATTGTTAAATATTTCTATCTATACTACTAAAATAACGAAGCGTTTTTTTTTTCTAGCCGGGTTGCCGCCAAAACAACAAATGCTACGACTAAGCTTTATATCAAAAACAGGGGATGGTCGTGCCCATTAAAAATTTGATTAGCGCATATGCAATTATGTCTGCAATTTGCTAATTAACCTAATTAATTAAATCCGGAAAACCTATAGCCGTCATCGTTTCGGAATTAGCCACCGTTATTAGAATGATGGAAATTATTTTCCCTGTTTTCTGACAATTACAAAAAAAATCCCACAAAACTTTTCCATTAATTTTGCTACATATTAAAAAATTTTTAAATAATAAGTTATATTGGTAAATTTACTATAAAAATGTATGCAAAAAATGTTTAATCGTTAAAAATTGCAGCTTGATAGAAAAATAAAAACCATGTTGAAGTTAATGACCCATGGCACATAGTCAGTCTAAATCAGTGTAAACTGGTCACAGTTGCTGCACTTAAGCCTGTAGATACGACTATAAACAGCCATCATCAACAAGTTAATAACAAATTTGCGAAACGATTGATTAAAACTGGACAATTGTTAAATTGGCAGGTGGGGTAACTAAAACCACGATAACAAGATATAACACCTATAAACTTTGTCTCGCCTGCCAGCATCATCAGAAACAATTAATCTTTCTTACCTCCACTATACTTTGCAATTATAAGGATTTTTTGTTTCTCAGATCAGAAGGTGTTATAGAACTTAAACATTGCTAATATATGCAATAACAATAATCAAAGTCAATCAACCGAAAAATCAAGGTCTAGGTCAAAAGATGGGTATGCAACTGTGCTAGGCTGCTACTGGGGCATATGTATACCAAATTTCATCAACCTAGGACTTATACACCCGGGTTAACCCGAGATCGTGAAGTCGGTGGTTATCGTGAACTCGGTTAGGCAAAATGTAAACAAACGAGAATTGACCAATGGGAAAAGAGAAAATTTGACTAAAATGTAGTCGTTAACGTGGTTAAAAATCAAAGCTGTTATCGTTTAACTCGGTTTAAGTTATCGTCAACATAACATGGTCACATATGCCTTCAACGGTAACTTCTAGTTTTAAAGACATAGAACCTATCATTTTGGCAATTTTTTAAAAAATAATGAAATTCACACTATTTGAAGAATACATTGTAAAACCTTTGAAGAAATTGTTAAATTTTCAAAAATTCCACCAGAAAGTACTCTTTTCGACGGAAGACTGAAGAAAAAAACGCAGTGTCAAAAAAGAGGACAAGTTATTTATAGAATGTAAACACTTGCGGTTGCCGGTAAACAGAGAAACGAAAAGTAACCAAACGAAACGGAGCGGAACAAAAACGATATCGGTAAAGAAGGAAACGTAAACAGTAAAATAAGCAACCGAAATCTGTAAAGAAAGGAAACGAAATCGAGCGAAACTGGTAAAAAAGAAAACTGAATCGATTATAGCCGACACCAGTCATGCCAGTCGTTTTTCTTAATTAAGCGATTTCGTTTTCTCTTCGCCTCGTTTGGTTACATTTCGTTTCTCAGTTTTACAGTACCCAGTTTACCAAAAGTAAATATTTATGCTGGACAATACTTAATCAACGCGAATAATTAAAATAAGATTATTTTATAGAAAACTATGGAACGCCATAGCTGCCTTATGATGATGTGTTTCATTATGTGATGATTTCTTCATTATGTGATGATACTTTGTCATTATGTGATGGTACTTTGTCATTATGTGATGGTACTTTGTCATTATGTGATGATACTTCTTCATTATGTGGTGATACTTTGTCATTATGTGATGATACTTTGTCATTATGTGATGGTACTTCTTCATTATGTGGTGATACTTTGTCATTATGTGATGGTACTTTGTCATTATGTGATGGTACTTTGTCATTATGTGATGATACTTTGTCATTATGTGATGATACTTTGTCTTTATGAGATCAAAGTTTATTATTATGAACAGTGCTAAAAAATATTCTTTTCTTATGACAAATATTTTGTTCGACACGTAGTTTTTCTGTGTATCCCCCCCCAAAAAAAAATAGTTTCCTAATGGCTTATTCTCGAATTTCAAATCCATAACCGATACATAATTTATGAAATATTTAAACTTTGTAAACAACATTTTTCTTCTTTAACGGCTTGCTCCACAAGTGGTAAGCTTAGTCTGTATATTTGCGTTTGGTAAGATTTTTATTGTTTCCCTTAATATTTTTGATTATTTAATATTCCGATCAGAGGAGGGACGACAGCCTAAGGCCGTGTGCAAAGGTCACGTGGTCAAATTCACATTGTCTGTCAGCATTTCAAATTTGATTTACGACCCTAAATTCAGCGTTTTTGTAACAAAATTATTTAACTTCTAATTAACCCCAGGTGTCCAGGTTGGTTGTATATCGTCAGAACCAGGATCCAGCTTTCGTAATATACAATTTTAAAACTCAGATATACGATATCTGTTAATTAATTAACTCATTTACGAATACACATATTTTGAAAATGAAGATTTTAGATTTGACATGTCATCTTTAACATTTAATTCTGAGAAAACTATTTGAGTTCCATGGCTGATTTTTAAGACATGGAATCTTTATATATTTAACATAATAAATTCTTTCAGCGCCCCATAGCGCCCCATGATGTTGTTCGTAATTAACCAACAAACATTGCCAATTTTTTACTATTTTGCATATTTAAATCAAACATGTTTAAACGCAAAATTTTTGAATTCTTCAAGAACCGCGGATATCCTATAATATATCTAAAAAAATAGAGAAAAGTTCATTTAAAAGAATATTATAAGGAGTGTTTACGTTTAAAAAAATATTGTATTTTTAAAGGAATTTTACGGGTATGGGGGCGGAAAGTTTACAAAATTATTAAGTGCAGGCTCAGACGAGTGGTTTTCAGTTATAGACCTCAAGGAATTCGAGTATTGTAGATCTAGCACACACATTAGTATATATAGGTCCGAATAAAATGTTAAGGACTTCGATTATGACAGTTAGTTTAACATATGAATAATCTAGGAAATCATTTAGTTTAAAGACATCATAGACCTGTATAATAAACATATGCACAGATCTATCATAGACTTGTCTATGGATCTATGAAGACATTTATTTGATAAATATATGGAATTAATTTGCTGCATAAATTATATGATCTTTCATAAACGAAAAATTTTTTTTTTTATAAATATATGGTTTAAATTTCAAAGGGGTTTGCAGCTCTTTGCTGTTAATCATTTTGTTTTTACATGTTAATTAATTATCAATTCATTTATGACCAGCGGTCGAATACACGTGCGGTTTGATGTTGACTCGTCGATAACCACTGTTAGACTGATTGTCTATTGGCCACGCAATCGATAATATACAAGATATATGCGTGCCGTGTGCAAAGTGTCGTACCTCCTCTGTATTCCGATATTGTATCAAGCGGATTTACAAAACTTTACATATACTATTTAGAAACATATTTTGATAATGACAAATTAGAGTTATAGATTATTAATTTACACATTTAAAGTTATTTTGCTATTTTAATCACGCAAATACACCTTCATATTTTCATATAAAGTTTTGAGATTGGCTCAAGGTCGTTGTATAGTGATGCAATACACATCCAATCACTTTGGAATGCGATATTTATTATTAATAGGTTAAATGTACTATAACAGATCGCACCTGTTCTGTGTTACGAAAGAACTATTGAAACATATTAATTTTACTATATTAATCTGTGATATTGTTATACTATATAGATTGATTGTTACTTCTATATTGGATACTTGATTTGTTGTAAATTTCAGAGCAATGTAATATTTGGTAATAAAACGATTGAACCCTACGCAGAGTTTCTTTACCCCCAGAAACAGCCCCTGCAACATTAATATAAAATAAATTATATATTGGTTATTGATTTGAAATTCGAGAAAGCGACCTTTTGGAAACATTTTTTTTTTGGGGGGGGGGGATACACAGAAAAACTACCTGTTGAACAAAATAAGAAATGACTATTTTTTTTTCAGCGCTGTTCATAATAATACACTTTGATCT
Source organism: Arcuatula senhousia (assembly GCA_963971305.1). NCBI lineage: Eukaryota > Metazoa > Mollusca > Bivalvia > Mytilida > Mytilidae > Arcuatula > Arcuatula senhousia. Next base: position 15,620,357 of record OZ020309.1, on the reverse strand, counting down.
CATAAAGACAAAGTATCATCACATAATGACAAAGTATCATCACATAATGAAGAAGTATCATCACATAATGACAAAGTATCATCACATAATGAAGAAGTACCATCACATAATGACAAAGTATCATCACATAATGAAGAAGTACCATCACATAATGACAAAGTATCATCACATAATGACAAAGTACCATCACATAATGACAAAGTACCATCACATAATGACAAAGTACCATCACATAATGACAAAGTACCATCATATAATGACAAAGTATCATCACATAATGAAACTCATCATCATAAGGCAGCTATGGCGTTCCATAGAAAACTGCAAAACACTGAGTTTTTATGTTGGTAAAGGGAAGTTTTAGATAGTATATTTTTAATATATGTACATTGTACTTTTTATTCAATGTAAAAAATTGCGAAATTGATAGGTTCTATGTCTTTAAAACGTACTGCATATGTTTTAATGACACTATTCTGTTCAGATAACTAAAACAAAAGGTTTACAATGAACGTTTTGGAACGGAATTCACGGATTTGCGCACTAACGATTTATGAAGCATTTTCTCTGTCATCATTTAAAAAATACATAAAAGGTATTTCCTTAATAATAGTTGTTAACACCTCATAAAATATTAAACGGAGTGTGCAGATTCATACAATATACAAATTGTTGTGACAAAATAAAAAAAAATCTAAAATCACAAAATAAAAAACCGTGTACAACCTATACCTCTGGCTTTTCTGGACTGAATCAAACGAGCATTATTTTGATGACAAACGAAAACCAGTTTTACCGAAATACTTATAGTTTAACATTATTGCGTTGCCAGTAAATCATTATCATAGACCTACACACTTAAAGTATAATTTGTATACGATTTTAACAGCATACTTTTGCACAGTATTTAAGTGACCGATCATTTCCGATAAAAAAACAAAAACATGATAAATCTTTTTTTTATTAAAAATATGTTTTGACAGTACAGGTTCAGAAAAGGATTTCTGCTATATAAAGAATAAGGCTTTCAATAAAAATATTTGGTCATGTATGCCATGCGAAAGGGCTAATGTACGATCATAAACGAGAAGGAAATAAGACTCATAAGACTAATGTACCCCCAATGCATCATAGGCCAATGTACCCAGAAAATAACGAAACCCTCCCCCCCCCCAAAAAAAAAATCGCATGATCTGAAACTTTAACCTATGGTGACTGACAATGGAGGAACCTTATTTTATCCACAAGGTTGGGCGGAGCCAAACTTTCTCGGTCTTTAAGGTGAGATTTAAATGAAGAAGTCCGAAATAATTGAGAACATACGGAAAGCGATAGGTATCTTCTTACTTCAGACTTCTGATTTCAGAGTTCCGACTTCTGATTTCAGAGTTCTGACTTCTGATTTCGGAGTTCAGGGCTATAATTTCATATTTCAGACTTCTTAGTTAACTGTACTATATATACCGTGATTCGCGCATTTATATGTCCCCGTCTGTATTTGAGAGCCACAGAACGTCGGACGCGTATTGGCGCAACACGCATTTGGTAAGTTTTTTCCCTATAGGATGAATTCAGTCAGAGAGAAGTTCCGCATTTTTAACTTGTAAAATTAAGACAATTTTATTTTTAGCAGCCTAGGTATTTATACTGCTGGGGTAGGCCCCTTTTTGTCAACAAAACAGATAAAAAAGGCAAAATAAAACACATTACCATCTGCAATTGGTCTAGCTCATAGATGACAAAACTAAATATTTGTATCGTGATAGTCATACATATCGTGGTGCAAGTGTAATAGAACAATATATACATATCAATTGCCAAAACAAGTATATCTTTACACCCCTATAAGTCAACATCTATATAGAATTAAGTCATTGTGACCTAGATTTCTGCTTGATTGATTTGCATTTATATTTTAGCAACTGCACATAAGAGATTTGTGAACTTTTTTCTGCAAGGTCCATTCATAGCAACCAATTAATGCAGAAGCACAGAACGTCGGACGCGTATTGGCGCGACATTCATTTGGTAAGTTTTTCCCTATATGTTTCTCTTTGTGGTAACAGTTTGAGCTTTTTTCCTATATTTTAAAAATCTGCTCCTCCAAAATTGCAGGACTAAATGTTACTAAATGTAGTTACATCTGTCTATGGTATGTCGTGTATGTTTTGTACAAAATTTGATTCGATATATAATGTTAACACTGTGGCTAAATATTGAATATAGGCGTAAATTCCCTTGTAACTCGAATACAGTTACCGATAACAAAATTTAGATTTAAGGCAAAATTGATCTTCCTGTCCTGAAGTTTTTTTGGAAGATCAAACTATGAATGTATAGGAGTAATTGTTCTCTTACTAGATTTAAAAAAAAGGTTTTTCGTCTCCCCTGCGAAGCTAGGCGAGACAGAGGTATGGCTTTACTGGCGGCTTTGCTAACTATCTTGGGTAAGAATTTATGATCACCTCCATATCTTAACAACTATAATTCCTTGGTGGATAAAACTTGGTATGCATATGCCCCAGTAGTAGCTTAACACATTTGCATACAACCATCTTTTGATTTTGACCTAGATTTATAGTCAATACGTAACAATTATATTAAATATTTTAAGAATACCTAAGAAGGATTTTTCCAGTAAGGTTTGTATTTGTTAGCTTACAGGCAGGATAATGCAGAACCATTGATACTGACAGTGCCGACAAGGGAGACGTGTCAACTCCTTTTTTTAACAACATTATGTAATTTATATATAGCTTGTTTCTGGAAAACTATACAGGATAGTTATTATTACTACCTATTTATTATTACTACCTATTATAAATAAAAATGCAGCGATACTTCAATTAGGTCGTTTGTTTCCGTCGTTTCTATATTTACAAAAGCTCTTTGCAATGTACATACTTTCACTTTTCACTCGGGGGCTATATTCGGATTCTCAATCTTCGGATTTCCATCAAGACAATATGGCCGCGACCAGTAGATTATGTGTTCCGCTTCGGATTATATTTTAGTCAGTGTAGCATATCTTGCGTAGCTTTAGCGTAATGGATATTTGATTTTGGATTGCGAAAATTTACTTGATTGAATAAAGTTTAAAGGACAAAAATACTATTCGGACACCAAAAATAAGTTAAATCTTGCAAAAAAATTGTACACAGCATTTTCGTTTTTCATGCTTTTATGTGGCGGTGTTTTAAAGCAACAATGCGATTCAACTAGATCATGTAGCGTACATGGCGTAGTCACTTTATCAGATTGTGCACATGTTTAAGCGTACTTTCTTATAAATTTTTGACTGCAAAATGTTAATTCATTGAATAAAGTTTATTATCACAGACAGAAATAATGCTTATGCAAAAATAGGTCAATCAGACACACACAATTCAAGCATTTTATTGATTTTTTGAAAGTGACAAAATAGCCACATTGGGTCATTCGTCTGTCTTGATCTAGGTCAGTTTAATATAGGATAAATAATTTTATCTATTTCTCACAAAGCTATTGTGGGTTCCGAAAAATAAACTTATTTGTCAAAAGTTATTGGTTGTTCGAAAATGTTATCATTGCTTGATAATTTTGTCGATTCACCACACAGAGACCAATGTCGCCACAACTACAAACATGTCAGAAAATAACCAAAGGAACCACAGGGGCTTGGATTAAAGAGTAGGGGGGAGGCGACTTAAAGGTCAATATAAATGACCAGAATCCAAGCCCCTGTGTGCGGAACATGGATTGCAACGTTCGTGTATAAGTTTGCTTTAGTCTCTATCATAAAGGGAGGGACAATCTTTGAATAGGTGACAATCAAAAATATTTGAGCAGCGGCGGATCCGGGGTGGGGGGGGGGGGTCCGAGGTTGGAATTTTCCTCCTTTCCGACAAAAATTTTGCAAGTATCGTGTACGTTTTCTGCAAAATTTGTCTAGAACCACCCCCTGTCCGTCCTTCGTCCACAACGGAATTTATGTGGACCAACCCCTTTAAAAAATTTCTGGATCTGGCCCTGTTTGAGTTATAATATAATTTATTGCTATTAGACGTAAAAATTTTAAAGGCATACATGTACATTGCAAATTTTCATAAAGAGATCTACAATTGGGTTTAAAGTTATTTCATATAATATTATATACTTCAAAATCATAGACTGATCTGACAAATGATAACCATTAAAGTAGACGATAATTAGATGTGGAATAATTGTACGCCACACAACCAACATAAAGAAAAGTGAATTTTAAAAATCACAATGGAAAACAGCCAACAGTCTTCAGCATGACCATAAGTCGCTGCTTGCCGTCTTGCATTGGCCCAAGACAAAAATACAAAAGAGGATGAGTCCAGTTTCCTTTATGGTCACACTTAGAAAAAAGTCAAAATAACAATGTACATTTTTTTTTTAAGTGATAAATGCCCAATTACATTTTTTTTACATCTCCGCATGCTTGGAATGCTACTAAATGTTGAAAATAATAATATTATAAAACGAAAATTATAAAAATTTCTAGGCGCAAAATATATGTTTGATTTTCTTCTTCGGTATTCCCAAAATCCCGTTGGTAGCTTTTGTTCTCAGAATAATTTGAAGATTGGAACCTTTTTAAACTTTAACATTAAGCTGATTTATAAGTATATATGAGCAACAGACTGTGACATCTTTGATCCAATAGACAGTCTAATATCTAGTGGTATTCAATTATCTCCCCTGCAGAAAACAGCTAATGTGTTTTTAAATTTTTAACGATGACAACAACGATGGCGACGGCATATAAACAATCTTCAATTTTCATTTATTACGCATGGATTTGACTACTATCATATACGTTGGACATGTTCTGTTATTAACGAATCTTTTCTGTTGCGTAAACAGTTGTTTTAAAGGTCAACAAAAGTGCATATTTTAACCAATCGAGTGAAACTTATTGGCCGTTGGAAAAAATTAAAATGTCAACTCAACCTTTAAAAAATCACACAAGGCGTAATACCTGCAGTACATTTTCGAAACTTGTGGGAATGTTAGGTTATTACCTTTTCTTTCGACAGATATTAGTTTGAAAATTATATTTTACTGTTATCATATAACGATCCATTTGAATTCAATGTGTAACTATGAAAAACTTTCAAGGGACACAACCAAGTTCTAATATCTTTAATAAATTATAAACATGATAAATGGGAGGCATTCCTATTTTTAAAACGGATGACTGAATATTGAATTGGACATTCACTCCAATACAATGCAAATTCACATACTGTTGATCCCAATTTACGGATACCGGTCAAAAAGGTAAACATGTTCTATGACATAATCGAATTCAACAGGTAAATCGTGTACTTTTAAAAAGGTTGTCAAGACGGACTAGAAAAATAGGTCTTTTTCTTAATTTTATTTTGGCTTTACCTCTTGCAGTACATGTCTGAAAATTTGCAGATGGGAAGATATACATTTAAACAAATAGTGTGATTTTTTTCAATTTTTTGTATAAAAGTTAAAGTTGTGCGATCCATTTCAGTTTGCACCGTATGCATTTCATAAATATCCACATAATAACATGCATTAAAATGCAATCTGTTACTTTTAAAAACTCTTTTTAATTCAAAAAAGTTTTTTTATCAGCATAACTTAAAATTGGAAGAAATTTTATACTAAAAAGAACTTTTGATTCACTTGACAACCAGGATAAACATTCGAATTGACTTTCCTATCTTTTCCGATGAAGAGCTCACATTCTATTGTTTAAATACCACCGGTTTTCGGACTGTAGAGACTTTTGTACAGCTCGATGAGCTGTAGGTTTAAGCAAACAACAGCTTTTCTCTATCTGCAATAGTTTCCTATTTCCTCCACTAACATAACCAAACTTAGATGCAATTATTTTAAACTAAATAGGAGATAATACAATGCTTATACTGGATCTAAAAACAAATAATGTTTGGGATAAACACTTACATGACTTAGATCCATCGACATGGCTTAATTTTAGATCGATTTTATAGTATGTGTACAGCAAAGGCTACATATAGAATTCAACAATAAACCTTAGCAGGACCTAGAAATAATAAAGTATTTTTTATGTTACTAAAGCAGACCTTTGCTTTTTGTGTCCATAGCGGCTTGCTAGGCAATATGCATTAGAGTCCACACTTGTTATAAAGAAAAATAATGTTTTATATAGTTTTACACTCTATGGTCTGCTAAATGTGTGAACGTCACAGAGTTATAGCACCATTGTAATCGGGAGTTTTCCCCCATTTGAATGTTAACAAATTCAAGTGCCTCATTGAAAATGATAATTATCTCGCTTTGTTTTATTATTAAACATTTCCAAAGGAGCCCGAATCGCTAACCTGGTTCAAAGTTGTTTAACAAGAGCATCAAATTCTAAATCAATGAACGCATTAGTAGAGCTGTATACAGTACTCTAAAGGTTTCAGACAGCTTTTGCTTTTCTCTGCCTGCAATAGTTTTCACTATATACAAGTACAATATGTAGGTAAAAGCTATTAATAACTTTTACTTTATTTTCTAGTTTTAAAAGGCCATTCCCTCTATAAAAGGGACTTTTGTCAAAAGTTACAACTTTGACAAAATGGAAACAATGTAGAGCTCAATGAGCTGCATCAGCTTTTCTGTACTTTTCAATTAATTTCATTCTATGGGCAAAAAACACTATTTTTTCATTTAAAGGGCCATTACCCCTTTAAGGGGTCATCTGACAACTTTACCCAATTAAGACTTTTGTAGAGCTCAATGAGCTGATCATTAAAGCAAGAAATAGCTTTCTCTATCTGCATTACTTTTCATTCATGGTCAAAACACAATTTTTTGCGTTTAAAGGGCCATAACCTCTTTAACGGGTCATCTGACAACTTTGACCCAATTGACACTTTTGTAAAGCTCAATGAGCTGAGCATTTAAGCGAGCAACAGCTTTCTCTATCTGCGATACTTTTCATTCTAGGGGCAAAAACACTATTTTTCGCATTTAAAGGGCCATAACCCCTTCAAGGGTTCATCTCACAACTTCGACTCAATATAAACTTTTGAAGAGCTTAATGAGCTGATCATTTACCCAAGCAACAGCTTTTCACTATCTGCAATTCTTTTCATTCTATAAGCCAAAAACATGAAAAAAAACATCATTTTTTACCTTCAGAGAGCCATAATACCTACAAGGAGTCATCTGACGACTTCGACGCAATGGAGACGTTCGTAGAGCTTTTGATGCTGAAGAGGAAGCGTGGCTTCGGATTTCAAATATATCTTATAGTTTTTGTCTCGCCTGCGACGAATAGTCGCAAAAGGCGATACTTTCCGGCGTCTGCGGCGTCGTCGTAAACTTTTTGTAAGACTTTTGTGGAAAATAAATTACATAAAAAGTATAATAGCTAGGTATCTGATATTTAGTATACAGCCAGTTCAGGTTATGGTCTATGAAACTGTCACCATGCCATGTGACCCTGACCCCCATTTTCACGCTCCAGTGACTCTGTGAACTTAGGTCTTTTTTCTGACCGAAAACTCGTTGAAGGCTGCTGGCGGTTGTCCGTTGTGGTTTTTCTAAATTGCCGTTTGATTGTGGGCTGTGTCGCGTACACTTATTCCACATCTCATTATTTTCTATTCTATGTAAGATTTTTGTTGAAAAGGAATTACAAGAAAAGTATAATAGCTAGGCATCTGATATTTGGTATACAGACATTTGAGGTTCGGTCGACACAACTGACACCATGTTGTGTGACCCTGACCCCATTTTCATGGTTCAATGACTTGTGAATGTAGATGATTTTTGGGTGGAAAATGAGTTAAGTGAAAAGTATAATATTATAGCAAGGCATCTGATATTTGGGGATTATGGTATACACAACTGACATCACCATGTAATGTGACCTTGACCCAATTTTCATGGTTGAATGACTTAGTGAATGTTGGTCTTTTTCATTGTTTCTCAATAACTATGGTATCTAGAACACACTTCAGACATTTTTGTGATGGTTAAATGGAATTCTGTCACCTGTCACATGACCTTGACCTTAACTTTTCTGAAGGCCCAGCTAGACCTTCAATGAGTTCTGTGATGGTGCGGACAGGCGAGACATACTTTAGTGTCAACTCTTGTTTAAATATAAGCCAAAAACTGTACTCAGACCCCCATGTTCTATTTGTAGCCATGGCGGCCATGTTTTTGTCGAGTCAAAAATCCCTACATCAGGTCTGTGGAAGATACCCTAAAGTACCACCAGACCAAATTTGGTTTGAATCCCTGCAGCCGTTTCAGAGGAGAAGAAGTTTGAAGAAAAGTTAACGACGACGACGACGGACGCCAAGTGATGGCAATAGCTCACATGGACCTTCACATGGACATAAAAACTCACTGACTATCAAGATTGTCCATGATATTTAGTATAAATATAGTGTATGTCTTTTCTACCCGAATCATTTTATAAGAACCTTTATCTTGTATTTAGTAGTCTATATGTCTTAATTCATTTAATAAACTTACATGCTAATCATTTATATAAACATCAAAATTAGGTTGAACTTGGTAATCATTGATTACTTTTATTTGATTATTTTCAAAGCTTTTGAATATAAATTTATTAACATATCGTTTCAGAAACTAAGTCAGAAAAAAATAAAAAAATCAAAAGCAGTAGAGGACATTGCTCAACAGTACAAGGACAGTAAAGTGCAACTCAGGTACAAAGAATTTTTTCATTTATTTCATATTTTCTCGATTTGGCATGATTGGGGCTCATAGTACTTCTAGTTTGCCTTTTTGTGGAATAGTGCTCTATAATGTTCTATTAAAAGCTCTATGTTTGAGCCCAAATCCGCTTCGCCTCGTTTGGGGGAGCGAAACGTGCACTCAAAACCCTGAATTGGGAGGATGCTTGAAGGCATGAACATGCTGTCCTTATAAAAGTGTTGGTGAAATATTATAAATAAGTCTACTACCGGTTAAAGAAGTTTTGATACTTATTGTTTTTGTCCCGTTTTTTTATTATTATAAGGTCGCCCAAAACAAAGTTTGGGGACTTATTGTTTTTGCTTCGTTTCTTTTTCTTCTTTTTTAATTACCTTGTATGCCCCACCTACTTTGTCGCGGGATATATAGTTTTTTTGTCTATTTGTTCGTCCGTCACACTATCCAGCGCGAATCTTGACGAAAAAATAGACGTTAACTATGCCATGTTGAAATGGCTACCAATTAACTACACTCACCCTTCAAAAACGTCAATTTTGTTGTATTTCTATGAAATTTGTTATTAAGGCATGCATATTTTGATTCACTGACCTGAATGAAATACCAATCAAAGCAATTTAGAGTGACTTCTGTATTGACATCCAAACACAAACATAAATATTTACAATTCTTCTTCTTCTTTCTTGCGCCGCTAACTTTGTCAGGTTCACTTTGGTACTTTATACATTTGGATTCAAATTTTGCACAATGAGTACCCCATGAGAATCACACTAGGTAAACGCTGTCCGCGAGAGAAATGATATTTCGCGTTTTTTCTGTACTGATATTTCATGTTGATTGGTCTACTGGCATGAGTGACTCATTAAACATGTTATTTTCGTGAGTTTTTACCTTTTTAATACTGTTTGTTGTAAAAATTTAAATCATCGAATATTTGTCTTGGACATATTTGGTTAATCTTAAAAAAAATCCGCATAAAACAAAAGAAAAATAACCAATGAAGCATAATTACTAGAAAAACAGTGGAAACACAGTTATAACATATGAAAAATATACGGGTTTGAAGGAAAAGCTTGTGTAAATGCTTTTTGATAAAATCTTTAGTCAGTATAATTCATAAAATTACTAATTCAATAGATTATTATCTGACATTCAGCAATCTTAAAAATATTGACTGTACTGTTATTCTGTGTTCATGAAATCATTCTGTACTGTTACTTCGTGTATAAATCTATCATCACTGTACTGTTATTTCGGGTATTGAAATATTCTTAAAAGAAGAATACAGATCCCTCTTAGAAAATCAAGAGTTATTTTAAATCAAAATTCAAAGAAATAGGTAATCAATCTAAAAGTATCGAAAATGAAATTAGTTCACCTGAAAATGTTAGGAAGTCAGTCACAAATAAAGCCATAATTATAGTACAATCTATGTAATAGATAGTATTACTAACTTACTAACTAAATTAATTCAATATTTCCTCATATTCTGAATCATTCGTTAGTTATATGCTATAAATATAAAGTTACGACGCGCAGTGTTGAACCCTGTACGGAAACCAAATGTCTACAGACAAAACATCGCCATAATATATACGATCACAATTTTAACGGTCCTATAAAAAGTATCATTATGTCTAAAAATTGATAAAATTGAAGGCTTAGATTAGTGAATGGTGAGCACAAAAAGTATCCTGTGAATATTCACTTTGGGTTAAAAATTTTCAAACGGGGGAGGGGCGCAATTATAAAACAACCTTCTGGGACATCTTGTTTCATACAGTTCCTAACCATTTTTTTTTGTCAAACGGTGGGGGGTGCGCACCCGGTACGCCGGTCCAAGATCCGCCTTTGACAGGCATATGTGTGTGCACAAACTCCTCACAGTTCCAGTTCCCGTCCGTAACGGTCAGTACACTAAAATCGTGCCGTATTTTTGTCGGGAATGATAAAACTACTGCGAAGGAGTTTGATATGTGCTAGGGGCCTATGTGCATATAAGCAAATTTCATGCGTACAACATTAAATAACCCAGAGAACAATGTTGAAGTACATGTAAGTAGATCAAGAATTATTCTTAGGGGGGCAACAGTTTGTAACTTATGAATGAATGGGGCTGGACATGAATTTAATTTTGTTTGTTGATGTACGTGAACGTAGTATTATTCATGGAATTGGATCGAGAAGAAAGAACATAGAATATCAAAATATTATGTCGATTTTCCAAGTAGTTTTTTTTTGGGGGGAAGGAGGTGAAGTATAAATAAGATTGCAATGTTGTTTAATTTAAAAAAAAAAGTATTAATATCTATTTTCAAAAAAATGTAAAATGTTAGAATAGCTACATTGCCTATCTGGCTGTAATATGATTGTATTGAGTAACAAGTGGCTGCACCAAGTCGCGCTAAGGATACTCCAACTCGACCATTCGGAAAACAGGAGGTAGTGCATATTACTAGTTACATTGCCTTGTATGTGTATATGACAGTAAGTCAATCTTGCAATTCGATGTCTGTTTTTTTTGTTTTTTTTTATAAACGATTGAAATTTTCAAGAACACAGAATATCAGTACAGTTTAACAGAAATAACAGTACAGTAAGATTTTGACAGACAAATAGGAACAGGAAATATCAGTACAGTGGGTTCTCTGTTACGAGCATTTTCTACGATTTATAATAAGGAAGAATGGGTGTAAATGCATTGTGGGTAAATAGTAATTCTATTTTGAAGTGTTTTGAATCGCCGTTCATTTAAAATATTAGAAAAATAGTAAATTATCATAATTTTGTTTTAAAACCATACATCTTACAAAAAATACAAATATTGTTGATAATGTACCAAATAATTTCATTAAAACTGAAAGGAGATTGAACTATATCTTTAAAAAAGACATAGGGTAGACATATACAATTCCATGCTTCATAAAGTTAACATAAACAACGATTTTAGTCCTGTTGTCCAATGTCAACAACAACCCGAAATATCCGTACAGTGAAAACGCGAAATATCTTTGCTCTCGCGGACAGCGTTTACCTAGTGTATAAAGATGTTCGCTACTATTATTGAAAATAAATAGGTTTCAAATTTGATGCCTTAGATTAAAAGATAATAGTAAAAGGTATGAAATGAGCCAAAACATTTGATAGATTCGTGACCTCGTTTTCAAGATATTTGACGTTAAAGTTTTGGCGGGAAAATGTTTTCTCTGACTTTTTCATAGGTTTAGCATTAGCCCTATTTAGCTGTTAAAATCCATGACAGAATAAATAGGATTTGATAAAACTTTGTCTATAACCTCTTTATGACATATTAAAGACATTAATAACAAGAAAATAGGGGGTTCGTGGGCAAAAATTTTAACCCTATTTTGATGGTAAAATCCAGAGGATTCCGAAAAAATGACAGAAATACCAAAACAAGACCAACAAGCATCCTTAAGGTGCTTTTCCCGATTTTTCATGAATAGTGGTCATCCAGCAACGCCCTCCAAATACCATAAATATTGATATTTTTTAATAGTTCAAAAATAGTTCACAATACCACCATATAACGATATATTTTGTATTACTCGTTATGGAAGACCAATGGGTCCCTTGGAGAAACGCCCTTTCCCCTAAAATTACAAAATTTGTATTTATTTGAAAAACCATTCATAACCCCACTTTATAACAATATATATTGTTACTCCTTATGGAAATACTAATTATTTGACATGGAAAGAAGAGGGTAGACTGGTTTAGCTTTGTCTGTCTGTCCATCTGCAACATAATTGTCGTCACCTTTACTCAGCAACAGTTACTCCTAGCCTTTTAAAATTTTATATGTGACTTTATTATGAGGTTTACTTAACTATCGCAAGTATCAATTTCTTGATTGTTGAATCACTACTTACTGCATGTTTACCGACTTAGTGCATTTAAAGACAAATCCCACTATTCAAATCTCACGTTAGGAAATTCTTGATAACTTGTACATAGCATCTTGAATATTGGAGAATTGAAATAAGCTAATAAAAATCATATGTCACCGTGCTTAATTTTAAGATATATCAACATAAAATATCGGGAATTTACTGAATGAGCAGTAGCTCACACATTGCTTATTTAATTTAGGCCTTACACCTATGGTTACTTTATACCATATGCATTTTGCTGAATAAGTATGAGTTTGTTTCTAAAATACGAATTATCATTTGAATATAGAGACTTTCTAGCTTTTCTAGCTTTGTCCCACCTCAAAGGCATCTGGGTTAAGGCCTAACTGACTTCAACTTCCTGATAAGGCGGGGGGCATCTATGCCCTATGGACAAATTATTTCTTTATTTTATATTAAATTTTATGAATAAAAAAGATGCACAAAAATGTATTAGAAACTCTTTAACTGTAAAGGCTGATTAGAAACAACATTTTTTATAGGAAGTTGAAGTCTTGATATACATGATCAAATAAATCTGTATCTACATAATTTCATATTAATGATGACAGCTCAAAGTTACTAAAAAATGTCAAGATTTCGGATGATTCTTTAAAGATGGTAAACACCTTTGTCATTCATCAAGTTAAAAGCCCATGCACAATGACAATTGAGGAGAATTTCTACGGAAAGCGATAGGTATCTTCTTACTTCAGACTTCTGATTTCAGAGTTCCGACTTCAGATTTCAGAGTTCTGACTTCTGATTTCGGAGTTCAGGGCTATAATTTCATTTTTCAGACTTCTTAGTTCAAAGTTCCGACTTATGATTTCAGAGTTCATACTTCGGAGTTCACAAAAATATATATATATTCTACCGGTTTTCCAAGTTTTCTACTCTTAGCGTTGTCTGATGAAGGTTAATCCAGAAAAGCGCTTCACACGCAGTGAAATTTTGCAGTTGTACAATTATCAAAATCATTTCAATATGTGGATCGTGTCTTTCTGGCACATATTCCATATTCTTTCGTTTTTAAAAATATATATTTTTGTTACACGATTCGTGCCATTTTTTGACGCTCCGCAGTTAACAATGGAAACCCAGATAGGAAACTTAATAGTACAATATTTTTTTTCAAAACGAGGTTCTCAAAGAGAAATAAAGAATGTGCTTGTTCCTTTATATTTGTCAAACAGAGCTATAGGTAATCTATCAATTACGAAGCTCACCTCGTTGTGCATTATTGTCACTATGCAGGAATTGACTTTAAATTTTCAAAGTTTTAAGTGTTCATTCATACAGAAAAAAGCAGGTCACAACCAGCATCTGAACCATGTATCTTGCTTAAAGCATCCCTAGATGCACCTTCCATACCAATTTGGTCAATTATGGTACTTGCATGTTAGCAGGAATAGACTTTAACCATTATTCTGTAAGTGGTCATTCATGCAGAAAATATAAGTCAAAGCCAGCATCTGAAGCATGCATTGTGCTTAGCATTACTAGGTGCACCTAACTACCAAAATAGTTTATTTGGCACTTGTCAGTAAACGGGAATGGACTTCAATCATTCTTTTGTAAGTGCTCATCTATGCGGAACAAATAGTTCACATCCAGCATTCAAAGCATGCATTGTATTAAGCATCACTAAGTGCACCTACTATACAAATATGATTGATGTGGCAATTGTCATTAAGCAGGAATTAGGAATTTATGGCTCTGTAACGGACGGACGGATTCGAACACTATATGCCCTTCTACTTTCGTAGGCGGGGCATAAAAAGATAGTATACAATTGTTGACTGGTCATGAGGGAAACAGTACATTTGTTTCCACGAGGTACTCACTATTTCACGAGGCGCGTAGCGCCGAGGGAAATGGTAAGTACCGAGGGGAAACAAATGTACTGTTTTCCGAATGACCAGTAAACAATTGTTTTATTATACTGAATCGGTAAACAACTTAACTAAAGCCACGCCTTCTGCTCACTCTTTACCTTGTAGCCACACCTACTGCCAATCATACAAAAACCCTGCGAAATTGTATTACGGTACTATTACCCTAGGGAAATAGTTTTTACTATATCCCTAGGGAAATAGTACTTTTAACAAATTCAAGATGTAATAGTTAAAATGTTTACCTGTATTTTATATAGAAAAAATCTACTGAAGTATAATAAAAGCAGATATATGCTGATCACCTACACCAAAATTGTTTTAAGTAAAATAAAATAGTTTATTAAACCAATTATGGGCCCATCACTGGGCATGTATTTACATACATGAATACAATTGAAAACATCATACATAGCTAAAACAAAAGATATAGACATATTTAACAAAAAAACAAAACAAAAAGTGATCAATGAAAATAAACACATTAATTATTATCTAATTTAGTTTTTCTCATATCAAAGCTATTATGAATAAATGAGGATACTTTATTACAAATTAACTTGTCTTCAAAGGATAGCAGCCATATGAATTTAAGGTCATTGTTAAGATATTTGAAGTTGAAACAATAATTATTAACTTGTTCGAAAAGGGTTGTTCTTCCTTTATCATAAGCTTTGTAATTTGTTAGAAAATGATATTCATCTTCTATAGCATCATTAGAGCATAGTTTACATAATCTTTTATCCTTATCAATATTTCTGTATCGACTACGTTCAATTGCCAGATCATGCGCGCTTATCCTAAAATTGGTAAGAGATTTCCTGGCCTGGGAGTTTGTAACAAATAAGTATGAGCTTAAACACATAATTATACTAGAAATTCCCGTGTTTCTTGGTGGCATGTACACAAATATATCAAGTCTAATACTCTACACAAACCATGAATATATAATACATGAGCTGCAATTTGCACAAATTTTTCTTGAAAGGAAATGGGAAGATGTCTGACGGACCTAAAATCGATAAGGGTAATTATGTGGGACCTCGCATACAAACTTTCTAGTCTGTGAT
This sequence comes from Arcuatula senhousia, assembly GCA_963971305.1. Taxonomy (NCBI): domain Eukaryota; kingdom Metazoa; phylum Mollusca; class Bivalvia; order Mytilida; family Mytilidae; genus Arcuatula; species Arcuatula senhousia. The sequence goes on along the minus strand of OZ020309.1, from coordinate 15,604,769 downwards.
TTTAGAAAATTATTATGAGCAAGTGTAATGGTCGTGACGACAACACACAACAAAAGTCAAGTCATCCCTATATGTTGCTTCCCATTGACATACAGGCAATATCTATGACGAAGTCGCTCAAGCGGAAAATGTAGCCAAAATGAACCCTCTTGTACTACACAAGACCAATCCATGTGTTAGATCAAGGTGACTATATTCCGTATAGATTTTGGCTTATACTAAAGACAAGCATCTAACCGAGAGGACACACATAGTACTGGTTAATTTTGTTAATCAGCTGACTCATTAGTCAATTTCAAACTTTGGGCACATGGGATCGTGATTAATTCCACCACCAACGGTCCGCGGTGTCCAAAAGCAATTGGCAAATGATAGGATGGGAAATTGTAAGCTGATAAACAACTTTAACCTGTGGTCTGTGTGCCCATCCTGTTCGTGTATCTTAACACCCTGTATACAAGATGTATCCACAAACCAAATACCCCAACCAACACCAATTGTAATTGCTGATTAACCTTATTCAAAATTAAACCTAAGTCACTTATGCAGAAAATATAGTTCATGGTAACCTAATTCCTGTAAAGGCCCTTTTTAGCTCAAGGTGAGCTATTGTTATCGTTAAGCGTCCGTCGTCCGTCCGTTAACTTTCTTCAAACTTCTTTTTCTCTGAAACCACTGATGGGATTGCTTTGAAACTTTGTACACTTAATCTTTAGGATGTCCTCTACCAATTTTGTGACATTTGTGAACGTTGACAAACCAACACGGCCGCCGTTACTAAAACTAAATATAGAACAGGGGGGTCAGACAATAGTTTTTAGCTTATATAGCTCAAAAAGTATAAGAGATACAGAAAATCCGAAGCAACCTTCCTTCTTCAGCACCAAAAGCTGTACAAAACCCTCCATTGTGTCAAAGTTGTGAGACGACTCCTTATAGGAGTTATTTCCTCTTAATCGTCAAAATTGACAATTTACACAGTTTTGGGACTTTATCTTGAGAACTGTAAGTGCTACAGGAAAAATTAGCATTGCAAAATTATTCAGCTTATTGCTATCTACAGAAGTGATTTCAGGGTCAAAATTGTCAGATCAACCGTTTAAGAGTTATCCCCCTTAACTGATTTTTCTATCAATTTTAACTGATATTTAAATATCTTCTCTCTGAAACCACTGGTGGGATTGCTTTGAAACTTTGTACACTTGATCTTTAGGATGTCCTCTACCAAGTTTGTGAAAGTTGTAAACGTTGACCAACCAACATGGCCACCGTTACTAAAAATTGAATAGGGGGGTCAGACCATAGTTTTTAGCTAATAGTTCAAAAAGTATAAGAGATACAGAAAATCCGAAGCAACCTACCTTCTTCAGCATCAAAAGCTGTACAAAACTCTTCATTGAGTCAAAGTTGTGGAACGACTCCTTATAGGAGTTATTTCCCCTTAATCATCAAAATTGACCAAACTGTAAGTGCTAGAGGAAAAGTAAGCATTGCAAAATTGTTCAGCTCATTTTGATATACAAAAATGATTTCAGGGTCAAAATTGTCAGTTCATCCTTTTAAGTGTTTTCAATCAATTTTAACTTGTTTGCATTTTTTTCAAATGGAAAGCTTTGTAACTTTGTATTCTTGATCTAAAGAGTGTTTTCTAATCTAACTAAATTCTTTAATGTTGCCAAGAACATGTAGACAATGTTGCACACTAGGTTAGCGGCTATAGCATAAGAGATCAGGTGAGTGATTCAGGCTCCTGTGAGCCTCTTGTTTATATACTCATTATGTATTCATTGAAAAAATATCACTACCACTTAGTTGTAGACCTTTGTCAAACTTATCCATTTGATATGAAATCATTCTTACAACCATTTGGGTGCAAGATGCATGTGACAAGATGTAAACCACAAATCCGGGGCCATATAGAGTCTATTCAGATACCTAAGATGCTGTTGTTTGGTTGTTTGCTTAAATAAATATATGAAGATTTTTAAGTTTTATATATATCTTTAATGTCTGGATCTGCACAGGATTGTTTTTTCAAAATATAAACAAACAAACACCTAAAATAATACTGGCTTATTTGACACAACCACTATAAGCAAAGAAACCCTGACAGGTTAAGCGAAAATACATATATACATGTAGTCAGTTGTAGTTGTAACTACTAGTGCAAAGTTTCACTTCCATATTGTGGTCTCTTAAATAATTTAATGACACAAAATTTGGTTTAAAGTTTTCTGGTATTAAAAAGGTAAACATTTTGTGCAGTTGCTATATTGAAGTCACAATATGTTATTTCTATTTGTGGCTTGCTATTGCGTACATGCAACATTTATAAGTCTCATTAGTTTTAAATCAGTGACAGATTTGGAATATTTTAATGACATGACATTGGTTGACAAGGGCTCAATATTAGCATTTACATCAATAGTTGAGGTATGAGTATGTGTTTTGCTAGATACAAGAGAAATTTGAGTAGTAATCTATGATGACTTCTCGCCGTTGGTTGATGCAGTTGTTGTGATGTTCGAACCGTGGGTTGATGTAGTTCTTGTGATGTTCGAACCGTGGGTTGATGCAGTTGTTGTAATGTTCGAACCGCGGGTTGATGTAGTTCTTGTGATGTTCGAACCGTGGGTTGATGCAGTTGTTGTAATGTTCGAACCGTGGGTTGATGCAGTTGTAGTGATGTTCGAACCGTGGGTTGATGCAGTTGTTGTTATGTTCGAACCATGGGTTGATTCAGTTCTTGTAATGTTCGAACCGTGGGTTGATGCAGTTGTTGTTATGTTCGAACCGTGGGTTGATGCAGTTGTTGTTATGTTCGAACCGTGGGTTGATGCAGTTGTTGTTATGTTCGAACCGTGGGTTGATGCAGTTCTTGTAATGTTCGAACCGTGGGTTGATGCAGTTGTTGTGTTGTTCCAACCGTGGGTTGGTGCAGTTGTAGTGATGTTCGAACCGTGGGTTGATGCAGTTGTAGTGATGTTCGAACCGTGGGTTGATGCAGTTCTTGTGATGTTCAAACCGCGGGTTGATGCAGTTCTTGTGATGTTCGAACCGTGGGTTGATGCAGTTGTTGTGTTGTTCCAACCGTGGTTTGATGCAGTTGTAGTGATGTTCGAACCGTGGGTTGATGCAGTTGTTGTGATGTTCGAAATCTAAATTCCATGTTATCCTGTACTCCTTTAAGTGATTTTCCACTGTGGAAAAAAATTGTTTTGCCTTTTCAATGACTAGTATATATTCCACTGTTACTTCATCCATATTATTGATTTCTATAAATCTTATCCCTCCCCCATTTCCAGCAGATTTAACTTGTTTTTGATTTTAAATCCAACCTACATTCAATTTATGAATTGTTTTGGATTGGTTTTCACCTGGACTGTCTTTCTTTTAAGTCAACACTTTTGCTGGTTTCTACAAATAAAAAAAGTATTCAGTTATATATGGTATCACCGAACATTTGTACGCCTTATATATAATTATTTATCATACATTTAGCTTTGATACATTTTAATTTGTCCGTGTGTAACAGACGGAAATTTACAAGCCATATCTTGATAAGGGACGGACCATTTAACTTGAAGGTGGGGCTTGGTTTTTTGTTTTGAACAGAATTTTTTTTTCAAAAATATTTTTTAAAATATTTATTTTTCAAAGGCGTCGTGACAGAATATTTTTTCATTATCAGCATTATATTTTATAGAAGAAATCCCTCTTCAGAATATTTTTTAACTTACCCTCAGCTGCCAAAATATTTTTTTTCATCAAAAATAATTTTCAGAATATTTTTTTTAGGAAAAAACCAAGGCCCCCACTTCAAGTTAAATGGTCGGTCCCTAAGGGGCTTTTTTTTGCCATATCAAACCATTGCGTGCACAAAAGTGGGCAAATATGGCCATATCAAGACCTCGCGTGCACAAGAGTGGGCAAATATGCCATTTCAAGGTCTAGAGCCTCATTTTAAAATTTGAGGTCACAGTATATAATTAGTATAGTATATGTATGATAAAAAGATTATGACACAGGGTTTTCCATATCAGGTCCTATATCATTCCTCGACCCATATTAGATATCGGCTTACGCCTCGACCTAATATGGGAGTCTCGGAATGATATGGGACTTGATATGGAAAACCCTGGGTAAAAATCTATATATATTGTCCCAAGTAGAATTTTATATTGCACGAGCTTGATTCCATTGTTTTCATCACTGAAGCCTTTATTTTAGAAAGCTGCATAATTTTGTGACTTCAGTTGCACACATAGACACACTGACGGGAAAATATGTACCCTAATAGTGGTCATTATGTTAATGGACACTCAATATAATATTTTTGTTTTTACACTTACTTATACCACAGTCAACTTCATGATAACTTAGTAAGTTGTCATGCAAACATTGAAACCAATTTGTGATGGATGGATGGGATGATGTAAAGCTGAATTCCAGTCTCCTGATTTTAGGAAAGGAAGGGGACAAAAAAGTCACACAATGATCTTTAACTTTTAAGATGGACCTTAAAAACTTCTTGTTTCCACAAGAAAGCCAATGTCAACTAGTTAAATGGAACAAAAAAACGTGGTACTATAAGGATAAAGCTATATGCAGACAGCAAAATGTCAGATCTATGTCAAGTAGTTGCTTGGAATACTGTGAGGTAAATTTTCAATTCATTGTACTAGTATACATCCAGTGTAAAAAAGTAAGTATATTTGGTAAACAGGAAGTAGATGATCTACGGGCATAAAATTGTTATACACCATATGCACTATAGGATAAAGATATATTCAAATTATCAGACTCCTATGCCAAGTAGTTGTTTAGAAAACTGCGATTAAAATTTCATTTCGAACGGATGCACAGACGAACAGAGGTTAAACAGTAAACCCTCCTCTTCTTCAAAGCGGGGGTATAAAAATGGGATTCGGAACTTAATGTGGAATAAATGTACACTATACAACTCCATCAACCAACAGTAATTTAGAAATCCTCAATGAAGTCTGAAGCATGTAATCAGAAGTATGAAGTATGAAATATGAAATCTGAAGTATGAAAAATGTAATCAGAAGTCTGAAGTATGAAATCAGAAGCCTGAAGTATGAAATCAGAAGTATGAAGTATGAAATATGAAATCAGAAGTCTGAAGTCTGAAATCAGAAATCTGAAGTATGAAATCAGAAGTATGAAGTATGAAATCAGAAGAATGAAGCATGAAATATGAAATCAGAAGTCTGAAGTATGAAATCAGAAGCCTGAAGTATGAAATCAGAAATCTGAAGTATGAAATCAGAAATCTGAAATCAGAAATCTGAAGTATGAAATCAGAAATCTGAAATCAGAAATCTGAAGTATGAAATCAGAAATCTGAAGTATGAAATCAGAAGAAGTCTGAAGTATGAAATATGTAATCAGAAGTCTGAAGTATGAAAACAGAAACATGGACTGAAATTCTCCTCAATTGTCATTGTGCATGGGCTTTTAACTTGATGAATGACAAAGGTGTTTACCATCTTTAAAGAATCATCCGAAATCTTGACATTTTTTAGTAACTTTGAGCTGTCATCATTAATATGAAATTATGTAGATACAGATTTATTTGATCATGTATATCAAGACTTCAACTTCCTATAAAAAATGTTGTTTCTAATCAGCCTTTACAGTTAAAGAGTTTCTAATACATTTTTGTGCATCTTTTTTATTCATAAAATTTAATATAAAATAAAGAAATAATTTGTCCATAGGGCATAGATGCCCCCCGCCTTATCAGGAAGTTGAAGTCAGTTAGGCCTTAACCCAGATGCCTTTGAGGTGGGACAAAGCTAGAAAAGCTAGAAAGTCTCTATATTCAAATGATAATTCGTATTTTAGAAACAAACTCATACTTATTCAGCAAAATGCATATGGTATAAAGTAACCATAGGTGTAAGGCCTAAATTAAATAAGCAATGTGTGAGCTACTGCTCATTCAGTAAATTCCCGATATTTTATGTTGATATATCTTAAAATTAAGCACGGTGACATATGATTTTTATTAGCTTATTTCAATTCTCCAATATTCAAGATGCTATGTACAAGTTATCAAGAATTTCCTAACGTGAGATTTGAATAGTGGGATTTGTCTTTAAATGCACTAAGTCGGTAAACATGCAGTAAGTAGTGATTCAACAATCAAGAAATTGATACTTGCGATAGTTAAGTAAACCTCATAATAAAGTCACATATAAAATTTTAAAAGGCTAGGAGTAACTGTTGCTGAGTAAAGGTGACGACAATTATGTTGCAGATGGACAGACAGACAAAGCTAAACCAGTCTACCCTCTTCTTTCCATGTCAAATAATTAGTATTTCCATAAGGAGTAACAATATATATTGTTATAAAGTGGGGTTATGAATGGTTTTTCAAATAAATACAAATTTTGTAATTTTAGGGGAAAGGGCGTTTCTCCAAGGGACCCATTGGTCTTCCATAACGAGTAATACAAAATATATCGTTATATGGTGGTATTGTGAACTATTTTTGAACTATTAAAAAATATCAATATTTATGGTATTTGGAGGGCGTTGCTGGATGACCACTATTCATGAAAAATCGGGAAAAGCACCTTAAGGATGCTTGTTGGTCTTGTTTTGGTATTTCTGTCATTTTTTCGGAATCCTCTGGATTTTACCATCAAAATAGGGTTAAAATTTTTGCCCACGAACCCCCTATTTTCTTGTTATTAATGTCTTTAATATGTCATAAAGAGGTTATAGACAAAGTTTTATCAAATCCTATTTATTCTGTCATGGATTTTAACAGCTAAATAGGGCTAATGCTAAACCTATGAAAAAGTCAGAGAAAACATTTTCCCGCCAAAACTTTAACGTCAAATATCTTGAAAACGAGGTCACGAATCTATCAAATGTTTTGGCTCATTTCATACCTTTTACTATTATCTTTTAATCTAAGGCATCAAATTTGAAACCTATTTATTTTCAATAATAGTAGCGAACATCTTTATACACTAGGTAAACGCTGTCCGCGAGAGCAAAGATATTTCGCGTTTTCACTGTACGGATATTTCGGGTTGTTGTTGACATTGGACAACAGGACTAAAATCGTTGTTTATGTTAACTTTATGAAGCATGGAATTGTATATGTCTACCCTATGTCTTTTTTAAAGATAAAGTTCAATCTCCTTTCAGTTTTAATGAAATTATTTGGTACATTATCAACAATATTTGTATTTTTTGTAAGATGTATGGTTTTAAAACAAAATTATGATAATTTACTATTTTTCTAATATTTTAAATGAACGGCGATTCAAAACACTTCAAAATAGAATTACTATTTACCCACAATGCATTTACACCCATTCTTCCTTATTATAAATCGTAGAAAATGCTCGTAACAGAGAACCCACTGTACTGATATTTCCTGTTCCTATTTGTCTGTCAAAATCTTACTGTACTGTTATTTCTGTTAAACTGTACTGATATTCTGTGTTCTTGAAAATTTCAATCGTTTATAAAAAAAAACAAAAAAAACAGACATCGAATTGCAAGATTGACTTACTGTCATATACACATACAAGGCAATGTAACTAGTAATATGCACTACCTCCTGTTTTCCGAATGGTCGAGTTGGAGTATCCTTAGCGCGACTTGGTGCAGCCACTTGTTACTCAATACAATCATATTACAGCCAGATAGGCAATGTAGCTATTCTAACATTTTACATTTTTTTGAAAATAGATATTAATACTTTTTTTTTTAAATTAAACAACATTGCAATCTTATTTATACTTCACCTCCTTCCCCCCAAAAAAAAACTACTTGGAAAATCGACATAATATTTTGATATTCTATGTTCTTTCTTCTCGATCCAATTCCATGAATAATACTACGTTCACGTACATCAACAAACAAAATTAAATTCATGTCCAGCCCCATTCATTCATAAGTTACAAACTGTTGCCCCCCTAAGAATAATTCTTGATCTACTTACATGTACTTCAACATTGTTCTCTGGGTTATTTAATGTTGTACGCATGAAATTTGCTTATATGCACATAGGCCCCTAGCACATATCAAACTCCTTCGCAGTAGTTTTATCATTCCCGACAAAAATACGGCACGATTTTAGTGTACTGACCGTTACGGACGGGAACTGGAACTGTGAGGAGTTTGTGCACACACATATGCCTGTCAAAGGCGGATCTTGGACCGGCGTACCGGGTGCGCACCCCCCACCGTTTGACAAAAAAAAATGGTTAGGAACTGTATGAAACAAGATGTCCCAGAAGGTTGTTTTATAATTGCGCCCCTCCCCCGTTTGAAAATTTTTAACCCAAAGTGAATATTCACAGGATACTTTTTGTGCTCACCATTCACTAATCTAAGCCTTCAATTTTATCAATTTTTAGACATAATGATACTTTTTATAGGACCGTTAAAATTGTGATCGTATATATTATGGCGATGTTTTGTCTGTAGACATTTGGTTTCCGTACAGGGTTCAACACTGCGCGTCGTAACTTTATATTTATAGCATATAACTAACGAATGATTCAGAATATGAGGAAATATTGAATTAATTTAGTTAGTAAGTTAGTAATACTATCTATTACATAGATTGTACTATAATTATGGCTTTATTTGTGACTGACTTCCTAACATTTTCAGGTGAACTAATTTCATTTTCGATACTTTTAGATTGATTACCTATTTCTTTGAATTTTGATTTAAAATAACTCTTGATTTTCTAAGAGGGATCTGTATTCTTCTTTTAAGAATATTTCAATACCCGAAATAACAGTACAGTGATGATAGATTTATACACGAAGTAACAGTACAGAATGATTTCATGAACACAGAATAACAGTACAGTCAATATTTTTAAGATTGCTGAATGTCAGATAATAATCTATTGAATTAGTAATTTTATGAATTATACTGACTAAAGATTTTATCAAAAAGCATTTACACAAGCTTTTCCTTCAAACCCGTATATTTTTCATATGTTATAACTGTGTTTCCACTGTTTTTCTAGTAATTATGCTTCATTGGTTATTTTTCTTTTGTTTTATGCGGATTTTTTTTAAGATTAACCAAATATGTCCAAGACAAATATTCGATGATTTAAATTTTTACAACAAACAGTATTAAAAAGGTAAAAACTCACGAAAATAACATGTTTAATGAGTCACTCATGCCAGTAGACCAATCAACATGAAATATCAGTACAGAAAAAACGCGAAATATCATTTCTCTCGCGGACAGCGTTTACCTAGTGTGATTCTCATGGGGTACTCATTGTGCAAAATTTGAATCCAAATGTATAAAGTACCAAAGTGAACCTGACAAAGTTAGCGGCGCAAGAAAGAAGAAGAAGAATTGTAAATATTTATGTTTGTGTTTGGATGTCAATACAGAAGTCACTCTAAATTGCTTTGATTGGTATTTCATTCAGGTCAGTGAATCAAAATATGCATGCCTTAATAACAAATTTCATAGAAATACAACAAAATTGACGTTTTTGAAGGGTGAGTGTAGTTAATTGGTAGCCATTTCAACATGGCATAGTTAACGTCTATTTTTTCGTCAAGATTCGCGCTGGATAGTGTGACGGACGAACAAATAGACAAAAAAACTATATATCCCGCGACAAAGTAGGTGGGGCATACAAGGTAATTAAAAAAGAAGAAAAAGAAACGAAGCAAAAACAATAAGTCCCCAAACTTTGTTTTGGGCGACCTTATAATAATAAAAAAACGGGACAAAAACAATAAGTATCAAAACTTCTTTAACCGGTAGTAGACTTATTTATAATATTTCACCAACACTTTTATAAGGACAGCATGTTCATGCCTTCAAGCATCCTCCCAATTCAGGGTTTTGAGTGCACGTTTCGCTCCCCCAAACGAGGCGAAGCGGATTTGGGCTCAAACATAGAGCTTTTAATAGAACATTATAGAGCACTATTCCACAAAAAGGCAAACTAGAAGTACTATGAGCCCCAATCATGCCAAATCGAGAAAATATGAAATAAATGAAAAAATTCTTTGTACCTGAGTTGCACTTTACTGTCCTTGTACTGTTGAGCAATGTCCTCTACTGCTTTTGATTTTTTTATTTTTTTCTGACTTAGTTTCTGAAACGATATGTTAATAAATTTATATTCAAAAGCTTTGAAAATAATCAAATAAAAGTAATCAATGATTACCAAGTTCAACCTAATTTTGATGTTTATATAAATGATTAGCATGTAAGTTTATTAAATGAATTAAGACATATAGACTACTAAATACAAGATAAAGGTTCTTATAAAATGATTCGGGTAGAAAAGACATACACTATATTTATACTAAATATCATGGACAATCTTGATAGTCAGTGAGTTTTTATGTCCATGTGAAGGTCCATGTGAGCTATTGCCATCACTTGGCGTCCGTCGTCGTCGTCGTTAACTTTTCTTCAAACTTCTTCTCCTCTGAAACGGCTGCAGGGATTCAAACCAAATTTGGTCTGGTGGTACTTTAGGGTATCTTCCACAGACCTGATGTAGGGATTTTTGACTCGACAAAAACATGGCCGCCATGGCTACAAATAGAACATGGGGGTCTGAGTACAGTTTTTGGCTTATATTTAAACAAGAGTTGACACTAAAGTATGTCTCGCCTGTCCGCACCATCACAGAACTCATTGAAGGTCTAGCTGGGCCTTCAGAAAAGTTAAGGTCAAGGTCATGTGACAGGTGACAGAATTCCATTTAACCATCACAAAAATGTCTGAAGTGTGTTCTAGATACCATAGTTATTGAGAAACAATGAAAAAGACCAACATTCACTAAGTCATTCAACCATGAAAATTGGGTCAAGGTCACATTACATGGTGATGTCAGTTGTGTATACCATAATCCCCAAATATCAGATGCCTTGCTATAATATTATACTTTTCACTTAACTCATTTTCCACCCAAAAATCATCTACATTCACAAGTCATTGAACCATGAAAATGGGGTCAGGGTCACACAACATGGTGTCAGTTGTGTCGACCGAACCTCAAATGTCTGTATACCAAATATCAGATGCCTAGCTATTATACTTTTCTTGTAATTCCTTTTCAACAAAAATCTTACATAGAATAGAAAATAATGAGATGTGGAATAAGTGTACGCGACACAGCCCACAATCAAACGGCAATTTAGAAAAACCACAACGGACAACCGCCAGCAGCCTTCAACGAGTTTTCGGTCAGAAAAAAGACCTAAGTTCACAGAGTCACTGGAGCGTGAAAATGGGGGTCAGGGTCACATGGCATGGTGACAGTTTCATAGACCATAACCTGAACTGGCTGTATACTAAATATCAGATACCTAGCTATTATACTTTTTATGTAATTTATTTTCCACAAAAGTCTTACAAAAAGTTTACGACGACGCCGCAGACGCCGGAAAGTATCGCCTTTTGCGACTATTCGTCGCAGGCGAGACAAAAACTATAAGATATATTTGAAATCCGAAGCCACGCTTCCTCTTCAGCATCAAAAGCTCTACGAACGTCTCCATTGCGTCGAAGTCGTCAGATGACTCCTTGTAGGTATTATGGCTCTCTGAAGGTAAAAAATGATGTTTTTTTTCATGTTTTTGGCTTATAGAATGAAAAGAATTGCAGATAGTGAAAAGCTGTTGCTTGGGTAAATGATCAGCTCATTAAGCTCTTCAAAAGTTTATATTGAGTCGAAGTTGTGAGATGAACCCTTGAAGGGGTTATGGCCCTTTAAATGCGAAAAATAGTGTTTTTGCCCCTAGAATGAAAAGTATCGCAGATAGAGAAAGCTGTTGCTCGCTTAAATGCTCAGCTCATTGAGCTTTACAAAAGTGTCAATTGGGTCAAAGTTGTCAGATGACCCGTTAAAGAGGTTATGGCCCTTTAAACGCAAAAAATTGTGTTTTGACCATGAATGAAAAGTAATGCAGATAGAGAAAGCTATTTCTTGCTTTAATGATCAGCTCATTGAGCTCTACAAAAGTCTTAATTGGGTAAAGTTGTCAGATGACCCCTTAAAGGGGTAATGGCCCTTTAAATGAAAAAATAGTGTTTTTTGCCCATAGAATGAAATTAATTGAAAAGTACAGAAAAGCTGATGCAGCTCATTGAGCTCTACATTGTTTCCATTTTGTCAAAGTTGTAACTTTTGACAAAAGTCCCTTTTATAGAGGGAATGGCCTTTTAAAACTAGAAAATAAAGTAAAAGTTATTAATAGCTTTTACCTACATATTGTACTTGTATATAGTGAAAACTATTGCAGGCAGAGAAAAGCAAAAGCTGTCTGAAACCTTTAGAGTACTGTATACAGCTCTACTAATGCGTTCATTGATTTAGAATTTGATGCTCTTGTTAAACAACTTTGAACCAGGTTAGCGATTCGGGCTCCTTTGGAAATGTTTAATAATAAAACAAAGCGAGATAATTATCATTTTCAATGAGGCACTTGAATTTGTTAACATTCAAATGGGGGAAAACTCCCGATTACAATGGTGCTATAACTCTGTGACGTTCACACATTTAGCAGACCATAGAGTGTAAAACTATATAAAACATTATTTTTCTTTATAACAAGTGTGGACTCTAATGCATATTGCCTAGCAAGCCGCTATGGACACAAAAAGCAAAGGTCTGCTTTAGTAACATAAAAAATACTTTATTATTTCTAGGTCCTGCTAAGGTTTATTGTTGAATTCTATATGTAGCCTTTGCTGTACACATACTATAAAATCGATCTAAAATTAAGCCATGTCGATGGATCTAAGTCATGTAAGTGTTTATCCCAAACATTATTTGTTTTTAGATCCAGTATAAGCATTGTATTATCTCCTATTTAGTTTAAAATAATTGCATCTAAGTTTGGTTATGTTAGTGGAGGAAATAGGAAACTATTGCAGATAGAGAAAAGCTGTTGTTTGCTTAAACCTACAGCTCATCGAGCTGTACAAAAGTCTCTACAGTCCGAAAACCGGTGGTATTTAAACAATAGAATGTGAGCTCTTCATCGGAAAAGATAGGAAAGTCAATTCGAATGTTTATCCTGGTTGTCAAGTGAATCAAAAGTTCTTTTTAGTATAAAATTTCTTCCAATTTTAAGTTATGCTGATAAAAAAACTTTTTTGAATTAAAAAGAGTTTTTAAAAGTAACAGATTGCATTTTAATGCATGTTATTATGTGGATATTTATGAAATGCATACGGTGCAAACTGAAATGGATCGCACAACTTTAACTTTTATACAAAAAATTGAAAAAAATCACACTATTTGTTTAAATGTATATCTTCCCATCTGCAAATTTTCAGACATGTACTGCAAGAGGTAAAGCCAAAATAAAATTAAGAAAAAGACCTATTTTTCTAGTCCGTCTTGACAACCTTTTTAAAAGTACACGATTTACCTGTTGAATTCGATTATGTCATAGAACATGTTTACCTTTTTGACCGGTATCCGTAAATTGGGATCAACAGTATGTGAATTTGCATTGTATTGGAGTGAATGTCCAATTCAATATTCAGTCATCCGTTTTAAAAATAGGAATGCCTCCCATTTATCATGTTTATAATTTATTAAAGATATTAGAACTTGGTTGTGTCCCTTGAAAGTTTTTCATAGTTACACATTGAATTCAAATGGATCGTTATATGATAACAGTAAAATATAATTTTCAAACTAATATCTGTCGAAAGAAAAGGTAATAACCTAACATTCCCACAAGTTTCGAAAATGTACTGCAGGTATTACGCCTTGTGTGATTTTTTAAAGGTTGAGTTGACATTTTAATTTTTTCCAACGGCCAATAAGTTTCACTCGATTGGTTAAAATATGCACTTTTGTTGACCTTTAAAACAACTGTTTACGCAACAGAAAAGATTCGTTAATAACAGAACATGTCCAACGTATATGATAGTAGTCAAATCCATGCGTAATAAATGAAAATTGAAGATTGTTTATATGCCGTCGCCATCGTTGTTGTCATCGTTAAAAATTTAAAAACACATTAGCTGTTTTCTGCAGGGGAGATAATTGAATACCACTAGATATTAGACTGTCTATTGGATCAAAGATGTCACAGTCTGTTGCTCATATATACTTATAAATCAGCTTAATGTTAAAGTTTAAAAAGGTTCCAATCTTCAAATTATTCTGAGAACAAAAGCTACCAACGGGATTTTGGGAATACCGAAGAAGAAAATCAAACATATATTTTGCGCCTAGAAATTTTTATAATTTTCGTTTTATAATATTATTATTTTCAACATTTAGTAGCATTCCAAGCATGCGGAGATGTAAAAAAAATGTAATTGGGCATTTATCACTTAAAAAAAAAATGTACATTGTTATTTTGACTTTTTTCTAAGTGTGACCATAAAGGAAACTGGACTCATCCTCTTTTGTATTTTTGTCTTGGGCCAATGCAAGACGGCAAGCAGCGACTTATGGTCATGCTGAAGACTGTTGGCTGTTTTCCATTGTGATTTTTAAAATTCACTTTTCTTTATGTTGGTTGTGTGGCGTACAATTATTCCACATCTAATTATCGTCTACTTTAATGGTTATCATTTGTCAGATCAGTCTATGATTTTGAAGTATATAATATTATATGAAATAACTTTAAACCCAATTGTAGATCTCTTTATGAAAATTTGCAATGTACATGTATGCCTTTAAAATTTTTACGTCTAATAGCAATAAATTATATTATAACTCAAACAGGGCCAGATCCAGAAATTTTTTAAAGGGGTTGGTCCACATAAATTCCGTTGTGGACGAAGGACGGACAGGGGGTGGTTCTAGACAAATTTTGCAGAAAACGTACACGATACTTGCAAAATTTTTGTCGGAAAGGAGGAAAATTCCAACCTCGGACCCCCCCCCCCCCCACCCCGGATCCGCCGCTGCTCAAATATTTTTGATTGTCACCTATTCAAAGATTGTCCCTCCCTTTATGATAGAGACTAAAGCAAACTTATACACGAACGTTGCAATCCATGTTCCGCACACAGGGGCTTGGATTCTGGTCATTTATATTGACCTTTAAGTCGCCTCCCCCCTACTCTTTAATCCAAGCCCCTGTGGTTCCTTTGGTTATTTTCTGACATGTTTGTAGTTGTGGCGACATTGGTCTCTGTGTGGTGAATCGACAAAATTATCAAGCAATGATAACATTTTCGAACAACCAATAACTTTTGACAAATAAGTTTATTTTTCGGAACCCACAATAGCTTTGTGAGAAATAGATAAAATTATTTATCCTATATTAAACTGACCTAGATCAAGACAGACGAATGACCCAATGTGGCTATTTTGTCACTTTCAAAAAATCAATAAAATGCTTGAATTGTGTGTGTCTGATTGACCTATTTTTGCATAAGCATTATTTCTGTCTGTGATAATAAACTTTATTCAATGAATTAACATTTTGCAGTCAAAAATTTATAAGAAAGTACGCTTAAACATGTGCACAATCTGATAAAGTGACTACGCCATGTACGCTACATGATCTAGTTGAATCGCATTGTTGCTTTAAAACACCGCCACATAAAAGCATGAAAAACGAAAATGCTGTGTACAATTTTTTTGCAAGATTTAACTTATTTTTGGTGTCCGAATAGTATTTTTGTCCTTTAAACTTTATTCAATCAAGTAAATTTTCGCAATCCAAAATCAAATATCCATTACGCTAAAGCTACGCAAGATATGCTACACTGACTAAAATATAATCCGAAGCGGAACACATAATCTACTGGTCGCGGCCATATTGTCTTGATGGAAATCCGAAGATTGAGAATCCGAATATAGCCCCCGAGTGAAAAGTGAAAGTATGTACATTGCAAAGAGCTTTTGTAAATATAGAAACGACGGAAACAAACGACCTAATTGAAGTATCGCTGCATTTTTATTTATAATAGGTAGTAATAATAAATAGGTAGTAATAATAACTATCCTGTATAGTTTTCCAGAAACAAGCTATATATAAATTACATAATGTTGTTAAAAAAAGGAGTTGACACGTCTCCCTTGTCGGCACTGTCAGTATCAATGGTTCTGCATTATCCTGCCTGTAAGCTAACAAATACAAACCTTACTGGAAAAATCCTTCTTAGGTATTCTTAAAATATTTAATATAATTGTTACGTATTGACTATAAATCTAGGTCAAAATCAAAAGATGGTTGTATGCAAATGTGTTAAGCTACTACTGGGGCATATGCATACCAAGTTTTATCCACCAAGGAATTATAGTTGTTAAGATATGGAGGTGATCATAAATTCTTACCCAAGATAGTTAGCAAAGCCGCCAGTAAAGCCATACCTCTGTCTCGCCTAGCTTCGCAGGGGAGACGAAAAACCTTTTTTTTAAATCTAGTAAGAGAACAATTACTCCTATACATTCATAGTTTGATCTTCCAAAAAAACTTCAGGACAGGAAGATCAATTTTGCCTTAAATCTAAATTTTGTTATCGGTAACTGTATTCGAGTTACAAGGGAATTTACGCCTATATTCAATATTTAGCCACAGTGTTAACATTATATATCGAATCAAATTTTGTACAAAACATACACGACATACCATAGACAGATGTAACTACATTTAGTAACATTTAGTCCTGCAATTTTGGAGGAGCAGATTTTTAAAATATAGGAAAAAAGCTCAAACTGTTACCACAAAGAGAAACATATAGGGAAAAACTTACCAAATGAATGTCGCGCCAATACGCGTCCGACGTTCTGTGCTTCTGCATTAATTGGTTGCTATGAATGGACCTTGCAGAAAAAAGTTCACAAATCTCTTATGTGCAGTTGCTAAAATATAAATGCAAATCAATCAAGCAGAAATCTAGGTCACAATGACTTAATTCTATATAGATGTTGACTTATAGGGGTGTAAAGATATACTTGTTTTGGCAATTGATATGTATATATTGTTCTATTACACTTGCACCACGATATGTATGACTATCACGATACAAATATTTAGTTTTGTCATCTATGAGCTAGACCAATTGCAGATGGTAATGTGTTTTATTTTGCCTTTTTTATCTGTTTTGTTGACAAAAAGGGGCCTACCCCAGCAGTATAAATACCTAGGCTGCTAAAAATAAAATTGTCTTAATTTTACAAGTTAAAAATGCGGAACTTCTCTCTGACTGAATTCATCCTATAGGGAAAAAACTTACCAAATGCGTGTTGCGCCAATACGCGTCCGACGTTCTGTGGCTCTCAAATACAGACGGGGACATATAAATGCGCGAATCACGGTATATATAGTACAGTTAACTAAGAAGTCTGAAATATGAAATTATAGCCCTGAACTCCGAAATCAGAAGTCAGAACTCTGAAATCAGAAGTCGGAACTCTGAAATCAGAAGTCTGAAGTAAGAAGATACCTATCGCTTTCCGTAAATTTCAGTCCATGTTTCTGTTTTCATACTTCAGACTTCTGATTACATATTTCATACTTCAGACTTCTTCTGATTTCATACTTCAGATTTCTGATTTCATACTTCAGATTTCTGATTTCAGATTTCTGATTTCATACTTCAGATTTCTGATTTCAGATTTCTGATTTCATACTTCAGATTTCTGATTTCATACTTCAGGCTTCTGATTTCATACTTCAGACTTCTGATTTCATATTTCATGCTTCATTCTTCTGATTTCATACTTCATACTTCTGATTTCATACTTCAGATTTCTGATTTCAGACTTCAGACTTCTGATTTCATATTTCATACTTCATACTTCTGATTTCATACTTCAGGCTTCTGATTTCATACTTCAGACTTCTGATTACATTTTTCATACTTCAGATTTCATATTTCATACTTCATACTTCTGATTACATGCTTCAGACTTCATTGAGGATTTCTAAATTACTGTTGGTTGATGGAGTTGTATAGTGTACATTTATTCCACATTAAGTTCCGAATCCCATTTTTATACCCCCGCTTTGAAGAAGAGGAGGGTTTACTGTTTAACCTCTGTTCGTCTGTGCATCCGTTCGAAATGAAATTTTAATCGCAGTTTTCTAAACAACTACTTGGCATAGGAGTCTGATAATTTGAATATATCTTTATCCTATAGTGCATATGGTGTATAACAATTTTATGCCCGTAGATCATCTACTTCCTGTTTACCAAATATACTTACTTTTTTACACTGGATGTATACTAGTACAATGAATTGAAAATTTACCTCACAGTATTCCAAGCAACTACTTGACATAGATCTGACATTTTGCTGTCTGCATATAGCTTTATCCTTATAGTACCACGTTTTTTTGTTCCATTTAACTAGTTGACATTGGCTTTCTTGTGGAAACAAGAAGTTTTTAAGGTCCATCTTAAAAGTTAAAGATCATTGTGTGACTTTTTTGTCCCCTTCCTTTCCTAAAATCAGGAGACTGGAATTCAGCTTTACATCATCCCATCCATCCATCACAAATTGGTTTCAATGTTTGCATGACAACTTACTAAGTTATCATGAAGTTGACTGTGGTATAAGTAAGTGTAAAAACAAAAATATTATATTGAGTGTCCATTAACATAATGACCACTATTAGGGTACATATTTTCCCGTCAGTGTGTCTATGTGTGCAACTGAAGTCACAAAATTATGCAGCTTTCTAAAATAAAGGCTTCAGTGATGAAAACAATGGAATCAAGCTCGTGCAATATAAAATTCTACTTGGGACAATATATATAGATTTTTACCCAGGGTTTTCCATATCAAGTCCCATATCATTCCGAGACTCCCATATTAGGTCGAGGCGTAAGCCGATATCTAATATGGGTCGAGGAATGATATAGGACCTGATATGGAAAACCCTGTGTCATAATCTTTTTATCATACATATACTATACTAATTATATACTGTGACCTCAAATTTTAAAATGAGGCTCTAGACCTTGAAATGGCATATTTGCCCACTCTTGTGCACGCGAGGTCTTGATATGGCCATATTTGCCCACTTTTGTGCACGCAATGGTTTGATATGGCAAAAAAAAGCCCCTTAGGGACCGACCATTTAACTTGAAGTGGGGGCCTTGGTTTTTTCCTAAAAAAAATATTCTGAAAATTATTTTTGATGAAAAAAAATATTTTGGCAGCTGAGGGTAAGTTAAAAAATATTCTGAAGAGGGATTTCTTCTATAAAATATAATGCTGATAATGAAAAAATATTCTGTCACGACGCCTTTGAAAAATAAATATTTTAAAAAATATTTTTGAAAAAAAAATTCTGTTCAAAACAAAAAACCAAGCCCCACCTTCAAGTTAAATGGTCCGTCCCTTATCAAGATATGGCTTGTAAATTTCCGTCTGTTACACACGGACAAATTAAAATGTATCAAAGCTAAATGTATGATAAATAATTATATATAAGGCGTACAAATGTTCGGTGATACCATATATAACTGAATACTTTTTTTATTTGTAGAAACCAGCAAAAGTGTTGACTTAAAAGAAAGACAGTCCAGGTGAAAACCAATCCAAAACAATTCATAAATTGAATGTAGGTTGGATTTAAAATCAAAAACAAGTTAAATCTGCTGGAAATGGGGGAGGGATAAGATTTATAGAAATCAATAATATGGATGAAGTAACAGTGGAATATATACTAGTCATTGAAAAGGCAAAACAATTTTTTTCCACAGTGGAAAATCACTTAAAGGAGTACAGGATAACATGGAATTTAGATTTCGAACATCACAACAACTGCATCAACCCACGGTTCGAACATCACTACAACTGCATCAAACCACGGTTGGAACAACACAACAACTGCATCAACCCACGGTTCGAACATCACAAGAACTGCATCAACCCGCGGTTTGAACATCACAAGAACTGCATCAACCCACGGTTCGAACATCACTACAACTGCATCAACCCACGGTTCGAACATCACTACAACTGCACCAACCCACGGTTGGAACAACACAACAACTGCATCAACCCACGGTTCGAACATTACAAGAACTGCATCAACCCACGGTTCGAACATAACAACAACTGCATCAACCCACGGTTCGAACATAACAACAACTGCATCAACCCACGGTTCGAACATAACAACAACTGCATCAACCCACGGTTCGAACATTACAAGAACTGAATCAACCCATGGTTCGAACATAACAACAACTGCATCAACCCACGGTTCGAACATCACTACAACTGCATCAACCCACGGTTCGAACATTACAACAACTGCATCAACCCACGGTTCGAACATCACAAGAACTACATCAACCCGCGGTTCGAACATTACAACAACTGCATCAACCCACGGTTCGAACATCACAAGAACTACATCAACCCACGGTTCGAACATCACAACAACTGCATCAACCAACGGCGAGAAGTCATCATAGATTACTACTCAAATTTCTCTTGTATCTAGCAAAACACATACTCATACCTCAACTATTGATGTAAATGCTAATATTGAGCCCTTGTCAACCAATGTCATGTCATTAAAATATTCCAAATCTGTCACTGATTTAAAACTAATGAGACTTATAAATGTTGCATGTACGCAATAGCAAGCCACAAATAGAAATAACATATTGTGACTTCAATATAGCAACTGCACAAAATGTTTACCTTTTTAATACCAGAAAACTTTAAACCAAATTTTGTGTCATTAAATTATTTAAGAGACCACAATATGGAAGTGAAACTTTGCACTAGTAGTTACAACTACAACTGACTACATGTATATATGTATTTTCGCTTAACCTGTCAGGGTTTCTTTGCTTATAGTGGTTGTGTCAAATAAGCCAGTATTATTTTAGGTGTTTGTTTGTTTATATTTTGAAAAAACAATCCTGTGCAGATCCAGACATTAAAGATATATATAAAACTTAAAAATCTTCATATATTTATTTAAGCAAACAACCAAACAACAGCATCTTAGGTATCTGAATAGACTCTATATGGCCCCGGATTTGTGGTTTACATCTTGTCACATGCATCTTGCACCCAAATGGTTGTAAGAATGATTTCATATCAAATGGATAAGTTTGACAAAGGTCTACAACTAAGTGGTAGTGATATTTTTTCAATGAATACATAATGAGTATATAAACAAGAGGCTCACAGGAGCCTGAATCACTCACCTGATCTCTTATGCTATAGCCGCTAACCTAGTGTGCAACATTGTCTACATGTTCTTGGCAACATTAAAGAATTTAGTTAGATTAGAAAACACTCTTTAGATCAAGAATACAAAGTTACAAAGCTTTCCATTTGAAAAAAATGCAAACAAGTTAAAATTGATTGAAAACACTTAAAAGGATGAACTGACAATTTTGACCCTGAAATCATTTTTGTATATCAAAATGAGCTGAACAATTTTGCAATGCTTACTTTTCCTCTAGCACTTACAGTTTGGTCAATTTTGATGATTAAGGGGAAATAACTCCTATAAGGAGTCGTTCCACAACTTTGACTCAATGAAGAGTTTTGTACAGCTTTTGATGCTGAAGAAGGTAGGTTGCTTCGGATTTTCTGTATCTCTTATACTTTTTGAACTATTAGCTAAAAACTATGGTCTGACCCCCCTATTCAATTTTTAGTAACGGTGGCCATGTTGGTTGGTCAACGTTTACAACTTTCACAAACTTGGTAGAGGACATCCTAAAGATCAAGTGTACAAAGTTTCAAAGCAATCCCACCAGTGGTTTCAGAGAGAAGATATTTAAATATCAGTTAAAATTGATAGAAAAATCAGTTAAGGGGGATAACTCTTAAACGGTTGATCTGACAATTTTGACCCTGAAATCACTTCTGTAGATAGCAATAAGCTGAATAATTTTGCAATGCTAATTTTTCCTGTAGCACTTACAGTTCTCAAGATAAAGTCCCAAAACTGTGTAAATTGTCAATTTTGACGATTAAGAGGAAATAACTCCTATAAGGAGTCGTCTCACAACTTTGACACAATGGAGGGTTTTGTACAGCTTTTGGTGCTGAAGAAGGAAGGTTGCTTCGGATTTTCTGTATCTCTTATACTTTTTGAGCTATATAAGCTAAAAACTATTGTCTGACCCCCCTGTTCTATATTTAGTTTTAGTAACGGCGGCCGTGTTGGTTTGTCAACGTTCACAAATGTCACAAAATTGGTAGAGGACATCCTAAAGATTAAGTGTACAAAGTTTCAAAGCAATCCCATCAGTGGTTTCAGAGAAAAAGAAGTTTGAAGAAAGTTAACGGACGGACGACGGACGCTTAACGATAACAATAGCTCACCTTGAGCTAAAAAGGGCCTTTACAGGAATTAGGTTACCATGAACTATATTTTCTGCATAAGTGACTTAGGTTTAATTTTGAATAAGGTTAATCAGCAATTACAATTGGTGTTGGTTGGGGTATTTGGTTTGTGGATACATCTTGTATACAGGGTGTTAAGATACACGAACAGGATGGGCACACAGACCACAGGTTAAAGTTGTTTATCAGCTTACAATTTCCCATCCTATCATTTGCCAATTGCTTTTGGACACCGCGGACCGTTGGTGGTGGAATTAATCACGATCCCATGTGCCCAAAGTTTGAAATTGACTAATGAGTCAGCTGATTAACAAAATTAACCAGTACTATGTGTGTCCTCTCGGTTAGATGCTTGTCTTTAGTATAAGCCAAAATCTATACGGAATATAGTCACCTTGATCTAACACATGGATTGGTCTTGTGTAGTACAAGAGGGTTCATTTTGGCTACATTTTCCGCTTGAGCGACTTCGTCATAGATATTGCCTGTATGTCAATGGGAAGCAACATATAGGGATGACTTGACTTTTGTTGTGTGTTGTCGTCACGACCATTACACTTGCTCATAATAATTTTCTAAAATCACAGACTAGAAAGTTTGTATGCGAGGTCCCACATAATTACCCTTATCGATTTTAGGTCCGTCAGACATCTTCCCATTTCCTTTCAAGAAAAATTTGTGCAAATTGCAGCTCATGTATTATATATTCATGGTTTGTGTAGAGTATTAGACTTGATATATTTGTGTACATGCCACCAAGAAACACGGGAATTTCTAGTATAATTATGTGTTTAAGCTCATACTTATTTGTTACAAACTCCCAGGCCAGGAAATCTCTTACCAATTTTAGGATAAGCGCGCATGATCTGGCAATTGAACGTAGTCGATACAGAAATATTGATAAGGATAAAAGATTATGTAAACTATGCTCTAATGATGCTATAGAAGATGAATATCATTTTCTAACAAATTACAAAGCTTATGATAAAGGAAGAACAACCCTTTTCGAACAAGTTAATAATTATTGTTTCAACTTCAAATATCTTAACAATGACCTTAAATTCATATGGCTGCTATCCTTTGAAGACAAGTTAATTTGTAATAAAGTATCCTCATTTATTCATAATAGCTTTGATATGAGAAAAACTAAATTAGATAATAATTAATGTGTTTATTTTCATTGATCACTTTTTGTTTTGTTTTTTTGTTAAATATGTCTATATCTTTTGTTTTAGCTATGTATGATGTTTTCAATTGTATTCATGTATGTAAATACATGCCCAGTGATGGGCCCATAATTGGTTTAATAAACTATTTTATTTTACTTAAAACAATTTTGGTGTAGGTGATCAGCATATATCTGCTTTTATTATACTTCAGTAGATTTTTTCTATATAAAATACAGGTAAACATTTTAACTATTACATCTTGAATTTGTTAAAAGTACTATTTCCCTAGGGATATAGTAAAAACTATTTCCCTAGGGTAATAGTACCGTAATACAATTTCGCAGGGTTTTTGTATGATTGGCAGTAGGTGTGGCTACAAGGTAAAGAGTGAGCAGAAGGCGTGGCTTTAGTTAAGTTGTTTACCGATTCAGTATAATAAAACAATTGTTTACTGGTCATTCGGAAAACAGTACATTTGTTTCCCCTCGGTACTTACCATTTCCCTCGGCGCTACGCGCCTCGTGAAATAGTGAGTACCTCGTGGAAACAAATGTACTGTTTCCCTCATGACCAGTCAACAATTGTATACTATCTTTTTATGCCCCGCCTACGAAAGTAGAAGGGCATATAGTGTTCGAATCCGTCCGTCCGTTACAGAGCCATAAATTCCTAATTCCTGCTTAATGACAATTGCCACATCAATCATATTTGTATAGTAGGTGCACTTAGTGATGCTTAATACAATGCATGCTTTGAATGCTGGATGTGAACTATTTGTTCCGCATAGATGAGCACTTACAAAAGAATGATTGAAGTCCATTCCCGTTTACTGACAAGTGCCAAATAAACTATTTTGGTAGTTAGGTGCACCTAGTAATGCTAAGCACAATGCATGCTTCAGATGCTGGCTTTGACTTATATTTTCTGCATGAATGACCACTTACAGAATAATGGTTAAAGTCTATTCCTGCTAACATGCAAGTACCATAATTGACCAAATTGGTATGGAAGGTGCATCTAGGGATGCTTTAAGCAAGATACATGGTTCAGATGCTGGTTGTGACCTGCTTTTTTCTGTATGAATGAACACTTAAAACTTTGAAAATTTAAAGTCAATTCCTGCATAGTGACAATAATGCACAACGAGGTGAGCTTCGTAATTGATAGATTACCTATAGCTCTGTTTGACAAATATAAAGGAACAAGCACATTCTTTATTTCTCTTTGAGAACCTCGTTTTGAAAAAAAATATTGTACTATTAAGTTTCCTATCTGGGTTTCCATTGTTAACTGCGGAGCGTCAAAAAATGGCACGAATCGTGTAACAAAAATATATATTTTTAAAAACGAAAGAATATGGAATATGTGCCAGAAAGACACGATCCACATATTGAAATGATTTTGATAATTGTACAACTGCAAAATTTCACTGCGTGTGAAGCGCTTTTCTGGATTAACCTTCATCAGACAACGCTAAGAGTAGAAAACTTGGAAAACCGGTAGAATATATATATATTTTTGTGAACTCCGAAGTATGAACTCTGAAATCATAAGTCGGAACTTTGAACTAAGAAGTCTGAAAAATGAAATTATAGCCCTGAACTCCGAAATCAGAAGTCAGAACTCTGAAATCTGAAGTCGGAACTCTGAAATCAGAAGTCTGAAGTAAGAAGATACCTATCGCTTTCCGTAAGAACATGACCAACCAGGTTAATAAAATAGAGTAATACCTGAAATGAGGTCATATACAAGTTTGAACACTTAACAGAGTGGGATATAGCCAACCCTTAACCAGGTTCACATAGGCAACCATTATCTGCCGGGTTACTGATACAATATTAAATCCTGTTGAACCGACACACACTGAGCGAGGAAAAAGGGTTTGGGTGGGAAACAAAAGAACTGTAAATTTTGAAAACCACAGGATAAAGGGCGAGGTGTTTAGGGGCGGAAAATTTAGCTTATATTTGATGAATTACTTGGCGATCTTTTACGTGCATGAAGCATGACTAATCAAATGTGGGTTAAGGACCGGCGTGCCGGGCGCGCTCCCTCCCGTTTTACAGGAAAATTTGGTTAGGAACTGTATTAAATAAGAAGTCCCAAAGACTTTTTTTTAATTGCGCGCCCTCCCCTTTCAAAATTTCTGGATCACCCACTGGCCCTATCCACTCACCTTGACTCACTATGGTTTGCGGTCAGGTTTTCCGAATTGTAGCATGATGACTCAGGTATTCATTATGACAGGGCTGTCCCATTCAACCACCTTAGGCACATATGGGCTAAGCGAACGGATCCAATGTTAGGCGTTTCTGAGCGCTCTTTAGTGGACTTCTTCTGACAAGCTTAGCGCCTTTGTGGGCCTATTTGCCTCCCGTGCACCGCACGGATTTGGAACCAAGTGAAGCCCTTTTCATGTTCAATATTCTGTACACAACGACTGCCATAAGATTGAGAATTAATTATAAAGATCAATAATATGATTAAGGGTCGCAAATGTCCCTCTTTTTGCTGGAGTCCACGAAGTTAAAAATCAATTAACTCAACAATTACTTATCGCAGCCTTTTGATATTTGGTATGTAGCATAAGTTTGCAGTCCAATAGCATTGGAATTGATTTTAGGTCTTTCACTCTCGATCTAATTCCTGTATAACAAAAAGACGGTCACTATGTCTTGACATGGTTTATTTTTTTTATAAACAAAGTTAATTGGTCGTACATTTTTACTACACATGTATATAGTGCCAATATTGAATAAGCTGTTGGTTTATTATGTAAATGATATCTATTCGTGTCCGTGTGTCTGTCCGTCTAAGGATTTTGTTAACCTTTTTTGCTTAAAAATTAAACCCGAATTCGAAGTTGCAATTTGCCATACCGTTTATATTTAGTTCCAAGATTTTGGACCACGACCAAAACAATTGAACCAAGTTGTTATGGAAAAGTAAAGTAAAAAAAGTAAGATAATTCTTTATAAAGTACTTTTATTTAACAGGGTCAGAAATAAATAATCGGACGTATGTATATTCCCTAAGTTTCCCAAACACGGACTGTAATTAATTAGAGAGCGGTAAATTGCATATGGTTGACAACGTTACTATATATATTATATATTATTATAGTCCAGCAAGTAATTTTACCTATATTTACCCTTTTTAGTTTCTTTCCTTAATTTGTTAATGAGATACTTCTAATTTCAAAGACCAAAAAGTTAATTTGTTACACTTACAAAGGTTTCAAACATCTAAACTAACACTATTTGATAAGAGAAAGAAGCTTTTGGTACATATTACATTATACAAATCCGCGGTTCACGATAACAGTAAAAAGGAACAAACCGGGTTGAACGATAACATTAACCGCGTTAACGACTACATTTTAGTCTAAATTTCTCTTTTCCCATTGGTTAATTCTCGTTTGTTTACATTTTGCCTAACCGAGTTCACGATAACCACCGACTTCACGATCTCGGGTTAACCCGGGTGTTATAGCTCTTGGGATATGGAGGTGCTCGCAAAACCTTACCCCTGCTTTTATATATATTGAAAATTGTCAGTTACTCAGCCGGAAAATCAAGGTCAAGGTCAAAAATGGGGATGCAACGATGCTAAGCTACTACTATAGGGCATATGCATACCAGGTTTCATCGACCTTCGACCTATAGTTCTTGAGATATGGATGTGCTCCCATAAAACCAGACCCAAAAAGTTGACGCCGCCGCCGACGGTAAAGTAACACCTATGTCCCGCAGACGAGACAATAAACTAAAAACTTACTTACAGATAAATATTCCGTAGAACTTTTAATTTGCGATTAGCACAACCCGGTAAGGTCCTTTTGTTGTGTGGTCTTTTTTTAAAGCAACGCAACGATTGAGTCTCCCGCGAATTCGCGGGTTTTTCCTAGTAATTTTAGATTCTTTCAATTGTATTCATGTATGCATAATAATTCCATTAGTGGTTCTATTCTTTATAAATTCTATGTCGAGTTTATCTCAATGCAAAAAAAAAAAAAATGCCACGTAGCAGAGAGTAATTAAAGATAAAATGAAAGAATCATTTATAGTAACTTAAGTCTGTACAGTTTTCTACTCTTTTTAACACATTAAGTTGTATTGAGCCAATTGAGGCTTTTTTAACATAAACGCGCCACGTGAGTATTAAATTTAAGTGGATAACCAGTAGTGATCTGTGCCTAAAAGTTTAACTTTGAGTTCTCATTGTGTTTTTATCTTTTGTTTTGTTGTCATTTGTCATAGCCTGGAACTTATCGGGATTTGTCTTCATTTGGTTTTCAGAAAACCATTCGATTAATATAAACTATCATTTCCACAGTTCTAAAAAGTTTGTCAAGATATGTCCCTAGCGTAGTTATAGAACGAGCTGTCCTTCATACGATTATTAAAGATATCGATTTTGAAAATTTTAAAAAGCACAGGTCCAAGTACGGATCCTTGTGGTACCCCCTTCTAAATTGTATCCCAGTTAATAAATGAAGTTCCCAGTGACACACTGTTTCCTGTGAGACAGATTGTCATGGAGAAGTTTTAGGGCATTATCTGATAGGACCATATATGTATGATTTTTTAGTTACGTTAGAGGCAGTCGAGTGCTTTTGAAAGGTCCATCAGCATAGCTGCAATGAATTATTTTCACCGACGACCTTTCCCCAGTCCTCTATAATAATCAAAAGTGCTGTTTAACAGCCATAACCAGAACGGAAGGCAGAAAGAAATGGATGAAAGTTGTTATCAAAATATGAAGTTAATTGGTTATAAATTGCATGTTGCAAAAAATATGAAATATATGGTTGAATGCTTACTGGTCTTTATTACTTTTTAGCATTAATTTTCATATGTATAGGTACAACTTGTACTTCCTTTTAGTTCAATATTTCAAGAAAAGCAGAGGTCTTTATACTTTTGTTTATCTATATTGTTATAGGCTTTGTTATTCGTGGTTTTCGGTGCTATTCAAGCAGTTTAGATGATATACTACCTATTGCCTTTTTTATTGTAACAGTTGGCTACAAAATTTTCATCTATTTCTTTTTTTAATTTGACAGATATTTAAAAATGATTTAAATCCTGACAAGATGCAGAAATATTAAAAAAAAACCCTCCTCCTGCAAACAAAGTTTGGGGTACAAAGGATCACGTTGTCTGTCCACATATCTTGAAAGTGCAACTCAGCTTAATCAGTTCTATTTTCTTTAATTTTCAAAATACCTGCATGGTTATTATCACTATAACTTTCTTTTATTTTGATACCTTTGGCAACTTCACTTTGATCATTTAGAATATTATTATTTCACCCCAAGTATAATATCTTTATCACCAATGCTTCCTTTGTTGGTAAGGAAAGGTTTATGGTAGAAATTTCCTTATTTAGACCCACACTCGTCTTTGATAGAAATAAGTTTTAATGGATGACTTTTTAATTTTTTGTCACTAGATACCTCTATCATTGTGATTTATTCAAATTCTTGTCTGATTTACATTTTAGATATCTATTATGAGCTGACGCTTTTTTATATCGACTTTTCTGAGTTCAGAGTACATACATGGCGGTTTTGATGATGATAATTATTTCTCTTTTTTAAAGCGGCATGTTTGTCAATGACATTAAAGGTCATTAATAAAAACTGATTCAAAATTTTCATTTGCGCCGTCACAATATTCATTTTCAATTAGTAAATAAAGGTAATAACAAAATTACCGAACTTGAATGATGAATCTCATAGTCAAGAGAAAATGACAAAAACGAATCAGTCATACCGGAGAATTGGTGGATCGTAATGGTCCTGACTTGAATTGGTACAGGTATTTCAAACGAAATGGTGGGTTAAACCAGGTTTTATGGCGCCAAACCTCCCTCTTCCATTGCGATCTTAGGATCCGGTAATGACCATAGAACACAACATAGTTGTGAGACACAATATGGATATTGAGGTGATCATCTCAGTACAGCAGACCAGTCAAACACTAATTAAAACAATTAACTATCATATCTTTTAAGTCAATTTTGAACTTTTCTACTAGTGGCTGATAACGAAGAAAGAATTTTTTTAGGGCTCGTATGAGACGTATTTTCTTATAGCCCTGCTCCAAGAGTCGGTCACGAAGAAATCGGTGTCTGATAAAAAAATCTGTGAAATGTGTGCAAGCTCTGGCATATCGAATAAGTTGTGAAATATAAACACCGTATGCAGGGGAAGTAGTAAATCAAACTTTTTTTTTCAGATCATTTGAAAATCTTGTTCTGAATTTTTTAAAGCCTCTAGGACGATGTGGAATTTCAAGATACCCTAGGACGATTCGGAATCGCCCTGGATTCCAAGATGCCCTGTAACATATATATATATGCCAGACTCTGTATATATGCCATATCCTTTTAATTGAACAAGTTCCTTTATCTTTTTTTATTTAAACTTTGTTAATTAATTATGTCTTTGATTACTAATGTGTTTGTTTGTATGATGCTCTCATGAATATGGCTTATCATTGATACAAAATTTGATTTAATAAAACATTTGAATTGAAAAAAAAATTGTAGACATCACTTATGCCAGATAAAGTTTAGGATATTCATACATCTTTTTGGCATGAAAATTTGTTAAAATTGCAACGGCAATTCCAGGAGCAGAATTTTTGGTATTACATGTTGGGTCCTTTACCGACTTCATATAAAGATCAAAGATGTCACACATAGATGTTAATGCAAAGTATTTGGTGCAGTCATTGCAAAAGAAATGGTGCACCAGGTTTTAAGGCGCGCCATCCATTGTGATCTTATGGTCCGGTAGTAGCACAAAACAAGACACGGCTGTGATGACATAATAGGGATATGAGGTGATCATCTCAGTACGTCAACCAGTCAATCACTAATCAAAACAATCACTAACCATTACGTTTAACATAATTTTTCCACCAGAGGCTGATAACGAAAGAATTTTTTAGACGTATTTTCTTATTAAAGTTATATATCGTCTTATTGTGGCTAGCCAAAGGCCATTTGTGGCATTTTGTGCTATTGTCAATCTAATTAAAATCAAGTGTTTTATCCGCAACAGAAAGTGGACCAGAGGTATAAGATTGAGTTATTTCTATCAGTTGGCGTTAATTCGTTGTTTGCTCGTTATTTGTTCCACTCTCTACAGCATCTTCAAATCTCTAATTTCCAAAAGGAAAAAGTTGGGCCAATCTCTCTTTGCCTGTAGAGGTCCAAAGTT
This sequence comes from Arcuatula senhousia, assembly GCA_963971305.1. Lineage (NCBI taxonomy): Eukaryota > Metazoa > Mollusca > Bivalvia > Mytilida > Mytilidae > Arcuatula > Arcuatula senhousia. Next base: position 15,574,060 of record OZ020309.1, on the reverse strand, counting down.
CAATTGTACCACCAGCTTCGTGACCCTTCCTAGTTGTCCGTCTGTGAATTTATTTTTGATGACTATACGCTTAATTTTCTCGAGCTGTCTGATGCCAAGTGTTGTGATGATCAAAGCACAGGAGGTGTCCCGTGAAAGAGTAACTCGGTCAAACTTATTTAGTGTACAGGTGTGCGGCCAGGAATTTTTTTACCCGACATAATCCGTCTGAATGATAATGTATGCCAATTCATATACTTTTATCGCATACGTGTGACCTTTTTCCATATAAATATCAGACTTTCAGATATAACAACTGCTACACTTACATGATTATGCTTAAATTTGACAGATTTTATAGATATTCTATGAAAAACAAAATTTGGCAAAGATTGGTGCTTGGTGTCATTTTTTTTCTTACTGATATATCAATTTGTCATTCTATCACTGGAGGTCGCGTCTACTAAAGGTCGCGTCATTATCACTAGAGGTCGCGTCTATATCCCTAGAGGTCGCGTCTATATCACTAGAGGTCGCGTCTATCAACGTTCTATCACTAGAGGTCGAGTCTGAATGATATCAATGTTTATTATATTAGTGAAAAGTACAATTTTTTATCCAAAGTCACGTGACCTGTGTCTCCTGTCTCACTGGCATCTGGGCTGCAACACCTGAAAATTCCATCCTTTTCACATATATTGCAATTATAGAGGAAACTGGTCGTCTGGAATTTCAGTTTTTAGAGACATAGAAGCTAATCTATCACATTTGCAATTTTCATAAACCGAATGAAATACACATATTTCAAAAACAAACCTTCTAAAACATAATTAATAACTTTTAACAACGGCATGAAAGTTAACCTACATGTACTACAACGTTACATAAAATTAATTCCCAGTTCCCCTCTTCTAACAGGGGTGATCTGAGCCGGATCATCCCTCAGAATACCCTGTTCTACATTTTCAGCTCTATTGCTCCTTTTCTTTTGTTCTTTCAAGCACGTTTTTTTTTTTAGAAATGATCATCAAGTTGGACTTAGGAAAATTATAAAACCAATAAGAAAGTTTTTTGAAAGATTGAAAAAATAAATAGGTTCCACCGGGATTTGATCGTGGGTCGTCATCATTCCAAAGCATTTTCATATCCACTAAACCACGAAACCGATAAAAATTTTGAGCTATAATGTTTTTTATTCGATACTAAATGCACAGAATGTAATCTCATGTTTGTATTTGAATTTTACATGACATATTTTGAAGGCTGTGATGTAAAATAGTTATTACATTCGGACTTGGTGTGTCAGAAAGATCAATCCCTTCGGCCTCCGGCCGTCAGGGCGATCTGCGTCCTCATGTAATAACTAATACACAAATCCAAGAAAAAAATACTTATTCGGGTCATCCGTTATTCACACGACCTTATACAATTATCACCCAAGTTGATGTGTGACCCGGTGGTTTCTTTTCCCGAGAAAGTAAGGTCACCCGAGGGCTTTAAATATCGAATATTTAAATGAAACAATTCAATACTAAATTTTTAAACATATTACAGACATTTTAACCTTCTTCGATTGGAAATAATATAACCCATTAACGCGGGGATCACGTGCAATATATCACGAGAGGATGACCTTACCATGCGACCCAACGTTTACCGGTTGACACAGCAAAATATCACAATCATGTCGCATGACCGCTTTTTAATATTTATATATTCAGTATTTTTAATAACAAGAAAACAAAATTTGGTGCATCGCTAAAGATAAATAATTGTATTTTATGATAAGAATCAATCTTACGATAGCGCAATAGCTGTGTATCTTCTATTTTTTATTGGAGGTCAAAATACTTGATCCAGTTAACATCACGAAAGCTACCGGTGTTAACATTTTATAATGAGCTTGTCCTCCTCTTAACACTGCATTTTGTGCAATTTTCCCTCGTTAATCATACTTTCCGGTCAGTTTTTTTTTGTTATTGAAATTTTAAGTTTCTGTGGAGGTTTTGCACTTTATATAAGAGTATTTCATTATTTCTTAACAATTGCAATAATGATAGGTCCTGTACCATGATGAATCAATAATGTCATATAAGAATATGTTTTTAGATATAGATTCACTCCTTTTTACTAACACTTTATATAGGTGAATAGAGTATACAGATTTTTACTAACATGTTAAGGATTTTTCATAACCCTAAGTTTATGTCGTATGGAAAGCCGTAGTGGATCTCCACATTGACAATTTATTCAAAATTGGTGTCAATGGGGAAATGTTTAAGTTCCATGAGTTCGACAATTCAATAATTTAACTAACGTACAATTTATATTTCGAACGAGCGCAGTCTTAAGGTTTTGAAGAAAACTTATTTCATTCGATTTGCTTAGATAAGTATAAAGTGAATAGCAGTTGATTATAAAAGAAATCTTTTGCAGAGTTTAGTAAAAATTACCTGGATCGATTCGCAAGTTGCTTGGAGTGAGCTTAACCAATACTGGTTAAGGTTAATATATGTAGGTCAAATAATAGTGAATAAAGTTTATCGTTTAACATAAACATTATCTTGACTAGTCAACATTGTTTACATCGAAGTTTACAAGTAATTCCGTATGGCATGACAATGTTGGAAGCTTTTGCTTTTGTTGTTTACTTTGCATTATTGGTTTGTAGCAGATATGTTCATGTACCTAATAATCTAGTAGTGGAAACAGACTGTGGACCTGTACAAGGCACACATCCTAATGGAACAGGTTATGCATTCAAAGGAATTCCCTACGCAGTTCCTCCGATCAACGATCTGCGCTGGACGCCACCATTACCGCTGAGCAGAAGTTCCAGCACATGCTGGAATGGAACTTTTCAGGCAACCGCATTCGGAAACACATGCTTCCAAAAGAACCCTGACAATCCAAGCCAACTTATTGGGAGTGAGGACTGCTTGTATCTAAATGTATGGACTCCGACACTCAACAAAACCGCAAACCTTCCGGTGATGGTTTGGATTCACGGAGGAAGCCTGCAGCTTTCAAATGGCAACTGGCCGACATATTGCCCCTCAGCAGAACTTGCTTATTCTACTAATGTAGTGTACGTTAGTATGAATTATCGCTTACATGCTTTCGGATTTATGGCACTTGACATTCTCAGCGAAAACTCTCCAAATAAAGTTTCAGGGAATTATGGTTTCATGGACCAACAACTTGCTCTGCGTTGGGTACAGAGTAACATCAGAAACTTTGGAGGTAACCCGAATTCGGTAAGATTTTAGTCGGTGTAGATACATTACTAAGAATTTTAATTGGAATTATAATTACTTGTGCTGAAAATGATTTTCTAAAGGTATTGACAAAACTATCAATCACTATCGATTTGGGATGTTATAACGTTCGTTATCGGTTTTTATGAAATCGGAGACGCATACTCTTCGACAGCACATTAGTCTATGCTTGTACTGATAGTTTGCGATGGTGGTTCTTTATCTGAAGTTTGAAAGCTGTTCGTGTATTTCAGTGTGTATTAAGCAAATTTGAAACTAATTTTTCGTTAAAGTATATATAAATTCCATTGATTGTAGGTCTAAGATATTCGATCATCTTGACAGTCATGCTTGAAAATTAAATGCATATATTCAAAAAATTAGGACTAAGAATGACTTTATTTTTTCAACATTGCTTTGGCTAAAATACAGAAAAAAAACATATCCTACCAACGACTACTAGTATGTGGTTCTATGTTTTGCCTTTTTCCTTAGGTTACCATCTTCGGACAAAGTTCCGGTGGAACAAGTATAATTGGTCTTTTAGCATCCCCTTTATCAAAAGGACTTTTTCATCGCGCATGGATGATGAGTGCTTCGCCGGTATATAACAAGTCTTTAGCGGATGCATCACGAGACAACCAGGTCTTTATGAAAAATACCGGTTGTTCAGATTTGAGATGTTTGAAGAATTTGACTTCTGAAGCTGTTATAAATGCAGTACCTTGGGACGTCTATCCTAATTGGGCTATGTCAGACCAAATGGATCTGCCAGTCAACGGACATTTTGATGGCGCCATCTGTATTGTTGATGGTAAGTCATTTGTAAATATCAGTAGCCCTTTTCACAACAAAATCGTAAGAGAAAAATCTATTTTAAGCGTTAAATCTATGGGATTTTATTGGCTAAAATCTAAGCAATTTTTACACTTAGGATTTTTTTTTGGAAAAGAGATTCAGGTTTTTCATGCAATATTAAACTGAAGTTGTTATTTGCTTTGATGAATACTCTTACAAAGGATAGGGTGCGTGATTGTTTTGGTTAAACTTTTTTTTCATTTTTCAAGGTACGATAATCATTGAAAAGGTTGCATTGGGTGGCCATCTGTTTATGTTATAATTCCAGGATTGGTCGTACCTGAGCCTCCTTTTGAAGCATGGAGAAATGGACGAGGAGTTGATGTGCCTGTCATAGTAGGTATGTGAGAATTTTAACAAAATAAGAAACTGTTCTGTGTTTGCGGGTGGCATGCTTGGAACATAGACATAAAATACGTATATATTAACTTTCGGAATGGATTGAACAAAATTACAGAGCATTGACAATAAAACCCACAAAACACATTTCGGCACTTTATGGTTATATAAAAGAAAACAATGGTGTTAGTGGAGTAACTTTTGTATCAACTATTTTCATAAAAAGACAAGAAACGAATGCTTATATCAAAGAGTCAGTTTGATGCCGTACGTGTTGTGTCTAAGGAAGCAGTCAATTCAGATATCGAGTTCCGCTATAATGTTCATCATTCTGTTTTCTTTGTTGCAACAGTACTATTGGACATTTACGTTCGATTCAACAAAATAACATGACATCTCATACAGAAGTTAAAAACCTTTCCTTTTTCCCCCGGCGTGTTCTTTTTAAAATTATTTCGAAACAAACATTGTGGAGATATTTTGTCCCATTTTATTCATGTAATGGTTGTACATATTCATTCTATGTTACTTTTGAAAGGAACAACTGCCCAAGAGGTTGACTTTCAGCCATCTCACGCTGATCTGAATTCATGGACATGGGACATATATCATAAATACGTCCGAACATATCTTGATACGTTCCCTGGAAATATTACAGAACAAGCTTTGAAATTATACCCTGATGGAGTTGAAAGCGCCGCATACCAATACACAACAATGACAACCGACCTCAGAACAACATGTCCAAATAATATTATGACAACTGTTTTGAAAAACAGTTTCAAATCACCAGTGTATCGTTATGTTCTACAACAACGACCAACATTTCCGGTTCGTGTGGTCGGCATTCCCTTTCTCGCTAAATTCTCGTGCCACATGTGGGATTCCTTTGGCTTTTTCAATACAATTAAAGACTATTATACGCCAACTAATTCAGACGAGGCTTTTGTTAAGATGATGCAGACAGAAATGATTCACTTTGCAATCAATGGAAAGCCATTTTCAACAGATTGGGGAACGTACCCATTAATCGCTATTTTAAACTCCGATGTTTCAGTTGTTATGTCTTACCATTCTGAAATGTGTGAATTTTGGAACAAAAATAACTTTTTTCGATATGGATGGATTAATTAAAGATATTATGATTTTTTTAATTTATAATTTATTTGAAAAACACTGATTGGTCGAATGTTATGTTAAAAAGCTAAACATGCTAGTCAAAGAGGCTCCGTTTTTGTGTTTCAGATCCAGGCAGGTTTTGATTTGCCTTTGTTAGTAAACTACATATTATCGCCATAACTTGGTGACCCTCGTCTTCAAAGATCAATCTTCTTCACAAAAAGAAGTAGTTAGCATCCCCTTTATCAAAATGACTTCGTTCCAGTGTGCAGCTGTACCCTACCACATCCATTATCTTTCTTTACAAAAACTAAATGGATTTTTTAGAGAAATTTTGTACAATCGGTCTTTATCAACGTTGTGAGAAACAACAACATTTTGCAATCTTAGGGAACAACCATTTGATTTTTATGGGGGGGGGGTATTGATATTTTCTTCGTCCTGCCGTCTTATTTTCGGAAAAAGCTGGGCCTGGATTTTTTTTACGCGTTTGCGCGCGCCAATTTTTTTATTTTTAAAGCTATTATAAAATTTTCAGGCAAAACTATCACCCTGCCTTTTTTAATTCAAATCACTGTCCTGCCTTTATATTTCAAATTTCACCATAGCCCCCCAATAAAAATCAAATGGTCGGTCCCTTACAAGATCACCGATGTAATGGTTGCTCTATAATCAACTAGAATCTTAAAGTGCACAAACCCCTGTATTGAGTCGAAATTGTACGACCTAGCATAATATTTAGAAGTTATTTTCTCTCTCATGTTAAATAAAAAATGACATTTTTTCGCAGTTTTTCGAAAACAAAAAGCATTAGGTACGAGAGGCTCCTGGGCGTCGGAATCCCTCACCTGGTCCATAGGGTCATAAGGATTTCTTCTATAATAATGGATCATCTGACAATTGAACCCAATAGTCGTCGTCGTCGTCGTCCGTCGTCGTCGTCGTTAACTTTTCTTCAAACTTCTTCTTCTCTGAAACGGTTGCACAGATTCAAACCAAATTTGGTCTGGTGGTACTTTAGGATATCCCCCACAGAACTGATGTGGGGATTTTTGATTCGTCGAAAAACATGGCCGCCGTTGCTAAAAATAGACCAGGGGGGTCAGACTACTGTTTTTGGCTTGTAAATCAAAAAGTATAAGAGATAGATGAAATCTAATGCCACCTGTCTGCTTCAGTATCAAAAGTTCTACAAAAGTCTCCATTTGGTCCAAGTTGTCAGATGACCCCTTATAGGGGTTACAGCCCCTTATAGGCGAAAAATAGCGTTTTTTCATGTTTTTGCCCTATAGTATGAAAACTATTGCAGATAGAGAAAAGCTGTTGCTTGCTTAAATGTTCAGCTCATTTAGCCCTACAAAAGTCTCCATAGGGTTGAAGTTGTCAGATGACCCCTTATAGGGGTTACGGCCCCTGAAATAATGTTTTTTCATGTTTTTGGCCTATGGAATGAAAACTATTGAAGATAGAGAGAAGCTGTTGCTTGCTTAAATGTTCAGTTCATTTAGCTCTACAAAAGTCTCAATAGGATCGAAGTTGTCAGATGACCCCTAATAGGGGTTACGGCCCCTAAAATAACCTTTTTCATGTTTTTGGCCTATAGAATGAAAACTATAGCAGATAGAGAAAAGCTGTTGCTTGCTTAAATGTTCAGCTCATTTAGCTCCACAAAAGTCTCAATAGGATCGAAGTTGTCAGATGACCCTTAATAGGGGTTACGGCCCCTAAAATAACCTTTTTAGCTCACCTGACCCTTGGTATGGTTGTTCATTAGCATTCGGTGCTTAGAACTGATGTGGGGATTTTTGATTCAACGTAAAACATGGCCGCCATGGCTAAAAATAGAACATAGGGGTAAAATGCAGTTTTTTGCAAATAACTCGAAAACGGCTACAGATATCAAAATTCTGGCAGGGTGAAAGTGATCAGCACCTCAAGATCTACCTACCCTGAAATTTTGAAAACCAACAACCCATGTAGGAGTTATTGCCCTTTTTGTGGATTTTTTGTAAATTTTGCACCTGTTTAGCTCAATATCTTGAAAATTATACAAGATATTTGAGAAATTTAAATTGCATATTGTTGAGCACATCAAGATCTAAAAATCATGTAATAGGGTCAACGTTGTAGGACCTTTCCTTTTAGGAGTTATTGCCCTTAGAACGTCAAAATTGAGCATTTTAACAGCATTTCCTCATTACATTGAAAACGATAACTCCTTTGACACTTTTAGTCCAAATGGAACCAAACTTGGTATAGTTGTTTATTAGCATTAAGTGTATATAACTGATGTGGGGATTTTTGATTGGTTGTAAAACATGGCCGCTGTGGCTAAAAATAGAACATAGGGGTAAATGGCAGTTTTTTGCAAATAACTCTAAAACGGTGACAGATTTCAAAATTTTGATTGGGAACAAAGGTGATCAGCACCTCAAGATCTACCAGCTCTGAAATTTTGAAGAAAATCCAACTACCCATGTAGGAGTTATTGCCCTTTTTGTGGATTTTTTGCAAATTTTGCACCTGTTTAGCTCATTATCTTGAAAACTATACAAGATATTTGAGAAATTTAAATTGCATATTGTTGAGCACATCAAGATCTACAAAATATGTAATAGGGTCAAAGTTGTAGGACCTTTCCTTTCAGGAGTTATTGCCCTTAGAACGTCAAAATTGAGCATTTAAAAAGCATTTCCTCATTATATTGAAAACGTTAACTCCTCTGACACTTTAAGTCCAATTGGAACCAAACTTGGTATTGTTGTTCATTAGCATTCGGTGCTTAGAAATGATGTGGGGATTTTTGTTTCGTCGTAAAACATGGCCACCATGGCTAAAAATAGAACATAGGGATAAAATGCAGTTTTTTGCAAATAACTCAAAAACGGCTACAGATATCAAAATTTTGGAAGGATTATAGTGATCAGCACCTCAAGATCTACCTACCCTGAAATTTTGAAGAAAATCCAACATTCCATTTAGGAGTTATTGCCCTTTTTAGCTCACCTGATCCGAAGGGTCATGTGAGCTATTGTCATCACTTGGCGTCCGTCGTCCGTAAATTTTTTAAAACGTTAACTCCTCTGACACCATAAGTCCAATTGCAACCAAACTTGGTATTGTTGTTCATTAGCATTCGGTGCTTAGAACTGATGTGGAGATTTTTGATTCGTTGTAAAACATGGCCGCCATGGCTAAAAATAGAACATAGGGGTAAAATGCAGTTTTTTGCAAATAACTCAAAAAAGGCTACAGATTTCAAAATTTTGATTGGGAACAAAGGTGATCAGCACCTCAAGATCTACCAGCTCTGAAATTTTGAAGAAAATCCAACTACCCATGTAGGAGTTATTGCCCTTTTTGTGGATTTTTTGCAAATTTTGCACCTGTTTAGCTCATTATCTTGAAAACTATACAAGATATTTGAGAAATTTAAATTGCATATTGTTGAGCACATCAAGATCTACAAAATATGTAATAGGGTCAACGTTGTACGACCTTTCCTTTTAGGAGTTATTGCCCTTAGAACATCAAAATTTAGCATTTTAACAGCATTTCACAAAAGTGTGACAGATTTTTAGATTTTGATCGAGAACAAAAGTGATCAGCACCTTTAGATCCACTATATTGTCAGATAACCCCCTTATTTATCTTATGAACCTTTCAACGTTAAATAGATTTTGCCTTATAACCTTTACTTCAGGCACATATGTCAGGTGAGCGATTCAGGCTCCTGGGAGCCTCTTGTTCATGTTTTTGGCCTTTAGAATGAAAACTATAGCAGATAGAGAAAAGCTGTTGCTTGCTTAAATGTTCAGCGCATAAAGCTCTACAAAAGTCTCCACAGGGACGAAGTTGTCAGATGACTCCTCATAGGGGATACGGCCCCTAAAATAACGGTTTTTTCATGTTTTTGGCCTATAGAATGAAAACTATAGTTAATAAAGAAAAACTGTTGCTTGCTTAAATGTTCAGCTCATTTAGCTCTACAAAATATAGGGTTGACATCAAGACCAGGTGAGCTATTTAGGCTCCTGGAAGCCTCTTGTAATGGATTAAACATGACAAAAAATTGATATGTTTTACCTTTAAAGGGCAGTAACCCCTCTAAGGGGCCTTCTGACATCTTGAACCCAATGTTGACTTTGGTAAAGCTCAAGGAACTGAAGGTTTAAGCAAGCAGTGGCTTTTCTTTGTCTGTAATAGTTTTCATTCTATAGGCTAAAAACAAAAACAAAAAAAGCTGTTTGACATTTAAAGGGCCATAACCCCTATATATCACGTGAAAGGGATCATCTGACATCTTTGACCCAATGGAGACTTTTATAAATCTCAATCAGCTGAAGATTTAAGCAAGCAACAGCTTATCATACGACCGCAATTTTTTTGCGATCGTATTATGTTATGGCGATGTCGTTGTCGTTGTCGTCGTCGTCGTCGTTGTCGTCGTCGTCTGTAGACACTTTGTTTCCGTGCGATAACTTTAGTTGTAGTTAACCAATTGTTATAAAATTTTGATATGATGTACATAACCACTAAAGGAAGGTTGGTATTGCGTTTGGGGTTTCTGGCCCCTATCGTTTTAGAAAAAAGGACCAAAAGGGGCTGAAACGGTTGTATTGACAAAACGTCTGTAGAATTTTCATCCGATTTTGATCATTCTTTTTTTATTGTATTCCTCAATAAATTCTGGCAACACAATTTAACAACACTTTTGATGTATCTTGTACCGTTACATTGCTATAAGGGGTCAAAAAGGGGCCACACCCAAAAAATCGACTTTTTTATTTGTGGTCCGATTTTCAAAATCATTTTTTCATTGGAATCCATGTAAAAATCCCTGACTGCGTTTTTCAATCAGATTTGCAATATCTCATACCGTTTTCGAGAAATTAGGGGTCAAAGGGGCCAAAAACTCCATTTATAAAAGTTTGTCCAGGCAAATAGTTTTTTACCAATATTAAGTTGTAGTTGGCCAGTCAATTGGTATGAAGTTTAAATATGATTGTGGCTCCTATTGTTTTAGAAAAAAGGGCCAAAGGGGCTAAAACGGGTGTATTGACAAAACTGTTGTAGAATGTTCATTATTCATTCAATTTTGAAAATTCTTTTGTTGTTGAAGTGCTCATCAAATTCTGTCTACTAAATGTGTCAATGATTTTGATATGTATTTCACCATTACATTGCTACAGGGGGCTAAAGACAGGCCACGCCCATAAAATCAACTTTTTAGCTCACCTGGACCGAAGGTGAGCTATTGCCATTACTTGGCGTCCGTCAACAATTTTTCAAAAATCTTCTCCTCTGAAACTACCGAACAGAATTTAATGAAACTTGGTATGAATGATTCTTAGGGTGTCCTGCACCAAACTTGTGTTTCCATTTTTGATCCGTCATAAAACATGGCCGCTGTTACTAAAAATAGACCATGGGGTCAGACTACTGTTTTTGGCATGTAAATCAAAAAGTATGAGAGATAGATGAAATCTTATGCCACCCTACTGCTTCAGTATAAAAAGTTCTACAAAAATCTTCATTTAGTCAAAGTTGTCAGATGATCCCTTATAGGGGTTACAGCCCCTGAAAGGTGAAAAATAGCATTTTTTTAATGTTTTGGCTTACAGAATGAAAACTATTGCAGATAGAGAAAAGCTGTTGCTTGCTTAAATGTTCAGCTCATTAAGCTCTACAAAAGTCTCCATAGGGTCAAAGTTGTCAGATAACCCCTTATAGGGGTAACGGCCCCTAAAAGGAAAAAAAATAGAGTTTTTGGCCTATAGAATGAAAACTATTGCAGATAGAGAAAAGCTGATGCTTGCTTAAATGTTCAGCTCATTTAGCTCTACAAAAATCTCCATAGGGTCGAAGTTTTCAGATTACCCCTTATAGGGGTTCCGGCCCCTTAAATGCAAAAAAAAAGTGTTTTTGGCCTATAGAATGAAAACTATTGCAGATAGAGAAAAGCTGTTGCTTGCTTAAATGTTTAGCTCATTTAGCTCTACCAAAATCTCCATAGGGTCGAAGTTGTCAGATGACCACTTATAGGGGTTACGGCCCCTTTAAGGTAAAAATATTGTTTTTGGCCTATAGAATGAAAAATATTGCAGATAGAGAAAAGCTGTTGCTTGCTTAAATGTTCAGCTCATTTAGCTCTACAAAAGTCTCCATAGGGTCGAAGTTGTCAGATTACCACTTATAGGGGTTACGGCCAGCAAAAAATGGTGTTTTTGGCCTATAGAATGAAAACTATTGCAGATAGAGAAAAGCTGTTGCTTGCTTAAATATTCAGCTCATTTAGCTCTACAAAAGTCTCCATAGGGTCAAAGTTGTCAGGGGTTACGGCCCTTAAAAGGAAGAAAATAGAGTTTTTGGCCTTTAGAATGAAAACTATTGCAAATAGAGAAAAGCTTTTGCTTGCTTAAATGTTCAGCTCATTAAGCTCTACAAATGTCTCCATAGGGTCAAAGTTGTCAGATGACCCCTTATAGGGGTTACAGCCTCTTACAGGCAAAAAATACTGTTTTTGGCTTATAGAATGAAAACATATTGCTAAAAGAGAAAAGCTGTTGCTTGCTTAAATGTTCAGCTTACATGTATTTAGCTCTACAATAGTCTTCATAGGGCTGAAGTTGTCAGATGACCCCTTAAAGGGGTTTTGGTCCTTTAAAGGTGAAAAATAGTGTTTTTTGCTTATAGAATGAAAACTATTGCAGATAGAGAAAAGCCTTTTCTTGCTTAAACATTCAGCTCATTTAGCGATACAAAAGTCTTCATAGGGTTAACATCAAATCCAGGTGAGCGATTCAGGCTCCTGGAAGTCTCTTGTTTATTTTTGGTCCGATTTTCAAAATTTTTTTTTCATTGGAATCCGTGTTAACATCCCTGGCTGCGTTTTAATCAGATTTGAAATATCTCTTACCGTTTTTGAGAAATTAGGGGTCAAAGTGACCAAAAACACCAATTTTAAAAGTTTGTCAGGGCAAATAGTTTTATATGTATACTTAAAATTAAGTTGTAGTTATTACATGTATATAAATAAGGCTTTTTGCATTAGATGTTGATGTAAATATATATGTGTCAAAAATGCATTTTTAAGTCCATTACAGGATGCATGTGTCAAAAAGCTTTGTAAGTCCACCATGGGCTTCATGTGACCAAAGCAATGGACTAATCCATATTAGGCCTCCAACGTACAGGGTTAAACTTGTTGCGGTCGTATCATGCTGCGCTCGGCGTAGCTTTTCATCACTATCTGCAACAGTTTTTATTCTTTAGACCAAACACATGACAAAAACACTCTTTTTAGCTCACCTGGACAGAAGGTCCATGTGAACTATTGCCATCACCTGGCGTCCGTCGTCGTCTGTCGTCCGTTAACAATTTTCAAAAATCTTCTCCTCTGACACTTCTGAAAAGAATTGAATGAAACTTAGTAAGAATGATCCTTAGGGTGTCCTGCACCAAACATGTGTTTCGATTTTTGATTTGTCAAAAAACATGGCTGCTGTTACTAAAAATAGACCAGGGGGTCAGACTACCGTTTTTGGCTTGTAAATCAAAAGGTATAAGAGATAGATGAAATCCTATGCCTCCCTTCTGCTTCAGTATCAAAAGTTCTACAAAAGATTCCATTTGGTCAAAGTTGTCAAATGATCCCTTATAGGGGTTACAGCCCCTTAAAGGTGAAAAGTAACGTTTTTTCATATTTCTGGCATATAGAATGAAAACTATTGCAGATAGAGAAAAGCTGTTGGATGCTTTAATGCTCAGCTCATTTAGCTCTACAAAAGTCTTCACAGGGTCGAAGTTGTCAGATGACCCGTTATAGGGGTAACAGCCCCTTAAAGGCAAAAAATAGTGTTTTTGGCCTATAGAATGAAAACTATTGCAGATAAGAGAAAAGCTGTTGCTTGCTTAAATGTTCAGTTCATTTAGCTCCACAAAAGTCTCCATAGAGTCAAAGTTGTCAGATGACCCCTTATAGAGGTTACGGTCCCTTACAGACGAAAAAAAAGTGTTTTTGGTCTATAGAATGAAAACTATTGCAGATAGAGAAAAGCTGTTGCTTGCTTAAATGTTCAGCTAATTTAGCTCTACAAAATTTTCACTAGGGTCAAAGTTGTCATATGACCCCTTAAAGGGGTTACAGCCTCATAAAGGCCAATAATAGTGTTTTTTGCCTATAGAATGAAACCTATTGCAGATAGAGAAAAGCGGTTGCTTGCTTGAATGTTCAGCTCGTTTAGCTCTACAAAAGCATTCATAGGGTAGAAGTTGTCAGATGACCCCTTATAGGGGTTACGGCCATTTTGCATGTTTTTTGGCCTACAGAATGAAAACTATTGCTGAAAGAGAAAAGCTGTTGCTTGCTGAAAGAATCAGTTCATTAAACTTTACAAAAGTCTTCTTTGTGTCGAAGTTGTCAGGCAGATGACCCCTTAAAGGGGATATGGCTCTTTAAAGGTGCAAATTAGTGGGTTTTTTTTTGCTTATAGAATAAAAACTATTGCAGATAGAGAAAAGCTTTTTCTTGCTTTAACATTCAGCTCATTTAGCTATACAATAGTCTACATAGGGTTGACATGAAGACCAGGTGAACGATTCAGACTCCTGGGAGCCTCTTGTTTTACCTTAAAAGGGACAAAACATCTGACAACTTCGAAGCAATTAAGAATTTTGTAGAGTTTTTAATGCTGAGGAAGATGGGTTACATCAAATTTTCTGTATCTCTTATACTTTGATTTAAAAGCCATAAGCAGTAGTTTGATCCCTGGTCTATTTTAAGCAACCGTTGCGGCATTAATGTTTTTTGACGGATCAAAAATCGTAACGCAACATTTTTTAGGATTAATCATACCAAGTTTCATTGATTTCTGGTCATAAGTTTCAGAGGAGAAGGTCTTTTAATAATTGGATAGCAAAATCGTTCAGCTTCTTGTAGAGATTTATACAAGTGATATCAAGGTCAAAATTTTACGTTTAAAGTTAACCCCCCTTTTACAATACTATATACTAGGAACAATGCAGCAAGAGAGTCCTATTAGGTAAAAAGTTAAGACAAAAACCAGAAGGCATATACAAAAAGACGACCGCAGTCATTTATTCGAACTCAAGTCAATACAAGAGCCTACTTATGTGCTACGGGTGGGTACAAGCACGCCTTTTCAAACATTTATTAAGTGTAGGTCAAATGTGTTAAGGGACGCAAATGGAGCCATAAAAACACAAAGTACAAGTTCATCTGATAATAATCCCGTACATTTCTGTGAACACATCGATGATGTCTTTCGTAAAAATTCTTAAAATACAACAACAAAAGAGAGCATAACCCTGTGAAATTGATTTGTGTGTCAGGGGTGACACCCTATCACGGAAATATCACCAGCACTGAAATAATGAATCAGTTCCGATAGGTAAACTTGTTTAGCTGGATCATATCATGTTTTGCTACACTAACATGGGAATTTGACGATGGGAAATAGAAGTAATAACAAAACTACCAAACTTGTAGAATCAATCGTCATAGAGAAAAACAGAGACAAAAAAGGCACTCGCACAGTAGAAACAAGGAATCTGTGAGCTACCGCTCATTCAGTATACCCCCGCTACACCCTAAATTAACTATGTCGTTAAACAGGAAGTTAGATATCCGACAAACCAAATTTCGATACTCGCGATAAGGGACCTCACAAGGAAGCCATATACAAAATTTCAAGTCACTGTGATAATTAGTTTGCTAAGAAATCTAAATACGAAAGTTATGTTGTGGACGGATGGAAGGACGGACGGACAGACAGAGGTAAACTAGCATACCCCCTTCTTCCTCGAAGCGGGGGTATAATTAAAGGTTGTAATGGTTCTGAATTGGTTCAGGTATTTCAAAAGAAAAGGTGCGTCGACTGACCCATACCTGTTAACCTTTCAGAGTCCAATGGCAGGAGATCTCCCACCATTTTAAAAAGCGGGAGATTTAGCGCGACAACTTTTCGCGCGTCATTTCACAGATGGTTAACTTCATACATAGATGTATATTGAAAGCCTCAATTGAAATCTGGTCTGTTGTAGTATTACATGTATCTTTGAAGACTGTAAATAGCTATACTAAGCTTTCTTTGAATTTTTTCTGAATGAGTTGGTCACTTTATAGTGAATATTGTGTTTTCATAAAGAGAACAAAATCAAACATTGATTTCTTTCACATGTGATATTTTTTTTTATTTTTCAAACTTTTATTTCCGAAAGATACAATGTGGCATATAAAATATAGTATCACAGATTGAGACATTGTATCATCAATAAGAAGTAAATCATTATACACATTGAACAAGGCAATGCAGTTTCATATGTAACAAAACATCTTTTTTACATTTAGATATCTGAAAGAAACAATTGAATGAAACTATAACTTTAGCATTGAATAGGAATCGTATGTCTTGTAGTTTACACAATGGTTAAAAAGGTTCTATATAAACTTAATAACCAACTGATTATCATCATCAATGTTACAGAATAAATCAGTTAAACACCAGACTTCTACAAAATCAACTTCAGACATTCTAATAAAATCTGACATAATTCTTAATCTCAGCTGATATAAAAAGAACATGTAAATATCATTAGGTAATACATGTTTTCTGTCAATTTTTTTCATATTCCTGCTAAGCCATATCGTTTTACAATAGAGACTAATTAATAACAAGATTAAACTCTTTTGTTTCTTGCCATACACTTTTACATTCCTAAATAATATATGCTGGTATGACAATAATAAACTACCAGAAGATAAAGCAAATATCCAATTCTTTAGCAATGAAAATAAATGTAATACATCTTTACAGCTGACAAATAAATGTTCTATAGTTTCTGGGTACCTTACACAAAAAGTGCATTTGTTGCTTTTATAGATATTATAATTATACTTTAAACCATTTGTTGGTAAAATAACATGAACAATTTTAAACATGACATCTCTAGAGAAAGGGTCAATAAAACGATTGAATACATCCTTTAATACAAATTTATATTCAATTTCTGGATTTTTCTTTACAATATTTTCAGTGGATTTTAACAAGGAAGTATACAGTTTTGTAGTTGTTTCCACGGACCAGGTTAATTTATGGCGCCTAACCTTCCTCTTCCATTACGATCTTATAAGGGTCCGTTAGTAACACAAGGCACAACACTGTAATGAGACATAATAGCCCTTTTTAAAACTCATCAGGATTTCTAATTTCGATTCTTTTATTTTCACATTTTCAAGAGTAGTTTCACTTTGCCGACCAGGCCATTTGATGTGTACAACATTGAGCTAAGGAAAACATCGATATTTGATACCAAGGAGAACAGTATCCTTTTTTGCCTTAATTTCACCATCCCTTTTCAAATAAACAAGTTTAGAGTGAAGTCGTAGATGTTGATGTGTGTTTTAGTAGATTAAAACTTTTGATGGCAATAGAAAATAATGAGATGTGGAATAAGTGTACGCGACACAGCCCACAATCAAGCGGCAATTCAGAAAAAAACACAATGGACAATTGCCAGCAGCCTTCAAAGAGGCCATTTGACACTGTTCGCGGTTCTGCAATTGGCCCATGGTCTAAATAAAATGCAAATAATTCAAACCCAGTCCTGAAATAGTCACAGATAGACCCCCTTCTTAAACAAGGAACAGAAAACATTATAAAGACAAGTTATTTAATTTGGAAAGATTTCAATGCTGAATTTGTAAACATGTAGTGCATAATTAAAAGATTTCCCGTGTACGTACGTCCGGAAAATAGTTATTGAAAATGACATTATAGTGTTGCAATGGCATGAAACACCCACCCAGCTCATTAACTTGTGTGTAGTGCATAACAAAAAGATTTCCCGTGTACGTACGCCTGAAAAATAGTTTAGAAAAGGACTATTTAGTGTTGTAAGGGCATAAAACACCAACCCAACTCACTTACTTGCGTGAAGTATTATAGTAGAAACTTGAATACACAAGTTGTTATTTTTGTTAATAGGTGTCAATTTACCGGCGCTGGTGGGGGCGTTAACTTTTATGTTAAGGTTTTATGAGAAACTTGGTATGCATATGACCCAGTAATAGCTTGGTAAGTTGCATCCCCATCTTTTGACAATTTTCAATACATATACATGTAATAGCAATATTAAGGTTTTATGAGCACCTCCACATCTCAAGAACTATAAGTCCTGGGCTGATGAAACTTGGTATGACACAAATCAAATCTAAACCGAACCCTGAGTGACACTAAAACATGTCTAAACAGAACCCTGAATGACATATAAACCTGTCTAAATCGAATCCTGAATTACATCCATCCCTGTCTAAACCGAACCCTGAATGACACGAAAACATGTTTAAACCGGTTTGCTTCAGTAGTAGTTTAGGCTTTGGATCCCAATCTTTTGCCATTGACCTTGATATTTCGTTTGAGTGACTTTGATAGTTTTGAGGAACAACCAGGTATTTCGATGGTACCGGCAGGCGAGACATACTTTAGTGTTAACTGTTGTTATTTAAGTTTTTTCACTTAACCGCTCTTGATGTAAAAACAAGTCAATGACAGTGTCGTTTCTATGTAGGTCATATTAGAAATAAATGTGTAATATGTCATAAGTTTTTAAATTTTACATTAATCATTCACGAATAAACAAAATGTTCAGATAAGAGTAATAGTATAGCATATGTTCAGTTTGTAAATCTTATTGGATATATTTGTCTTGTTGTAAGTTAGGTTTAAATGGCTGCCTTAGTAAAAGTCATTTTTGCAACACTTTTATTCAACTGTTTGAAACATTCTGATGGTACCATTGTCGAAACTGACTGTGGCCCCGTTCAAGGGACGCTTTCGACAGCCTACTCTTACAAAGGGATACCTTATGCTTTACCGCCAATTCAGGACCTCAGATGGAAGCCGCCGGTTCCCCTCAACAAACATGCTGGAACTTGCTGGAACGGGACATTAATGGCAACGTCTTTTGGAAATGAGTGTTACCAAAGGCGCTTTAATGATTTTAGTAAGAGCAGTGGAAGTGAAGATTGTCTGTTTCTGAACGTGTGGACTCCGACAAATGATTCTAACGCCAACCTTCCGGTAATGGTATGGATTCATGGCGGAAGTCTGCAAAACCTAAATGGTAACTACCCGACATACTCTCCGAGCGAAGAACTAGCAGCCAAAACAAATGTTGTATACGTGAGCATGAACTACCGAATGAGTGCGTTTGGTTTCATGGCGCTTGATTTAATCAATGAAGACTCCCCGCTTAACGTTTCCGGAAACTATGGGTTTATGGACCAACAACTTGCTCTAAAATGGGTACAACGAAATATAAGAAAATTTGGTGGAAATCCAAACTTGGTAAGCTTTGCTCTAACTAACTGATTTGACAATAATGTCCAAAATCTAGCTTCTGCTACAACACTAAAGCGTCAGTGATACCCGTAGTCCATTCATGTTTACAAGCAAATATTCTTGATAAATTTTATATTCTCTTCTGGTTTGTCAAGATGACGTTGTTTAAAGTATTTTATTTATATATATATATATATGGGATGATGTTTATATTCATAAGTTTCTTCAAACTTTATTCGGGCCAGGTGAGCTATTGTCATCACTTGGCGTCCGTCGTCGTCGTCGTTATGTTTTCTTCTCAAATTTTCTCTAAAACTACTAAAGAGTTGCTTTGAAATTTTGCACACATCATTTATATAGGATGTTCTCTACCATAATCGCCAAAATGGTGAATGTCGACCAAAAAACATGGCCACTGTTGGTAAAAATAGACCCTAGTTTTGGCTTATTCATCAAAACGTATAATAGATGGAGAAAATCTGAAGCAACTCTCCTTTTTCAGCAGGAAAATCTCTACATTTAAAAAGTTATGGCCCCTAATTGTCATCTTAATACTTAGAAAAGAAAAAAAAACTTTTGTTTTTTTAAAAATGTTCGGCCGTCTAGATAAACATTGTCGCCTCAGATGCCCAAATTATTTTCATTGCATCAGTCATTGAAGTCAGGTGATCGATTCAGGCTCCTGATAGCCTCTGGTCTAAAATATGTGTATTTCACTTTTTATAATCATGTATCATGATATTCAATACAGCGGTTTTTTTCTAAAGGTGACAGCTCTCGGACAAAGTTCTGGCGGGACTAGCATGATGGCGCTTTTGGCGTCTCCGTTGTCGAAAGGACTTTTTCAACGCGCTTGGATATTAAGTGCATCGCCAGTATATAACAAGAGCTTGGCTGATGCATCGAGGGACAATTTGAAATTCGTTCAAAACACTGGATGTTCTACATTGAAATGCCTGAAAAGTTTGAGTGCGGAAACCGTGCTTCGAGCGGTACCTTGGGATGTTTACCCAAATTGGGGAATGACTGACCAACCAAACTTACCGACGAAAGATCTATTTGACGGAGGAATTTGTATTGTAGATGGTTTGCATCCCTTTTTTAAATAATCCTATATGCCATACCAATGCTTTTTTATATGGGCGCAGTTTAAAAAAACGCCCCTTTAATTTGTCATTGAATACGGTAGATAAAAATTCTTGTTCTTTAATAATACCCTCACAATTCCTTGAGGCATCACGACTGCTCGACTGGAAATTTGTTTCAGAATGAATGCAAAAACCCAAAATCTTTATGATTAAAGTTCAAACTCTAATTGATCGTCTTTAAGTATTGAAAGCGTTGGACTACTAATCAGGGAGAGGTGGTATATTCAATATTCTTACTTTCTCTTGACACCACCCTCATAAATGGTTTCTATGCAAGGAACGACGACAGTCCTTTAGAAGGGATTAAAAAGGGTTGTCTCTTGTAAAGGGATAGCAATAACTGATTTATGTAGGAGTTAAGTTCGATAAGAGAATGCTCGATTGGATCGGCGACAATAGCCATACTCGTACACTAAAAACTGGAAAGGGACACACATAAGCTTATAGTTTGTTTTCCAAGTAAACTTAAACTATATAAATGCTATATTCAAATACAAATTTCAATTTCTCTTTCAGTATGTATTTTGCTTATTATGATGGTACTTTAACTAGTTTGATTAACAATTCAAATGTAATATTGTAAATATTTACAATTTCAGAATATGTTGTACCAGAACCACCATTTGACGCCTGGAGAAATGGGAAAGGAATTGATGTTCCAGTCATAGTGGGTAAGGCTGTAAGATTCCCCTACTTTGTTGGCTCATTGCATTTTTAAAAGGTGTATTTAAGTACAGTCATGTGAATGGTGAAACAAGTTTGTATCATATCTGATTTCGAAATAATTTTAAGAAAATCGAAGAAAATAAAAATAAAATAAAATCCAGATAAAACGTATGAAGAGCAATTATAATTTTAAAAGACAAAACAAGTTCTCATTAAAATCAGACCTACCAGTTGTTTGCTACATTCAGTGTACGGCAGAACTAAATGCATCATATTCTACTTTCTTGGATAAACAACATGTAGCACCACGGAGATCCAATTTTTACCTGTTTGGCAAAAAGCTGTGATCTTCACGAATAAACGTGATTACTGAGAGAACAATATCTAAGAATTGAATGTTTGTATTTTTTGTTTGTGTATTTTTTATTTGCGCATTAAGAATTTACCTGCATAAGAACAAGTTTTAGTTGTGCGTATAGCAATGACATTACCCGGCTACGGCCATGTGAAAAAATCTGCGTTTTTTGTGTGCGAGCGTTTGAATTAACCAATTTAACCAAATTTCCGATATCGTCAACTGAAAAACTGTTTTATACTAACATGGCCTTTTGTGTTCTTACCGTGACATTAAACCATTAGTAGCGAAAATCAAGAGTATTGAAAAAGATCTTAAGTCAAACCTAACATCTTACAGTATGATAATTGAGACATAACTTTCAAAATTTATATTTACCGGAATATTTTATTTCTTTTTCTGAAGGTACAACGGCACAGGAAGTGGATTATACCCCTACGTTTCCTGACATCCATAGCTGGACATGGGATAATTACACCAAAATTGTCCATCATTATCTTGACACATTTCCCGGAAACATTAGTGCGCAGGCGCTTCAGCACTATCCAGTCGGAGTTAATGAACCAGGGTATCAGTACACAACAATGACATCAGACCTACGTGTAAATTGTGGAAACAATATCATGACAGAAGTTATTTCTAACAATTTCAAATCCAATGTTTACCAGTATGTTGTAACACAAAAACCAGCATACCCGGTTCATATATTAGGCCTTCCGGTAGCAGCAAAATATGCTGCGCATGCCTGGGATATTGTCGGATATTTTGATTCAATAAAACATTACTACCAACCAATGGATGATGACAAAATGTTTACAGAGCGTTTGCAAGATGAATTCGTTTACTTTGCCATTCATGGAAGACCTAGATCGGACATATGGAATCCTCATCCAAATGTTGCTTTGTTTTCTGCCAATATTAATATGAACACGTCATATCATTCTACTGAGTGCAACTTTTGGAATCGTAATGACTTCTTCAAGTATAGCTGGATAAACTAAGGAGTTGCATTATATTGAACTTTAAGTGTTAAGTTTTGTATACAACTAAGGAAAGAAATAATAGAAAGTATGAGCATTATGAGTATGCCCAATGTAACCTTTCTGCTTTGCTTTTTGTTTGTACTCAAAAAAAGTTCGACAGGGTATAATAACTCAAAAACAGCCATATTCAATACATGTGATACACACAACATTTCACATTATTGCAAAGACAGATAAAATATGACCAAATCCTTCCCGTGTATATTTCTATGCTCTTAGATTTAACTAGTTATATTGAAAACATTAGGTGACTCTTAATTTTAAGCAATTGAAGTTAAATAAAAGAAAATAAAGGTCCTTATTTTCAGTGCACTTTTTTTTTTCGATTGACTGATCATCTTGAACTGTCTTATAAGTATAACGTTCTTTCATCGGCAACTGCACAAAGTTTCATAGCGTAATGGTGTCAAACTGTATATCCTCCATAACAATTTAGTGGTCTGAAAAGTGGAATTTAAACAATGCTGTTCTCATACTCCTTGAGAGACTACTCTTCATTATAATCTTGTTCCCACATTTGATTTGTTTATGCTTATTTTAAGTACGGTAAAGAGTTTTCAGTACTAGAAGCAAAGAGGCACCAACGGGCATTCGAGTGTCAAAAGTCCGAAAGGGCAACGACAAAACCGGTAATTAAACACGAACAAGAACAGCACGAAGAAAAACACAAAACACAAAATCTCAAGTCGAAGCAAAAGTGAACTCAGGTGCTCCGGAAGAGTAATCGGTTCCTGCCTGCTATAGCATACCCGTCGTGTTGCTAATTTCTGATTCAGTGTGGAAGACAAAACAAATTTCTACGACAAACCAACATCTGCACTCATTTGAGAGATACATTTCCCATATACCGGTATGTCTACGAGTGCACGGTGTCTATCGTAAAATTTCTTGAGTGAAGACAGCAACTGTGGAGCAACATAACCCTGTGTCAGCAATTTCTGTGTCAAACGTGACGCTCTACCAAGGAAATCGACGTAAATCCCGCAAGCTCTGGTTTAACGAATCAACTGTTTTACGAAGACTCCATAAGCAGAAGCGGATGTTATAGTCCTTGTTATGCCGGGGGTACAGAGCAATGATTATAATTTTTCGCTTCCCTCTATGTAGAGCCGTTGTTAGATAATGTCCTTTCATTTCATTTTCAACTGTTCTTCCCCATTTGTTATTCATGTAGGTCTGTCTTGTTGTCGCTTTCCTTTTGGCGTCCAACTTGGTGCTACTCTAGTGATGTCACTGGTTGGTTTTCTAAGTACGTGCCCAATCCAATTCCATCTTGATCGTGTCTATTAAACTTGCATATTATCCATCCATGAGTTTTTTGGTATGATCGATTTTTATGCACATGGGTTATAAAGCCTGATTTGTGCCCTTTATAGCTCACCTGGACCGAAATGAGCTATTGCTATCACTTGACATCCGTTGTCGTCTGTCCTATGTTAACATTTTTACAAAAAAAAACCTTCTCCTCTGAAACTACTAAACAGAATTAAATGAAACATGGTATGATTAATCCTTAGGGTGTCCTGTCTAAAACTTGTGTTTCGATTTCTGATCCGGCAAAAACACATGACCACTGTTGCTAAAAATAGACAAGCGGAGTCAGACTTCTGTTTTTGGCTTGTAAGTCAAAAAGTATAAGACAAATTGAAAATGTAATGAAACTTTTTTTCTTCAGCATCAACAGCTCTAAAATAGTTTCCATTGAGTCGAAGTTGTCAGATGACTCCTTACATCCCTATAGGATAACGAATCTAGCTACATGCGGATGATTCACTTAGAACAAAGTTCGAGACGAACAATTTTAAATACAAAACAAAAACTTAGTTTTTACTGTGGTTTATTACATGATATGATTTGGTAAACATAACAAGATTTGAAGTTAAAACTCAATAGAACCTATGTGGTATCTTTTTTTAGAATTTTTACATAAAACGGTATAAAATAATAAATCTTGACTAATTGATATATATTGAATTCAAAACATCGGGTTAATTGGTCTACATATTCTTAATGAAATCGTATCTTGGTGATATGTGATGATATTGAATGACTAAAAAATACCCGCCTTCCGTTGACCGAACAGTATATGTCTGCCACAAAAGTTCGGACGCGAGGTGGACAAATATGTCAAGTGTAGCGTATACTAAACATAATTTTAGGAATATAGCTCCGCCTACTGACTGAAAAACTTAGACCCTCGTTTTCGTTAGACAAAACTCCAAAGACTGACCTATCATGGTCGGTATTATTAACGTTCCGCCGCCACATGACAACAAAATAGAAATACAGGCGCAACATGCATGGATAAACACGCAGGGCAAGTTACAATAGGCGAGCGGCGGATATCGAAAAAGTCGTCTAATTAAAAAGTTTAAATTACCCAAAAACCTCATGAGATTTTTTGAACTCAAATAAAAGGTTGATTATTCTTTTTTATGGATATATATGTTTGACAAGTCGAATATGGTCAGAAGATATAAAACAAAATTGTTTTGTACATGTACCCTATGAAAATCTTTAACGGCTTGATTTTTAAAATTATTTTTTACCTAAAAAACACACACGAAAAAAAAATTGTAAATCAAATCATGAAATATTTTGCTCAATTCTTTGTTTGCAATTGAAATTTTCAAAAACAATAATAGTTTTCTACATTTTTTATCGAATTAAAAATCACGAATAAAAGTAGCAAAAATACACGTTTATTTTAACTTTTGCAACATTAATTGTCATTTAAATCAAACAAATTGTATAGTTAGATCAAGAAAATGTTGTAAGGCTACTTTTTAGTTAAAACTGCATACTTCTGACGAATGATGATAAAGTTATACTTAATTGAATATGTAAGATTTTGAGAAAATTGACTGCAGATGACTCGGAAAACTGTCGGAGTGTCCCGTATTTACATTTTAACTATAATCTGATTGATTAGTAATTGTAAGAATTTTCATTTTTTGGTTTAATTATGAAGAATATGTGCTAGTTTTGGGTTTGTGTGAACACAAGACATTTATTATCTGGTCTTTGCTTTTATTTTTAACCTGCGATGTTTGATTAAAGCAAAGTTTTAAAAATTTATGAAAGGTGTACTTAACTTTTGAGGTGCGTTTGTTATGTTGAACTGAATAAAAAATCGATTGCAGAAAAACAATAAATTAATGCCGTATATTTTGGTGAAAATATTTGAAAATATGTTACTAGACTATCTATTTGAAACTAAAAGTATAAACTGTGCACGTAAGCATCCAGTAGCAAATCAAGAAATTTTCGAATAAAGGGGGAGGGCTCTACATAAAGCATTGTTGTTGAAGATGTTCATGACAGTTTTGCCTGAAATCTATAAGATTTTTTTAAACATTTTGTCACTAAGCGACATTAAGGGGCTCCCGGAACACGCCACCTGCTGGAGCCGTCATTGTACAATGATTTGGTCGTCTTTTGAACTTATGACTTCACGCTTAAAAATGTCTAATCTTTGAGCTCAAATTGCACAAAGTTATGACCATTTTAGAGGCGTCAAACTAATATGTTCTGAAAGCCAAAACTCTTATCTCTCTATTAAGTCCAAAATATCGCCCAAGGTTTGTTATTAAGTTATAAAACTTAAAAGTTTTTAAAACCTCTATTCGCCACTTAACTCTTATGTGTTTTTTAGTTAGTTTTTCGATGATTTTCTTTCTTTTTTCTGTGCAAAGTTATTGTTCTCTACTTAACTAGTTGGATTTAAGATATTGTTGTTGGTTTTTGATTCCTATTCCGTTTCAAACATGTTAATGGTAACTCGATCAGTACACTTTTTATTAAAAACCTAATATTCTGGTATAATCCACAAATGTGGTGTTTTTGAGTCAATGAACACATTTGAACCATTTATTTTTGTTACAAACGAAAGATAAGATAATGTTTTACAAATAGAGGAAAAAAGTGATTGAAAATGTGAATTATTTTTTTCGCAATTCAAACTTTTATACACAAAAATCAAAATAATTTGACCCTTTTCTAAAAATAGAAAAATGGACGTAATAAATTTCTTCAAAGAGACCAAAAGTGAATGATTTGTATTCACTTATATATGTAAGTAATATTAAGTCTTTATTTTCTAACTTTTAACCACATTTTGTAACATTTTACGTGCCTTAATGTTTGCAGACTCAAACTTTTAAATTTTGGGTAGTGACCCTTGACCTTTATTTTTTTCATGTTCTGACCAGATTCCAAATGGCAAACATCGATATTATTAAAGCTGAAATATTAAACTATCAATATACATTTTGTAGTTAAAAATATCCCATGAGGTTTTTGGGTAATTTAAATTTTTTTCAAGACCCTTTCCGCCGCTCGCCTACAAGGATTACAGCTCGTCAATGAGTACAAGGAGGAAGCTCCGTGGAAAGTTCTGGTAAGAATCTTCCTGATGCTGATAACAAAAATGACCGGAAGTGTATATCTAAGATTCACAGTCTCTGAGATGAACACAGATGTGGGGTAGACAAAGAGGTTTGATTTTGCCGCCCTTTTATGTATTTGACCTATACTAAATCGACCGTTGACTGGTGTACCTGCTTACTTTTCCGTATCACCTAGATTTACTCACGTTTCAAGTTCACGTTACTGATCTCGGTATGGTTGTTATATGTTTTTGCTTCCGATTCCGTTATATTCTTCGAACGTATGATACCGGTATTAAATATCAAGTACTCGGAACTTGGCAATGCCCTTACCATAATATGAGCTAAGTAGAAATCTATGATGAGACACAAAATAAAAATCTAGCAGCAGACAACAGATGGCAACATATCGGTAACACTGGATATCCAATGAATATAAGAGGCCAAAGGAGGGTTCAACGCTATATATGCAGAACAACGATGTGAATAATGTGCCAGAATTGTCGAAAAAAAGAAGAAAGGAATATATCATTTTAAAGAATCAGAGAGATGCTAATTGGACATTCGAATGTCAAAAAATCCGAAATTGCAGACAAAATCAATGAACACGAACAAGAACTGCTCAAAGAAACAACAACAAAAAATACAACAATGAACTGAATAGAAATCAACAACACGATCTCAACTCGTAACGAGAATTAACTTAGGTGCTCTGAGGATGTAAGCAGTTCCCGCTTGTCACACACCTGTCGCATTGCTAACGGTCACTTCAGCGAAACAATCTCGTTTAAGGGGGACAAAACAAAGCTTGATATAAGCAACATATATACGCATTTGAGAGATAGAAATTCAATATTTTCTATGAGTACAGTCATGCATATTGTCTGCTATTGAATTGTTGAAGACAATCGGGTGGCAACCTATTTTTGTGTCAGGCGGAATGCTGTATCAAATAAAGCAATTAAGACCCAAAAGCTCTGGAATGATTAATCGGTTGTGATAAGTAGACTAGAGCGAAAAGAACACAAAATGGTAAGACGAAGGTTGGAAAATAAGTACTAACCGTTGACATATATCTTTGTTGGAAGTGTTTCTTGAGTACAATGGAGGCAAAGAGGCACCAATGAGGCATATGAGTGTCAAAAGTCCATAAGGGCAACGACAAAACTAGAAAATACGAACGAGAACAACAAGAGATGTAGACCTTTATTAGCATGACACTATTTATAGAACCGGTGTCCAGGATGGGTACAATGAATGATGTGTAATGAATGATACTTAAACTCCAAAGAAGCGGACGGAATTTTGCCATACAAAAAGGGAACGTTGAATATTGAAAAAAACTGAAGTCATCCAGTGTGTTATAACTTTGAAGCTTGAACTTACAAGTTATTATAATTGTTTTTTACAAGAATGTTACAAGTGACATTGGTGTTTTATAAAGGTCAATTTGTGATACCAGCTTTATATGTCGATGTCATTTCAAAATGTCTGGGTTTTGAAATTTAATATAAATCATTCATGTACAAATAAAATGTTCAGATAAGAATAACTGGAACAAATGTTCAGTTCGTAAATCTTATTTGGATATATTTGTTTTGTTGTAACTTAGGTTAAAATGACTGTCTTAGTAATAGTCATCTTAACAACATATGTTTTATTTGATCATTTAGAGCAATCATGTTGTACAGTTGTTGAAACTGACTGTGGTCCTGTTCAAGGGACGCTTTCGACAGCCTACTCTTATAAGGGTATACCTTATGCTTTACCGCCAATTCAGGACCTCAGATGGAAGCCGCCGGTCCCCCTCAACAAACATACTGGAACATGTTGGAACGGGACATTAATGGCAACGTCATTTGGAAACGAATGCTATCAAAGGCGTTTCCTTGATTTTAGTAAGAGCAGTGGAAGTGAAGATTGTCTCTATCTAAACGTGTGGACACCGACAAATGATTCTAACGCAAACCTTCCGGTGATGGTGTGGATTCATGGCGGAAGTTTGCAAAATATGAACGGTAACTTTCCTACTTCTTCTCCCAGTGAAGAACTAGCAGCTAAAACCAATGTTGTGTATGTAAGCATGAACTACCGAATGAGTGCGTTTGGTTTCATGGCACTAAATTTAATCAGTGAAGACTCCCCGCTTAATGTGTCAGGAAATTACGGGTTTATGGACCAACAACTTGCTCTAAATTGGGTAAAACGAAATATAAGAAAATTTGGTGGAAACCCAAACTTAGTAAGTCCAGATTAAACGATCTTACTATTTCAATAATTGTAATGCAGATTTTATTCAGTTAACTTATGTATTTATTTATTTTACTTAGAATTTAAAAGCGTCGCCAGCACCTTGCATTAGGTGTGACTAGTCGATGGACGATTTCAACAGTTGCCCAAACTAGCTCGCTAATTTCCGGAAAATCGTTTTTCAGCGGAAAAGACCGAGTGGTGTTTAAATAAAAATCTGTGTGTTAAAAATAAACAAGTGGATGAATGAGGGTTTTATCACTGCTTTTGAATTTCTATTGTTGGCTCACCTGACCCTTCCTATTGTCATCACATGGCGTCCGTTGCCGGCGTCCGTCCGTAAACTTTTTTAAACGTTAACTCCTCTGACACCATAAGTCCAATTGCAACCAAACTTGGTATGGTTGTTCACTAGCATTCGGTGTTTAGAACATATTTGGAGATTTATTATTCGTCGTAAAACATTACCGCTGTTGCTGAAAATAGAACATACACATGTAGGGGTAAAATGCAGTTTTTTTGCAAATAACTAAAAAACGGCTACAGATAATCGAAATTCTGACAAGGTAAAAGTATTCAACACCTCAAGATCTACCTACCCTGATATTTTGAAGAAAATCAAACAACCCATGTAGGAGTTATTGCCCTTTTATGGATATTTTGCCAATTTTGCACCTATTCAACTCAATATCTTGAAAACAATACAAGATATTTGAGAAATTTAAATTGCACATCAAGATCTACAAAATTTATAGA
Organism: Arcuatula senhousia; assembly: GCA_963971305.1. NCBI lineage: Eukaryota > Metazoa > Mollusca > Bivalvia > Mytilida > Mytilidae > Arcuatula > Arcuatula senhousia. The sequence continues at coordinate 15,544,538 of OZ020309.1, read as the reverse complement.
AGGGTCAACGTTGTAGGACCTTTCCTTTTAGGGTTATTGCCATTAGAACGTCAAAATTGAGCATTTTCACAGCATTTCCTCATTTCATTGAAACTGTTAACTCCACTTTTAGTCCAATTGGAACCAAACTTGGTATAGTTGTTAGTTAGCATTAGATGTATATCGATGTGGGGATTTTTGATTGGTCGTAAAACATGGCTGCTGGGGCTAAAAATAGAACATAGCTGACAATTGCAGTTTTTTTGCAAATAACTCTAAGACGGTGACAGATATTTAAATTTTGATTGCAGACAAGAGTGATCAACACCTCAAGATCTACCAGCTCTGAAATTTTGAAAACGATCCAACAACCCATGTAGTAGTTTTTGCCCTTTTGTAATTTTTTTTCTAATTTTGCACCTATTAAGCTCAATATCTTAAAAACTGTATATGATATTTGAGAAATTTAAATTGCATATTGATAAGCAAATCAAGATCTACAAAATATAAAAGAGTCAATGTTGCAGGAGTTATTCCCCTTAGAACATCAAAATTGAGCATTTTCTCAGCATTTCCTCATTACATTATCCAATTAAGCACATGAAGATCTACAAAATGTGGATAGTGTCAACGTTGTAGAACCCTTCCTTTAAGGGGTTATTCACCTTAGAACATCAAAGTTGATTATTTTCACAGCATTTCCTGATTACATTGAAAACGTTAACATGAATTTGAATTGCATATGGTTAAGCACAATAATATCTACATAATATGTGTATCTGTGTAGTTTCCCTAGGTGAGCGATTCAGGCTCCTGTTTTACTTATGATGTATTTTTATAAGCCCAGAGGGTTGGTTGTTTTACTTGTTCCGTGCCTATTAAATTTTTTGCTCCATAAAAAGGAGACGTGTTCCGTTTTTCTCGTCAGTTTATTTCTGGTACATCTCAAAACATGCATAATGCCTTAGGGCTCGCATCTGCGATGCTCGCTATAATATATTTATCTCAATGAGATGACTTGTGAAATTCAATTGGGACATGCCGTGAGGCCGAAACGTTCCTTATAAATAGCTTTTATTATAAAATTTATCTTATTTTTCTTTAAACAATGTCCCTGTTTTTTTGCATTAAGCAGCTTTATTTCATAGGTGACAGCTTTCGGACAAAGTTCTGGTGGGACGAGTTTGATTGCGCTTTTGTCATCCCCGTTGTCAAAAGGACTTTTCCAAAGCGCATGGTTATTAAGTGCGTCTCCAGTCTATAACAAGAGTTTGGCTGATGCGTCGAGAGACAATTTGAAATTCGTACAAAACACTGGATGTTCTACTTTACAATGTCTGAAAAGTTTAAGTGCAGAAAAAGTGCTTCGAGCGGTGCCTTGGGATGTTTATCCGAACTGGGAAATGCCGGATCAATCAAACTTACCGACTAAAGACTTATTTTATGGGGCCATTTGTATTGTTGATGGTTAGTACTCCCTTTAAAAAAATTCTCAAAATTGACAGTTAAGACAGGCTGTTAAAATCACCAATGTCGTTTTTGTCGAATCTATTTCAGTATAAGGCATATGGGTTTGAAATTTATTATTTAAACATTTAGAATTATTCCATAAATATGTTTATACATAGGCACCTTTATATGTAATTCTTTATAATAAAAGAATGTCGCTGTACATGTTCAGAAAAAGAATGGATGCGCTATTTTGGGGGAGAGAAATACCCTATGAACGTTACAGGTTCTATGTATGTGTAGTTTGATGAGAACAGACGCAATGGTATGTGCGACATTGGCAATACTTGCAAAGTGGAAAGAGACTCGAAAAGGTAAACACTTTGTTTCAAAATCCTATTCATATAAATAAGCTTAACCAAATGAAGGTAATAGTTTGACCCTATAGAATATAGTAAAAGGTATCACAATTGAACATTCACCTACTGACAATTTTAGGATATGTTGTAACAGAACCACCATTTGAAGCCTGGAGAAATGGGAAAGGAATTGATGTTCCGGTCATAGTGGGTAAGGATTTAGTTCTTTGTCAAGTTTCTAACTGAATTTTAAAGGCCCGAGCAAGTACAGGCGAAATTATAAAACAGAGATTTATAGAAGAGCTTTCCAACTATATTGCATTTGAGACACGACGGATCACGGGTCCTATAAATTCGCGCTCTGTGTGTCATAGACTCGTCATTTTGTGTTTGAAAATTCAAATTGAGCCAATTTAATTAGTAATTGACTTAAAGCACTTACAGACCTTTTAAGAAAACTTACCTACAGGAGGTAGAACAAAAATACCGAAAGGGAAAATTATTTAAAACCTAAATGAACGAAACCATTTTTTTCCTTTTTCTGAAGGCACCACTGCACAAGAAGTAGATTCTTTCCCCACATTTCTTGACATTAATAGATGGACATGGGATAATTACACCAAGATTGTTCATCATTATCTTGACACTTTTTCCGGAAACATAACTGCACAGGCGCTGCAGCTCTATCCAGTCGGAGTCAACGAACCAGGATACCAGTACACAACGATGACGTCAGACCTACGTGTAACATGTGGAAACAATATTATGACAAAAGTTATGTCCAATGATTTCAAATCAAATGTTTTCCGATACGTTGTTACACAAAAACCATCATACCCAGTTCATTTAATAGGACTTCCCGTAGCGGCGAAGTATGCTGGTCATGCCTGGGATATTGTTGGATATTTTGATTCAATCAAACATTACTACCAACCTACGAACAATGACAAAATGTTTACTGAACGATTACAAGATGAATTCGTTTACTTCGCCATTCACGGAAGACCCAGATCAGACGCATGGCAACCTTATCCAAATGTTGCTTTGTTTTCCGCCAATATAGATATGAACACGTCATATCATTCTAATGAGTGCAACTTTTGGAATAGTAATGGCTTCTTTAAGTATAGCTGGATAAATTAAGCATTAACATGGTTCAGAATTCGAAGTGTTAAGTTTTGTAGACTAGAAAGGGCTGTCTGCATATCAGAAATAAATAAATCTGTTCACTTTTACACTGTTCATTTTCATTATTAATTAATTTAACCATTTTTATTATTAGTTAATTTAAGATTCTGTGCATTTCCATACTGTTCATTTTCACTATAAGTTAATTTAATCAGCAAAGGTCGTACCAAATACCTTTTTGACCTTACTATAATCGTGCAAATGACGAGACTTTTACCATAGTACAAACAACAAGATCACGGAAATTTTAAGGACCGATTCTTTAGATTAAATAGTTGATTGGTGACAAACCTTTTCTCCTTTATAAGCCCGAAACAATGGACGGAACCCTTGACTGGAAGTTTGACAATCATGCCTTTTCTCCTACATCACGTTCTTATTTCTTTTTGTTTCTTGTCTTTTATAGACAATTGAAGTTCATATGTTGCAGGGAAATAAGTGTTGGGTATCGTACTCTTTTTATGCATATGGGCAATATAATGCGATCAGTTAACTAAATGAATAAACTGGAGGACCAGGACCGAACTTGCGCAGATAGCAAACGAGTTTAATTATATACCGGTGATTAAACAATTTGAAAATTACAAAGAAACTTACAATTGATACAAATATCTTAGAAAAGGATTTAAAATTGCACAGTTCTAACTCTTATGTGCAGCTAATGCTTAATAGTGGCTTATAACATGGTGTGATTCTTTTGATATGTTAAAACTCAATGGAGCATGCCGGTATCAGTTTAGACATTGTGTCTAAAACAGTACAAAATAAAGAAATATAAATGTTGACCAAATTTGATATTAAATTCAAAATAATAATTTACAATAGTTTACTTGGTCTTTGCATTTAATTTGATAGGTAATATTATCAAATGATTAGAAGACTCCTTTCTTCAGATCAATTGGTTCAGAGAATATTCTCCTTTCTTTAACAAAGCAGTTTATCTGCTGTGATATTACGTCTGTGAGGCAGTCAAATATAATGTCAGGTGCAGACAAGTGTGGCATAAACAAAAAATGAATTTTAGGTATGTAGCTCCTCCAACTGACTGAATTATCAATTCTGGCAAGTTCTAACAGCATAGCTCGTCAGTGGGTACAAAATGCCCACTTCCAAACAGAACGGGGAGCTCTACGGCATGTTCACGGGAAAAAATTCTCCTTAATGCTGATTTTTTTTCTTCGTAGGTGTTAAATAAAGTTCGCAGATGCTTTCAAATAGGTACAGATGTTGGTTTGATTTTGTGGTTTTGTATTGTTGACCTTTTTTATGTTCTTATATTATTTATATAGGAACATAAACTGCTTACTCATTGGATCACCTACGTTAACAGTCCTTTCGAGTTAATCGCTGATTGAGAGTTAGTTGTACATGTAATACTAGTATTTTTGTTGTTGTTGTATTGTTCATTGTCATTCAGTTGTTTATTATGTTGTTTACCCTTACGGTAATTTGAAATTCGAATGTGCAATTGGTACCTCTTTGCCCTTTCCACTGCTTTTTCAATTCAACAGTCATCTAATGAAAATTAAAATAGGCATTTTGTTTCACAAGGATATAATTTTGTAGAAAAGATCTTTTAGGCAAGGGAGTATCAAAGGGGCAATTAAATATTAAATTAAACAGTCTGAAAAAAGACAAAACGAATAAAAAAAGTAACAAACTGCAATTAGCAACGTGAACCAAAGTTGAAACGAAAGGTCCTATGATCGTGTAAGCAGGTTTTGCTTATCATTACATATCCCTCATCATGTATAAGAAATTTGTTCATCACACATGACACGCTATCACCCGACAAGCCTTGGAATGACGCATCAGTTGTGATTAATGTCCACATCGTATAAAGGAAGAAATAAATCATCAGAGAGTCGGTGGTGGAGCATTAATAGCCCCATGCTACTATCATCGAGGTTCATCAGGGTTGGAAATATCATGAACCAATTTTTCCACTCTTGACGTCATATACAAGAATGGTTTCAATGAATGACACTAGTCCTTCAGTAGGGATGAACTAAAGTGGTGCCGTGTATGTGGAAAGCAATGCCCCATGTTCGTTCAAGATCCCTTTGTAGAGTTCGATAAGAGTAGGCTCAATGATAGTCCCTTACAGGAGACACTCGCAAACGGAAAGTGAAGAGCAAGTAATGATGCGCAGTCAGTGTCCATTGGGATGCCGATTGTCTGTTGAAAAGAACGTCCATTTCCATAAAACTGTACAAATTAATTGTCAAAAACAAAGTTTAACTTTTCGATTTTTTGTTCTAATTTTTTTTGCTTATAACTATAGAAAAAAATATATGCCTTCGTCTCATCTGTTGATTAATCTAAGACATACAAAGAATCTCCGGATTTAGCGTAAATCCTTTTAGGAATTATTGCCCGTAAGGTAAAAAAGCGAAAGGTTTTGTTGTGTTTTAGATTAAAAACCATAGAACGAAAAGAAAACATTCTGCTTGCCCAAAATATCAAGCTAATTAGCATTTCTTCAAGCACTTTTTGATTGGTATAGCAATTAGACCACAAACAGGAGTTCAACCCTTAAATGGGAATCGTTTTTTCAGATAAAATCTTGGTTCAATGTATTGCTTTATTGGATGTTCATATATTTCATCTCAACAAAAAACTTCACTTGTTAAAAGTTATCACATGACACTCTATATATGGTAGCCATGGTTCACCAAATGTCAAATATAGCCATATTTGATATTATTACCCGATATAAGACCGTATAAGGGAACCATGGAGAAGCAAAGAGGCACCAACGGGGCATTAGAATGTCAAAGTCCGAAAGGGCAACGACAAACTGGTAAACACAAACAAGAATAGCAAGAAGAAGCACAAAACACAAAACCAACAGAACGAAAATCAACCACGCGAACTCAATCGAAACAAGATTGAAATCAGATGCTCCGGAAGAGTAAGCGGTTCCTGCCTGCTAAAGCACACCCGTCGAGTAGCTAATTTTTAATTAAGTGTGTCAAATCCAGCAAATTCAGTGTGTAAAATCGGACAAAACAAAATTCTAGGACAATATAACACCTGCACTCATTAAGAGATAGAAATCACATGCACTGTGTCTAACGTAAAATTTCTTGAGTGAAGACAGCAACCGTGGGGAAACATAACCCTGTGCTAGCAATTTCTGTGTCAAACTTGACGTCAGGAAAATTGATGTAATTCCTGCTAGCTCTTGAGCAACTGTGATACGAAAACTCCATCAGCAGGAGCGGACGGAATAATGCTACACAAATAGGGAAAGTTGACGATTGGAAAGTTGAAGCCATCACGTTTGTCATAGAGCTTTGTTAAATGTCTTCCTTGAGACTAAATTTCGATATGTAGATCTAAATATGAAGCAGACTTCATAGAATTCGTTGTGTCCTTTATATTTTGTCCCTGAGAATATATGAGACGAAAGTCACTAAATCGAGAATTGTTCAGTGAAAGGACATCATCAATATAACAGAACGTGAGGTTAAAAGAGAGAGCTAGTCTACGATCTTTTTTGTCTAGAAGATATTGTAATAGGTCTGCTTCATATGAATGAAGAGGCAAATCAGCAAGCAAGGTGCACATAAGTGCCCATTGGAATACCTTTTGTTTGCTGGAAAACACGTCCACCAAACTGAACAAATATGTTGTCGATAAGAAAATTGAGCAGAATATGATAAAGTTTTTGCTTGCTAAAAAATTATCGGAAGTAGATTAATGGAAATTTTATAATATAATATAAATGCCTGTCAAAGTCAGGTAAATGATGCAGACTCTTGAGAGTTTACTTTTAGATTTAAAAAGTGACCGATTTTATGGGTACTTCAACAATATACATTTAGCAAGGTTTATGCTTGGCAGTAACAATTTTGTCTGTGAGCCTATTCATCCAATTATGCCATGTGACTGAAACATCATCATGTTTGTTCAATAGTTGTAATAAATATAATGTCATAAATAAAATTTTAAGAAATGACAATCATATTTTACGGTCTATCCTCAATCACGTGGTGATTAATTATCAAAAAAATATAAGTTACAGTTGCGTAAAAGAAACTTTAGGATAAGTCCAGATGACGGTTTATCAAAGGCTTTTGTTTTGTCTTCCTTTACCAGAATTGAAACACTGAATTGGAAATTAGCAGCGCAAGAGGTTTGCTATAGCAAGCAGGAACTGATTAACCTATCGGGGCACCTCAGTTCACTCTCGTAACGACTTGAGTTCCCCTTGTTGAATACAATTCGGTTATTTGTGTGTGTGTGTGTTTTGTCATTGTCCTTTCGTAATCTTTGACACTCGAATGTCCATTTAATGCCTCTTTGCTTCTTAATAAATTTTACACCGTATATATCTGTAATATAGCCTATTCATCCAATTATGCCATGTGACTAAAACATCATCATTTTTGTTCAATAGTTGTAATAAATATAATGTCACAAATATAATTTTAAGAAATGACAGTCTACGGTCTATCCTCAATCAATTGGTGCACACTAAATATTAATTAATTTATAAAAAAAAACATAAGTTGCAGTTGCGTAAAAGACACTTTAGGATAATTCTTGGTATACTTTTAAAAAATCTCCCAAAAAGTGATTGGATTTTACGATCATTTAAGATAGGCCAAAAATCTAAGAGTAGCTATTTTCAAATCCAGTTTAAAGCAGAATACAACCTTAAGAGTTCATTGGCTTTGCAGTTGAACAGACTCCGCGTGATTGAGGTTGTTTCGAATTGACAGCCATTACTTAAGCCTTTTCAGCGATCAAGTGTATAGGTTTTGTGTGATGTTACGTAACCAAATGATTAACCGTTTAAAGTGCTGTGTTGAATTTTGAATTGAATAACATGATTGTTTTTACAGCTGCCGATAGATGCTTTTAGGCCAGCCACCAGTAATAACGTAACTGTTGTTGTTTTCAAGAGTTCCTTTGGCCCCTTTTCACCACAGAAATTGGGGTAATGAAAGGGTTAATGTTTGGTGGTGGATGGCTGGTGATCGAGAAAATATTTTTTGCAACAGGAACTAATAACATCGAAATTTGGTATGCAGCATCAGCATTGGGTCCCATATGTTGAGAGGTGATTTCAGGTCTTTTTGTTTAACGAAATCCGGTCATTTTTGACTTTGACATATTTTTTTTGTTGTCTTTGTGACTCGGGGTTCTTCTTGTACGAGATCAATTGTTATCAAAATGAGATTTGGGTCCAAAGAACACGTTTATCCTGTCCCATTGCGTATGAGCCTGTGTCAAAGCAAAGAATCGTTATCACGACTTATATGCTCTCGTCGTATCTATGTATACAGGAATGCAATTATAATCGTTTAAATATTAATCCTTTGCCCCTTATCTTTGACCGGTATTTGTCACCAAGTACAAAACAGCGAGCAGAGAACGTTAGGCACATAAAAAGCTGCTAGTTGTTTTCCATTTAGGATTTTATATAAGCAAAGAGCACAACGGCAAGACTATTTTAACAACACTGAATTTGTTTAAAAAAATGTCCTTCTTACATGACCAATATGTTGTTGTACCTGCAGACAAAGCACCAAAATCGCATGATAACTTTATATTGATTGTTTGACAGCTGAATTAGTGGTCAGTTGTACCAGCAACAGTGCCACATACACAGCAAATAGTTGAGGAAATAGTAAACAAACCTTTATGTGTCATTTCCTCCTTCGGCCTGTCTATTGGTGCCAATAATGACGACATTCTATCCCTGCATTGTATTTATAAATTACGTAAAAATCCATCCTAACAACGCGTCATTACGGGGTCATCCATATGTACAGCTACACCTCTATCAGTTTTATTGACTTCAGTATTAACGGCAATAAAATTCGGCCTCCAAAAATATTACGATTGTTCTTGTTCTAGAAACTGTGGCAAGCAAATGTGGGTCATTAAGAATTCGAAAGAACTGATGGAGATCCCTACCTCTAAATCAGTTTCCATTGCAACAGCATCAAAGCTTTCAATTTCAACATACTTTACACTTCTATTCCACATGACAACTTTACTAACGATTGGCAAAGCTGACTAATCGTAGTTCTTTCAAAAATGAATGAACCGCAGATAAAGATATTTGGTAGTCGACTATACTAAGACTTTCTTTTCATCGATGAGTCTTAAAAAAGAACAAATTAACAGGAGATCAAATAATCGACATGCTTCACTTTCTATTAGACTACATATTTGTTCAGTTTGGTTGACGTGATTTTCAGCAAATACTTGGGATTCTTATTGGCAGTAATTTTGCACCTTTGCCCCTTGCTTGTTGATTTGTTTCTTCATTCATATGAAGCAGTCTTCTATCAATCACTTGTAGACAAAAAAAAAAGATTGTAGACTAGCTTTCTCTTTTAACCTCACTTTCCGTTATATTGATGATGTCCTTTCATTGAACAATTCTAGATTGAGTGACTTTCGTCATCTCATATAAATTCAGGAACTTTACATAAAGGATAGAACGGAATCTAGAAAGTCTGCTTCATACTTGGATAGTTTCGAAAATATTCTCTCAAGGAAAACTTCAAGAAAACTCTATGACAAATGTGATGCCTTCAACTGTCCAATCTTCAACTTTCCCTTCTTGTGTAGCAACATTCCGTCTACTCCAGCTTATGGAGTTAAGGTATCATAATTGATTCGTTACTTTAGAGCTTGCGGAAATTACATCTGTTTTCTTTGCATAACGTAAGGTCTTACACAAAAATTGCTTAAATTGGTTTATGTTGATCTTCGGTTGGTGTCTTCACTCTAGAAATTTACAAAAGACAGAATGCGCTCATAGACAAATATGGAATTTCTATACCTCAGATGAGTCCAGATGAAGGTTTATCAAAGGGTTTTCTTTTGTCTTCCTTTTCCAGAATTGAAACACTGAATTGGAAATTAGCAGCGTGATAGGTGTGCTATAGCTAGCAGGAACTGCATAACCTATCGGGGCACCTTAGTTTAGTTCACTCTCGTTACGACTTGAGTTCCCCTTGTTGAATACAATTCGGTTATTTGTGTGTGTGTGTTTTGTGTTTCTTCGTGCTGTGTCCGTTCGTGTTTACTGGTTTTTTCATTGTCCTTTTATTCTTTTGACACTCGAATGCCCCATTGGTGCCTCTTTGCTTCTTGATAAATTTTACCCCTTATGTATATGTAAGTTGTGTCGAGTATACATTATCTTCTTTAGAAGTTTTGGTTCATTTATTTCAAGGAGATTATCCCAATTCTTAGTTTATTAAGCTATACTTAAAGAAGTCATTGCGATTCCAAAAGTTACACTCATTAGAATGATATAACGTATTCGTACTAATATTAGCAGAAATCAACGCAACTTTTGAATAAGGTTGCCATATGTCCGATCTTGGTCTTCCGTGAATGGCAAAGTAAACAAATTCATCTTGTAAAAGCTCTGTAAACATTTTGTCATTGTTCATTGGTTGATAGTAATGCTTAATTGAATCAAAGAATCCAAAAATATCCCATAAATGAGGAGAATACTTCGCCGCTACTGGAAGGCCTAATATGTGAACAGGATACGATGGTTTTTGCGTAATAATGTACCGATAAACATTAGATTTGAAATTGCTGGACATTACTTCTGCCATGATATTGTTTCCACAAGTTACACGTAGATCTGACGCCATTGTTGTGTACTGGTATCCTGGTTCATAGACACCTACTGGATAAAGCTGCAGCGCCTGCGCAGTTATGTTTCCGGGAAAAGTGTCAAGATAATGATGGACCACCTCAGTATAATTATTCCAGGTCCAGCTATTAAGGTCCTGGAAAGTTGAAGCATAATCCAATTCCTGTGCCGCTGTACCTTCAGAAGAAAATGGTTTAACGATTATATCTTAGTTTGTTTCCAATTGATCAATCCATTAAAATTTCATTGCACTTCTGTGCTTCTTGTCCATTCAGTTCTTTAGTCTATTCTCATATATTGTGCACTTTATTTATATTTTCTTAATAAATAATGGCTTTTAAACCTTTGCATAGAGAAAACAAGTGTCTTTATTTGATATTCAACCATTTTTAATTTTTCTTAACTATACGCATTAAAAGGTGATACCAAAAATAAATAATTTATAATAAATATTTACAGATGAATTTTTATTAAACACTGTGTACTTTTGATATTCTTGACAGACATTCTTTTATCAAGTCACTCTGCAAATTTTAAATGGGGACAAGAAATCCAGTTAGATATTTAACGTTTTCGTAAGAATTACATAATCCTTACCCACTATGACCGGAACATCAATTCCTTTTCCGTTTCTCCAAACTTCAAATGGTGGTTCTGGTACAACATATCCTAAAATTGTAAATTGATAAAGACAAAAGTGTACATTACAATAGATAAAAAAATATATATTTATGTCGATTCAAAAAGTTTTAAGATTATTGTGCTAATTGCCGTCTAAACCCTACCAGTCGTAATGTTTTGGTTACTGATAGGGTAAATAATTCGAGTAAAACATGTTATAGTATTTTAGTGAAATATAGTAGCAGATTTAAACATACCGTCAACAATACAAATTGCCCCATCAAATATGTCTTTCTTTGGTAAGTTCGGTTGGTCAGCCATTGCCCAATTCGGATAAACATCCCAAGGTATTGCTCGAAGCACGGTTTCTGCACTTAAACTTTTTAAACATTGCAAAGTAGAACATCTGGTCTTTTGAACGAATTTCAAGTTGTCTCTTGACGCATCAGCTAAACTCTTGTTGTATACTGGTGACGCACTTAATATCAATGCGCGTTGGAAAAGTCCTTTTGACAACGGAGATGCCAAAAGCGCGATCATGCTAGTTCCACCAGAACTTTGTCCGAAAGCAGTCACCTACAAAAAAGTAATTTTAAAATTCATAATAAAAATAGAAACAAAAACATATACGGTTCCTAAAACCAACGAAAATCTGATTGAAACTTTGAACTTGTACAAAATATATTATAACGGTACATCGCAAATAATTTGGAACAACACATGTTCACATTAACTGTGTAAATCGTTAGTGAAGAGAATCAGGATATGGAACACAAAGTAGTGACCATAGTGCGTATGCCTGTATGAACTGCTATGCTTTCGTGTGTACTACAATTTTAAGATGGCAAAGATGAAATAAATAACATTTTTAACTTACCAAGTTTGGGTTACCACCAAATTTTCTTATATTTCGCTTAACCCAGTTAAGAGCAAGTTGTTGGTCCATAAACCCGTAATTTCCTGACACATTAAGCGGGGAGTCCTCACTGATTAAATTTAGTGCCATGAAACCAAACGCACTCATTCGGTAGTTCATGCTGACATACACAACATTGGTTTTAGCTGCTAGTTCATCGGTTGGAGAGTATGTCGGATAGTTACCATTTAGGTTTTGCAGGCTTCCTCCGTGGATCCAAACCATGACGGGCAGATTGGCGTTGGAATCATTTGTCGGTGTCCACACGTTCAGAAACAGACAGTCTTCGCTTCCACTACTTTTACTGGAATCAAGGAAATCTCTTTGGTAGCATTCGTTTCCGAATGAAGTTGCCATCAATGTGCCCTTCCAGCAGGTTCCAGAGTCTTTGTTCAATGGAACAGGTGGTTTCCATCTGAGGTCTTTTATAGGTGGTAAAGCATAAGGAATCCCTTTGTAAGAGTAGGCTATCGAAAGGGTTCCTTGAATGGGACCGCAGTCAGTTTCAACAACGGCACAGCAAAATTGGTCAAAACAATTGAAGAAAACGAGAGTTGTAAGTACAAATATTTCTGTAAAAGCCATTTTAACATTAAATGCATACGACTGTTCACGAACTTTTCTTTCAACTACTCTTATCTGAACACTTCATTTGTCCTTGATCGTAATAACATAAGTTTTTGCAGAGATTATGAAATAAGGACTCAGTACATTCATGAATAAAACAACAAGGTCATTGCCTTTTTTATATAGTTTCAGTGTTTTTGCTAATTCAGGTTATAAAAATTGCTTGAATAAATACAAAGTCAGTAACTTGATTTTAATTCTAAAATTAAAAAGGCAGATGAGAACTAGTAGTTACCCCCGATCAAAACAGATTCTAAAGAGGGGACTAAGCGCTTGGATCTCATGTGCCTATGTATGTCCTTAATGGTTTTAAATTGTGTTAATAACTTAGCAACTACACGTCATGGAGAGATGATATGTAGTAAATATGTACATCTTAGATAGTTAACAACATAAGTACCAGAATAAGGCCACCTTGACTTACATTAACCACACGAATAACTCAGGTTTAAGTTTTTGTAAAGGTCCATATCTCAGTAACTTCAACTTCAAAAGAATGATTTTTGGTCAGTCAGTACATTTGGGATAGTATCCATCATCCGTACCAGAATAAGGTTATATTGGCCTTCATTTACCACATGATCGACTCTATGTTATCACTTATAATTTTAGGTTTGGCTAATGTTCTTAATTCAGCAATTGCAAGCTGAAGTGGGTACATCTTTGACAGCAGATATAATACGTACTAGATTTAAGTCTCTTCTGCAACTTTTCTGCACATTTTTGTTTCAATTATGTTGCACGTAAATGTCGAACATTTATTACTCTACTGCATTCACCCTAGTAGTAGACTTATGTTTATGTTTGTATCTAGTCGAATTTATGTTAATTGTTTTTTTGTCAAGAAGAGGGTCTTTCATTGCACTTTAGGATTGGGCTTGAATCATATGTAGTTTATTTTCAATCCAGGGCAGCGAGCAGCGAACGCTGGTCACAATGAATGCTGCTGGTTGTTTTCCATTGTGGATGTTTTAAATTTACGTTTATATTGTAGGTTGTGTCGCGTACACTTATTCCACATCTCATTTTCTTCTATTTACCGGAATTCTTTTTTTAATTTTTAATCCTTAATAGTCAGATTTCGTTTGTTTTGTATTTATAACGGCGATTTCGATTGATTAATAGTACTTCAGTGATAAAGTTTTATTTATCGATGGGACCTTGGCAACGACTTACGCGGAGTAATTTGATAAACAAACATTTATTTATTTTTTAAGGAGTGTTATAATATACACTGATCGAACGCAATATTTTGTAGTTAGTTGTTGTGGACCTTTACACAATTGGTTGAGAGGTTTATTTCGAATTTTCAAATAATCTTATCACACAAGACTGAGAAAACAAAACTCTTTACAACCATGTTGACAACCGGATGAAGGGTAAAACAACTGATTACTTCTTTATATTGTAGGCATATAAATATTGTTTACAAACACAACAAGGTCAACGAACTATTTTTTGTCTATTCTTAAACTTACGAACAACAAAAGTATAGTTGGGGTGTTCTATTGATATAAAATAATCATCATTAAATAGTATTTGTAAAGCTTTATAAAAAATCTTATTTTTGTTTATAAACTCTACTGCATCATTTATTCGGTCTTTAATCTGTATCTCGAGGGTTTAGCTCGTGAAGAAATCTACATTATGGCGAAAAACACCAAACTTGCCAACAAACAAAGAAAATGCAGAATGTATATGTTGCAATGGCTTGTACATGTTGTATAAAGATGATTAAGACAATTGAGTTTGTTACATCTGTCACTATATCATAGCCTCCATGGAAACAACATTCGATATCACAATTTTATGTCCGTATTTAAGTGATTAAAATTTATCTATACTCGCGAATCTAAAAAAAAAAAATAATCAATCGGTATGGTCAAATAACTTATGGCGGCCAATTTGGAAAAATGTGTATTTTAAGTAGGCGTTGTTTTAACAATCATTAGGTACACAATCTAAGTAAAGTGAGACCGATATTCGATATTCAATATTCGAACCAGGTACATTCGATATTAGATTGTACCTGTTTCCCAAAAAACGTGAGACTAATATTCGATGTTCATTTTTTTAAATATCAACTGAATATCAAACATTTAATGAATATCAAAATGGATATCAAACGGAAATATGTTATAAGTTCGATATTCATTTGACATTCGTTTCCGGTCAAATTTTGATTTATGAATATGAAGGCTGCAGACCCCAATTAATTCCTTTTGCTCGTGGTCTTAATTCTGTTGGGAATATGGTATAATATGATTGTATGTGCCGACAGCTAAGGTACGAGAGATGCGGTTATTAGGGACGAACCAACCGTGTATGTGACTTGTTCCCGGAAAGTCTAGGTTTGCTCTTTGGAGAAACCAGTGCGGCCGTAGGACCAGTATAGTTGAGTTTGGCGGGATTGGAGAAGCAGAAGAGATAAATCACAGCAGTGCTTATTCTTGGATATTATCGGATATATTCTGATTTGTGAGTATTTATTAATACATTCATACATAGGATTATTGTATATTTACGCCTAATCCTACAATGGCGCTGCGAGCACCGAACTAAGCTGGGAAATAGCTTTGGAAGTGCTCGGTAACGTGAAGGTCACGTGATCACTGTAAATTGTTAATTTTCGACCTTTGTGAGACTTTATACCCTGAAACATTTGTGTAATTACACGTAGATAATTTGCGTTGATCGATTCATGCATAGAGTTCTCTGATTTTTCACGTTTTGACAATTTTAACGCAATTACGTTTTATGGTCGTGGCGTTCCCATAGAGAAAAGGGAAAACTAAAGGCTCCAAGCGATTTTTGTTAAAAGTCGTGGCTACTTCGACGAGTTTTCATGTAACAATATACGCTTACAATATTGTGAAATAGCCACTCTGAAGCACTTTTTACGTGTATATTGACATACTAAAGCACACATAGCACATTGTACTCATGATTACTCACACTGCTACACACAAGTATTGTTTTAGTTGTGCCTATCATTGTGTTGGTCACGTATCTCTGTAGTCATCACTTGCATTCGATTGTGTACCATTACTTGATTTGATTATTTGCTAATCTGTTTTTGCCGGTTTTTACCGCGAATATTTTGTAGAATGGCTGAGCCGGTAAAAATTAAGATAAATAGTTGCCCTGTGGACTATTTGAGGGCGCTGCCTAGTGTGGGACGCATCTTTGCTGAGCGTATTATTGGTTTTCGTGAGGAGTATGGGGACTTGCAGCCTGATGATTTGTTGGAGATCCCAACATTGAGGGTTACTCCGAGGTTGCTGAGCCTTATTGACTTTGCTCCAGCCAGTGATAGTGTTGAAGTGTATTTGCCCAAAAGCCAGTATGAAATGGAAGTCCACGACTATGGTGAGGTAAAAACAGAGGACCGGGACGATGCTTCAGAAGAATTCCTGTTGCAGCCAGCAGATGATGGTACAGAAGACGACGACGAGGATGCTTGTGATACAAGTGTGGAACTAAAGAAACCAGGAGACTACACATTAAATATGGGTGATCACCAGTAATATAGCAAAGATGATGATCACAATGTAGCAGAAGTTAAACGTGAGTTATCACGTGACAATTATAAAAAGATGGAGCGGGACATACCCATTAAAGCAAATCCTACTACACATGGTCACATACGTGAAAATTCACGTTCTGGTGTAGCCAATCAACAACAAGATGTTCATAGTCAACCAGCACATGTCAATACAGTTACAAGGTCTGTTAATCGTGATTATTCACGTGTTCAGAGACCAACAATGACAACAACTGTATCGACCGACCAAAGAAGCTCAACAACAAGGCCAATACCGAAACCAAGAAAGGTGCAATCAACATCACCGACATCTAGTATCGTAAGCAATGTATCCAGGAATCGAACACCATCACCAGTTCAACGAGTTGGGTTTCACCCGGTTGCTCGTAGTACTGATTATAGACCAAATCGAGAATATGGTCAAGCTCAACAGGGCCATATTGACATGCCAAAAGGATTAAAATATGATGGGACTACAAGTTGGCGAACTTTTTATACCAAATTTCTGAGGTATGCAGACAGATTATCGTGGTCAACCACGGAACGAAAAGACCAACTTTGCTGGTGCTTGCAAGGCAAAGCAGGAGACTATTATACAAACCTGATAGACCGTGATGAGTTTATAGATTATTTCCAGTTAATCCGTAAATTGGAGAAGCGTTTTAATTATCAGGAACTACCAGAAACACTGCAAATCCAATTTATGAGTGCAAGGCAAAACCAGCTGGAAAAACTGGAAGATTGGGCTGATAGGGTAGTATCGCTTGCTTGTAAAGCGTATCGAGATTTGCCCGAGAACTACATGTATAATCAGGCCATTTGGAAATTTTGCCAAGGTTGTACCGACAAGGAAGCTGGAAAAAGTGCAGCCACTGCCAGACCGAGTTCAGTCGAGGCTGCCATGGATCACATTAAATGGTTCCAGCACACACATCAAGCCATTTATGGTAGGCCAACATATAGACGTGAACTATCACGTGACGAACCTGATTATGAGTATGATTTTGACATAACAGCTCAGGCTGTTGGTAAACAGGAAGTTGATGAAAACAAGTTGGTTTCTCAGCAACTGAGTACATTGATTGACAAGATTTCGGTCATGGAATCAAATCACAAAAAAGACTTAGATGAGTTGCGATCAAAAATGAAACGACAATCAAACCAGCAAAGCAACCAAAAGAGAGATGACAAACCAATATATAAGAAAAGATCGGGACCCATCCCGCCTGAAATATTGGCTAAAATCGAGTGTTACCACTGCCACAAAAAGGGACATTTACAGAGAAATTGTCCGGACAAGAAGGGTAACACAAAGCAAGATGAAACCAATCAGTTAAACCTGAAGGGGCTAGGTTAAGGGGCAGGACCCCGACCCTTTCAGTGCAAAACCGCCTCACAACGAACATCAAGGATACTTCGGGGGCAACCCCCGTGTGCAATAGAAATACAAAAACTTTGTGTAACGCTAATACACAGACCCATGAATTATCAAGTAACACTGAAAGTATGTTTATGTCTGAACAAAATAGCATAGCGGATACAATGTCTATTGAAGAAAATGACATGGCCCTGGGTTTGAATTTGAAGGAACCAGGAAAACTTGTTTACAGACTAGGAAATGCATCTTTGTTGAGACTTGGAATTAAAATCCAAGGAAAACCTGTTACTTGTATTGTAGACTCAGCAGCAGAGGCAACCATCCTTTCTGATAGAATTTATCAGGCTTTGGACAATAAGCCACAAGTCAAGAGACGTAGCACGATGAATGGTGCTGGTCGTGATATGAAGATGGAAGGATTTGTTGCAGGACCGTTCTACTTACAAGTGGGTTCGACCACGTACAAGACGGACATTTATGTCGCTCCGATAGACGATGAGATGCTTTTAGGCCTAGATTTCATTATGGCGACTAGTTCAAACCTTGATTTTAAGACCAGAATTCTAGTAGTGAACGATGAACCACTTTCACTTACCTATGGGCCAGCGAACAGCGTACCCAAGATTGCTCGTGTAACCATACAGGAACACGTGTCTTTGCCACCGAACTCAGTAGTACAAGTCAAATGTAATAGACCAGGAGATTGGAACAATTACATTATTGAACAATCTGTAGATTCCAGCATTCTTATGTCATGAGGTTACTATTCATCTGGTATTGAACCCGTAGTGAGTTTATTGAACATCACACATCAACCAATAAAACTGAAAAAAGGACAATGCATTGGTGAAGCATCAGAGGCAGAAGATATAGAGCCGAACGGGGATTCCCCGTGTATATCAAAAGTTGAGACAACCACCGACAAAGAAACAACGGAACTACCAGAACACCTGAAGAACTTATATGATAGCTGCCGTACAAAACTCACTGGAGACCAAGAACAACAATTGTACGAGTTATTACTCGAATTTTCAGATGTTTTCGCAAAAGACGAGTTCGATCTTGGAAATTTCTGGAAAATTGAGCATGAGATTGATACCGGTGACGCAAGACCGATTAAACAGCGAATGAGAAGGACACCCAAGTGCTTTGAACAGGAGGAGAAGGGTCACCTAGACAAATTGGAAAAGGCAGGTATCATTGAAGAATCCAACTCTGAATGGGCGTCAGCGCCAGTCTTGATTCGAAAGCGTGACGGTAGTATTCGTTGGTGCGTGGACTACCGCAAGGTCAATGCTGTGACGAAGAAAGACGTCTATCCATTGCCACTGATTGACGAATGTTTGGACACACTGGCAGGAAATCAATGGTTTTCGAAGTTAGACGCTAATAGCGCGTATTACCAGATCAAGATCAAGGAGTCTGATCGACCGAAAACTGCTTTCATCACGAAATATGGACTGTTCCAGTTTGTCCGTATGAGTATCGGACTGTGCAATGCCCCAGGAACATACGCAAGAGTGATGAACTTGGTACTCCGTGGTCTGACATGGCGTTCCTAGATGATATTCTGGTAATGGGAAAATCATTTGAAGAGCACATAGCTAACTTGCGCACAGTTTTCGAACGTTTTAGAGCTCATGGTTTAAAACTGAAACCTAGAAAATGTGATCTTTGTAAGGAGGAAGTAGAATTTCTAGGCAGAAAGGTCAACAAGACGGGAATTTCCATGGTTGACGAGTACATTGAGGCTGTACGAAAGTGGCCGACACCCGTTTCGACAAAGGAAGTTGAACAATTCCTGGGATTTGCCAATTATTACAGGAATTTCATCAGTCATTATGCCGACATTGCATATCCGTTACAGAAGCTCACGGGTAAAAACCCGTTTAAGTGGGAAGAAACTGAAGAGACCGCTTTTCAAGCGTTAACGACTGCTTTGACAAGTGCACCTGTGTTATCTTTGCCGAATGCCCATGATCCGTTTATATTGGATACGGATGCATCGAACTTTGCTATTGGTGCGGAACTAATTCAGGTACAGGATGGTGTTGAAAGAACAATTGCGTACTCCAGTTTCTCGCTAGCACATGAACAACTGAACTATTGCACTACTAGGAAGGAACTGTTAGCTGTCGTGAGATTCACGAGACATTTCCGACATTATCTTCTTGGCAGGAAATTTACGGTTCGAACAGTAGCTTCACGTGGTTGTTGAATTTCAAGGAACCACAGGGACAGTTAGCGAGATGGCTGGAGGAGCTCAGTCAATACAACATGAAGATACAACACCGGCCTGGAAAGCTTCATTTCAATGCAGACGGACTTTCGAGAATTCAGTTTTGCGAAGGTTGTACGACTCAGAGGAGAGAAGCAGGAGAAGTGCTACGATCAGCTTTGCCGTGTCAGTCGTGTAAATACTGCACTAGACAACACCAGCATTGGTTAGGATTTCAGGAAGCTGTAGACGACGTTATACCGTAAGCTTCAACATCGAAATCATATACTACACCAATCCAGCAGCAGGATGTATTTACTCAGACTGAGACAGAGAACATCACCCCGTGTGAGCTGTGGGGACAAGGCGTGACTCGTCATGTATCTGCATGTGTAAGGACTCGAGGAACACCTACAGTACAGACTACGACAAACACGAAAGAGACTATTGATCTCAACTCAGATGAGACAAACACCGAAAATGACATATTTCATAGTTCCATTGAAATTGTGAAGACTCCATTGGGATTGTCAGTTTACACACCGGCATCAGAATTGGTCACTGTGAATGTCATGACGGAGTCAGGGCTTGAAGCTGCCACATATACCCCGGAACAACTCTGTGAATTTCAATCTAAAGACCCAGATATAGAACTGATATTGATCTGGCTTAGAGAGAAAGCCGAGCCGTCCGAAGCGACTATATTCCGCTGTAGTCAGAGAGCGAAGAAGTACTGGCTGAACAGAGAGATGTTTTTTTCTCGATGGTGATGGAATTTTGAAGAACTTTGCCACAAAGGATGGTGGGATGGAACGACTTGTAATTCCGAGAAGTCTAAAGGTGGAGATAATGTCATTGTGTCATGAAATTACTTTAGCGGGTCACCAGGGAATTGTTCGGACAATGAAAAAGATCAAGGAAAAATACCATTGGTATGGTATGACCCAGGACATTCGTACGTTTGTAGAAACGTGTAACGTTTGCAATCTGCACAAGAAGGGCAACAGAAAAGCTAAGTGCCCGATGACCAACTATCATGCAGGAGAGCCGATGGAGAGAGTTCATTTGGATTTTCTTGGCCCTCTACCGGAAACGACAAATGTGAATGCGCACATATTGGTGATTGTGGACCAGTTTTCCAAGTGGTTGGAATGCATTCCGTTACCAAGTCAAACCGCAGAAGAAACAGCAAGAGCTGCAGTTAACGAGTTCTTTTCTCGCTTTGGTTTTCCATTCCAGATATTCACGGACCAAGGACGTAACTTTGAAAGTAAATTGTTCAAGTCAATGTGTAAACTTTTGCAAATCCATAAAGCTAGAACGACACCGTACAGACCGTCCTCGAATGGCCAAGCAGAACGTTGCAACCGTACCTTGATGGATGCTGTTCGTTGCTTTGTGTCCAGACAGCAGAATAACTGGGATGAGTTTTTGCCGCAGTTGGCAGGAGCGATAAGATCGTCGGTTAACCGTAGTACCGGTTTTACACCTAATAAGTTGATGTTAGGTCGAGAAGTGAATCAACCAGCTGACTTGTTGTACAAGTTTCCTGATAACGACAAAGATGAGACCTTAGATGATTATGTGCGAAATTTCAAGAATGCTATGTTGACAGCACATGAGATAGCAAGAGACACTCTGAAAACGACTCAAATGATCATGAAAAGAGACTATGATGTTCGTATACTGGAGAAACAGTATAAGATAGGTGACTTGGTATATGTCCTTGACACAGCCAAGGTCAAGGGTAGAGCTAAAAAGCTGGACCAACCCTGGAAAGGTCCAGGAATTATTTGTGAAAAACTGTCAGCTTATGTCTATAAAATAAAACTTGAGAAGTCAATTGTCATTATGAATCATGATAGATTGAAACTTTGTAAAGATCGCGTAGTACCACCTTGGTTAAAGCGGTGTCAGCACCGTATTCGTGAGGGTGAGAACATCACCATTCCGGTTAATCGCGAACTGTTTTGCCTATGTAGACGACCAGACGATGGCCAGTTCATGATTCAGTGTGACGACTGTGATGAATGGTACCATGGAGCCTGTATTGATATGAAATAAGAGCAAGCAGATATGTTTGTGAAGTTTATATGTCCAAGGTGCCAGGATCCCGGAACAGCGGGAACGTTCGTTAAGCAAGTTGTTTAGATGTGAAATTGTTTTCCCCGCGCAGAACGGGGGCCAAGTTGTAAAAATTATGGACTGTATATTGTGAATGAACATTGTGATATGATAATCAGCTGTATAATTTGATTAAAGACTTGTTATGTGTGCACAGGAATGTATTCCCGGGAAAATGATATGCGGGATTCTAAGGAATTGATTCTGTGATATTCCCAAGCAAGTCAGGATATGGCTCCCCCTTTAGAAACCGGGGGGAGTGTTGGGAATATGGTATAATATGATTGTATGTGCCGACAGCTAAGGTACGAGAGATGCGGTTATTAGGGACGAACCAACCGTGTATGTGACTTGTTCCCGGAAAGTCTATGTTTGCTCTTTGGAGAAACCAGTGCGGCCGTAGGACCAGTATAGTTGAGTTTGGCGGGATTGGAGAAGCAGAAGAAATAAATCACAGCAGTGCTTATTCTTGGATATTATCGGATATAATTCTGATTTGTGAGTATTTATTAATACATTCATACATAGGAATATTGTATATTTACGCCTAATCCTACAATTCCTAATAAAAATATAGGTGTATATTATAAAAGTGTTTTATAGTTACATTTGTTGAAAATTTTATGTTTTTTTAATAAATATCTAAAAGTTAAGCTTAAAAACAGTTATGATTCAGTCAAAACTAATGATTTTATAAATAGATATTGTGAATTGACCAAAGTTTAGAGGTCATTTTTTGGAGTTCTACTTTCACTTTAACCAAGAATCAACCATGCGACCGGCCAATTTGGCCAATGTAGGTGGATGAGGCGAATATAATTCCTGGCAGTTGGAAATTATTACAAGAATAACATATAGATGAGGTGTGTAAAATATACACTCCGAAAAAAGTTAAGCACCACCCTATATTTTTTTATAGTCTAGCTATTAAGCCCTTTTTAGCTCACCTGGACCGAAGGTCCATGTGAGCTATTACCATCACTTGGCGTCCGTCGTCGTCGTCGTCGTCTGTCGTCGTCTGTCGTCTTCTGTCGTCGTCGTCGTCGTCTGTTAACAATTTTTCAAAAATCTTCTCCTCTGAAACTACTGAACAGAATTTAATGAAACTTGGTATGAATGATCCTTAGGGTGTCTTGCACCAAACTTATTTTAGTCTGATCAACTTCTTATGTGACTGAAGCAGGAAATGATGATACAAAAGTTATTAAATAATAGAGCCTGTAAGATGGGGTGTTAGGTCTTTTGGACAAATTTTTGTTTATTTCAGGTTTTCACACGTCTTAACAAGGTTGGAATTTCTTTGTCAACATCATCAAAGGCAAGGATTTTAGAAGAAGCAGCTAATATCAATCAGAAGGCCCTCATTGAATACCTGAAAAGAAATCCTCTGCTGAAGATAACCGGGGATTACAGGTTTCTAATGATATTAACTTTTGATTTTATTTTGTATAGATCTTTTTAGGTTTGTGAAATACTCAAATGATCCTTAAAAAGAATTATATTGCAAAAATGTTGGAATGCAGAAAAAGCAATGCATGACAAAACCAATTGACACAAAGAATCAAAGCTTAAAACTTAAAAAAAAACAATTTGCATTCTGTCTTTTATCTTACTCATGGTGAATAAGGAATGAACTGCAAACTCATGCTGGAAAGAATTTAAGCACACTATTTGCATTGCCATGAATGAATGTATGAAGTGTAGTTCAATCAGTAAAGAATTTAGAGAAACATTTAGAGTGTGGATAAAAGGAATCTTGATCTGCATTTGTTTGCCACCAACGCCATATCTGTGCGTTTATCAAAACAGGACATGGACAGAAAAGCTCAAGTACTTCCTGAAATACTGAATAGCAGTATTTTAAAGGCCTCAGACTTTGAACTGGACAAATTAAAGACAGCATATTGTTATTTGGTAATTTTAGTTGAATTATGCATTTATATTCATTTTGATTACACAAACTTGTCTTTTGCGGAAAAAAACACCAAAATATGTTTTCTGCTCACAGTGTCTGTTTGAAGATGCTAGATGGCACTTTTTCATATATAATCTACTGCCAAATATAATTTGATGGCCAGCTTAAGCAATTTCATAAAGTTTTATTTTTTGCTTCATTTTAATTTTTATAGACATAAAGAGATAGACTTGTTTATTTTCTTTTTGCATGCATGAATTTTGCTTAAGGCCTCAAGTCATGATTTTATTATTTGTTTTACATGTAATATCTTTTAGATTTGTCATGTTAAAATTACGGACAAGGTACAGTTAGGCCCATATTTGGCCCCCTGCATGACTAAAAATACAAAATTGTTACGGAAAAGATTTCCTGTGCTATTTTGAAGTTCAAGTGTATGTAAAAACTTGTTCTAATATTTTTTTTTAAGAATATCATCTAACATTGATGGAAAGCAGGATATTAAAACAATCCAAATATGTCCCTTATCGTGCCATGTCCTTTGCTCAAATGTCTGTCACACTCAATATTTAAAAATAAATGACTGTATTAGGAAATCCGGTGGATGTAATTTGATTATATGGATCCCTGAACCATCTTCAATCTATTCTAAACTCATTTGCTATAACTTTTATATGATCATATGACATGCAAATGGAAGCACTAGATAATGCAAATGAACTATTGCAAAGGTTATTGAAATTATTTTGAGATTTTCATTAAATATATTTACCATATAATAGAAATATTTGCCAGGCCTAATTTCATGATTTGTAATTGAATGTGAAATATTTTAATTTTCAAAAAAACAATTATTATTCATGTCTTTATTTAGATTGCTAGAGTATTAAGTACTATGGAAACGTTTAAATGGATGAAAGGGATCGTACCACCTCACATCATCGAAGTTCAGCACCTTTCATCAATGTCTGAAAAATCATTTGTTTTTGAGCTGCCTATCCAGCATAAGAATGAAGCCAAATACGAAGATGTAGTGGACATAATGGAAGCATATGAAAGAACACTTCAACAATATTTCAGAGAAGCCTATGGTTTGTATTATAGTTTTTCATAGTATAGTTTATTTTAAACTGGTACTTTATAATGGAAACTTGCTTCCTAAATATAGAATATCATGTACTTTCAATTTCAATACTGTCTATATCTAGGTCAGTATTAAACAAGCTAGGTAGGGCTGGTATGATACAAGACTAGATGTAGATAATATTGAAACAGAAAGTATAGAATAGTCTCTTTTTTTTCAGCAATTCGAGGCAGTGTTAATGTTTTGGTAAGGTTTTATGAGCACCTCATATCTCAAGAACTAAAGGTTCTAGGTTGATGAAACTATGCCTATGCCCTAGTAGTTGCTTAGCAAAGCTGTGTCTCCATTTATTGACCTTGACCTTGATTTTCCAGTTGAGTGACTTTGACAATTTTCAATACATATTATAATAGCAATGGTAAGGTTTTGCGAGCACCTCCGTATCTCAAGAACTATAAGTGCTACATGTAGGTTGATGAAACTTGGTATGCATATGCTCCAGTTGTAGCTTTATAGCACAGTTGCATCCCCATCTTTTGACCTTGTAGTGGAAGTAAGAAAGAATCATTGTTTCTGATGGTGCTGATAGACGAGACATACTTTAATATTAACTCTTGTTTTAGTATCACAGACTATATTCATGATATTTACTAGATCTTTATTACCAATAAATATAAATAAAGATTAAAAAACAAATGATTAATCAATATATACATTGAAAATTTCATCTGTTTGAATTCACAATCACATTTAATTTATAAATATTTTAGGAAATATTGACATGCTTGACAAGTTCAGAGTTGTTGTTGGAGGCAACCAGCTTACTAAAGTAAGATTTGTTGGAGCCATTAATCTTAGACGATTGTCTCCCACTGCCACAGGAAGATTTGACCATCTGAGACCTGTTGTGTGTGAATTATGGCATTTAAAACAAGATTTTGTTGAGGTTATTATCTAATAGACAAACATAAGAAAGATTTACAATATAATGGACCAAGCAAACATTACTTTGATAATTTATGAAAGGATATGGACTAAAAGAACAAGAAATTTAAGTCAAAGTTGGTATTTTTGTAATTACTAGTTTGTTTTTTAGCTCATCTGGCTGAGCTTATGCCATAACTATGCGTCGTCTGTAAACAATATAAAAAATCTCAAAAACAATGAAAGATATCAAAATTCATTATAGGAGTTAATATTATGAACTTACAGGTGTACAGGTGTATAGATCTTTTTCTAAAATGGTTTGATTGATCTTATTACTATATTTTATCGACCGGGTTGGTCACGGGTCAATTATTTCGGGATTCTTCATCTAAATCTTACATTAAACACGGAGAAATTTAAGCTCCGCCCAACCTTGTGAATAAAGTAGAGTAATAATAGCCTTTTATTTGATTTTTTTTCTTTTCCAGAAGGCTTACAAGAAACTTTACTCAGTGTCCTCTCAAAAGCAGGAGGGTTCCCTCTCATTGTTCAGAAACCTACTGAGAAAGACAGATGTAACTGGGAAAGTTAAGGGGAAGTTCCATTCACATTGTGAATTTTTGAAGATGATCACTTCTTGTATGATCAAGGTAGTTATAAAACTTCATAGATAGATGATAATGAGATCTCACAGTAAAATGCAAAATACATCTTTTGTATTTTAAAAGCATTTTGAATACTGGGACGAAATTTTATTTCACAGACAAACGAACGGACTGACAATGGTATTATAATATACAGTTAGTGATCATAAGTCTTTGGAGCGAAGATACTAAAGAAAGAAGATACTAGCGAAGAAATGTACTAAAATATGAATGAAATCACAATTTTCCTTTCTACTCAAATCAATCATGAAGATTTATAAAAATATATAAATCTGGTTTATACACAATATATATATTTCCCTCTGGTGCCCCGGTATCACGTGATGACTCATTGTTTAGTTTGGCTTACGATATGGCCGCATACGTTTATAGCTGTCTCTATCACTTATCGACAACTGATTTGGCCTTTTGATTTTCATTTTATTAAAAATCCCCAAATTCTTATCATTCTTTAGCACAGTAGTTCTTAAAACTCTAGCAATTGTCTTGAACAACCACTTCTGAGTTCCGCTCAGACAAAGACTTTTGCTAGATGTTTATCTTCAAATGCTTCTTTACTTATCGTCCAATCACTGGCCTACTGCACTCTCCAACTGCTGCAGCTTCAAAATCTCTCCGCCAGCCGTATTGGATAGTTCTAGCTTGAACTGACAGGGTATTTAGAGATAGCATTTGTATGTATCTTAGGTAGGGGACTGGAGCCGTATTGGTCGGCAGCATCAATCACTCCCCTTTTATTTGGATTGCATTATCTGTCAAATTTCAATTGCTGAATTACAGTGCTTAGTCGAGACAGCCATTCGCCAAATGTGTAAAATATATTATAGTTAGTTAGATTTTATATAAACATTGTGTATTATTAGCGCAAGTAGACTTATACAATAAATGATTATTTCTACTTTGAGTTTGTGTATAAACTACCTCTTCCTGGTGAATATATATTTTTCTATTTTGAGAAAATTACGCGGTTTTCGGGAATAATTCATCACAGCGTAGTGGCACGTGGTAATACGTAGTAAAACGTAGTACAAACCTAGCAAAACCGCATCAATACGTACTAAAACGTACCGTATACCTTGTAAAACGTGACAAACCCTTATAAAACCTGACAAAACGTACCACATTCGTAGCAAAACAGTAAAACCTTACGAAACGGATGATGTTAAACCTGGCCATACCTAGTAAAACGTAGTAAAACGTGAGGAAACCTTGTAAAACGTGGCATATACTAAGTTAAACGTGGAGACCGAAAACTTTGACAATAAATTACATTAAAACGTGACGTTTTAAAACGTAGTAAAACAGGGAAGCTGATACGTGACAGTGTGACTGGGGCTTATACATACGAAACCAGATGATATAGCGAAGTAAAAAGTGAAAAAAATATCAAGTAACTCTGCAAGTTTCCTCTGAGCCCACGAAATTCAGTTTGAGTTTCAACATTTTAAAGGGTTAATTAATCCTTACCTACTATGACCGGCACATCAATACCTCTCCCGTTCCTCCAAGCTTCAAATGGTTCTGGTACAACATATCCTAAAAGAGGAAAATATACACTACAATAGATAAAAAGGTAAGGGTACAAATGTAATTAATCTGAGTTATTTCATTTTAACCTCGAAGGCTTTTACAGAATTTTATACCCCTCCCCATTTTGATGAAAAAAAATCATTAATAATTTTTAAATCCATTAATTTCAAGTATTTTATCAGTAACAAATTGAAAACTACCATCAGCAATACAAATGGCCCCATCAAATAGGCCTTTCGTCGGTAAGTCCCGTTGGTCAGCCATTCCCCAATTTGGATACACATCCCAAGGCACCACTCGAAGCACTTTTTCTGCACTTAAACTTTTCAGACATTGTAAAGTAGAACATCCAGTATTTTGTACGAATTTCAAATTGTCTCTCGAAGCATCAGCCAAACTCTTGTTAAAGACTGGAGACGCACTTAATAACCATGCGCGTTGAAAAAGCCCTTTTGACAATGGAGATGCCAAGAGCGCCATCATGCTAGTTCCACCAGAACTTTGTCCGAAAGCTGTCACCTACATCATGTACAAAAACGTATTTTTTTTAAGTTCATATTAACTCAATTTAAAACATAAAGCAAACAGAATTTTTTTATTTCAAGGAATATACATATATTCACAACGAACTTGTACAAAAAATAATTGTAACCTATAACATCCATGACATCGGAAAATAATTCGGAACACCACAGGTTTATTGCACAAGTCATTTATGAAATACATTGTTAGTGTATAGAACCAGATTATTGGACCTAAAGAAATGTTCGCAGTGCGTATGTGTGCATAAACTATTAGGCATTCGTGTTGACTAAAACTTTAATATGGCAAAGAATAAAATAACTAAACTTTTAAACTTACCAAGTTTGGATTTCCGCCAAATTTTCTTATATTCCGCTGAACCCAGTTGAAAGCAAGTTGCTGGTCCATAAACCCATAATTTCCGGAAACGTTAAGCGGGGAGTCTTCACTGATTAAATCCAGTGCCATGAAACCAAACGCACTCATTCGGTAGTTCATGCTAACATATACAACATTGGTTTTAGCTGCTAGTTCCTCGGTTGGAGAGTGTGTCGGATAGTTACCATTAAGATCTTGCAGACTCCCTCCATGGATCCAAACCATCACTGGGAGGTTTGCGTTGGAATCATTTGTTGGAGTCCATACGTTCAAAAACAAACAGTCTTCGCTTCCACTACTTTTACTGGAATCAAGGAAATCTCTTTGGTAGCATTCGTTTCCGAATGAAGTTGCCATCAATATGCCGTTCCAGCAGGTTCCAGAGTCTTTGTTCAATGGAACAGGTGGTTTCCATCTGAGGTCTTTTATAGGTGGTAAAGCATAAGGAATCCCTTTGTAAGAGTAGGCTATCGACAGGGTTCCTTGAACCGGACCACAGTCAGTTTCAACAACAGCACAGCATAGTTGGTCAAAATTATTGAAGAAAACAAGAATTGTGATAATAGATAATTCTATGAAAGACATTTTAACATTTAATTCAAACGCCAACTAACCTGAAGATTTAAGCAAGTTACATCTTTACTATATCGTTGATAGTTTTATTCAATAGGGCAAAGATATGAAGAAAAAACAATTCTTAACCTTTGGATGGCCATTATCCCTTTTAGGGGTCATGTGACAATTTCAACCAAATGAAAACTTTTAAACTTTTGTTGCGACCAAGAGGTGAAAATAAATATGCCTCTACTTTTCTCATCAGAACATGAATGACCTACAAAAATTACGGCAGATAATGCGCAGTAAGCAGATTATATATGTGTCTTACCTATTTAAACATAACCTTGTATTTGATTATTGGTTTTAAGACTATATCAATTGGTTCCCAGGTGCGATACGCAAAAATTCCTCCTTTTGACTATCAACTGCATTTGATCTGTAAAGTATATCGATGTCTGAGATCAACTGCATCTGCTGATAGAAACCAGGCATCCATAGGAAACTAATCGATCGGTATCGATATGAATTAGACATTCCGGTTCATAGACAGGGGATGCACAAAAGTCTTTAAATTCCTAGCAAGTTTGGGACTTAAATGTTGCTGCAACCCCAGTTGCACACCCTATCTTTTCTTAAGGTTTTATGTAAATGCATCCCTTCCAGAAAAAGCCACATACGGGCCTGATGATGTTTAAAAAGTCTTTTTTTTATGTCAAACAAGATGGTCAGTGATTTATTTTGATAAGTGTTTGGCTGGTTGTTGTACTGAGACGATCACCTTACATATTTGTCACATTTGGAGGAGAGATTTTTCAACAACAAGTCGGCATTCCAATGGGCACAAACTGTGCTCCTCTCCTCGCCGACTTGTTTTTATACTCGTACGAGACTAAATTTCTTTAGGAACTTGTAAAGGACAAGAAGATGAAAAAGGCAAGGTAATTTAATCTCACTTTCAGATATATTGATGACGTCCTCTCTGTCAACAACTCGTCGTTTGGCAGATGGATTCCTTCAATATATCGTCCAGAAATAGATATTAAAGAAACAACAGAATCCACTTGCTTTACATCATTCTTTGATCGACATCTCGAATTTGACCCGGATGGTCATCTCAGTACAAAAATTTACGATAAAAGAGACGATTTTAATTTTAAAATTATTAATTTTCCTAACCTGGAAAGTAGCATACCAACTTCATCTGCATACGGTGTCTATATTTCACAACTAATTCGATATGCCAGGGCTTGTACACATTTTTTGATCCGACACCGCTTTCTTCGTAAGCGACTATTAGACCAAGGTTATGAGAAAATACGTTTCATACGATCTCTAAAAAAATCTTTCTTTGTTATCGGCCACTGGTAGAAAAAATCAATATCGCGTTATACGAAATGGTTAGTTCTTGCTTTGATTAGTGTTTGTCTGGTTGTTGTTCTAAGATGATCACCTTAGCATCCCTGATATGTCATCACAAACCTGTTGTGTTTTGTGTAACTACCAGACCCAAAAATTGCAATGGAAGAGGGAGGTTTGGCGCGCCTTAAAACCTGGTTTAACCCAACATTTCTTTTGAAATGCCTGTAAGTCAGGACCATTGCGGTATCTATTTTCCGGTACGTCTTCCTTGTTTTGCCTTGTCTTATGGACATTTGAGATTGATTCTCCAAGTTCGGTAATTTTGTTATTACCTTTACTTACATCCCTATCATATATGATTTCACAACCGTGTTGTGTTTTTTTATGAACTACCGAACCCAAATATTGCAATGGAAGGGAGAGGTTTGGCGCCCATTAAACCTAGCTGGTTTATTCCACCATTTCTTTAGAAAAAAACTTTAACCAATTCAGGACTATTTCGATATTCTATTTTTCCGGTATGTTTTCCTTGTTTTGTCTTTTCTCGTGGACATTTGAGATTGATCCTCCAAGTTCGGTAATTTTTTTATTACTATTATTTCATAGATTTTACCAGGTTCCAAGTGTTTAATATTGTGAATTTGTATCTGTCTATGTTCAAACAACTTGTACCAAAACGTTTCTGAATAAATGATTTTAGAAAATTGTGCAAAACGGTAATCCCTGCTTCAAAATAAGAATTCTATGTAATCAGTTTATTAATAAAATGATTAAAATTAAGACGTCCAAAATATCTAATAAATAGTTTTCGGGTAAATGTAGTAGCGAAACAAAGGTACGACATTTAGGTGAAACATGTGAGTGTTATAACGTTGTGCTAAAAATTGCAGAAAACCACAGGCGTTTATATCTAGCAATTTGTTTATTTATTGATTGTATATAACCCATTCAAACCCTCGCTTCATTAATTCCTATTTCTTTTGGAAATATTAATAAAGCAAGGGTCAGAAATAATATATATAATAATAAAATCCTACACCAAAACGCATGTGCAGAAAACTTGTATGCATGTTAGGTACTATCCAAGATGTACCCACTGACTAGCCTAGACAGCACCCCTCTCCTATATTTGTACTTGTAGAGGCTGAGATATGGACCTTAGCCAAATGTATAGGCCACTGACAGCCCTGTTTCTTCTAATGGGCCAGGATCCTCTACTTTATAATTCTGTAGAGATTCAACTGTTTTTTTTTTTTGGGCAATGCTACATGTATACATCAAGTGGTTCATAAATAAACAAACTTGGAGACAGTATAGGGTCATTATGTATCTAAAAATAATTTTGCATTACATTTTTGCCACGGAAACAGTAATACTTTGCTTAAAAAGACCTAAAAACCAGGTCAACATTCATTTTTTGGCTGAAATTTGAACATGATGGTCAATTTTTAGAAAAATAGCCTCAACCAGGGCCATCGCTTTTTTTTTATTTTTCACTATTTTAATTGAGTGCCATAAAACGTGTTTATCTAAGAGCTTTACGAATTATCTTAAAATACACACTTCTTCTCTGTTTACATCCATATTAGTGTGTAGTAAATCTAGCAACTCTAAATTATGCCTTAAAATTTCAGGGAAGTGTCAAAAAGGAAATTTTATGTCATAATGTTTGGTAACCATAGCAACAGATTGTATGAAATTTTCTATATTTTTAACCCTAACTACATTTGGGAAACATACACCTAACTTATGGAAAGCCTGCTATAACCGATAACTTTTTCAGTCATTTTTTCGATGCTTTCAAAATACAAAACCTTGCAATTTTAAAAAATCACAAAAAGTGTCGATATCAAATCACGAATAGCAAAGTAATGTATGTTTCAATATATAATTCCCGGATCAAAAAATTCTCATTTCGTGCATTTTCCCTTATTTTTTCTAGTTAAAACTTTCAATATTTTAGATGCATATTAGATCAGAACAGGTATTTCTTACTTATTTGACTGTTTAGTAATTCTTTTAATGATTTTAACCAATTTCACACCCAAAATTTATATTTTCATGGAGACATGATCTGTTTTGAGTAAAAAAGTAAGTAGATTTCAACATGAGCAAAAAAGAAAATTAAGGTCTTTTTGCCTACCTTAACTCGAGATAAAAGTTATAATGCTTCAGGTG
Organism: Arcuatula senhousia; assembly: GCA_963971305.1. NCBI lineage: Eukaryota > Metazoa > Mollusca > Bivalvia > Mytilida > Mytilidae > Arcuatula > Arcuatula senhousia. The sequence goes on along the minus strand of OZ020309.1, from coordinate 15,511,380 downwards.
GTTCGGGGGTATCAGCAAAATCCAACAGGGTTTCTTAAAATTTTGCAGAGTTTAACTTTCATAAATGAACATTGATAAAATGCAAAATAAAAAGTTGGGGTCACGGACCTTTCTGCAGATTTATGACCGTGCGAAGTTGTTGGCCTTAAGTTTCGTTTTTTTATAGACTATAAAGGGAAATGAGTTATTTACAATCATTTTGAGCTGGAAACCCTTTAAGTTTTAGTTATATTTCACAAATGACAAGCCATATATACTATCTTTTGAAAAACGGAATAAAAACTTGGTGTCAACAATATTTCATTGTCTTTTCTAGATATTTAAGAAAAACTAGTTTTTCCTACACATTTCTATATAAAAATGTGTCACACATTTTCCCACCAATTATCTCCCCTGAAAATGTTCAAGTGGAATGTTCAGATAAGAGTACTAGTAGTTGAATGATATCCAGTTCGTAAAATTATTAGTCTAGTCAAAATTGATGAAAAATAGGCCAAACATAAAAAAAAATTGCAACAGAATTTTTTAATTCATTTTTCACTTTATTAACTGTTCTCTGTGACATACTAAAAGTTTACCACGATATATCAAAGGGAATCCCCATTTTTGGGGGGAAAATTGGAAAAAAATAGCAAAAATCGTGAAAAACTGGGAAAACTTTATACCAATTTTGTTTGTAAAGATAGACAGTTGAAACAAACTTTAATTTGACACTTTATGAATTGTGTATCAAATGAAATACACTGAAACTATGGGGCCAATACCCGTTTCTTTGGGGTGAGGTGGGATGGGGGTAGGGTCAGACCTTGCTTCAATTTTATTCCTTTCTAAAAGTTCCCCCTTAGTCGAGCACCTAGATGTATTTAAAAAATGAAATTTTCGATCCTCGCTATGAAGGCAGGGCCTAAATCATATAATTTGGGTAACAAAATATGGTCCGTCCAAGGTACGCTCATGACAGCGTATCAAGGAAATATGTCATATAATTTACCGTACATAAGAGATCTCGGATGGAGACCACCGTTTCCCCAGTAAACATTCTGATACTTGCTAGAAATTATCAATGTTTTTCTTTTTATCATTTGGTAATTTCGGTAAAATTCAGTCTTTCCAATCATATTCTGATCGAGATATTAAATTTGACCTGTCTGCCACGTGGCCGTGAAATGCACTTTTTTGTTGAGTACAAGTTATCATGAGAGTTCGGGATAAATTAATGCATTTGTTTATTTATATATTATATATATAGAGCATGTACTTTTATGATTTAAGTTTGGTCGGAAATTCCTTTTTAAAATGATAATTCATTACTTTGTATAGATAATTGTAATAATTTGCAATGACCTTGTGTGAATGGTCTTCACACATAAATGATAATTTATCGGGCACGTGTACTTTTAGGAAGTATGACAAGTTTACGTTACGGTTCAGTTATTGAATTGAATCGACATGGTTACGGTATACCTGTGTATGTTGACCGTTAGTTACTTATTAATGTTTTCTTTTAGATGGTAATTACCGCCGGTTTTGAAAAAAACGGCACTCCGTGAAAGACATGAACATGCTACCAGTGATTAAATGGATCAGATCAGGGAAACCTAATTTGCACGTATTCGGAAGGACACCAAGACGAAATCCATGTCAAGATATAAACACGCATGATAATACACTAACTGATGAGAACATAAATGAAATCCTGAAAATGGCTGGGAGAGACGAAACTGTGGAAGAGGGTCGCTGGGCCCTTCACTGCGTTGTCCTGTACGCAAATGAGTTCGGACAGCCGAAGGGACAGGATTTATCTGAAGAGGTGAGTTTGGATGTTTTTTGTTAAGAACATGTGCTATTAGCATGAATTCCATTATATTTTGCAACAAGAGGAATACTTTAATTGTGTCACAGACTGGTGTGTCAGTCCGTCTGTAGTTACTATCTGGTGAAAATTTTAAACTTTTTCATTTTACAGAATTTAAATAAATTGGGCATGTGAAGTATATAATCATACATTACGGTCCTCAGAAAATTCGTGGAGGCCATGGGTTTTTAAATAAATTATTAAGTTTAGATGTCGGTTGATTATCTATTATTATATTGTGACAGCGGTGTGATAAGTGAACATTCGCCCCGAGTTCTCTTTTAGATTGCATTTGAACGAAAGTTTCATGAAACGAAAAATAATACTTTTAAGTTAGGCATTTTTTCGAACGGTTATTTTTTCCGTTACATGTTGAGGATAAAAATAACATTTTATTTGTATTCTAGATACATATATTAAGTTGTAATGGGGCTTGTTTAGGGGGGGGTACCAATATCCCATATCCCCATAAATTTTTCATCAAATATCCTGTATCCCAAAAAGTGTTTTTCCAGTATCCCATATCCCTGTAAATAATATTGACAAAAATATCCCATATCCCAGTAAATTTTGCCTCAAATATCCCGTATCCCACTAACAAAATTTGTGAATATCCCATATCCCAATATACCCTAAACAAGCCTCTGTAATGTACTAATTCTAGCTTCATTTGACATCACTAATAGGCTTATTATTTAAGTTGGTTTTATTGAGAAATAGGGGAAACTGATTACTTTGTTATTCTAGTCTATTATGTCAATAAAATTGTGCTATTTAGCTACTCTATTAAGTCAATTGTCTTATATGTATATCACTTTGTTTTATAGACACTTACAGAGGAGAGATGTGTCTAATGTACCGAGGCTGAAGATTCTCACTTATATAACCTTTATCCGGGATACCAGTTACAGTTTTGGTGCCATACCTCAGTTCAATTTTCAGTCGTAAAGGGGAAACAATAGTGGATTTAGAGGAAGACCGAGGGTCTTCCAGGGCTTGTCTTTGGTATGAAAGTACACCGTAAAAGATTGTGATGAGATAAAAGCGACAAAACAGAATAAATCTAAAAGATAAATTCTAACAAACTAAAACAAATGAAGAATAAAATAAATAAATAAATGATAATAATAATGATGGAAAATGTTTGTTGGTATTTTATTTTATTCCTGATCTTTATGGTTGTTACATATTTGTCTTTCAAGTATATTAAAGTTAATTAGAATCATGAAGCGTATTACACCTATTAGACACTAAAACTTGGTTTAATATCGAAGTGACTAATTTGAGATCACGTTCACATTTCTTGTTTGGGTTTTATGATTTATGGTTGAAATTTCTTCGTCGACAATTCGAGGGACACTGATGCCCTAGTGGTTTTCCACGTGAATTGTAGGCGAGGGGATTTCTTCTTGAAGAGTTCTGATGCTGGCTTAGAATACAGATGTTTTCTAAATTTTGTTCCATTTTTATTTCAATTCAGAAAATGTAGATGTTATAGGAAGTAGTTCAAGTTACAAGTCATCATTTATGAAGTTACCGAAATGGGGAAATGGAAAGTGGATTTGATCCGGAGCGTGTTATTGTAAGGGAAAAGCCAGCATGGGTTACACTTCGGGAAGAGATCCCTTCGCCGATAGTTCATGTTCCCTCTGCTGAAGAAGTTTTAATTGGTGATGCCTTTAATATCAATCGCTTGTCTCTTCATGATCAAGAAAATTTTGTGTTGTCAAATACATAAGAAATTATTAAGTGGCAATATATGAAACGGTTTGTTCGTTCAATATTGTGTATGACATGTTAATTTACATTGTTGTTATGACAAATCTCTGTAAAAGAGGAAATAAAGTTATATATATGCAAAGAACTCTGTGACAGAATAGCGACTGTGTGTATAAGATTATTAGATAGGGTTGGTACCTGTGTATCACCAAAGATTATAATGCCACTTACAATTGAACGAAGCAAGCCCCGTCTATGTCATGACGAGATAGATTTGAATTTGTGGGTTAAAGATTCCCATTTCATCTAGAAACATTGTGGGACACTCTCAGAATTGTAGGAGATTTTTATTTGCTTTAATGGATGTGATGAAAAGTCTGGGTATGACCACGTAAAACTAACATAAGAGTCCTAGTATAATTTGGAGGGTTTTTCATGACTTACACTACCATTGCTTTTGGGTTTAAGGCTTCACCTTTTATCTATCAGTCGATCAAAAATGAGTTACTTTTTATCTGAGAAAATTGGATGTGTTTAATACTTTTTATATAGAAAGGTAGTGCTGATTTTACAGTCGTGTTTATACAAACTAATCGAGAGCTCAGGAGTATGTTTGAGTAAGCCATTGTATGTAGACCTATGTAGCAATAAACCGGTCAAATATAAATGATTGACTAACAACAGACTTTTTTCTTTTCTTTTTCTTTTATTGAGTTATGGGAAGAGCAGGTTTATATTTTGTGCTGGATGAGATAAACCGAAGGGCATGTTAGTTGGAATATGGAGCTTTGCTTCCCACACCTTAACATGAATTGCATGCAAAAGGTATCGAACACTGAGGGTATGGTACAATCCTCATTGGTTGATAACTTTGGCGGGAAACATGTGACACTCTCATTATTTCAACATCCACGACGGAGTGTGAATGTGATTCACAAGCTTAGGGACAAAGCACTTGGGAGTTTGCTTCGTTGTTAGTCGGTAAATTTTGCGTTTCCCACCCTTCTGTGTCCCTCCCATTGATTTAAATGTTGTACCAAAAAGATACTATTGAATGGAACTTACACTGGATATTGTCGTGTATAATAGCAGCCCTTCCATGCGTTAGTGAGTGTCTTATGTCAGATTTTAGAATGGTAATGTTTTTAAAGGAATCGTGCTAATTTGCTCTCTGTTTTCTACAGTTATGTATTTATAAGCTAGCAGTGTCATTTATGAAGGATTTACCAATCTTGGAAGGTCTTTTTTAATCCAGTTTGTGCTGTAAATTTGCTTCATGCTATTAAATTAAGTGTCTTGTTTCTGGGTTTTGAAACCGGTAGTGTTTTTAAACTTAAAAAAGCGCTCTTGCAAATCAATTCTTGGTCTGATTTTGGATGATACTATATTTAATATTTTGAATGACATTGGTATTAATGTTTTGGTACAACATTGTGAACGATATCTTTTGCATGCGGTTCTCCATCTGGAGCTTTGCTTCCCACACCTTAACATGAATTGCATGCAAAAGGTATCGAACACTGAGGGTATGGTACAAGCCTAGGCATTTTATTTCAGTTTAAAGAAGAATAAGGAATCTGGTCCATTATTTATTTTCATTCTTTTTTGTTGTGCTTATACATGTGTAAAAGTGTATGTTGATTGAATAACTACCTTTTAATAGCTGTAAATAAATACATGATATGAATCTTGATCTTCAGTTCTGGAATAAGGTTGCTTTTTTTGTTAAAAACCATATATAAAGTATCGAATTTCACATTCAAAATATATGAAAAGAGTGGGGTTTCAAAATCCTATCGGCACCTCACTATCTTTAAAGTATAGAAGTGATCCCCCGAGAACCAATGTTCTGTATGAAAACGTTTGGTTTCTTTGTACTTGATTTTATTAGTGAAGATTCGTCGCTTAAAGTTTCCAGAAACTACGGTTTTATAGACCGATAAATTGCCTCCGTTTGGCTACAGCAAAACATTAGAAATACGGTGGAATTCAAAATTCCTTGACTCTTAATATATTATTCGCATTATTGTGCAAATGAGACAAACTTTTCATCATAAGTGTAACGATGACCTATCCTTGCAGCAAACCTTGTGTGTGCCAATCTGTTTTCTAAAATTTTGAATGCGTTTTATGAATATTTCTGTGTTGTTTTACATCTCGATCAAAGCCCCAAAATACTTTATTAGCTCACCTGGACCAAAGGTCCAGGTGAGCTATTGCCATCACTTGGCGTCCGTCGTCGTCGTCGTCCGTCGTCGTTAACTTTTCTTTGAAAATCTTCTCCTCCAAAACGACTGAAGGGATTGCTTTGAAACTTTGCACATTTCATCTATGGGACGTCCTCTACCAAGTTTGCACAAATGGTGACCACAGTCTAAACAACATGGCGGCCGTTACTAAAAATAGACCAGGGGGGTCAGACTACTGTTTTTGGCTTGTAAATAAAAAAATATAAGAGATAGATGAAATCTGATTCCACGCTACTGCTTCAGCATCAAAATCTCTACAAAAGTCTTCATTGAGTCGAAGTTGTCAGATGACCCCTTATAGGAGTTACGGCCCCTTAAAGGTGAAAAAAAAGCATTTTTTTTATGTTTTTGGCTTATAGAATGAAAACTATGACAGATAGAGAAAAGTTGTTGCTTGCTTAAATGTTCAGCTCATTTAGCCCTACAAAAGTCTCCATAGGGTCGAAGTTGTCAGATGACCCCTTATAGGGGTTACAGCCCCTTAAAGACGAAAAATAGTGTTTTTGGCCTATAGAATGAAAACTATTGCAGATAGAGAAAAGCTATTGCTTGCTTAAATGTTCAGCTCATTTAGCCCTAAAAAGTCTCCATAGGGTCGAAGATGTCAGATGACCCCTTTTAGGGTTACAGCCCCTGAATGCCAAAAAAATAACGTTTTTGGCCTATAGAATGAAAACTATTGCAGATAGAGAAAAGCTGTTGCTTGCTTAAATGTTCAGTTCATTTAGCTCTACAAAAGTCTCCATAGGGTCGAAGTTGTCAGATGACCCCTTATAGGGGTTACAGCCCCTTAAAGGTGAAAAATAGTGTTTTTGGCCTATAGAATGAAAACTATTGCAGATAGAGAAAAGCTGTTGCTTGCTTAAATGTTCAGCTCATTTAGCCCTTCAAAAGTCTCCATAGGGTGGAAGTTGTCAGATGACCCCTTATAGGGGTTAAAGCCCCTTAAAGGCGAAAAATAGTGTTTTTGGTCTATAGAATGAAAACTATTGCAGATAGAGAAAAGCTGTTGCTTGCTTAAATGTTCAGTTCATTTAGCTCTACAAAAGTCTCCATAAGGTCGAAGTTGTCAGATGACCCCTTATAGGGGTTACAGCCCCTTAATGGCGAAAAATAGTGTTTTTGGCCTATAGAATGAAAACTATTGCAGATAGAGAAAAGCCGTTGCTTGCTTAAATGTTCAGCTCATTTAGCCCTACAAAAGTCTCCATAGGGTCGAAGATGTCAGATTACCCCTTTTAGGGTTACAGCCCCTGAATGCCAAAAAAATAACGTTTTTGGCCTATAGAATGAAAACTATTGCAGATAGAGAAAAGCTGTTGCTTGCTTAAATGTTCAGCTCGTTTAGCTCTACAAAAGTAGTCTAGGGTCGAAATTGTCAGATGACCCCTTATAGGGGTTACAGCCCCTTAAAGGCGATAAATAGTGTTTTTGGCCTATAGAATGAAAACTACTGCAGATGGAGTAAAGCTGTTGCTTGCTTAAATGTTCAGTTCATTTAGCTCTACAAAAGTCTCCATTGGGTGGAAGTTGTCAGATGACCCCTTATAGGGGTTTCTGCCCCTTAAAGGCGAAAAATAGTTTTTTTGGCCTATAGAATGAAAACTATTGCAGATAGAGAAAAGCTGTTGCTTGCTTAAATGTTCAGCTCATTTAGCTCTACAAAAGTATTCTAGGGTCGAAATTGTCAGATGACCCCTTGAAGGGGTTATGGCCCTTGAAAGGTGAAAAATAGTGTTTTTTTCTTATAGAATCAAAACTATTGCAGATAGAGAAAAGCTTTTTCTTGCTTAAACATATAGCTTATTCAGCTATACAAACGTTTTCATTGGGTTGACATCAAGACCAGGTGAGCGATTCAGGCTCCTGGGAGCCTCTTGTTGATAGTATCATACATGTATACAAATAAATAAAAAATATATATCAAATAGGATTCGGAAACTAATTATAAATGTATGCATGTGCCTTTTGATGTAAGAAACTACCTTATTTTGAAGGTCACAGTTTTCGGACTACGTTCTGAAGGGACAAGTTTGATTCCATTTTTTTGCATCTCCAAAGTTACAGGCGATCTTATAACCTTGTGTAATGTTGATGGTAAGCATTATTTTGATAATGATCATAAAAGTGAACAGAACAGTATAAAAAAGTCAAATGGCATGTGGCATACAATTTATTGATTGCACAATTAAATGAACTAATCATTTAGATTTAATTTCTTGATCAAAATTTAAAAAAAAAACACACACACACACACAAATAATAAAAACTATAACGAAAATCGTAATAAAGCAAAACAGTATTTTTTGTTTTGATTTTTTTTTTGTGATAGAAGCAGAGATTCCAATTGGTGGCATCCGTGTGTCATAAGTCAAAAAGGACAAAGACAAAACACATAAACACGAACGAGTACAGCACGAAGAAACAGACAACACAAAACACAAAAATACAAAAAACAACTAGCACGAAGAACAGACAACACAAAACACAAAAAACCTAAAAAAAACCCAACTAAATAGCAATCAACAACGCGAACTCTAGTCGTAAAGAGAGTGAACCCAGGCGCTCCGAAAGAGTAAGCAATTCCTGCTTGCAATAGCATATCCGTAGCAATGATCATCGTCAAGTCAGCGTTTCAAATCTGGTGAAGAAAAACAAAACAAAGCCCTTTTACAAACCAATATTTGTACTCATCTGAGAGATAGAAACATTGGTCAAACACAGTTGAACATCGGGTCAAACCGCTTAGCCCATATAGCGACTGGGATATTTGCCCCCGTTGGTTGAATGGGGCAACCCTGTAAGAATAAATGCCGGGGTCGTCAGGCTATAATGCGGAAAACCTTACTACAAACCACAGTGGGACAACGAGTGTGGATGTGTAAGTAGTGCCCCACATAGGCTTAATTTTCCGCCCCTACCTATCTCTCCCGCTTTTCTGTGGTCTTCAAAATTGACCGTTCCTTTGTTTCCCATCCCGCCCCTATATTTCATTTCTCATCATCATTTCATATTCACTTTATCATCCTTTTTATGTCCATCGCATTTGAATAACCTATACAGCGTTGTATGGGCGTAAAACACCAGCTCTCTCACCAGTACAGTTGATACGAATAACTGACCTTCAATGTGGTGTTCATTTTTTGAGGTATCCTGAGGTATTGTCTTTTTTCAAATTAAGTTAAAACTCTCATATCATGCCATATTATCTAAAGCTTATCTAAAGAATCCGAATTAAGTATTCACAGGTCTTTTATTCTCAACATCCTTGCATGGCTTTGATAACCTTGACATTCCTAATACCCTTTACCCAATGCAATAGTTTGTCTAAATTTGGCTTTTATTTTTGAAATATCTCATGGACGTATTTAGACTCATAATTATTTTACTCCCCTTTTCCATGCAAGTTATCTGCTTTTAGAAAAAAAAAGTCATTTCAGTCTTTGTTGCATTATTTCTTTTTCATTCTTTGTCGCAAAAAAAACAAGAAATATGTGAGTCAATTCTCTCTTGTGATACCCCCGCTTTCACAAATATCCCATGTGTTAAATATGTTAAGTTTACATCAAATAGGAAGTAAATGTTTGATGGGCTCAAAAATGTATCCCACAATATATCATGTCCATCATATATAGCTTGTTACCAACAAGAAATAATTGTAACAATGAAACAGTTACTATTAAAGTCTCCCAAATGAAGTTCCCTAATTTCCCAATCATGACCCCCACGGAATCCTTCCTCTCTATGGTAACAAATGCTTCGTCTGATCATAAGCAAAGAATAAAAATGGTTATAGGGTGGGATCTCAATGGTTTTCAAGATATTAAGTATTTTGTAATTTGAGGTGGTTGGGGCATGATCCCTTAAGACCCCTCTATGGTACCAAATGATTTGTCTTACAATAAGGACTAAGAATACATATGGTTATAGGGCGGTGATCTCAATGATTTGCATGATATTAAGTATTTTGTGATTTGAGTGGTGTGGGGCATGCCCCCCTCAGACCCCTATATGGTACAAAATGTTCTGTATTACCATAAGAACTAAGGAAATATATGGTTATAGGGTTGGGATCACAATGGTTTTCAAGATATTAAGTAATTTGTCATTTGAGGGGTGGAACGTGACCCCTCAGACTCCTCTAGGTACCAAATGATTTGTCTTACAATAAGGAGTAAGAAAATATATGGTTATAGGATGAGGATCTCGATAGTTTTTGAAATATTAAAAAAAAATATCAACTTTTGATATATTTGGAGGGGCGTGGCCCCTGTGGGGGTGGGGGGTACACTTAAAAAATGTTTAGGACCTAACAACTCATAAAGTTCTATGATTGTGCAAAATTTGAACAAATTCTGTGAAGTATAACATGTATAAAGTAGAATAGAAATAGAAATAGAAATAGAAATTCTTTATTACCAATCATGGGGCATTGAAGCCAAATGTACAAGGACATATTACAATGATTTAGACATTTATATAACAAATACAATCATCATGTTATAAAATATTCCAACAATGTGAATTATTTTGAATATAAAATAATATGTAGAACCAGGCATGTACAGAATTTTGCAACAACAAAAAAGATGAAAAAAAAAACAAAACCAAAAAAAAACCAAAAAAAACCCAATATGTTTGTGTGTGAGAGCTTTTCCCGTGGATCAAGCATAAAAACAAGGCATCCAAAAAAAACCAAAAAAAAAACCACCCAAAACAATTAAACAAAAATTGTCAATAGTAATCAATATAAATGGGAGGTTATAATTTGAGTAGCCTCCCCTTGTATGATAAAGTTATAGAATGTTTCAAGGTATATTATATATAAATGCATTGTTTATATGCAGGATCCACCAGGTGACGGTGCATACAAGCAATCACACAATATTATAGATTTGTTATTTATGTATGTTATATGTAAGTAGGCATACATTTGTATGGAAGATAGTTCTCCTCGTGGCTAATGCACAAGGAGGATTGTTTACTATCCTCCAAATGCAGAAGCCACCTAGGGCAGGTGCAATAGATCCATCTCCCAATAGCACATTATTATAAAATATAAAATTATTACAAAACTATCTGTACATGCATGGCATAAACCATTATTATCAGTAGAGAACATGATTATATACTTCTGAAATGAGCTATTATAAAACATTTTCATTCTTGATCAAATATGAACAAAGCTTTAATTGTCAGTAACATCTCATCTTCACAATTCATCAGCCAAATAAGTTTATTATTATCACTTAACGAATTAAAATTTTTGCACTGTTTATGTTTGTAAGTAATTCTAACCTTTCATTTGTCAAAGAAGTGCATGTAAACAAAAAATATTTTTCGTTCTCAATTTCATTGTTAGAGCATCTGGGACAAATTCTCTGATCTCTGGGAATACCAAGATATCTGCCTTTTTCGATTTGTAATTTATGTGCAGATATTCTAAATTTTGTTAAAGGTCGTCTTAAACTGGGATTTTTTAGAATTTTAAGATAACTTTCACATCCAAAGGTAGTTTTAAAAGTTACATAAGAGCATAATTTTCCATCAGAGTTTGATATGCGTTGTTTATTCCATTCTGTAAGAAAGGAGTTTCTTAATTCTTTTTCACAAAAATTTTGATTTAATTGTGTTGATTGGTGACAAAGCTTGTTCAACTCTAAAATAGACATGTACCAAGATGGTTTGTTTTCATCACATAAAGTCTTTGATTCAATAAAAGCATCATATAATATTGGAAACATACACTCAGATTGTTCTAGTCTATGGTAGTATTTAATCATGGATTTAACTATTAGAAAGTACCCAAAAGCGGGACGGAACTACGGAACCTCAGCAGGACGGAACCTTCGAAGCGGGGGTATAATAATAAACAGTTACGTGTACACTACGAATGATTATTAATAAATTATTTAAAATTTTCAGTTCTTCAAAAAAGGACCAATCCTTCAGTTTTCTTATCATATCGAATGCTGTTGTAAAATTAACTTCAGTTATTTAAGATATCATCTTTTTGTTGTATTTCTAAATGAAATTGACAAATTTTATTTTTTGTAACATTTAACATGCTTATTTAACAAATTAATTACCACGAAGGATGAAAGATAATCAAGATAATTCCGAAATTTTAATTCTCTTATTTTTCTTTGATTAACAGAAAATAAAAGATTCCTATCACCCTTCAACTAAACGCAAAATTGACTGACCCCGCATGCAAAATAAATAGAAAATATCAGCAATGATATAATCTTAATGAAATTAATCCCAAAACTGCAAATGACTTAATTAAAGAAACACAGAAATTGATTAACTGACGGATATTTTCATTTTTTATAATCAAAGACGTTCTGTATTTTGGTAATGGAAAAAAAGAACACTCTGACTTCATTTAAAGCCTACAAGATAATCAAACCCGGGTGAGAGCAGAATAAAAAAAAAATAAAGTAGTAAACTGTAAACTGGTCATGACTCGATGCATGTAGAAAAGAATTTGACTCATCATGCGATGCGCTATTTCATAGACTCTACAGAAAGTGTCAACATTATATACATCTTCAATCAGGCCGGGTCTTGAATACGCCATCCCCCAGTGTGAAGTCCTAGGCCTAATACAGACATTAGTTCAAAAATGCTATGATCTGTCTAGAAATAAAATACAACTGCCTTCTCTCTAATCGAGACGAAATCACTTTGTTATGGTAGAGCCATACAAATATCTGCATTAAATGATAAAAACCCATCACACTTTCTATTCTTCCTCTCCTACAAGGAATACAGTAGAAAAGACGTCAGTAAACCAAGCCACCAGTCTAGCTGTATTCACCGGTGACTGTGAGTATTAAATGTCTGCGGTATTATTTGGCCTCGTCTGAGACTCACGTAGATAAAGATAGAACCAAAAAGGAAAGACCATTGTCTGTTTTCCTGGAGATTTTGAACTCTTAGACATTATATTTGAAAACAATTGTTTCATGCTTAGTTTCATGTAATCTTTTCGAAAGATTCTATAGATTGGCTAGTTGAGGAATAAACTACTTCGGGATAGCTTTTAACAAATAACGACCGAAGTTGGCGTTCCTATAGCAACAGAAAAATCATAAGCACCAACAACAGTGAACGATTCTGATATTTCAAACGCATATAATAGACACAGACAAGATAATCTTCTGCATTCCTCAAAGAAAAACAAGAAGCTTTACTTCTGGCCTTCAATTTTTTAGGCCAAAGTAAAACTACACTTAGAAAGTTACAATCTCTCGCACTTTAGCAATTTCTTTTCTACAGCGATTCGAAGTGCGAGGGTATTTAATCGTCATTTTTATGCAACAGTTAGGACAAAACAATCTCACCATTAAATCCGCTAAGTAAGATATAGGGGTAGGTGTTTCCATTTTACACCAAAAACCTATTTTCCGAAAGCAGAAGGGAATACAAATGATATTCTAGAGCTACATACGGACAACAGCAAGAAGATAGAGTATGGGCCTTATTTTTCCCGGAATAGGATCACATGTCGTGTTCGGAGAGTTGGTCAAGTTCTGACTTGACCAGAAATATCAAATGTTAGAATTTATTCAAATTTTGTTATTTAGCAAATACGGCAAAAATTTACACAAAGCTTTATTGTGCAAAACTGCTAGAGAAAAGGTTAAAAATAAGTGATGATGCAAGGCTCCCAATTCTTACTTAGTTTTATGATTGTCTAGCGTCTGCTCAACTGTTTATGAGACACATAAAGTTCAATTGAGAAAAATCTATTCTCATTTTTCTTTCAGAAATAAGGGACCCAAAATGGGCAATAAAATGGAACTTTTTTACTTCTGGTCCGATTTTGAACTTTTTTGGAAATTAATTCTTGTCAAGAGTGGATAAGTTATTAGAGCCCCATTTTTTTTCATTTTTTCCGTTATGAATTTATGTGCCAAAGGGGATCAAAATTGAAACTTATCTATTGTCAGATTTATTTATTTTTTGGTTAATGTTTTCTTGTCAAGTTGTGAATTTAATAAATTGAGAATTGATTTTGTGACACTCCCCTCCCCATTATTGACTTTAGGGGCCAATAGGGGCAAAAATGAAACTAGCAGTCCCCTAGCCCCCCCCCCCCAATCAAAATAAAATGGTCGGTCCCCATAAGACCTCATGTGAAACAAAGAAACTAACTATAGGAAGAACATATAATATATAAAGTCGACGAGTACGTACATCAGTTTTGATAAAAATCCCTAGCTTAGGACAGGCACATATTATTTTGGCGGAGTTAATTTTTATTTTTTTCGGTATGTTTCTTTTTTGTTTTTTTTTAATCAAAAGTTACTTGTCTTTTTTAGCTCACCTTGTGAGCTATTGCCATCACTTGGCGTCCGTCGTCGTCGTCGTCGTTAACTTTTCTTCAAACTTCTTCTCCTCTGAAACGGCTGCACAGATTCAAACCAAATTTGGTCTGGTGGTACTTTAGTGTATCTCCCACAGAATTGATGTGGGGATTTTTGATTCGTCGAAAAACATGGCCGCCGTTGCTAAAAATAGACCAGGGGGTCAGACTACTGTTTTTGGCTTGTAAATCAAAAAGTATAAGAGATAGATGAAATCTGATGCCACCCTGCTGCTTCAGCATCAAAAGTTCTACAAAAGTCTCCATTTGATCCAAGTTGTCAGATGACCCCTTATAGGGGTAACAGCCCCTTAAAGGTGAAAAATAGCGTTTTTTCATGTTTTTGCCTTATAGTATGAAAACTATTGCAGATAGAGAAAAGCTGTTGCTTGCTTAAATGTTCAGCTCATTTGGCTGTACAAAAGTCTCTATAGGGTTGAAGTTGTCAGATGACCCCTTATTGGGGTTACGGCCCCTAAAATGATGTTTTTTCATGTTTTTGGCCTATAGAAAGAAAACTATAGCAGATAGAGAAAAGCTGTTGCTTGCTTAAATGTTCAGTTTATTTAGCTTTTCAAAAGTCTCAATTGGATCGAAGTTGTCAGATGACCCTTAATAGGGGTTACGGCCCCTAAAATAACCTTTTTCATGTTTTTGGCCTTTAGAATGAAAACTATAGCAGATAGAAAAAAGAGTAGATAAAGAAAAACTGTTGCTTGCTTAATTGTTCAGCTCATTTTAATTAGTTCTACAAAATATAGGATTGACATCAAGACCAGGTGAGCGATTTAGGCTCCTGGAAGCCTCGTGTTATTTATTTCCCTGTTCTAATTTTGGTTATGTTTGACATTCTAACTGGACATGACACAACAAATAATGAACTATGATGATGTGTGTTTGCCTTGAAATTGTTTAATGGTTTCAAACAAGTTATGTCTCAGAGGATGTTTCCATAAGCGTTTCTTATTTATTCTTGTGAAACCTTTATTAACCCTGCTTAGATTTTTCAGCAAATATCTATCAAAAACCTACTCCTTAGAGATGTGTGCACCGAACATTTTCCTATTAGATCAGAGAATTATATTGAATGGTTAGTTCACACATGTCAATACATCTTTAATGTTTGCGTTTGAAAATTTTTTTGCCTGACATATATACTCCTTTCAGAAAACAAATATGACATAAATTCGATACATTTATATTCTTCCGAGATTCTTAGTTTTTGTAAGCGGAAATCTATCATGATCGTTTCCGACATAGACATCAGATTAGATCTTTTTATATAAAATTCAATTATTTTGTATTTATTAATATTGAACTCAGAATGCTCCATATGAATTGCTTCATTTGGATGGGGCGCTTGATGTGAAATAAGTAAAATATAAGAGTCGAGTTTGTTTAAAATACATGTAGATCTACTAAACCTCTTTCAGTTCTCCAGACTGAAATACTTCGGATTTTGTTATTCTAGAAATGGCGCCATCCTATAGAATTTGAAAGAATTGATGGAGTTTCTCTACACTTTATACTTCTTTACCACATGAACAACTTGAATTATGGTTGGCACAACTGATTTAATTCAGTTTTTTTTCGAAAGAATGAAAAACGCATGTACGAATATCTGCATGGTAGTCGATTATACTAAGACTTACTTTGTCATCAATGAGTCTAAGAAAAACAATTACAGAGGACTTAATAATCAACATGCTTTAATAACTTTCTTATAGACAACATATTCAGTTTGGTGGACGTGTTTTAAGCAAACAATATGGATTCCATTGTGCACCTTTGCTTGCTAATTTGTTTCTTCGTTCATGTGAAACAGACAATCACTATAAACACAAAAGATCGTAGTCTAGCTCTCTCATTTTACTTCACGTCCCGTTATATTGATGATGACTGTCCTTTCACTGAACAAATTCTCGATTTGGTGACTTTCTCCGTCTCATATATACTCTGCGAACTAGAAATAAGACACAACGGATTCTACGAAGTCTCCTTCATATCTGGATCTACATCTTGCAATAAACTCTCAAGGAAGACTTCCCATAAAGCTCTTTGGAAAACGTGATGACTTCAACTTTCCAATCGTCAACTTTACCCTTTTGTGTAGCAACATTTCGTCCGCTCCGGCTTATGGAGTTAATGTATCACAATTGATTCGTTTTTCCAGAGTTTGTGGTATAGGCATCGATTTTCTTGACAGAACGTCAGGTATGACACAAAAATTGCTAACACAAGGTTGTGAAGCTTCTCTGTTCCTGTCTTCACTTCACATTTAACGGAAGAGATCATGCACTTGTAGACAATATATGAGTATATATGAGATGGAGAAAGTCACCAAATCGAGAATTGTTAAGTGAAAGGACAGTCATCATCAATATAACGGGACGTGAAGTAAAATGAGAGAGCTAGTCTACGATCTTTTGTGTTTAGAAGTGATTGTAAAAAGTCTGTTTTACATGAATGAAGAAACAAATTAGCAAGCAAAGGATTGGATTTCCATCTCTCAGATGTATACAGATTTGTGTTTGTCATTGTTTTTTGTTTTGTCTTCCTTTACCGTATTTGACACACTGAACTGACATTTGGTAGCGGTGTGCTATAACAAGCAGGAACTGTTTTCTCTTTTGGAGCACCTGAGTTACGACTCGAGTTCGCGTTGTTGATTTTTGTTTGGTTGATTTTGTTTTATGTTTGTGTTTTGTTTCGTTGTGCTGCTCAAGTTCATGTTAACTGGTTTTGTCGTTGCTTTGTTGGACTTATGACACTCGAATGCCCTATCGGTGCTCTTCGCTTCTAAAATCAGACTTGTGACTTGCATCATGATAATTTCAACTAGTACCATGATAATTGTGACTTGCATTATGATAATTTTTAACCCATTACGATCAAAAAGACATCATGTTTGTGTTTTGTTTTTGGTTATAGACGGCCACTAACGTTACTCCTATATTATAAGTATTGCTACATCTGTATCTGCAGTCGTATAGATGCACATATCGGTATTAGAGTCTATTTTAAGATAATTCAAAATGACACATTGAATCTTTATTAACTTTATACCGATGATTCAATACGAGGGTGATGCGCAACATCCTTCTTTGATCAAAAGATGATTCTTAAACCCCGAGATAACCCTCAGCTTGGTGGTAAATTAACAAATGGAATCCATAACCATTTGTGACGTATCGATTTCCGGAATCTTTGAAGACCTTCGGTAAACTATTATTTGTTTGTACGACTGTCACCATGATTTAGAGTCTATTTTACCAGATGGCAAGATATGGGCAATAAACTAGATGGTATCTGTATAGAGTTTTTCCCTATTTTTCTAGGAACGTAAACATCATCCAGCTTCAAAACCCAACTGTTACTGGTTATATTTGATATTTATCATAAAAAGTACTAAAATATCATTTCATATTGTATATTGCTTTTTTTGAATGATTGTAATTAATTGATTGGATGATATTATGGTCAACGAATGATATTTTGCTTTATAAACAATACTTACTTACTCAAAAAGTTGTACATGTAACTTTAATAAAACCTTATATTTAGCCACAAGTGGAATTTTACAGGAAGGTTCATAGTGAAAGGTAGGAACAACGTTACTCGCTGAATTAGTTCAGATCTTAAAGATTCAACTCTTTTGTGTGTTTTTATAATAAGTTTTTTTAGCTCACCTGGACCGAAGGAGGTCCAGGTGAGCTTTTGCCATCACTTGTCGTCCGTCGTCGTCTGTTAACAATTTTTCAAAAATCTTCTCCTCTGAAACTACAGAACAGAATTCAATGAAACTTGGTAAGATTGATCCACAGGGTGTCCTGCACTAAAGTCATGTTTCATTTTTTTATTCCTAAAATAAAAAAACATGGCCGACATGGCTAAAATAGACCATGGGGGTCAGACTACTGTTTTTGGCTTGTAATTAAAAAAGTATAAGAGATAGATGAAATATGATGCCACCTTACTGCTTCAGGATCAAATTAAAGTTCTACAAAAGTCTCTATTTGGTCAAAGTTGTCAGATGACCCCTTAAAAGGGTAATGGCCCCTTAAAGGTGAAAAATAGCATTTTTCATGTTTTGCCCTAAAGTATGAAAACTATTGCAGGTGGAGAAAAGCTATTGTTTACTTAAATGTTCAGCTCATTTAGCTCTACAAAAGTCTCCATAGGGTAGAAGTTGTCAGATGACCCCTTATAGGGATAACAGCCCCCAAAATAATGTGTTTTTTTCATGTTTTTGGTCTATGGAACGAAACTATAGCAGATAGAGAGAAGCTGGTGCTTGCTTAAATGTTCAGCTCATTCAGCTCTACAATAGTTTCCATTAGGTCAAATATGTCAGATGACTCCTTTCAAGGGAGTACGGCCCCTTAAATAATGTTTTTTTCATGTTTTCTGGCCTATGGAAGGAAAACTATAGAAGGCTCAGCTTATTTATCTTTACAAAAGTTTCCGTAGGGACGAAGTTGTCAGATGACCCTTAATAGGGGTAACGCCCCCCCCCCCCCCCAAAATAACGGTTTTTCATGTTTTTGGCATATGGAAGGAAAACTATAGCAGGTAGAGAGAAGCTGTTGCTTGCACAAATGTTCCGCTGATTAAGCTCTACAAAAGTCTCCATAGGATCGAAGTTGTCAGATGACCCCTTATAGGGGTGACGAACAGAACCTACAAGATGATAACTGAAGTAGATAGAGAAAAGCTGTTGCTTGCATTAATGTTCAGCGTATTTAGATGTACAAAAGTCTTTATAGAGTCGACATCAAGGCCTGGTGAGCGATTCAGGCTCCTGGAGGCTCTTGTTTATTACCTGAAATATTCGCAGTGTGTTTAATATTACTCCGCTTGGAATTCCATCTACCTTTCGCAAAACAACCAATGGCTCCTTTCCAAAAAAGTAAGGTAGATGTTTAGGTTTTTTCATAAAATATGACTATTTTGGCTTTTTATAACGTTCTCAACATACACTCTCCGGGGACACACATCTCCAAGGCTCTGTCATGTCTGTGGTTAAAAGTGGTCACTATACTAGACGTTATCCGTGGTGGATCCAAAAATTTCTTAAATGGGGGCCCCCTGACTTGCTAGGGGGGGGCACTTTGGTCATGCATGCATAAATGATTTCCTATATATCCAACCATTTTTTTTCGACAAAAAGGGGGGGGGGCGGGCCCCTGTCCTATCCCTCTGGTTTTGTCCCTTATATTTCTTTACTCCACCCGACAACTTAGCATTGGTACGGGTCTTTGTTTTTGGACACCAGTGGGCAAGCCTGATGTTTTTGGTTGTGTTAAACGAAAATACCGAATGTGGTCAAAATGTAGTATTTTTTAAGTAGCTTTCAGTGAAAAGTATCCAATATCCAATTAAAAGTGACAACTATCCAATGTCTCACAAACCACGTCCTCTGAAGGTCTACAAACAGTCAAATATCTAAAGCTATTTCATTTCTTTAAAAACACATAGCCTGACTAATTGTTAAAAGAAAAATGATTGCTATTTTTCTTTCGTGCCTACTTTTTGCCTTTTCACATTTAATTCGAAAAAATTCTCCAACCATTTACCGCCCTAACAGGAAATTGAGTAATTTAGAATCCAATCTGTTGAGCTTCGCTTCTGGTGCGATAGATTACGGAAAGCAGTGACCTTACCGTAAAAAGACGAAGCAAAATAAGTGTGAAAACGATCTAAACTGGATAATCAATAGGCTACGAATGACGGCGGCAATTTGACAAAATAAAGAAATCAATTAATAGACGAATTAAAAATCAATCTGAGGTTTTTGTAACTTTTGTATTTTTTCTTCAATTATTGATAATAGGAGCATGTAACACGTTGCATATATTGCAGATATTTATTTATATATCTTCATCACAAACATGTGGTTATATCATTTTCTCCTCTCTGAGTGCACAAGCAATCATTAAAAGCTTTGTCCTATTCGATATATTTGCCTAAGAACAAGGATTAGTTAGATAACACCACATCGTAAGTTTTTTTCTTCTATATTCTACTTTTCTATCAATTGATGTTCAATATTTGTTGCATGTAAACCTAACTAAAGCTATGTACAGTGATAATATTTCTAATGGAAGCTAAAACATTGATTGCTCAAAGGAGAAAATATGCCAGTATAACTCTGATTAGTGGAAGATATAATTAGATAAGCTGTCGTTTTGAATTTATATTATAGTATCTGAGTTGTCATTCTTATGTACTGTATGTACTTCACATGCCTAAGACCCATGAAATAAATGAATTTTAGTTTTGTTTGATTTGATATTTGAAAGGCGTCTTTCTTGGAAGGAGGGGGACTACTTTTGCGAATAATCCTACAAGTTTTGAAACATGCTAACTAAGTTAATCGTTTATCTTTCTACCCAAGTTCATAAAAAAACGCAACAAAAGTGACATTTTATGAAATTGAACCCGTACTGGATCGAAAGTATCTAAAGGTTGGGTACCTCCTAGGGTGTTTTGAAATCATCATACCTAGAAGATAATTTACCTTAACGAGGGTTTCTGAAATAATCATCCATTTATTAACAAAAATAGATGAAGGTTAATTGTGGGGCTTGTATAGAGATGAACCAATATTCCATTTCCCCTTAAATTTTTCATCAAATATCCCGTATATCCGAAAAAGTGTTTTTCAAATATCCCATATCTCTGTAAATTAAAATGATTTAAATATCCGATATCCTAATAAGTTTTGCCTAAAATATTCCGTACCCAATGAATAAAATTGGTGAATATCTCAAAATCACAATATCTATACTTAATGAAGCAATTTTAAAATAATAAAATACTCAACAAGAGGTTTTTTTTCTTAACTGAAAGGAGTATTGCTTTGGATAAGAAAACAGGCTTCAGCTTGATGATAATTCCACTTTTAAAGGTACTTACACTATAATTCATGTATGTATGTAGAAATATCGTTGTTTTATATTTACCCCTTTGATACAACAACTTCTTTATAGATTCTCAAAATTGTGCCAAACTCTTTGCTTCACGCCGTATAAAATCGTAATTGCACAATATTATCTTTTTCGTTTCTAATTATTGTGATATTTTAGTATCTATTTAGCGAAGGTCACGTGACGTCAATATTCAGTGCATAACGCTTTCTGAGTAACTGATGCCAAAACGTCTTTAGCTTATTGCAACAAAACACATTTTATCTGCTTTTTCCACGTAATCGCACAAAAGATTTCCCATAAGTCGAAAAATTGCTTTTCTATAGATCTCTTAAGCTGTCAAAATTTTTCAAATTAACTAACATGGGAGTTTGATGAACGAGGAGCATTTTTTAACCCTATGATCGAGTTATGGAACGAGCTTCCTTTAAGGCAGATTGGTACTTTGATCTTTTGACAATTTGTAAACAATGTAACTGACTTGGGAAATTTAATCCAACTTCAGGATGTTTTAATCACATTTCTAAGAACGTTTAGATCAATAATTACGATTTTGCAATATCTTGACTAACGTTATTAAATCATTTTAAGAAAGATGTTCTTTTCTCGTGAATATTTACTTTGTTGCGGATTCAAATTACATTTTACAATCTTGGCATTATCTCTTTGCTTTCATGACTTGTCATATTTAAGTTTTTCTATTTAGATATATATATTAAAGATATTTTCTATGATATTATTTTGATTACGAAGAAGAATATACCATTGTCTAGACAATACAAATCGAAAATATTGCTCTCTCCTTTGAATTTTGCTAGTTTTTCTACCATTTTTGGAAATGTTTCCCATTAAGTTTCATTTTGGATTTATCTGTTTTTACCCATAATGAAATCCACTGTACAATCTAGCTTTCATATTGAATGGAAAACAATGTCAAAATGGGTAAACTAAGAATATGAAAACTTCGGTACTAAATCACTCGCATAGCGTCTCAAGGGGATTATTAAACGGGTCCTATTATTTCACTTGCAAAGATTATCGACCTTTACCAAGCAGTGCCTATATTTTCCCCATCTTGAACTGTAAGTTAAGAGCTAACAAAATCCTCAATTTATAAAGAAAAAATGTCTACATTTGGTTATAAACCTATTTTCTGCACCGGCCAGTCTTTAAATAAACGTGTTGGTCAATAAAGATTTTTGCTGACTGAACCAGCCAGTGAACATTAACAGGATTTGATCTTTGTTAGTTGGATTTGATACCAGACTGGATTGATAGAAACATCATGGACAAGTTTCTCTAAGAAGGTCAATGGTATATTTATGACAGAAAACATCAATATCCCATATTTTTACCCAATACCATATACATCGTAACAAAAAGGTCTGTGAATAACATTTCAATCGGCGTCTATATAAGTATGTTTCTGTCAATATAATTGGTTTCATTTATTCCTTTTGTTTTGTTTTGGTTCAAGAAAAGCCGTTTTCATAGACACATACTTTGATGTTTTGTTTTTTAACTACATTTGTACTGTGTTACTTACTTTTCTTGATAGGCCAGACTCTCCGAGGTTAACCACCAGGCCCGTCATCACTCTTATATCACAAGAATTTTGCATTTTTATATTGAACATATCGAAAATTTAATCGAAAATTTAATTCAAAACTGTTTAAGGCCAACTTTTCTTTCTTCGCACTTGACATAGTCAATATCCATTGAGCTTCATTTTGCCTTCTATACTTATCTTCAAATTGTTTGATGAAGCTGCCGACGAGATTACTCCAAACAAACAAAAATAATTATTATAGAATGCATACGTTTTTAGCTCACCTGACCCAAATGTGAGCTATTGTCATCACTTGGTGTCCGTCGTCCGTAAACTTGTTAAAACGTTAACTCCTCTGACACCATAAGTCCAATTGCAACCAAACTTGGTATGGTTGTTCTTTAGCATTCGTGCTTAGAACTAATGTGGGGATTTTGATTCGTCCTAAAACCGCCATGGCAGAAAATAGAACATAGGGGTGAATTGCAGTGTTTTGCAAATAACTCTAAAACGGTTACAGATATCAAAATTCTGGCACAGATAAAACTAATCATCACCTCAAGATCTACCTACCATGAAATTTTGAAGAAAATTCAACAACCCATGTAGGAGTTCCTGCCCTTTTGTGGATTTTTCGCAAATTTTGCACCTGTTTAGCTCCATATCTTAAAAAATATACAAGGTATTTGAGAAATTTAAATTGCATATTGTTAAGCACACCAATATATACAAAATATGTAATAGGGTCAACGTTGAAAGACCTTTCCTTTAAGGGGTTATTCTTAGAACGTCAAAATTGTGCATTTTCACAGCGTTTCCTCATTACATTAAAAACGTCAACTCCTCTGACACTTTAATTCTAACTGGAACCTAACTCTGTATAGTTATTCATAAGCATAAGATGTAAAGAACTGATGTTTGGATTTTTGATTGGTTGTAAAACATGGCCGCTGTGGCTAAAAATAGAATATAGGGTAAAATTGCAGTTTTTTGCAAATAACTCAAAAACAGTGACAGATTTTTGATTTTGTTCTTTCAAAAGTGATTACCACCTTTTTACATCTTTGGACCTACACTGGTACATGTACAAAAATTTAGAAAGCTTAAGTTTAAAAGGAATCATGGCTTTTGATATTGCTTAGATACAAAAGTTTTTTTTTATCAGTATTTTTATTACAATTTTTTGTATGACGTTTCCTATTCTCATGATCATCATTGGTTACTATTATCCTAAGACTTTATTCGTCGTCCTTTCTCGCTGTTCTCGCAGATATTTTTAAGTGCTGCAAAGTTGGCAGCAAACTAATTCTATTATAATTTCTATTATTTTATTTCTGAAATAAGCCAGTATATGATTCAAATGTCCCTGCAAAAAATATCCATTTGATATGCAAAATATACTTCTACACTATTCGGTGAACCTTTTTTTGAAATAATGCTTGAATGTCTTCTGTAGTGAAAAAGCAGGGTTACCATTACTAAGATTTTTTTCTATTCTATATGTTTTACTTCAAAAATACGTGCTTTGGTGATCTGTGCACAAGATGTCATTATATCAACATTAGGCAGACGCCAAAACAGCCTTGTATCTCAAATATCTATAATTACTTTAAAATACGCGAGCTGAGATTCGAATTCCCTTTTAATTACTTTACTTTTAACAATTAAGCTGTACAAAAAGCGACAATAGGCGTATAATTTCATTTTCCCTTCAAATGAGGGTATTAAAATCATGTCTTGTTAAATTACCGTAAGCATGGATTTCTATATTTAAGCTCCAACATCAGCACTACGTAACCCTAAAAAAATACAACAACGTGCCAGTGAAAAAAATTCAAACGACGCCTTGCGTGTTTTGTCACTTGACATGCGCTTCGACTGGGAGTACCAATGCCAAGTAGGCAAGACTTAAAAATTACGAATTCTGCAATATCAAGGAGATGAGGGTTGGTAAAATGAACATGAAATGAAGTGATGAAGTGAAAAAAGATGGCAATTAAAAGGCTAATCGGAAATAATGGTTTTGACTGCCCCTGGAAAAAGGAGGGATTGGCATGGTCGGACATGGTCTCCTGTGCGGATGTGTAAGAATGATACGGGTCCTACTGTATTGAAACCAGCAGTAGATTCTTTTACGTGTGAGGAGCGTGACATTTTTTTCCAACACCGTGCACAACTACATGGTTTGCAGTCAGGTTTTCCGTATTTAGCATGATCTCCCGGATCTCATTTTCATAGGCTGTCCGATTTAATCAACTGGGGCACATATCTAAGATGCTTTATAAGAAAAGAGGCCTGACCCGATATCAGGTTTCTGGGTGCATGCTCATTTTTGGACTTTTACCGAAAGGCTTAGCGCTTCTAGTTTGTGCGTTTATTCGAACGTTGAAACGTAGTATTCACAAATTGCAACGCCTCACATGTTTTTTTTTTTTAAACGAAATATTATAAAGTTACATAAATCCTCGCCTTTGTAACATAAAAGTTTAATGCAGCTGCACATTGAGATAAAACGGAAAAAAAAACATATCAGATGCGTTTCGTTTTGTGTCCAGTATAGATTCTGAGAATATATGATTATGAGTGATCACGTACTTCAGCCTAGTCTACGAACTAGAAAGTTAACGAAATTATCTTTTTTTTCATCTCAAAGACCAACATAGTGACTTATGATCTAATGGATGATCACCAAGAGACCAAATAATAGTAAACAATGCTCCATTTCTAATGAGATGGACAGACGGGTCATTAAATTATAGTCAAAATGAATTATTTGATTTATTTACTGGTGACATTCGGATGGTAGGTCACTAATTCTTATCAAACTTAGCTCATGACTAGATAATAAAGAGACTGTGACCTTATTAGGTATGTCACAGAAGATTGATGGTAAAGTTGGTCTTAAAATAATGAATAGTTATCGAAATGCTTGAAAATTCCTTTGTGGAAAGATTGTCTCTGTGTTAACACCTTATAATTGTGTTCTTGTGTTGACCTTGTTGAAGTGCTTAAGTAGATGTATCCATTATTAAAACATATTATATCTATTATTGGGAGACGCATGTCTCATCTATTAATGACTTATCACAGACCCTCAAGCAAAAGCGATAAAGCCAACAATAGTAAGACATATTTTGATATTTTAATAACTTACAAAACTTAAGCTTAGGGACGGACCATTTAACTTGAAAGGGTTTTTTTTTTAAATAGTTATCGGAACATTTTTTTAGAAAAAAAACCAAGCCCTCCCCCTTCAAGTTGAATGGTCGGTTCCTAAGACTGGCGCATATTTGTCTGTGGAAGGGAAACGCAAGGGGAAAAACATAGAGATCCAGGCATCCTTCTCTGGACATTGGTCCACCCTACCCTATGGTCTTCCTTAAAATTTAAACTTGCATACCACAATTTTCAACTTTGACAAATTCTCACAGGCGTGTTTTAAAGTTGGCTTCCTTAAATTAATAGCTGAAACTTAAGTGTGGTTTCGATACACAGTTAAACGTGGAAGTGACAGATTGTGGTCGGATATTTTTGTGTTTTTGTGGTTGTTTTGTTGAATTGAATTAAGTTTTAATTTTGTAAGCATTATCTGATGACCCAAATGTTTTAATTTTTTTTTTGAATTATTGACTAGATGTATTTTGTGTGTACCATCATGGACATTCAGATTTTTGCTTGTTTGTTAAAGTACAATTAAGTATTTTTAATTGACTATAAAATATTGCAAGGTTAAGCTAAGTATTGAATTTCAAGACATAATTGTCACAAAAGTTGCATGAAAATTTATCGACATTTATATTGTTCGGTCAATATATTAAACTACGTGTAACAGATGCTCTGTTGATCAATTGCAATATTACGCTGATTTATTGAGATCCTCCCAGTTACCCGATGTTGATGAAGATAAAATAGAAAAATTAAAAAAAAAAAAAAAAGATCAACAGATTTTTAAACCTGACATGAATTTTCTGGTTTAATTCGTTATTTTTTTATATTGTTTTAAATGAAAATGATCTTGTTAAGCAATGATTGGTGGAAATTAACATCTTAAATTGAAATGATAATAAATAAAACATTGGACAGAATGTGACATAATTAAACGTATTATTTTCGCCCCTTCATAAGGACTAGCGTCGTTTCTTGAGACAATCTTCACAAATAATGTCAAGAATGAGTCGAAAAATCTACCAAAGTAGTTTTGGTGAGAGCAATACATTGTGCAATGACCCCTTTGTAGAGCTCGTTAAGAGTAGGCTTTCATTGTAATGAAGATCGCTACAAAGGCCAAACTCGAAAACTGCAAACTCAAGAGGGGTTTATAGAAGCATTCAACCTGTTTACAAATCCAGGTTAAAAAAATAATTAACTAAACATAAGATTTATAATACGTAATCGCATTTGCTAAAACGAGACATATATACTTTCATTGATTCCAATTGCATTACTTTTTCTCCACTCTAGTTTTGTTTGGTACTGAACTAAGCATTCAGTTGTGAGAGAGGAAGTCGTTATTTTCGTTTTAACATGCAATTTCATTGGAACGTCAATAAGTATTTTGTACTCTGAAATTTTGTCTGATGTTTTGTAAGTTAAACCACAGATTTATTATTCTAGATAAATAACTCCATGATAAAACACACTGCATTAGATACATGGCATACTTTCAGTTGTTTTTTTGTTTTTTTTTTTTTTGTACAATACGGATTTAATATTACATAATATTATGCTTTTGTATAGTTACTAACGATGTAAAGAAAGCATGTCGGAGCTTTGAAAAGAACAATATACACAACCTTGACGTGCATGTTTACAATACAATGCGTTTGTATGTATACGTGTTATGTGGCATATAACAAAATTACTGTAAACCAGCTGATGGCGTAAAGAGCAACCAGTTTTGTGACTATGGGTAGTGTAAGGCATGTTTGTAGAATTCAAACATAACCAAGCGGTATAGCATTTAAAGGTTGATTTCATATAAAATTACATATACCAGAACGGGTATAAACTTCATGCATTTTTCAAAGAGTAACCTTTCATCAGCAGCATTTCAATCAAAAACATTGGAAGGTCAAAAACCAAAAGTATTGAACGAAAAGTA
This sequence comes from Arcuatula senhousia, assembly GCA_963971305.1. Taxonomy (NCBI): domain Eukaryota; kingdom Metazoa; phylum Mollusca; class Bivalvia; order Mytilida; family Mytilidae; genus Arcuatula; species Arcuatula senhousia. Next base: position 15,483,604 of record OZ020309.1, on the reverse strand, counting down.
CTCAAACCAAAACCAAAAAAGTTAAAAAAGGGAAGCCAGATCCAGCACCGAGGATATCGACCATGTGCAGTACAAGGAAAGAAACCTGATGATTTAAACAATTTTGAGTTTAGCAATCGGAAATTTCAAGGCCAAAAAAGAATAATTAAAATTTGTTGGTAAATTCGTGTCAGACGAGTCTGACGACCAGGCTTTCGAATACCCTCGGGGACCTCTGGTCCACCAGCAGTGGTAATCGATCAGTGGTATCAAAATACAAACACTAAAAAGGGTATAAAACAATAGGTTTGGTTATGCTGTATTTTTATTACATTGGAGTACAAAAAAAAAGTATTGAACGAAAGTACTCAAAACCAAAAAAGTTCGAACGAGGAAGCCAAATTCAGCACCAAATGATACTGACCATGTGCGGTTTTTGTTTTTAAACAATTTTGAATCTAGCAGTCGGAAATGCCGATGACACAAAAGATTAAAATTTGTTGGTAAATTCAAAATATGGGTTTGTGCCTATCATTGTGTAACGCAGAGTTTCATCAGCTCATTTAATCATTCAGTATTGCAATTTCAAGTTACCTTTATAGAATAGAGGCATTTAAACACCTATAGAAATTCGCCACTGTTACATAAATGTATATATGTGCAACTGGTTGTAGCTGTTAAGCATTGAGCCTACTCTGTTTTATCAAGAATGCCACTTTACTTAAAACATTTCAGAAAAATGTGCTATTAAAAAAAAATAAAACACCATGAGCTTAAAATTCATAGTTATGACATGAATGACATTGGTATGATAAAAGGCTTCAAAGCTTGTGACTGAACAATCGTGGAAGGAAAAATCACAAGAATAATGTTTTTTGAAAAGTGCATTGAAGTTCAAAGAATTCATTTTGCAAAACTAGCTTTTTATCAAAGACATATCAATGAATTGTTTAAGTTTTATACTGGCGTTAGTAATTTAAGAAGCAGAGGTACCAATGGGGTATCCGAATGTCAAAAGTCCGAAAGGGCAGAGATAAAACCAGTAAACACCAACAAGAACGGGACAAAAAAAAACAGACAACATGTAAAACATGGAAACACAAAATAACTGAATATCAATCAACAACGCGAACTCCAGTCGAAACAAAGTGAACTCAGGTGCTCCGGAAAAATAAGCAGTTCCTGCTTGCTATAGCACACCCGTCGCGCTGCCAATAGTCCATTCAGTGTGTCAAATCCGGTAAAGGAAGATAAAACAACACACTATGACAAACAAACATCTGCACTCATCTGAGAGATCGAAATCCCATATTTGTCTATAAGTGCATGATGTCTTCCGTAAAATTTCTTGAGTGAAGACAGCAACCGAGGAGCAACATAACTCTGTGTGAGCAATTTTTGCGTCAGACGTGTCGCTCTGCTAAGGAAACCGATGTAAGTCCTGCACGCTCTGGAGTAACGAATCAACTGAGATACGTAAACTCCATAAGCTGGAGCGGACGGAATGTTGCTACACAAGAAGGGAAAGTTGACGATTGTAAAGTCATCACGTTTGTCTTTTCGAAAGTCTTCTTTGAGAGTCAATTTCGAGATGTAGATCTTAATATGATGCAGACTTCCTAGAATCCGTTGTGTCCTTTATCTCAAGCTCCCGGGGATATATGAGATGGAGATAGTCACCAAATCGAGAATTGTCCAGTGAAAGGACATCATCAATATAACGGAACGTGAGGTTGAAAGAGAGAGCTAGTCTACGGTCTTTCCTCTCTAGAAGAGATTGTAAGAAGTCCGCTTCACATGAATGAAGTAACAAGCAAAGGTGCACAATTAGTGCCCATTGGAATCCCCGTTGTTTGCTGAAAAACACGTCCACATTTAACATATGAACCATACATGTCATAATTCTATTTAACTATTACAAATCTTAAAGCATCATGTCTTTATGAACATGCGAAGGAGATGTGTACAATGTAATTAGTTTTCTTTTTCATATAACAAAACTCGGAAGAACTAAGCTGGCCGCAAAATGTCTTTTGATATGTTCACATATAAAAATAATAATGGACTCTATACGTTCTTTGTGACAATTCATAAACAACATTATAAATTCACATTAACTCACTTATTAAATCCATGTCATATTCTTGGTCATTCGAAGGAAAGATATGCAACACATGTATTCGTGAGAAACGAGCACGAATTATTTATAATGTGATTTTGTGTCATGCAGATATAAAATTATTATCCCTTCATTTCTAGTTTATTTTAAGGCCAATATTTACACCCGTGGTTTCTTCTTTTCTCTGTTGTCACGATTAGTCATAAACCTGTTGTTTTTTTATAAGATCTCATAAATAGTTTGATTATCTGTTTCCTAATGGTTTCCCTATTCTTATTTCACGATGCTTATTTGGTGTTTTTTATTTACTCTATGTTATATGATTTTATATTTTCTCTAATTTTCACTTGATTTATCAACCTCTTGGCCAGTTACGGAAAAATATTTCTCTTCTCTAGAGAAAATTTTGTTTCAAAGTGTAGTTGCACGTGCAATTGATAATCAACCTGTTGCATTTTGTTTACCTGTAGACATTAGAGAAAAACCTTCTACAACTAAATGCTCGATGACTATTGAATCTCGGAAATAAATTTTATATTTTTATCGCTCGGCAAGCCTCGCCATTAAAATACTATTTATCAAATTTATTTCCCTTGATGTTAGAAATTCCATAATCATCTCGATCGCGTTGTAGAAGCTATATTTTTCGCTTTTTTTCTGCATGTAGTTTCCAACAAAACATGCACGTTAATATAGTAAATATGTGAGACAGCCACTCCGGATAGATACATTTTGTACATAACCAAAATTGAATAATTTGTAGTTTCCGTTCAAAGCTATTTGCAATAATCACCATCCCATTTATTACACCGGTATTAAACGAAAATTCCATATTTGAGTCCACCCCATTTAGGATCCAAGGGTCCATGCCATGAGTCCATCCCACGATCCTGTCCCGCGTTTTCAAGTGTGCCATCTGAATGTAGCTAGAACCTGCACCCGTTCAAGTTTATCAAGAATGTCAATTCTGATAATGTTTCCTGACAAATGTGCTACTTCAAAGAAAAAATTGCTATGCGTTCGAACATTATCAACTTGAATGGCATCTATTGTAATGATAATTCGCTTCAAAAGCCTGTAGATATAGCATTATAACATTGTGTACAAAAAGAAAATCAGGAATTTATTGTCTGGAATGTGTGAAGTCGGGTTAACAATGTTGGTGCCTTTAAGATACATTTATATAAAAGTTTTTCTTAACCTCTTCTAGGTCAAGATGCTTGATGTGCTGTTGTTTTGTTTTACATTGGGGTTTAATGATTTTTACCTGTCTTAACCATTTAAACAAAATAGAGTTCCGTGCATTTAATTGTGCTACTCTTTGCACGCGTTTCGGTTATTTGTATCTTGCCAATTACTTTTTTCTGCTTTTAAATATGGTTAGTTTATATCTATGTTAACCATTTCGCTTGCTCTTTAAACCATTTTTAGCACTTTTAGAACCTCCATCAAAAGACGACTATATCTAAACTTTCATATAAAAAACCCCATCTTGATACAGCCCGAGTCGTTATAATGAATAAAAAGTCTGAAACATTGCTTCTTTTTGTTGAAAGGAAACAAACATGCAATTCTTTAACCTTTTCTTAGACAAATAGCATAGTAAATTTAATATAAAACGCATTAATCAAAGAGTACACTAAGGTCATATTAACAATGGCATTAATGACTTCTTGCTTCTAAGGACGTATCTTTTCTTTAAAAATGTCCCTTTGCTAAATTCTGATTTCTTAATCCAGAAATTAATCATATACAGTTATAAGTATGCCATATATAGCTGATTTATTTAGCGTTACGAATAAGTCTATAGATTATACATTTATATGGTGTTTTGGTGAGGTCGATACATATAGATTCCGAGACTCCCATATTAGGTCGAGGCTGTAGCCGAGACCTAATATGGGCCCGGGGGGGTCACTACCATAATAAGATGAGATAGGGATGAGCCGCTGGAATAGGTACCTTTTTCACGCTTCGTAATATATGAAAAGGGCGTGAAATTGAGATGAAAATATGTGATAAGGATACAAATTTTGATAGGATTATATGATAAGGTTACAATATTGAACCAAATCGGATGCCAATTAGCTTTTGACATCTTTAATTTATTACTTAATCTCAGTGTGTGTTCTGTTTGAATCCGCAAATCCTATTATTTTTAGGTTATAGCATATTGTACAAATATATATGATGAGGTATGATTTTCTGCAAAAATTATGTGATAAGGTATACATTTTCAATAATCCTTATATATGATAAGGGTGGGGGTCATTGGGTGCCAGCGGCTCACCCCTACCACAAAATATATGGAGTGACCCCCCCCCGGGAATATGGGTCGAGGAATGATATAAGACCTGATATGGTAAACCCTGTGTCATAAACTTTTTATCAACAAAATAAAGATATAAATATACTGTGACGTCAAATTTCAAAGTGAGGCTCTAGACCATGATATGGCATATTAGCCCACTTTTGTGCACGCGATGTCTTGATATGGCCATATTTGCCCACTTTTGTGCACGCGAGGGCTTGATATGGAAAAAAAGTCCGTTTTCAAGATATGGTTTGTAAATTTACGGCTGTTACACACGTACAAATTTAAAGGTATCAAAGCTAAATGTATGATAAATGTCTTTATTGAGAAAGGCTATACTTGTTTTATTATAATACTTCATGATTGTTATGACATTGCACCTTGAATATTGAATATGTTTAGGAAATCTTCATGTTTTACTTTTTTTTTCATTTTGAACTTTAAAATCTGATAATAACAGAAAAATGTTGTTAGAAGTCTGATTTATGCGTAAACAAAAACAAAAACAAAAAACAAAACAAGTTTAAAAGACAAAATACATTTAAAAAAGTTTTGTTCAATTTGAAATACTAATCTTTTTTAGAAAGGCTTCGTCTGCCAACATTCTATTTCAAAAAAAGGTTAGTCCTCAAACTTTTGAAATTTTATTTATAGAAAGTCCCAGTCTCTGAGAAAGTCCTATATGTTCCCAACTATTTAGCGTTTAATCATGTGACCTATTTTAACCAAATAGAGCTTTTGAATTAAGACAAATTTTGCAAAAGAAGCGTACGATAACCTTATTCTTGATAAATACAATCAAAAGGTGATGAGATGAGATAAAAAAGGGAGTAAAATTTGCCATTTTAAAAAATCCCTTTTGTCTCCCTTTTATTAGCTCACCTGACCCGAAGGGTCAGGTGAGCTATTGTCATCACTTGGCGTCCGTCGTCCGTCGTCCGTCCGTAAACTTTTTAAAACATTAACTCCTCTGACACCATAAGTCCAATTGAAACCAAACTTGGCATGGTTGTTCATTAGCGTTCGGTGCTTAGAACTGATGTGGGGATTTTTGATTTGTCGTAAAACATGGCCACCGTGGCTAAAAATAGAACATAGGGGTAAAATGCAGTATTTTGCAAATAACTCAAAAACGGCTACAGATATCAAAATTCTGGAAAATAAAAGTGATCAGCACTTCAAGATCTACCTACCCTAAAATTTTGAAGAAAATCCAACCACCCATGTAGGAGTTATTGCCCTTTTTGTGGATTTTTGGCAAATTTTGCACCTGTTTAGCTCAATATCTTGAAAACTATACAAGATATTTGAGAAATTTAAATTGCATATTGTTAAGCACATCAAGATCTGCAATATATGTAATAGGGTCAACGTTGTAGAACCTTTCCTTTTAGGAGTTATTGCCCTTAGAACGTCAAAATTGAGCATTTTAACAGCATTTCCTCATTACATGGAAAACGTTAACTCTCTGACAATTTAAGTCCAATCGGAACCAAACTTGGTATAGATGTTTATTAGCATTAGGTGTATAGAATTGATGTGGGGATTTTTGATTGGTCGTAAAACATGGCCGCTGTGGCTAAAAATAGAACATAGGGGTTAATGGCAGTTTTTTTGCAAATAACTCTAAAATGGTGACAGATTTTAAAATTTTGATTGGAAACAAAAGTGATCAACACCTTAAGATCTACAAGCTCTGAAATTTTAAAGAAAATCCAACCACCCATGTAGGAGTTATTGCCCTTTTTGTGGATTTTTGGCAAATTTTTCACCAGTTTAGCTCAATATCTTGAAAACTATACAAGATATTTGAGAAATTTAAATTGCATATTGTTACGCACATCAAGATCTACAAAATATATAATAAGGTCAACGTTGTAGGACCTTTCCTTTGAGGAGTTATTGCCCTTAGAATGTCAAAATTTAGCTTCTTAAAAGCATTTCCTCATTACATTGAAAATGTTAACTCCTCTGACACTTTAAGTCAAATTGGAACCAAACTTGGTATTGTTGTTTATTAGCATTAGATGTATAGAAATGATGTGGGGATTTTTGATTGGTTGTAAAACATGGCCGCTGTGGCTAAAAATAGAACATTGGGTTAAACTGCATTTTTTGCTAATAACTCAAAAAGGGTGACAGATTTTTGAATTTTAATTGAGATAAAAGTGATCAGCACCTTAAGATCTACCATATTGTCAGATGACCCCCTTATTAAACTTATAACCCTTTCAATGTCAAATAGATTTTGCCTAATAGCCTTTACTTCAGGCACATGTCAGGTGAGCGATTCAGGCTCTTGGGAGCCTCTTGTGTTTAATATACCTGTAAATTCATGGTTTCCATTCATCAATTCATAAAGATCTAAAATATAAACAGATCCTGGGTAACAAAACACTATTGAAATGAAACTTAGGTCCAAAGTACAAACCTTGTGTGCAACAATATTAGAACACAAAGTGGAAGCAAGGGCCGAAATTGTTGAAGGCGCGGTTGCATCAAATCTCTATTCCGTTAACACTTAGGTATATATACATGACTATTTGGTCTTTTTCATATAATCATGCACTATATCGTGGAATAATTAATATGAAGACAAGCTTTGATAAAGATTTCTGGTTTAGGACTGGCACATAACTATAAATTGTGCATGGTGGGTTTAACATTCCACTATTGATAATCCCAAGAAGCACAAAAAAGCACAAATTCAATAATATTAAATAAAAAAAAAGTTCAATTCAAGAACAGAGAAACTTAACCGTCATAGGGAACCATGTTACTCACTCTAACAAATGCATGTCGTCTGCAATTTTATTTTTCGAACCTAAAACCTCTCTTGTTTATCAATGCAGGTGATTAGCAATGTCACTTCTTATAACATGCAGGGAAAAGGTGCTACTTCAAAAGAACATTCGCTAAGAGCCCGAACATTATCCGTTCGAAAGAAAACAATATATAACAACTATTGTAATAATAATTGGCTTTAAAAGCTTGTAGAAAAAAAAACATTATAACTTGTCTGAAACATTTTTAACAGGAAAACTAGAACAATTGCATTTTTGAATGAGTATCGTTATGTTCAAACAAAATTCGGAGGGCATGTTCTACTTTTTTTTTATAATGGTGTATATATATAACAGTATATTTTACACGTTTTGTTGTAATTCTGTTCTGATTTCATTAATTTCAGACAAGAATGGAATTCCAGGGTCCCCCGCCGGTGAAGCAAAAATTATCGAACACATCTGATTTTTAAACTTAACCAAGATACAAGTATTAGCTTTTAAGAAAAGCTTGCCTGACCTCAGTATATAATTATCACGTATAATAATTTTCAAATAGATTTTTGATATTGGCATACTTCTTGCAATTGAGCGTGGTATACTATAAGAAAATAGAAACTGTACATGTGCCTTTTCCTTGCTCCACAGTATAGGCAAAATCAATCAATCAATCAATCGATCATTACCCTCTGACATCTTTCTCGTGCATTAAGCTCAATAAATTCATTAGTTATATGTCAAATTAACACGCTTGATAGCTGTTCCAGTTTTAATAGAAAACACCAAAATAAATTTTAATTTACACTTATGACCTACTTATTGTTTTGTTCGTTGGCTGACCTTATCGTTGCATGCTGATGTGTTAACATATTACATATACGTTTATGAAAATTTATTTTGAACTGATAATATTGTACACAAAACAAAATTATTATTCATTTATGATGCGAACAAAGATGCAAATCATATTAATAGAATAAATAAATTTATTTACTTCAGTAGGGCAATTTGTTTGTAATATAATATAATGACAAACATTAAACTTTAGCTAAGAAATTAACACAGACAATAAAAGCACGTGAATAAAAGCGACGCTGAAACGCAACCAGTAGGAAAACCATTTATCAAAAACCAGTTGAACAGTTCTTGTCAAATATCATAATGATTGACATCGTTTTTATTTACAGTGAATAATGTAAATTTGGGTGCAGGTACGGGTTCTGATTACACATTTTAGCCGTACCTTCCTGACAGCAAACATGGCGGCCTCCATGTAACAACTAATCTTATACTGCCTGACCCCTTGGGGTCAGGCAATTAGTGGTTTAAACATTTGGTATAAATTTCATGCAAATCTGTCAACATCTGTAGGGATGAGAGCGCTTACAAGGTCTGTTTTGCCAAAAAAACAGAGTCGTTTTTATGGTCAAAGTCCCATAACTCCTACAAAAATTATTTAAAAATGCTGATTGTCGAACTTGACCAAGGTATTAGTGATATTAACATTTGGTATAAATTTCATGAAAATCTATCAACATCTGTAGGGATGAGAGCGCCAACAAAGTCTGTTTAGCAAAAAAAACCAGTCGTTTTATGGCCAAAGTCCCATAACTTCTACAAAAATTATTGAAAAATGCTGATTTTCGAATTTGTTCAAGGTATTAGTAATATAAACATTTGGTATAAATTTCATGAAAATCCAACAAAATTTGTAGCCTTGAGAGCGCTAACAAAAAGTGTGACGGACGGGCGGAAAGACGGACGGACGGACGGACGCCCGGCATTTCTATGTCCCCGCTCCGCGTTGCGGCGAGGGACAAAAATCATAGTCTGACAGACGAGGATTTATAATTTAACAGAGAACCTTGAAAGATATTAAAAAATCATGGAAAATTTCACGAAACACATGAAAACTTAAGACAAACAGGATGCTGAATCAATGTACTTTTTGAATGCGTTCGTTGCAGTTCCATTAGTATTTTAATATGATAAGCATATAAAGAAAAATGCAAATGATTGAGTCCGTAAAAAGTTCTTTACATCACATCTGTATTTTGACTTTCATTTCCTTTTTTACAATGATTGTCTACTATGAAAATGAATAATACTCTTGTGATAAAATAATTAATTTGAAAGTGAGGAATTTGGTGAAACATAAAACCAAAAACATTAGTAAGACATAAGTATTTCAGACATTTTAATTGCATTTCAATGAATTCTTGATACAATACCATTAACCTAGATGTGTGCTTTATGTTATAGATTAATTCCCAAATTAACTGTTCTGTAGTTAATTTTGCACTGACCCTAAAAACATTTTTCACAATTTCTGATGTTTTAGAATCTTCATCGAATCTATTGTGCATTTTGCAATTGAACTGTAAATGCATCTGGTGTTGTACTTTATAGTTTGCTGTAATCTAAAATTTTATTTTGCAGATTAAAATAAATGTCAGAAAATAATTTAATCTAAAACTGTGAATCTCTAAGAGATTTTGATGCATTTTCTAAAACTAGTGATTAAAAAGTATTCAACCCGAATATCCGGTTTTTCAAGTTAATGAAATTGAAATAAAACAGATTTTATGATACAAATTTAGAAGTTATTATCGTAATTATATATCTACATTCTGTAAGTACTTTATTACTGTTTCAGATTATATTTTAACAGAATTTATAATAGTAAATAAATTTAGATAAAAATGCTTAAAAACAATGCATATATACCTTAATATCTAAGTAAAATAAGGTATACATTCCAATACATTTATGCATATTTTGAAGGATAACCAAACACGAAAGCTTAGGCCAAAACAAAATATATGTTTGTTTCCTGCTTCCTACTCTTAAAAATTAGGGTAGGTAGGTAGGAAAATTGTTTTTTTACAAAATTATTTTACATTGAGTCAATGGGGAAGCAATCCCAACTTAAACGGTGCTTGTTCCAAAATGCCAATAAAAACTTTAGGGTAGGGCTCAAAAATTAGGGTAGGTAGGGAAGCAGGAAACAGACATACATTTTTTTTCCTCACTTGAAAATGTTTCATTGAACGTTTTGACACTGCGTCTGGATATTATAAAGGTTTTGTCCTGCCATGAAGCTGTTTCAAGAACTTGACAATAGAACTGTCGAATTAGGAACAATAAAACCTGCCTGTACAGTTTTGAAATCCCTCTTACTTGACTATATAAGTAACAATCATGGTTGTTACTCCCTGAAAGTCCTTAGAGAATGATTGAGTAAAGATAATGACAGGGTGCATGATTAACGGTGCTTTTACTATTTTTAAAATGACTTTTTGTCAGATAAATTATAATTTAAGACAATACAATTGAAGGATATGACATGCTTTTCATATAAGTGTGATAAATATTGAAAAAAGATAGTTCATAATTTATTTTGGAATACAAACATAAAAGGTTTTTGACGTTTTTATGTCTTCGCAAATCACGTTAAAGTAAAGTTTTAGCGTTGGGTATAATTCACTCCAATGTTCTGTCAACATAACAATCTATATTTAAGTTGATACAAGGTCGGCGGATTCATCGTCCTATTACACGCATAAACGGGGACTGGTTCTCAAGAAAGTACCTCTATTTCCCATTTTTTTCCTTATTGACCTTTTGTCTCAGGTTCTCTCTTGTTGAAATGAACTTCTATGGATTTGATGTTTTACTTTGTGTTAATTTGTGCTGTGTAATTGCATGGTTATCAAAAGGGGAAGTTTGGGCCAAGAAAACTGTGTAGTTAAACCCCGCCACATTTTAATATGCCTGTCCCCAGCCTGATGTTAAAGGTTAAAACCTTTATCAAACCTTTATCAAACCTGATGTTTGTATTTGCCGAATTAATATTATTTGATCTTTGTCAAGAAGGGGGTCTTTCATTGACACTTTTGGAATGGGCTTGTGTAATTTATTTTCAATCTAGGCTCAATTGCAAAACGGTGGTCACATCGAAGGCTGCTGCATGGCTGTTTTCCTTTGCGGATTTTAAAAATTATCATTAAAATTGTAGGTTGTGTCGCGTATACTTACTACTATTTCACATTTCATTATCTTCAATGTGGTGCAATTACTGAATGGTCTATATCATGTTAAACAACTATGTTCACCACTAGTCAGCTCCAATTGTTGTGAAGATTTTTCTCAGGATTCCTTCATCAGTAAAACTGGCCGCTAAGCTAATGCCATAACTTCGCGTCCGTCGTCTGGCGTATGGCATCTGTCGTCTTATAACAATTTAAAAAATTCTTCTCTGAAGCTACTCAACAACATTTAATGAAACTTGGTTTGATCAAACCTTAGGATGTCTTGCACAATAGTTATGTTTCGATTTTCGGTCTGTCAAAAAATATGGTTGCTAAAAATAGATCAGAGGGTCTTTTACTGTTCAAAATACAAATACCAAAAAGGTTACTTTGGTTTGCTGTACATCGACATTTCAAAGGTTAACCTCTCATCAGCAGCATTTGAATCAAAACATTGGAAGATCAAAAACCAAAAGAATTGAAATAAAAGTACCAAAAACCAAAAAGTTCGAACAAGGAAGGCAAATCCAGCACCGAGGATATCGACCATGTGAATAACAAGGAAAGAAACCTGTTGTTATAAACAATTTTGAATTTAACATTCGGAAATTTCAATGACAAAAAATATTAGAAAATTGATTAATTTGAGTCAGAGAGGTCTGACCACCAAGATGATGATTACCTTCGGGGACCTCTGGTCCACCAGCAGCGGTTATTGACTCATGCAGTGGTTTTAAAATATGTGCAAATATAAAAAAAAAACGGGTTTAAAACGTTTAATTTGGTTATGTTGTATGTCGACCTCTCATCAACAGCATTTGAATCAAAACATTGGAAGATCAAAAACCAAAAGTATTGAACAAAAAGAACTCAAAACTAAAAAGTTCGAACAGGTTTAAAATCTAAAGCATTTATATTTCTCCAGCATCAAAAGCTCTACAAAAGTCTCAATTTGGTCGAAGTTGTCAGATAATTCCATATAGAGGCGATTGGCCTTTAAAGGTAAAAAATGGCATTTTTTATGTTCTGTTGTCCTATACATATATATTAAATGAAAACTATTGCAGGCAGAGGTTGTATGAAAGAATCTTCAGCAGATTGAGCTCTACAAATCTCTGTCTATAGTCATAGGGGTTATGGCCCTTTAAAGGTTAAAAATAATGTTTGCTTCGATTTTATTTTTGCTTATAGCGTGAAAAGATTTGCAGGAAGAGAATAGCTGTTGTGCATAAATCTCAGATGATTAAGTTCAACAAAAGTCTCAAAAGCTCAAATTTTTCCGATGATTCCTTATAAAGGCATCGTCGGTTACCCACGGCTGATATAACATCGCTTCTCTCCTTAAAAAATTCATTTGGAGGGAGCAGACGTGGACTCTAAACCCATGGTTTACGATGATGTTATAGAGGTTATTACTCTTTAAAGGTAAAAATATTGTTTTTTTCATTTTTCGCATATTAAATGAAAAACTATTATAGAAAAAAGAAAAGCTGCTGCCTAATCGTTCAGCTGAATGAGCTCTACAAAAGTCTGACTCCATTACGTCAAGGTTTTTAGATAACTTTTTATGGCCTTTTTATACTTGTTAAAAATTGCGTTTTTTCATGTTTTCGACGGTCTAGCTATAGAATGGAAATTATTGCAGACAGAGACAAGCTGTTCCATGCTATAACGTTCAGCTCATGAGCTCTTTAAAGGTCTGCAAAGATTTTAGTTCTCGGATGACCCTTTATAGGGGTAATAGCTCATATTAGAGATTCTATTAGTTTAAAGACCAGGTGAGCAATGAAGGCCCCTGGCTCGGGGGCCTCTTGTTACTAAAAAGACAACGAACTGGAACTACACAAACATTGACGCAAAATGGTTTGTAATTATTTAAATCATACAGTCAATTAAATTGCAGTCAGGTCGACATCCTATTTCTGCAATCAGAAACTTTTGGAAATTTGATTTGATAATTCAGAAGAGATTTATGTTTTTTCTATCATTCATTCCAAACAGATAAACATGTGCAGAAATAATTTAATTGTCTATAAATAATATAACTAAATTGATTTAAGATTAATGAATACCTGTGTAAGCGATATAAAATATGTGTTAGAGTAGATTAATGTCGAATCAGGGTGGCAGCCATTTTGATTTAGCACAATAGGAAGTATAAAACACATGGAAGTATAGGAAAGGTTGTAAGTAATTAAGTTTCTTACAGTAATCCTCATGAATTAAAGATAATGGTAATAACAAAATAAATGAACTGTTGAACAAACAGGTGGTTATACATGTAAACATCATGTATGCATATTTGAGTAATGAAAATCGCAATGGTCCAGACTTGGTATTTCAAGTGAGATGGGACTGAGTCAATCAAAATATTATGGAATAAACCCATCCATGTACAAAGGAACAACTGATTAATGAAGTCAATTGAGACAACTTGAATTGTTAATAGTTTGCACATGTGATGGTTTGTCACCCAAGTTTACTGGCTGAAAAGTGATCGACATACCGTTTCCACGGTTGACAAATGTTTCAAAACGACAAGTAAAGGTAACTGAAGAAATTCAAAAGTTAGGTGAAGAGTTAATCGTGTCGTGTGACAAATTGAGACTTTGGTTAATAAATTACGGACAAAGCGTTCAAGCGTCGTCATTCATTGCAATTTTGATAAAATACTGTTTACACGTCAACGATCTTTCTATTATTCATAAAATCCGTATCGGCGTGTTCGTACTTGACGTCTTTGTACTAAAATAATAATTGCGAAGAATTTTGTCTTAAAAAAAAAAAATAAACAAACAAACAAATGCTTGTGTTTTGCTACCGATTTTTTTATTCTTACTTTTTTCTACATTTATAAATACTTGCCCTCGAATAACCTTGAATCATATTCGAAAGCAAAAACAACAAAATTACCTTCGTTAAGACAAAAATAACAATTTGCCAATAAGTAACTACATGTTTGTTTTAATGACTATAGCGCCCCCTAGTGAGAATGTAGATATAAACTTGGTGTCTATTAACTTAATTAGTTACTAATTGAACTGACACGTGGAAGATGCATTTACAAAATAAACCGAGATCAGTTTGTGTATAGATCTAGTGGTGTTAGGTTTACTTGGTTCACTCGTTTCTTGTATAAATACTGTATTGCAAGGGTATTAATAGAAATATAATTAGATTAAAAAGCACAAGTATTATATGTACAGCGTAGTATTACTCCGACAACCCATTATTCCGACAACCCATTTCTCCGACAACCCATTGCTCCGACATCCCATTATTCCGACAACCCATTACTCCGACTAAATGGAAAATTAAGTATTGTAAATTTTGTCAACTTTGTCACGATATTCACTTGTTCGAGAACCCTGCTACAGTTCTCGATAAGAATAACCGGAAGGATCCCTTTGCAGGAGATCAACGATCACACACATCTTTCCTTTTATTCAGTTGCATCCCCAATTGGCCATGTGTCCCGATTTCCTCCAATTTATCATTTTATGTTCATTTTATCATCGGGCCTCTTCATGTTCATCTCCCTGATATAGCTAAATTGTTCTGCTTGGGAGCAATAGCAAGCAAAACCTTCTTACTCTTCTGGAGCATGCACCTAGGTTCGCTCTTGTTACGACTTGAGTTCGCGTTATTGATTCTGTTCGGTGGATTTTGTGTTTTATGGTTCTTCGTGCTGATGTTGTTCGTGTTTACCGGTTTTGTCGTTGCCCTTTTGGACTTTTGACACTCTAATGCACCATTGGTGCCTCTTTGCTTCATTCTATTGAACTTACATGTATACTAGCATCTATATGAATGTCTAGTATATAATCAAACAATGTTACTGTAATTTCAACCCTGATCTATAGATGCATTTAAAGAACTATACGATCTAGGTTAGCGTTTTAAAATCATAAGTGCTGGGCCATTTAAGGAAGCAATCATTTAATTCTTAGGGGGGTGGGGGGGGGGTTTATGATGAAAATTGAAATAAAAGGCAAAATGGCAAAAATCAGGAAACAAAAGGACAGGACGGTGCTTTGAAATTAAACAAAGGCATTATGCTGTTTTTGGCTGAAATTGTATGATGAGTTAAGAATAAAAATATGCTTGCAACAAAAAAATCCAAATTCAGATTTTTCCGAAAATAAAAAAGGCTGGATGCAAAAAATATCCATAGCCCCATAAAAAATAAATGGTTGCTTCCTAAGTTGCATCCTAGTATGTATTGGTCGGGATTTTGGATCTCCGGTTCAGGATGCTGGCAGCTGTAAGTGGTACTTTAAGCAATAGTTCGGTTGTATCCCTCACTCCCCACCCCGGATGTTAATAACATTACTTATGAATGGATAAATTAACAAGGGATATATAAAATCTGATGGTGCTGACATGTGAGGCTGTTATGTTAACTTATGTTTCGTGTTAAACATTGACTGAACAAATTATTGATAAAGGAAAATGGACCATATACGCATCCTGCCTTATCTTGTTCCTGAAAATGAGGATAATAACTTGGTTCCCTTATCATTGATCCTGGGTTGTTACTTTTACATGTTACTTTGGAATTTAAGTTAATAAAAAGAATCTCACAAGAGGTCGACAATAATTAAGTCAAATAATATTCCTAGATACTTCTTCCTTAAGTTATTCGTTGAAAAAATAAGCATTTTTTTTTTTGCAAAACAGAAAACATTTTTATGGAGAATTTATTAGCGTGGTAATCACGGGAGGCGAGGTAATTCCAAGTATTTTAGGGTACAGATGTGCGGCCCAGAAATTTTATACCCTATCCATTCATAGATTGGCCTGCTTAAAAAAAGACACCCATTCATATATTTTTATTGCATTTGAAATTACACAGAATATGCCTAAACTATACATGTTTTATAGATATTCTATTAAAAATCAAAATTTGAATGGTAAAAAAATTATCAAATGCATGTACAGTTAGGGTTACAAAGAAGCAAAACGTGGATGCTCGGTCACTCTCTTCAGTAGCGTAGCTTCCATTAAACTAACATATATTATATGAAGTAGGGATTGCCTTGTCGGTTTGTCTGCCTGTCCGTCCAGGACCACAATTTTATGTGAACACTTGAACTAAAAAATCATTACCATTAATTTGAAGATTCGCACAGCCAATTTTACACTTTCGTTAAGTACATATACATGTATAAACTTAGATTTTTTCACCAACGGGAACATTCCGACTCTGTCCGCATAGAGTTTGTTATTTTTTTCTCCCATACGGCCAATAGGGTAAAATTTCGCTTACAGTTTTACAGTGGTCTAAAATTGACTCAAGAGAGTTCCTCTATGTCTCGTTTATTTTCTTGTTGTCTTTGTCCCAGGTTCACTCCTCAGATTATTACCCAAATGTCCATGTAATTTTTCGACTTTTCCTCACGATGCCAGTAGGGTCCGTCCCATGCGAAAGGTCGTTTTTGGCAATGAGACGACTTAAACACTGGAGCCGTTCCATCATGAAAGACCACAGGCTCGCAGGTCTAGCCTGCTTTTAATAACATACACCGGGATATTTCCATTTCCAAAAGAGAACGTTTTTAAAAAAAACGTAGGCTGGGGCCTCTTCAATTTTAAATGTCACACTTATGTTTCATACGTCATGATTACAAAGTTTGAAAGTCATGGTCAAAACAGTACTAAACTTTTAGAAAATATTACATCTAAATAAAGTGAATAAATAAGCATTCTCTTGATTTTGTCCGTCTGTCTGTCAACACAAACACAAAAGTTAGAAAAGAAGTGCAGAGCTGAAATGTTACACGGTCATTCACTCACTGTCATTTGAAGGTTTGTATATAGTCAACTTTTATGCAAGTCTATTGAAATATTGCAATAAAGATTTTTAAAAATTGCCAAGCGGATCATATAAATACCATTTTTTCAAAAGTTTTACCTCATCATTTTCTTAAATTAAAGCCAGGAAAGCTACGCCCCTGTTTTTTCTATTTATATATATGTTGTGAAACGTATACCTTATCATATATGCAACATCTGAAATTTCCATCCTTTTCACATATTGAGCACCCCAAAAAGTAGACCCTTTTGGGCCGCATATATGTACCTACCTTTATAATGGAAGTTAACCCCCCTCCCGATGTGTAAATGCGTAGTAAAACGTCATGGCGCCTACTAAAATGCGAGAAAACGTGATAAAACCTAGCAAAACGTACAGTTCACATAAAACGTAATGAATCGTACTAAAACCTAACCCGAATAATACAGTCGTTATATATTTCTCTCCTTACAGTCGCTACATTAACTGTCCCGCCGAAGTATGCGAAGACGGATAGGGCTTGAATCATTCGAATTAACTAAAACCTATTGAAACCTGTTAGTGATCATCACAAATTGATGGATAACAGTATACCTAAAGAAGAAGAAGAAGAAGAAGAACCTCATGAAACGCAACATATATACCTAAGGAACCGTAGTAAAACCTGCTGGTTGTCATTAGCTACGTTTTACTAGGTTTTCATTACGTTTTTGCTAGGTTGTAATACTTTTTAACAACGTTTTACTACGTTTTAGGACGTATTTGCTACGTATATTTTTTAGCCACGTTTGTGTTGTGCAAACGATACCAATGAGACGTGTCACGTTTCTCTCCAGGTAAGTCTACATATACAGCCGGTTTCAACTACGTGTCGGTACGTTTTGTTAGAAACGTAGTAAAACGGGATGCCGAAACGTTACAGTGTGACTGGGGCTTTATCCACAAAATTTTGTCTGAAGTTTTTCTCGGAGATAAGTGAATGGAATGACACGAAACTTTGCCAACTCCAAGGTAGTCATCTAGCTGAAGTTGTGCTGTGGGCGTGTAATTTTTTTTCAAAATGGCCGCCGGAAGAACCAATTTTTTGACGCCTTATATTTCGGTAACTGAACTGCTAGGGCGGCTAAAATTTTTCATGTGGATAGACAAATATATTATCTCGGAACATTTGTACTTAAATTTACTTTTTAAACATGAATACTGTAAACTTCTAAATAATAATAAGAATGGCAAGCATGATAGATTTAAATTCCAATTGAATTGAAATATACTGTGTATAGTCAAACTCCGCTAGAAAAAAGAATCACTTATTCATATTCGTATTTACATATCATTAAACCAAAAATGTACCATTTAAATTTTGAAAATGTCTATATAGATTGTGCTGCTTATTTATATATAGCATGGAGATATGTATATACACATTGTACTTATATACAATTTTTAGATAAGGGTAGAGTCGTATTTGTGAAGCCTCAGTCATTAATGAAAGTGCATTTTTACAAAAGACTTCGTATATACTGTATAGTCATTTTAGTAAAGCTCGAATGATGTGTTATCATACGTTTACCAACTTCTCGTCTGAAAATGACTAAATAAATCTTACTTTTCAATTTACTTTTTAAAATAAAATTTTACTTTGCAAACTTCGTTTTTATCTCATCAGAGACGCTCTAGTCAAAAGTAAACAAGGTGGATTTTAGAGGATGTCAGACAAAATACATAGGAGATCATCAAATTGGATAGTCAAATGCTCTGGTCAAATGTATGACTTGAGCGCGTCAGAAAGAGTTTGAATTTCGCCCTTTGTACGCGGTGGCTCTTAGTATAGCGAAACAACTTCTTTCTATTAAAATTTAGATATTTTCCTTTCACACCAGGTCAACTGTTTAATTAAATTCAGTACATGTAGTCAAATTTCATGAGACCATATAAACATATATAAGTTTATAGAGAAAGTTTAAAAGGTTTCAAACATTTTGTTTGTTTTTCGCGAACTTAATTCAAATTTAACAAATCTTAATTTCAACACTTATAATTCAATACTGAAATAATTTAATATTTAAATGGAATATTTGTTAAGCATCTAAGTAAGATCTTTGTCTGAGATGTTGACAGAAGTATCTTGAAAGGTTGTGCTAAAAGACAAACGTGGGACCCGATAAAATGACAGAAAATATAATTGAGTAATAAAAATCCATGTTGTGACAGCCTTTTAATGGTTTACTTGAGTAGTCTGGTTTTATGCGATTTGAAGAATTTTTTTTTTATTAAATTGGATAATTAAATGTGTGTAATCGACTTGTTTTTTGAGTAATTGAAGTCACTTATTTGGGTGTACTTTAAAATATTTTGGACATTAATTCGACTGGTTTAATCGGGGATTAAAGTTGTATGCGTCAATAATACTATAATATATATTGTTAATGGTTTTGACACTATATAGAAGGCTTTAAAAAGTAGAACCAATTGAAGTGATATTCTATTCAGTTTTCGGAGTTGGATTTTCATTTAAGTCTTTAGGAAAAAAACTAATTATTAAGGTAAGTTTAACTCCCCCCGTTTTACTCTTTATCAAATTCAAATCAGAGAAAATGTATAAGATAAACTTTTGACATGACTGCAAATGGTGCCAAACTGAACGTATTTCGTGGTTTTTTTATGTCTTGGTTTGAATTTCTGACACATTGCAATAAGAACCCAATGAAATTCCTTATACTCAACTTAGGGAACATAAAAAATAATCAATTGCAAGAATTTGAAATGACAGAAATTATGTAATCTACTCAAAACTTCCATTTCCCTACACATCTACGAATCAGGAACCGTAAATTACAATTATATGTCGCTGTGGGTTCCATTTCTAACACATCATTATATCCTGACAAAAATACTTCCATGTGCAGGTAGGTAAAACTTCTTTTAAATTTCAGAATTACATGTATAGAGTATATAATTACCATAATATTTTCCTCTCGATTAATTTCGCATTATAAAATATCTATAAATTTGATCTGATCTTATTTTAAAAATCAGAATCAAATTTATAGGTGATGATATATCTATATACTAAAAAATCACAATTAAATTTACATTATATACATACAAAACGTGTATGAACATACAAACATAGGAGATTGAATTCGGTATTTCAATCTATTATTCACGAAGATCGTTTCATATTTATTGGCCTTTTTAACGGTATTTTAATTATGTATAGAATAAACCATGGTTGTTTAAATCTTATAAGATGCGAAGTTTTATAGTAAGAAGGGGGAGGGTATAAGTAAATTCTGTTAAAAATCTGGAGATTGTTTATGCCAATCGCTGTTTAATTATACATTTTATATTTTCAAACTAAGTGATTACCGTGATAAAAGAAGGCGGGGACTAGGACAGCACCCTGTCGTAATGGATAAGAGGTTTATCAGCAGGGGGAAGGGGGTAAGAGATAATTAACACACTGCACCGAAAACGTGTGTCTGGTTTTCTTCTTCGGCGTCATACTATGATGTTTCTCTGATTATCATCTCATCAAGGTTTGTTTAATAATCTTTTCCAGATTTCTCCCCGGGAACCAGATTTCACATCAAGAGTCAGGAGAAAGTTATTTTTTACGACCAAAAATATAAATATCATTTGATGGTGGAAGGAAGTGAAGAGTTTTTCTGGCACATGGATTAATACGATTTAGAGAAATCAATTCGAATTAATGTGGATATGTAACGAAGTAAACAGAGTTTTAAAATCTGTACTTTTACATTAGTGGAGAACATAATTGTGTTAGATCAGAGGCAAGCAAAGGACAGGACAAAACAAAACAGAACTTAAGTTAAATTAAAAACTTGGGATATTCTTTGAATATCCCTTTATGTTAATTTACATTCAGTAGAGAAATGGATTCGTAACACAACAGGAATTATGAATATTGGGATATTTTAAGCATGGCTTCAGGGTGAAATCTTTAAGTACAATACATTTACATGTTGTGAAGTTGAGGAACTTTTAGAACGATGAATTTGGTGCTATTTTTCTTGTGGCTTTACCATCAATTTGTTATGGTGCTTTCCTCGGCATCTCTTCCAGATACCATTATTATTGGTAAGTAAAACCTTATTTCGTTGAACGTACATCAGATTATTTTTTCTTTACCTTCAAGCTATAAAAGCCGGAATATTACGGTGTGTATACTTACCATAGAACACCAAAGGAGCACCCGGTAAAAATGGCATTTTTCTATAATGACACCTTATAGAACTTAATTCGTCAGTCCCTTTTTACTTAAAACAATTTAGAAGACAAGATAACAAAAAAAATCCATGCAAATAATCTAAAGAGACACTCTATAGCGAGAATTGCAATAAAAATGACGAAAAATGAAGAGAATATCCAAAATAACATTTATCCTGAAGTACGACAAACTAGTTGAACAAGTTTAATAGAATCCTGAGACGTTATAATACTAGTACATGGAAATATATGGTTATCATAGCGTTATGAATCTTTTTCAACATACTATTCAATTTTGCAACATTTAATCTGAAACCTCCGGTTATCGTAAAATAATAAATCTGATATTTGCATTTAAATGACATTTATATGTTTCATATATCTGTTCGCTGTCTGTCTGCCTGAAAAGGTTATCAAGATTTCAACGCGAAATCGTACATGTGGCATAAATATCATGCATGTGCACGTGCATAAACATTTTTCTACAAAATCGACCTTCGTTAACTCATAAAAAAATAGTGTAAAAATGCCAATGCATTTTGGGAATTCAACATGTTCTTTAAACAAAATTTTTTTTTATTAGCACAAGTTACGCCCAATGAAGGGCCAAAGGCTACAAACAATAGATTGACAAAAATACAACAATAATAATAGCATGTACAATGAAACTTAAGTGTCTCCTGTCCTCAGTGTCATTGACTGTTTTAAAAAGGATCCCAGAAATTTCACTTCTAGACTATTATTTGGGTTTAAGATTAAATTTAGCTTTATTTCGTTTTGTGAAGAAGAATCAATATTAATTTTTTCGAAATATATTTTCCTGCAATTTTCGTTAATTTTACAACTAAAAAGAAAGTGACTCTCATCTTCAATCACATTGCAAGTTTTGCAAATTCTATCTTCTCTTTGTATTTTCTTATATCGCCCAGTTTCTATAGCTAACTGGTGGTCACTTAACCGTAATTTACATATTAATTTTCTGTATTCAGTATTGTCTGTTAACAAATATGGTTCTAAATTATAATTATTTTTTATTTGTTTAAAAGTTTGTAGCTTGCTATTTTGGTCCAAGTTTTCAATCTTGTCCCAAAATATATTATTATAACTATTTTCAACTTCCTCTTTATAGTATTTCTTTTTATTGTCTGTATTTTTCTTAAATTCAGACTGTGGTAGATTGTATGATTTTCTAATATGTTTTATATAGCTATACCAAGTATAAATGCCATTGGAGTCTAATTCTTTAGAAATACTATAACACTCTTTTAGTATTGGATTTATATTTGGATTATTTAATCTATCTTCATACAATAAAGATTGTGGAAGTTCACATTAAAGTTTTAATAATTTGATTTAATAAAATAATTTAATTGTTTAAAAGTTAAGGGCTAAAATGAATTAAATAAATATTATAACAAGGACTGAATAAAGTTATTATTGGTCTCAAGGTGGTGTATGAACCGACACATTATATTGTTCTTTTCTTATTAATACAATGTATTCAGTCAAAAACACAGTGGTCAAGAAAAACACGTGCACTTTTCATTCAAAAAGATGTTTAGAAAATCTTGCACAAATGTTACATGTAAATATTTCACCGTTCGTTGGCACATGCTGCTGCATGACACATACACAGCGACTCCACATGAAAGCAATTATCGCTCACACTCCCCGCTGAGGGTAATCTTAATGTTTATTCTAATTAGTTTATTATCTTGAAGATGTCAATGCAATGAGTGATCACACACCAGGAGGTCAACGGGTCAAATTGCAATCAATAAAAAAATGAAAAAAATTATAATGTACATGTATGAAGAGACAATAAAAATATTAGAAGTATTTTAGCTTCTAGAAATTGATGAGCTAAAATTCGATTACATTAATTTTGCAATAAAGATATATTTATTCGTAATAAAAGAATGACAAAAATCTTTTCTACAGCAAGATAATTATAGATATTTTTATTTTTTTTTAAAAATGGGTCGGGTGTGATATCCATTTTACTTATGACACAATTTTAAATGCGTGTAGAAAACAATAATCCTAGCTAAAAAGATACCGCAATAAGCTGTAAGTTCACCAAGTGATAAGTCATTTCATTGTTATATAAGTAATTACATAAATATATGGACCCCTATTATTTTTTGACAGCCTCGATTACGGAAACAATTTACGCAACACATTCATCTATTTGAATAACTGTAAATTAAATTGACAAGTAATTTGTGTAGGGAATTTTGAACGTATTAAAATATTTTGGCGTAATTCTTTTCAATAAGGTCTCAAATTTCTAAAACTTTGCAATAAACTTTTATGATTAAATGGCCACGCATTAGAAACGGATCGCTGGGTTTGGTAATCTTTATCCCCCATACTAAATGGAAGACGTCTAATTTGTCAACAGAACCCTGAGTATATGAATTACATGGGTTTCATAAAGAGCACCATTAATAGTTCTTAAATTACAAATATACAAATTCATATTTTCAAATAAACATTTTTAAAACATCTTAATCCCAGCTTTCAAAACATTTTCATAACTTAGGCCAACATGGCCAATGGCGGAATAATTCTTTTTTTTCAATTTGAGAAATTAGATTTAAATTCATAACATGCATGACATAGAGGTCTCAGGTCTAGAAGTGAAACCCTAGAAGTATTTGTCTGGATGTATACAGACTGCATCTTACACTGTACCGTAACCTGTTGTCGTTGTACCTTAATTAAAGTGTTAATGCACTTTAGACATTTTACATGTAGATAACCAATGAACGTAAAGGCTCTTTATTATTGCTTAAAATGCATACCCGTAGCCAGGGAGGGGGGGGGGGTTCGAGGGGTTCGGACGACCCCCCCCCCCTTGGACAAAAAATTTGATCAAAATAGGGAAAAATCAGATGAAAAATCGGTTTAGCACTTTTATAGTCAGAAAAATTGGGAAATCGAACCCTCCTCTTCACATTTTCGAACCGCTTGTTGAAAAATTCTGGCTACGGGTATGACATGTTAAAGATAGATTTATCTAAATTGTAATAAGTTTATCAATGCAAATAAAGATGGCATACAATACAGTATACATACAATGCCATACATTTTATTCATAAATTGACATCAAGACATGACCACACATTTACAGAATGTGAGGAACCTCAGAAAAAAAGAATGAAAATGACAAAAATGAAAAATGATTGTCTAAATTTCAAGTAAATAAACAAAAAAATAATCATATATAAGTGATGTACAATGTTGAGGCTTCAATATAAGTATGTCTAGTCTTATAGACTATATCGCTTTATCAACAAATTTGACCGATAATACGATTTAGGTTCGGTACATGGCACCAGGAACGTATAAAGACGTTCTTGATGGCACTCACAAACTGATTAAAAAAACGCATGCAATGCATTTCAGAATATACTAGGTCTGCACGGTCATTGCACGCATACAATACTGATAATTTACAAAGTAAACATCATTATGCTACAGATCATTCTGGTAGCCATGCCAGTGTAAATCAGATGTAAACAAGCTATCCTGACAGAACTAATTATGACTCCTTGGAGAATTTATATAGCACAGAAATTTTGCCATTACCCCCACGTGTTTTTACCTGATTGTTTGTGTCATCGATGTACCTGGTTCATCTCTGTTGGGTGCCACCAAGGTCACAAAAAAGAAAATACCGCCTTGTAAGAGAGTGTTCATATCTCCAGTGAAACGTAAGCCATCGTGCTCTAGCAGTGGCGTGCCATGAGCAGGACGAAGGAATCACTGCAAAGGAATCGCCTCTATATATTGCCATAATTGCCACGATTTTATAAATAAGTTGTTTCATGTTTTTGGCCCATGAAATGAAAACTACAACAGGTAGAGAGAAGCTGTTGCTTGCTCAAACATTCAGCTCATTTAGCTCTACAAAAGTCTCCAAAGGGTCGAAGTTGTCAGAAGACATCTTACAGGGGTTACGGCCCCTAAAATAACTTTTATCTTGTTTTTGACCTATGGAATGAAAACTATAGCAGGTAGAGAGAAGCTGTTGCTTGCTTAAATGAAAACTTCAACATAATGAAGACTTTTGTAGAGCTAAATGAGCTGAATGTTTAAGCAAGCAACAGTTTTTCTCTCTATATATCTGCAATGGTTTTCAAAACATTATTTTCACCTATGAGGGGCCGATATCCCTATAAGGGGTAATCTGCCAACTTCCACCCTATAAAGAAATTTGTTGAGTCAAATGGGCTGAACAGATGACCCTCATATAGGGGTTATAGTCCCTAAAAATATATTTTTCATATTTTATACCTACAGAATGAAAACTATAGTAGAAAATGAAAAGCTGTTACTTGCTTAAATGTTCAGCTTATTTAGCTATTCAAAAGTCTTTATAGGATCGACATCAAGACCAGGTGAGCGATTCCTCTTGTTCGTCGAGGCTAATAGTTACACAAAAAATTAGGGGTTGAAAGGGCCAAATCTGTCAATCAATATCTACATATCTACCGGTATATAAGACTTTTTCTATTAGATGTTGATGTAAATATATATGTGCAAAATGTGCACTTCAAATTTCACCACATGATGCATGTCTCAAAAAGCTTTGTAAGTCTGCCATGGGCTGCATGTGACCAAAGCAACAGAGTATCCATATTGGGCCTCCAACGTACAGGGTTCAACGTGTTGCGGTCGTATCATGCTACCCTCGGCGTAGCTTTTTTTTTTGGGTAAAATGTCGCGTTATTTCCTATTCGTTTTGCAGGTGTTGACCGTAATTTTAGCACCAGCAATATCATTTTCGTCGCCATACATATGGACAGCATTTGCGTGATGGTGCCGACAGGCGAGACATACTTTAGTTTCAACTCTTGTTTTCCATTTGTTTTACTGCAAACGCTAAAGATTCGTGCAAGCAAAATGAAAATTGCATGTCATTCAATTTTGGTGTATTTCTCTCTTTACTTGGCATGTAAAGATTTTGTCGGTCGTAAAAATGTACTAAAGTACAGTCTGCGTCGAAATAATCGTTTGCGGGTTCTATAGACACACTACAAAAATGTTCTTAATTCATTTTCTTTTTAGACTGAAGAAATAACCGTTTGTTCCAGACATTACAAACCTATATAAAGACCAATACAAAGATTATAGTATTAGACGTGACATTCAAGTAGAAACAATAAATATCATAATCTTATTGTTATCCTTACAAAGAAAACAAATTCGTAGGAACCGTACCATAAATTGGTCAGTTGAGAATTCTAGTTTCCTATCAAATGGTCCGTTGTATAGGTTTATCATTGTTTTTTTTTGGTAATCGGTTTTTTTTTAGACGATAACTTTGTCAGTGGTCTGATATGCTTGCATTTCTGGACAATGACCCTTACATACATATTGCATCTTATTGTTTTATCTAAATACTCAGAACCGAATTTGCGAGAAGAAAAATATATTCCCATTTGAATGAAATATAATCGAAAAACCATGACGATACAACAGGGAATCTACTTTGAAAGAGAGTAAATTGCACTTTGACTCCTGAACCAAAAGACTTGTACATTGACTCTGTGGACCCCTACGACAGAGATCAAACCTCTGTAGTGGTACCAACGAACAAAGATATTTATATTTCTATTTATTGACTATGATAGCAAATCTTTAAAACTCTTATAGTTCTTGTCAAGGATGTCATGTTTGTACATGCATGTTAGTTATTATAGAATAGATTACAATGTACGAAACAAAAAATCCAATCAATTGAACAAGTTGAAAATCCAAATAAATGGAAGTATTTAGCAATGAAACATCATTTTCTTGCAGGCAAGCCATTGTAAGAAAAATGCAATTTGCAAAGAACATTACCTTACAAGATGGATTAATCTTGGGACAGGTGCACTTTTTTAATAAATGTATGAGA
This sequence comes from Arcuatula senhousia, assembly GCA_963971305.1. Lineage (NCBI taxonomy): Eukaryota > Metazoa > Mollusca > Bivalvia > Mytilida > Mytilidae > Arcuatula > Arcuatula senhousia. Next base: position 15,456,446 of record OZ020309.1, on the reverse strand, counting down.
TTCTTGTATAACATTAATCTTCTATCAGTTAAGTTGATAAATTAGAGGGTTTAACACGCGCAAATATCAAAGAACCAGATGTTGCTATCATAAGAACGCGCATAGGCACGTGCGTCTGTGTCTGTCAAAAACAAAGCGAATGTGATTTATCTTTAAACTGTACCTAAGGATCATTTATACAAATTGTAATTTTGGTAGTAATGTATTTTAATTGATAGGTTATGGAAGGTTTGGTTTAATCAACAGACACAAATCTAAAAGACTGCAAACTGCAATGTGCATTAAGAATGTGTGCGTCCATTATAAGACAGGGTTGTATTGCAACCCGGAGTTTCCTCAGCTCCATCATTTTTACACAATCACCCGTGGTCAAAGTTTTCTTTTTTCTTTTTGCTATCATCCTTGCATGTACCTCGTATATTGGCGAGATATACCAAAGCGTCTTTCGTAAAATAATCATTACCATATATAAAAGAAATTAATACGTTTTTGCGCTTTCCTTTACATACTTCAAATATTAGATACCTCTTCAGAAAAACAGACACGGAAGTAAACAACACTATATGGACTTTACAGTCATCTTACTAGTGTCTTATTTCAGTTCCATCGCGATCGTTTCCAATTAATCAATTAAACACTGAATGTCAGGTGAGGAAAAAAAATCGCAACGATCTTACTTTATTTGTATCAGATTTCTGATTTATGTGTTTGTTTGTCTTACGAACGCCTTTGTTAATTAATTTTATAATTAAGTTAATCTAGTTTACATATCAAGTTTCAAAAGGATTATGATGGCGTCCTTGAACTACATGTAAGTCTAGGCACAATATTATACATACCTTTTAACGGAATGCAATTGTACTATCTTCAAAGTAATCGAATTTAAAAAAAAAATCTTTAGAGCTGTTCTTTGTCTACTTTTCCTTTTTTGTGTCGTTTATTGATTATTAGGTTTTATCTTTGAGAGTTTTTGAATAATAAACAATAATCCTTTTTAGCATCAACTCCAAATAACCCGAGTTTTGTTTCAATTTTTAAACCCATCTTGGTATATTTGTTTTTGTTTTACAGGAGGGTTATTTGAGGCCAAAGACAAAGGTGCAGAGATAGCCTTTCGGCATACGATGGAAAAAATAAACCTCCGAGGAGATATACTCTCTCAATCATTGCTCATCTATAATACTGCTGAAGTTAGTGAACAAGACAGTTTTGAATCATCGAAAAAAGGTTTGTTAGCAATACCTTTCGTTAAACGCAGGGGACTAAAATCTAAACGTATATAGCTTATGTGCATGATGTGAGACTAAAATATTTTACTTCTACTTTAGTTCTTGTTTTAGTTACAGTTGAGGTCAGTTCTAACATCTCTTTGGAACTGTCTGGAATCTGTTCTTATTTTGTTCTGCTGACAGTTCTAGGACAGTGTTCTGTCATAGAACAGTTTTGGACAGTTCTATCCCATTACATATTTAGAACTGTTGTATGCCCTTACAGTTCTAAACTGTCTTACGCCCTGACAGCTGCCATAACAGGGTTAAGCCCTGACAGCTCTTTACAGTTTTAAGCCCTAACATCTCATGAAGTTCTATACCCTGACAGTTGTAGAAATATTCTTATTCATTTTCCGAAGTAATATAACTTACATGGCAATCGAGAGAACAATTTTAATAGAACGCTAAAAAATTTGGAGACATTTTGACTAACACGACCAATGACTATAATTTTACCACGATAGCTGACAAAGCATTACTAATATGAAATAGGCAGTGCCTAAATGCGAACACAGCATAATTCTGTTCAATAAAAAAAAAATGATTTCGAATCGATGCAATCAAATAAGATCTGAAACCATCATAGTTATTTTTGTTTTGGTTAATTTTCTAGAACGTTCAATTTGGGACGAGATTCTAGGGGCGATTGAACGTTAAATAGAAAAGTAAGAAAAAATAGATTAAAATTTGGTTACTACAAAAAATGTAGCAACTCGTCGTCATCAGAATATTTTTCTCTTTTTACATTATTAAATAGATAATTTTTGGAATGCAACTATCAAAATGGGTAATTATTTCGCTATAAACAACACATGACATCATTTAATACTGTCAGGACCGGCCGACAGAGCCCATATCTAACATGACGAAGAGCTTTCAGGAACTAGATGAGTTCTAAGCTATAGCTGTCAGGGCCTAGAACAGTTCTAGATGTGTCAGGATACGTCAGAGTTGATGACAGTTCTGCTCCAGAAAAGGTATGACATTTGATGTCCAGGGTAAGAAAAGTTCTAGAACTACCAGGAGAGGCTGACAGTTCTAATGTTAGAACAGATCTCAACCGTAACTTTCAATTTATTATCAATATGTCCAGAGATTTTGTCCGGATAGTCATTTTCTTTAATGGCTACTTTTTTATGTCTAAATATGCAATCTGTACTCGACCTGTATCATGCTTAATTGTTACTTTTTCAAGTTTATATTGCAAACATGTAAAAAAAAAACAACATGACCTAAATGATAACAAGCAGATTGGCAATACGTCTTGAAAAGTAAATGTCAGAAAAATTCAAGACAAACTAAAACTTTTTCTGAATTGAACACTCATTGAATAGTATTGTGCAATTTTGGATATATCCATAAACAAAATCAAGAACTGCCGAATGACTGCACAAAGAATTGCTGAAATAACCATAAATACAAATACCATTGTAACATCACGAAAAAATATATAGCAAACAAGCACATTTACAAGCCATTGATCATATCGATGTGTAGTGTATTGCTATTAATGAAACCATAAAAGGATGGATGGGATTGATTTTTTGGGGCCCCTTTTTATTTCGTGAAGAAGTTAGGGGCCAAAAAGGGGTTTAAATGCTACTTTTTTGTTTGTTCCCACAATAACTTTTCTCCTGGTTTACCAAATGCTATTAAATTTTACGATAATGTTTCATACCATTTTAAGGGTGTATGGGATTGATTTTGGGGGTCCCCCTTTATTCGTTTAGAAATTAAGGCCCAAAAGGGGCAAAAAAAGCAAATGTATTATTTGTTGCCACAATAACTTTTGTTCTTGTTGGCAAATTGCTATGAAATTTGACAATGATATGACTTAACATTAAACCATATAAGGGGTTGATTTTGGGGCCCCCTTTTTTTCATTCGGAAATAAGGGGCTCAAAAAGGGGCAAAAATGCAACTTTTTTATTTCTGGTTTGATTTTGATTTTTTTTTTCATGTTAAGTTTAATCATGTTGTGGATAAAAATGAAAATTAATTGTTGCAACCCCTTTTTTTTGGTTTTGAATTTAGGGACCAAAAAGGGCCAAACTCGAAACCTTTTTATCTATCGTCCACTTACATGTTTTTTTGCTTATTAATTCTTGTTAATTAGTGAATTTACAAAATTGAGGATTTTGTGACACTCCTCTCCCCATAATTGTCGTTAGGGGCCAAAAGGGAAAAATCGAAATCGAAAGTGAGCAGATATCCTTAATAAGGGACCAAAAGGCGTAATATTTTATAACTTTAATTTATTTTGATCTGTCTTTGAAAAAAAAATGAAATCTTTGTGAAATGTGTCTAAAGAAGTCCAACAAAGGCTGCATGTGTCAAAAAAACTTTGTCGGTCCACCATGGACTGCATGTGTCCAGAGCAATTGACTATCCATATTGGGCTGAAAATGTTCAGCTGTCGTATCATGCTGTGCTCGGCGAAACTGTTATTAAATTTTTGCATCCCATCTTTTCATTTCAAATTTCACCATAGCTAAGCTTCCCCTATTAAAATCAAATGATTGCTCCCTAATCTCAACATGATCAGCACCCTTCAATATGCATGTAGACCACTGGTTCAGGTCGAGGTAATATTTCATTTTTAACGATTATTGTGTTCCAGCATTACATAACATGAAAAATGTTAAAAATGAAATATTACAGCGACCTGAACCAGTGGTCTACATGCATATTGAAGGGTGCTGAGCATGTTAAGATTAGGGAGGAATCATTTGAGTTGGAACTTGACTTGATGAACTAAGAAAAACTCATTTTCTTTTAAATTTATGTGTTCGTTCATTCACCCAGTCATTGACTTAAACATTTACATTGATGTAAGGGCTTATCCTTGATAAGATAAATGTGGCTAATGTATTAAAGATGTTTTATGTCAAAATAGATTTAATTAATCTATCAATTTAAAGATATTAATTACTGTTCTAAAATTGAACTCGACGCTATACTCCATGTGTGTGTGTTTGTTTTACAATAACATAGATTGGATTTAGCACACAACAATATCGGAATTTTGAGAGCTTAACCATGAATAACCTTGAAATAAACATCTTTAGTTTGGACAAACTTTTAAAATAAATGTCTTTGTTATGAGGCGATTCTTATTTTTTTGGTCTTTTTTACATCTTATTATGTAAATAAATACTGTACCAGATATCGCGATTTGTCAAGTCCATTTAAAGTCTCTTGCGTGCATAAGATTGTGACATTGTTTCATAGCATGAAAATTCCTTTTCTTTTCGTCAGGACTTTTAACTTTTAACTCATAAACTGTAACAGATAGAAAAAATCTGATGGATCTTTGAATTTTTAGAATCAAAAGTTTTACACCATTTTCAATTGGGTCAAAGTTTTAGGATCACCCCTTTTAACTATCTCATTTTCTATGTTTTTGCCTTAATGAATGGAAACTATTGAAGGTAGAGATCAGCTGCTGCTTGCTTAAATATTTGACTCTAGAAGCTTTACGAAAGTCTTCATTAGAAAACAAATTTCCTAAGTGCGTGGATAACCCATAAAAAGTCCAAGATATGTTTTTTTTTGGTTTATGGAATGGAAGCTACATGTATAATGCAGATAGAAAGTTGCCGTTTGCTCAAATGATCAGCTTTAAAGCAGTTTGAACTGTTTTGCTCCTGTGTTTCTCTTGTTTGTACGACAGTCGTATATTGAAAGAGAAGAGCAAACCAATTTGTTATTTGATAACCAAGGAATTCTCTTTCCATTCTATTTTCCAGTCCTTATGTTAACAACCACAAACTCTGTAACTATTATCTTGCAAGGCTGGTTTTGTTGAACGGTAAACAAGTTGCGTCCCTTGGGCAATGTAAAACGCATAAAAGAGACATAATTTGGAAAGTATTTTTATGAACTGTATTTTATTTAATAGTTATAGATGGAAAGTAATGTCTTTTACGAACGCTAGGGTAGGCAAAAGCCATTTTAATAGATAAGGATGCTTTTGCATACAGATAAATTGTATATTGCAATACAGACGGTATGCCAGGGCGATGGGAAAACACTATGACAGAAATGCTGAGATAATTCAATCAAGATGGTTTTTGTATGCGTTTATTTATTTTTTCGTGTTTGTGCCAGATTTATTCATCACATATATGTAACGTTTAACAGATTACAATGGTTAAGCAAGAAATTAACAAAAGTACAAATAGAAAAATAATGCAGATGTAGAAGAAGAGCGACAAGTATCCTTCGGTACACTTTGTCTTAACATTTTTATAATTTTATAGTTATAACACTTAAGACATGAATACCAAAATTTTCTGGTTTCCTTGAATTTGGTTGTCTTAAACATGTTAAAGGAACACTAATAGGCTCCGCTTGGTTTTATCCAGCAATGTCTTATTTCATGTTTTGATTATAACAAGCACAAGTGCAGGAATTATTTGATTGTAATGAAGTTGTTTTGTGTTTTTTTTTTTTTTTTCTAATTTGTTATAATGTTCGTTTTCTCCGTTTTTATCCGTCTTGTCTTTCATGTATTCTTATTTTGTCCTTTGTTCTCGGAATTCCGATATTTGCCTTCTTTTCATTAAGCACTTCATTCGATTATGCTTTTTCGTCTATGCTTTTCAAAACGTTATCTTGCCACCAACCCGACAAAAGTTATTTTATGAGCGAAATCTCGATTCCATTGTTTTACGCACTTTTCAGCTTGAGACTCGCCAAGCATTTGAGATTGTTATAGACTATATATATAGCTACAGACAGGGAATTATTTTTATTGACATATTTCCGTGTGATGACAAGAACTAACGATGTAATTAAAAAGTATCTATCTTAATTTTTACAGAAAGCTTAGTGATCAATGAAATCTATTACTTGCTCGCCTCTCGAGAGGTTTTGACGCTGAAAGTTGTTAGTTTCAAGACAAAAACATATATGCTCTCTATATCAACTTTCGTTATCAGATATATGTAAAACGTGTAACGGAAGAAAGATATGGATAAATATTAGATCAATTTTCTTAGACCACTTTTCGTTGACAGTTTAAGAAATTGGCCATATATCAGCCACAATTTATTGTCTCCAAATCTAGAGAAGGCATTAAGTTAGTATTACCATGTTCATTGCTGTCCGACCAAGTTACATGAAATATGATTTCCCATTAGCCCTTGACGCCATGAAAACTCTCTCAAGAGATAAAACTTTGAAATGACAATCCATAAAATTAAGCTTTAAGAACATTTTACAGACTTTTCGTGCTAAATTATTCCTTAAGAAATATTTCTTTTCCATTAACCTTTAGCGGGTTTTAATAAATGGATCAGACAACTGTACTGCGCTACATGGAAATGGCCTTAGTGTCTTAAGAAAACTGATACATTTTATGCAAGATTATTTTAATGGTGATATTTGTCTTCTTGTGATCATTAGTTAAGACATTCCCGTTGTCTATAAAACATTAATTTTGCATTTAACATGTAAATGTTTTGAATGGTTATGACCATAAACTGTGTAGCTATTTTGTTCTTGGAAGTATCTTATATGCCAAGCAAAGGTTGGACGCTACAAATACTGGTTTAACCTATCTGTTTTTAAATGAACTTGCCAAAAAAACTTTAGCTAACCATTTATTCCTGGTTTTCGGTTTTCCCTTTACGTCTTTTCATTGAAAAAATATAAGGAAAAGATTTTAAAGCAATCTGTTTTAATGTAAAACTATGAATTTACTTTTAACATAAAAAAAGAGAAACGAGAATAACATTGTCTTAACATGGTATAAAATATCCATGAATGAAGAAAGGGTTAATTCTGTTTTATTAATATCTCTATGATATTGTCCTTTCGCCTTCGATTACTCATAATTTTGTTCGAGTAACGTACAATGTATGACTTAATATAGTAAGGTTGACAAGGCATTATATATATATTTGTCTTACACTTCCTCGTGTTTCCAACAAAGGCTGCCCGTCTATTCTGTAATTAGTCTAAAAACTCATGTTCTTATTTTCTATTTACGCTGTCTTTCCTGGTTTTGACATGCTGGTTTGTCCTGGTTTGAGGTTGAACTATCACAAACGAACTTTTTGCGTGATAATCTATTTTCACTTTGTCTTTTCCTTATAAGATGGTTAACAAATAAACAATTACGGGCTAGACTGAAATAGGATAGTGACTTCTCTTGTTATAATTGGTTATTTCTATTTCGTATATAACGATTGAAGTCAATGGGAAATGGAATTGTGTGAAGTAAAAAGGTCCTGAGGCAACATCAAAGAATACTTAGCCACGCAGGCTGTTAAAGTTGTACTAAGTGAATTACTTTAACCATGGAAGTATTAAATTGACAGGAATTACAACAATAAATTAACACAATTAATTTCCCACTATTTATCTGTAGATAATAAAGGTACCGACTCAGTTTATCAAGTAGGCGATAACACGCTTGAAGACGGTCTGCGTTTCCGCCACCAATTTTGAAGAAAAAACATCACGTGGGTTTACTATCGGTGGCCTTTATCAGTTACACTATTAATAAGGATACGGGACCACCTGTGGTTCCCTTGCCGTGCAATTACCTGGTTGCAACGGCTTCTACTACCTATTCGAAAGTAAAGATTGAAAAAATGATAAAAATCGGTCAACATTGAGCAAAGTTATGGCACAATGAAGATAAAAAATCTGCTCAATTATTGACTATTTGAAGAAAGCACAATTTGTTTAAACTGTGATTACTTTTACATCTGATCTTTTCTGATTATGAAAATATTATGGTCTTCAAGAGGAAAGAGTTTTCTACTTTGTGGTATGTGTCGTTGCTGTGTAGGATGTTGTAGGATACTCCAAAAACTAAGAAAAAGTGAAACAAATTTATCGTGACAAACAGAATTTTTTGTAATTTTGTAGTTATTACACTGAATATAACACAAAAAAACTAGACCCGCACCATGTTATGATTTTACAAAATTCATTTTACTATCTATAATAAAAGAAATCATAAACTGAATTGTTGTAGTTTTGTGAAAAGATGTCCGATTTTCTTCCTAATTCGGTCTTGACACTTGAGAACAAAAATGTAAAGAAATTTGACAAATGTATCAGAATTTATTAAAAGAATGACAACGCACAATGATTTAAAAAGGTAAAATGAAGAATACAATAGCAACGAATTTCTTTAAATATATTTTAATTGAAAATCAAAGGATGTAACTGCAAACAATGAAGATAGGCCCAAAATATTATAATCCCATACTTATAAGTATGACCTGACTCCTAAAATAAAATTAAATTAAAGCTGTTGTTTACTTAGTCAATACATGTACATGCCAATTGTTCAAATACATATTCATATTTTACTACTTGCATTTTTTTTTCTTAAATAATTAAAAAGAAAAAAAAATCAATAGATACTCAATTTGTGCGGTCATAATTTTTCGATAATAAAACAACTCGTAGTTAAGAGATAGGCAAAACTTCTCTCAGTATGACGTGATTAGTAAGTACTTGACGATTTTGCGGTAACGCAGATGGAACGTTTGAAGTGAGGCTGTTGTAATTCCTGTCAATTTAATACTTCCATGCTTTAACCAATCTACCGAAATATTAAATGTTTCTGATTTGTGAATTTCATGATTATAGTAATTTGCCTTTGAGTGAGTCAAGTCCAATGTTCCAAATAAGGTTGCTTTAAAATTAATTGAAAAAAAAAACATTCTTTTCAACGTTAATGCATCAATGAACCAATGGTACGGTTTAAAATTCTATAGGTACTTCTCTATGTCGTATTAAACGTGCACTGTGAACTTCGGATTCCAAAGAGTACCAATGGTACATTCGGATATCGGAAGTCCAAAAATTAAAAGACAAAATCAGTTGATACTAAATTCAACATTACATAGAAACACACAGCATAGCAAACACGCAAAATCAATCCTATACAACCAGCAATGTGAGTAAAGCAGTTTCTTCTTGTATCAAATCAACTTTTCAAAACCATCATGACAAACTCGCATCCTAACACCATGAACGCTTTCTGAATGTTGTTGATATGATTAAACATAATGATAGACACAAATTGTTATACAAAATAATGGTGTAAACACATCTTTGTAACAAAAAAATCAAGGCCAGATAATATATAAATTCTTTTTCTATTTCAGTATGTAAAATGATTAAAGACGGCGTTGCAGCTATTTTCGGGCCTTCATCCCAAGTTTCATCCGGCCACGTACAATCAATATGTAATTCGTTGTCCATTCCACATATACAGACATACTGGGACGCTCGAGACGATAGAGACTATTTTTCTATAAGTTTATATCCACATTATGAAGTTTTAGGCAAGGCTTACGTAGATCTGTTGAAACACTGGCAATGGGAAACGTTCACAGTGATTTATGACGACAACGACGGTAAGTGTACATATGTCATTTTGTCGGACTGGGGGTCTGAAGGAGCTATCCCCACGCTGAATTAGATGTCCATAATTCCAGCTGAAAATAGGTGCTGAGTTCTACAAGATTTTGTCAAGAGAAAAGTCTTATAAATAAAAACAAACCAATCTATACTGCATGGTTAAAAAATATGCATGAAAGTCCAAGTGCAACTACAGTTTACATTATTTTGTTATACCATACTATATGTTCTTTCACATTTTATATCAGAACTCAGTCCAAAAAATTATCACAACTTAAAACAAGACTTGAAAGTAGCAAACATATATAATATTTATCCTATTTTGTTGGAAAAATGTATGCAAAAAGTGTGAAAAAGCAAACTTTTCGACAACTTTACGGTTTTTTCAAAACAATTAAGCCTTCAACGTAGATCTATAGAGTATTCTTGAATTTCAAATGATTTGATTAAGAGGCTCTAGCTCGTAAACAAACTGTAAAATTTCTAGTCGTGTAGCACGTTACTCTTGTAAAATAAAACCGATCGTGGATTTACAAAAAGATTACCGCATTTAAGAAACATTAACAAAACAAATATTAACATCAAAACATCGCCCTTAAGGCTACGATGCTAAAAAAAACCAAGTACAAACAGAACGCATGTAGTTACTACCTTTGTTTTTGTTATGAACAACGAATAAATATTAAAATGTGAGAGTCAGTTTGGCTGCGTGGAGATATGAATAATTTAAAGACACATCTCTTGTAAAAGAACCAAAGAAATGAGTAAAGAAAGGAACACTCGAATCGCGAACCTAAAACAGAATCAAATCATCAACAACAAAACCACCATCAACAACAAGACCAATAGAAATTGAAGACAACAACACTTCAGAAAAGACAACACTGTTAACTGAACTGTAACCAGTAACGGTAAAAAAACTGAACTTGAGTGGTACTGAAGGGTATTATAAGCAAATGTCATCAGCTGGTGAATTATAACGCGGGGAAAAGCTTTTAAAGAAATCTTAAAATGTGGTCCTAGTTCGATGATATGTATAATCCTTTTGCACAATTAACTTCAATGAATTTAAAATGATTGTATCTGTAGGGTTGGTACGACTCCAAGAAATCCTCAAATTTTCCAAAGGAGGAAAGATCAGAGTAACAGTTAGACAGCTCGATCCTGACCCTGAGAAATGGATGTATATGTTTAAAGAAATGAAAGAAAAGCAGGAAGTCCGAATGATCATAGACTGTCATGTCTCAAAAGTTGGACAGGTCCTTCATAAGGTAACAGTAATACATTCAGCAGGACAAACTGAATGGCCGAACAAAAAAATGATTTAAGGGTTTAATTGATTATTTGACATGCATTTATTTACGTAAAATTCTCCTAAATTTCAAATTATACAGATGGGAGGTTTGAAAATTCCAATAAAAAACAGAATCTCACATGTGCCGTAAAATTAGTATTTTTTACAGAAAATAAATCGCAAATCCGAGGATATACCCGGTAGTACTACAGTTTGTCAATTAACAGTGTTCATTTTTATGCTGTATATGCAAATTTCACAGAGTACCAGTTCGTCAGTAATGTTATTTTTTAAACCTATTTATTTATCCTGGATTGGGAAACAAGCTTAATGCTTATGTAAATCCCTCTCCAGCTAGCAGTTTCCGAGTGTGGCCTTTGCAGCGGCCCCCATTGAGCCTACTCTTATCGAACTGTACAAAGGGGTCTTTAACGTGCATGGGGTATTGCTCTCCACATACACGGGACAACCTTTTTTTCGTCCCTTCCGAAGGACTAGCATCGTTCCTTGAGACCATCCTCGCAAATGGTGTCAAGAGAGAGTCGGAAAATTGGTACCTTGGCGATAGTAGCCCGACGCGTTAACCTCTTCACCACCGGCTCTCAGTAATGTTAAAACTAACACAATATGGAAGATAAGCAACCAAAACAGTATCAAAGACATGCGCCCAAAAGTAGATCAATAACTAAAGCCTTATTCAGCATGTTCAGTGACCTAGGTGTTTTTAGCGATTTTTCAATGAAATAATTCGAAAAAAATCAAAACAAATGATAAGTTTACGTAATGTAGATCGGACAATAAAATGGATTTACCAATTTCCATTTATTTGTATTTGCTTTTGTATTTTCAGGCTAGCGTTCTTAGTATGGTGAATGAATATCATCATTATATGTTCACATCGTTAGTAAGTATTTGAAGCAGAATTTTGTTTACGGTGATCCCAGTGTATAAAGGCATGCCCTGAATGATTAGGTTTTACAATATGGATTGCAATTATAGAACTAAATCTTGAACACGAAAAAATACTTATTTGCTGCATGTTTTATTTCTGACTTGAACCTTTTACAATTTGAATGACTAATGCTCCCAATAAAATAGTAAGGAGACTTTGTAATCTCGAAGGAAAAAAAGACCGGAAAAAGGTTTCACAAGCCACAAAACATGCATTTGTTTGATTAAAGTTTATCATCAAACAATTTCTGGCCATTGTAACATAAACACAAGACCATTCTAGACTCTAAAAATGTACAGTTATGTATTTGTGAGGTATATTAACAGATACAAAAACTCCATTTGACCAAATAATAACATCATTTTAGGATCTAGGCCTTGTAGAAATGGAGAATTACAAGTATGGAGGAGCTAACATTACTGCCTTTAGACTTGTGGATCCTACCAACCCCAAAGTCATGGCTGTTAACGAGGATTGGGTGTTTGAGGAGCTGAACAATCGGGAATCTCCGCTACAGGGACAGAAACAAATACCGGTAGGTTTCAACGTAATTTACCAAATTGTTGAGTTGTCCTGGTTCCGTACTGTACTTGTGTCGCGCGTATCTTACCCCCACGCAATCTTTAATAAGATTTTCTATCAGGGGATATAAATGTTAATATTGGGGGATGTAGAGAAATCAAATTGTCGATATGTCTTTCTACATATTCCGTAAGCACAACCCCGCTTGTTCGAGTTTGATGAAATTTTTCATGAAGAAATTCCAGCTGCATTCGGATATCATTCATATGAGAGATAATGAGACATAATTTTTTCTCCTGTATGGAATTTGGGTATCGTCGGTGCACCTTGCTTGTTTATGTTTAGGATGAATTTTAACATAACCAATCTTTTTTTAAATCTCTCTGGGTAGTCAATCGATATTTCATGCGATGAAAGGTTTGGTTTGGCTATTTTAAACGCCAAAGAAAGTTTTGGCCCAAAATGCTGTCTGATTATTTGATCAAAGTGCCATGAAGTCTGCAAAATAGAATTTGAAGTTTTAAAAGGAAATCAAAAAGTAAAACAAAACGTTTTTTTGAATAACGAAAACAATATATATATGTTTTAAAATTCATTAAACTGTTTCCAGAAAAACAATTCAAATAAACATATACATCATGTACATGTATAATATTTTGAAAATAGTTTTTATGATATAAAGACAAACATTTCCTCTTCATGCTCTTTGTGTAGGTATTCACCACATGACAGTATGTGCTATTGTAATACAAACACAATAGTCAATTTCCTTTATTTTTTGGGGTCTTCAAATGTTATCTTTGAATTTTATTTATTTGCTGCCGACTGGAAACAGAATAGTTTTCTTAGTCTGTATAATAGAACAGACGTTATGGAGGTACTATAAGTGTCGTAACAATGTGTATATATATTATACAATAATTCTATTTTTTCTGTATTTTATGTGTCTCTGTGTTGAATCATTTGTATCGTGTATCTGTAACAGTTGTATTTGATAAACACGCCTGGGAAACTCGAAAGTCGCAACCAAAATTCCGGGATCCGAAATTATTTGATTTACATTTCTAAATGTAATAAATTTGAGAAATCGAAGAATGTCACTCTATGTATATTTGTTGAATAATTGTAAATAAAGCAAAAACAGTTCATTTTGTTCAATTAATAACGTTAAGTTACATTTTTCCTTAAATCCGGACTTGTTCTGGTCATGCTGGTTAATAGAATCGCCTTGACAATGTAAAACGATTTCTGGCTTAAAATACAGGCTTTACTATTATTATTGGTATATGTAAGACCTGTTACAAATTTCACATGGAGTGACATTCTCTGATTCTTGCAAAAAGTGTTCTTTCACTTAATATCAATAAACTTCCGGGTAACAAAAAATGGTTGCGACTTGCGAGTTTCCCAGGCTTTTGTTCAATTTTATCGTTCTCGAAACTTTACCAGAGTTTACCCTGGACGAAACATACAGTTATTTATATTTATTTCATTTAGAAAAACTTTCTTTATTTAGTAAGTCACGAAAGGTTGTCATTTGCAGTAACTTTTCAAAAATATCGAGGGAATTCATTGCATATGTATATAATATATAAAATGTAATGTTTGGAAATAAATTTGACAGAAATAATGCGTTAAACAATTACAGAGATATCATCTCTATCAACGAATGATATTGCAAATTACCACAAGACTTACTTCAACAACATAACTATGCTCTCGTAAATATCGGTCACACCAGTAATATTCCAGTGACTCACTGTGATGGCTTTGCATATGTTACACATTTTATACTCCAGAGCATTTTGATTTACCATTCCAAAATAGGTTCTTCAAACAAACAATTCCGAGAAGGAAGAATTATTCACAAAGTCATACAAATACAAAAATTACTCAAGATTAACAAATAGGAAAAGCTAGATATATATCTCAAGACCAAATTAGTTAGGTATGACAATCAGTATACACTGTATATTGAGGGAAGCAGAGGTACCAATGGGGGATCTGAATGTCAAAAGTCCAAAAGGCCAAAAAACAAACAGTAAACACCAAAGAGAACAGGACAAAAAACCCAGACAACATATTAAACACGGAAACACAAAAACTACTGAATATCAATTAACATCGCGAACTCTAGTCGTAACGAGAGTGAACTCAGGTGCTCCGGAGTAGTTAGTAATTGCTGCTTGCTATAGCACACCCGTCGCATTGCCAACGGGATTTCATTGTGTCGTGTTCATGTTGTGTCGTTCACTGGTGGTCCAGGTATCCCTATGGTTCAAAATCCAAGGGTGGTGCAAGTCTGACGATGAGACATCATAAAACAGTTTAGAGGGACATTATCTTTGTTTTTGTTGTCCCAATCTTTTTTTTTGCTGCCAGTCACAATATACATGTATTTCCTATTTAAAAGCTTCATTGCTCTAGGCATAGAGTCAAACTATAGTATAGGGCTCAAAATTCAAGAGAGGAAACAAATTCAAGAGTGGAGGAGCACCGCTCTTAAATAGCCTGTGGTGAACCCTGTGGTCACCTGTTAAGCGGAATACTTTTTAAGTAAAACATTTGTTTTGATGATCATACAATAACACATTGTAACAGTAGCATAATAATTAAATATATATGTATTTCTAAACTTTCGTCTAAGCATGGCAAATCAAGGTGTTCTTAAAGTGTGTACTCTCAAATCGCTACAGTACCGAGCAAATTGATCACATGTATTTGGAAGTCGTTTGATGTTTTATGTGTCACATTTAATGCTTTTATCATGTTATCCAATTCGCATATGAAGTGCGCTTAAACGTCATCAAGTACCCCTGAAGTGCTTTGATGGCATCGAATGTGATAGTTACTGTCTGTTCTTTATGTTTCTAATTAGCAGTTCATTATTTTACATTGAGTTATTTAAGATAACCATGCATTTGTAGGTTAATTATGTTTTTAAGATTTGTATTACTTAATGCAAATTTTATTTTAGTCATCCAGATGAGATGATTTTCAAAAACAGCATATGGAAAAATAACAAGAGAAATTCTGTAGATAAAATACGAGAATACCATCCATGCAGTATGCACATACATTTAATGTCGTAAACCAGTTTTAGAGTTGGAACTTCCTTCTTATACTAAAATTTTAGAAATGGATCTTAGAGTTGCTATACAAATTCAATATTTGATGTCTTGTTCATTGAAAAACACCATTTGGAAAAATAATAAGACAAATTCTTTAGATAAGATACGAGAATACCATCCAGTTTAAATGTCGTCATCCAGTTTTAGAAATTGGAACTTTTTTCGTATAACTGTTTCAGAAGGGAACAGCTATATACTACACATATTCAATATTCGACGTCTTTGTTCATTCAATTGAAGACCCAGTCCAGGACTTTAAAGTTGTTACTTAGTATAGTAATTTTGAGAGGTTCTCAATAAAGTCCCGTAGAATGTGACATGGTTTTCTTTTTTTTAAATGTTATATATTTCTTTTCCAGACTGATGTAGCGTTGATGTACGATGGAGTTTACCTTGCAGCTTTAGCATTGCACGAAGTCATGAAAGCTAAGGTGGTCACCACAGACAAAGAGTTGTCGTGTTCAAAGTCTAAATCATGGGCAGATGGAATAAGTGTTCTTAACTATATGAAAACGGTAAGTTTGCGGTTTTTAAAATGGACCAAAATAATTAAATGATTGAATTGTCTTTATGAAATTTATCTAATCAAAAACCAAGCTAAGTATATATCAAAGTAAAACAGCTACAGGTGTTGTTCAGTATTGATTTCAGTTGAGACATCAGAGCAAGGAGGTACACCATATTTTTTCTCTTTTAAGACCTATTTGTTGTTAATGATTGAGTAAATGAAAAGTTTGAGCGAGGCATACGTCAACATTTACACAAAACGCATACACACACCTATTAGCTGTAATTTCCAAGGAGCATTATTTCCGAAGCCTACTAATGCTAAAAATTCAGTGTGCTTTTATTCTAGATGGACTTTGAAGGTCTTACGGGAAGGGTGCAGTTTGAAAACGGAGAAAGAAAATCGTTTACCCTAGATATTATTGAACTGACTAAAAACGGCATAGAAAAGGTTTGTGCTTATATAAAAAAGGTACCGAATTCTCATTCCTGTAATATTTTTGGCTTTGAATATTTATTACATCCGATACATGCTTTGAAAAGACCGATTTGTTTTAGACGGTTCGTTTACTTTTGCATGAAAGTTTACATTCTGATGACAACAATACACGTCTTGAATTAACAAAGAAATAGAACGGACAAGATCATATGTCTAACATTCTATGAAATTGCCTTTGACTCTAGTGTTATCATGATGTAAGGTCAGATTTGATGATGATGTAGCTCAAAATGTTAGCTTGACAAAACTTATTGGAAAGTTAATAGACGCACTGCATAAAAAAAGATTGAAATGTTTGTTTATTATTTTTATACGTATAAGAATTTTTGCATGATAACTAGAACTTGAATTATTGACTGTATAATCTATCTTTCCGGTATGTTTTTATAGATTGGCTTCTGGAATCCTAAACAAAAAATAAATATAACAAAACCGGAGGTCGAAATAAAGAAAGAGATTCAACAGAAACTAGAGGGAAAAGTTTTAAAAGTTACAACAAGAGTAGTAAGTAGGAATATTGAAAAAAACTTCCGCGATGAAGATGCTTTCATAAAATATCTCACATGAAAATCATAAAGTGGGATGGAAATGATAGATAAGTGTCTACTTGAGGTGTGTAAGCTTGACTATGTTTACAGGTTTACACCAATTAATACTTCATTAGATTTACAAAACTAAAACATTGTTATCACAATTTTGAATATTTCAAAAGAACGCAAACAGTTTCTCCACCCTATTTTCCCTGTACAAATTATGTATCTCACAAATGGAAGTTGAAAGCATGTAATGATTTTGTAGGACGATCCATATGTGATGCCAAAATTAGGAGCTTTAAAACCAGGTGAGCCCATGTACGAAGGCTTTGCTATTGACCTCCTAGATGAGTTAAGTAAACGACTTCATTTCAATTACACCATAACGAATTCGGACGGATATGGAAGCTGTTCAAAGAGACCAGATGGAACACTTAAGTGTTCAGGGATGGTTAGAGATCTTGTTGAAGATGTGAGTATAAATATATATCATAAATCAATAATTCAACAAAGTTCCAGATAACTTTTGTTAAATTTTGCTACGCCTGATGCGCGTTTCGTCTATTTAAGACTCATCAGAGGCGCTCTACCAAAAGATTGAAAATGCCAAACACAATATGAATATGAAGAGCATTGAACAATAAAACCAAAAATGCCGAACTTTATTAAAATTTCAGGCCAATGTGGACACTTAAACCGAAAAGGCGAAATATATTTGTAATGATTGTTTTCGGAGTATTTACTGTTAATGAGTGCCAAATTACAATAAAGTATGAAGGAAAGCTAGGCCAAATGATAAGCATAAAATCATATCTTGCGTGAATTTTTACCAATATGACCTTTTTTTATTTTGTCAATATAGATATTTTGCAATATATTTTGAAATAATGTGGATTCATTTATTTTCGTGGGTACCAATTCGTGGCTTTGAAGTCTGCAGCATACAGATCAATATTAAATTTCCTTTTCGTGGGGTGTTAAATTTCGTGGTTCAAAGCCACCCACATAAAACCACGAAAATTGATACCCCACGAATAATAATGAAACCACAGGTAGTGTTTAATCAGCTTTCTGTTTCATATTATCTTTAATTTATTCAAAACCTCTGTATATTTGCATATGCAGTCTTCCTTTGTCTAAAAAGAATATTGTATTTATTAATGTCACATTGATGTATTTTTTTATAATATTTTTTTCTAATTCAACTCAATTCCAGAAAAAAATATAGTCTCATTTTCTTGAAAAAATGTCAAAATACGTAAACTCTGGTAAACTTATACGACTGATAAATTGAACTACAAATGGCTAAGGACAACTTTTGATAAATCTAAAGGACTTTCAACATGGAAAATGATATTGACACAGATTTATCTAATAGCCTTTTGACGATTTGACCGAAAATGAAATAAATTTTCTACTTTCAGGGCTTTGACATGGCGGTAGCAGGAATGACCATCACGTACGATAGAGAACAATATATCGACTTTACCAAGCCATTTCTCAACCTTGGAATTACCATTCTATACAAGAAACCGGAGCCGGAACCACCCAAGTTGTTTTCATTCCTTGACCCACTTTCACACGAAGTATGGATATACCTCATGTCAGCTTTTATGTGTGTCAGCTTCATGCTGTTTGTGATTGCTAGGTTTACACCATATGAATGGTGTAATCCACATCCGTGTAACCCTGAAACAGACACTGTGGAGAACCAGTTCTCAATCCTAAACAGCCTTTGGTTTTCAATCGGAGCTCTTATGCAGCAAGGTAAGATATTGGATCATATTCGGCAAGGTTAAATCCTGGTAATAAGATATTTAATGTTGGTCGGTCGGTAACAATATTCTAAAATTTCTGGGCAACTCATGATCACAGCCTTTTGGTAGAAGTAAAGGTGTCCACAAATGACAAGAGCATTCAATACACATAACATCATACAAAAACTGCATATTACAGCTAAATCCGATTGAGCAAGGTGAACTGAAATAAGTGTTTGTTATGCATCATCAGCTTTTGGTTGGTCGATTTCAGGTCTGTCACACGTCTACTAATGCGGACTTTACAGTCTTTGAGAGACATTTTCATTATTTTAAACCGTTTAGTAATTCTTTACAAGTTTTAAAATCAAAACGACATTTTATTCCAAAAACCTTTTCAGGCTTATTTACAAACAATTTTCTGGTTTTCAACTTTATGCTCAAATAGTTGCTGATTACTTGATACCCGATTTGTGATTATGTAAAATATGTTATTTTTATATTCTCAATGTAGGTTCTGAAGTCGCTCCAAGGGCCATATCTACAAGAATGGTGGCCTGTTGCTGGTGGTTTTTTACTCTCATTATAATTTCGTCATATACTGCTAATTTAGCTGCCTTTTTAACTGTGGAGAGAATGGTTTCTCCTATAGAGAGTGCCGAGGATCTGAGCAAACAGAATGTGATCAAATATGGTACACAAGCTTCCGGAAGTACAAGAGATTTCTTTCAGGTTATATATTTATAAGAATATTAAGCATTATTGGTTCATTAAAATATTGTTCAAAGCAAAATTTGCATAATGCCATTCGACCAAGCATTAACTACACAAATGTCAGATGTGTAACCAAACTTTTGCCATTATCCATTCCAAAACGGGTATAAAACCGATAAAATGGGTATATCCATATTTCAAGGAATAACCTCTCATCAGCAGCGTGTGATTCAAAACATTGGAAGGGATATCTGGTGTTTTAAACAATTTTGGATTTAACAATCGGAAATTTCAAATTCATTGACAAAATATATTAGAAATTCGAACCAGACAATCTGCTCACATTTAGCTATCAAACGCTATAGTAAAAAAATTTTCTTCCCAATTACCGGAATCTATTAGAATTCCCTGTTAGGTCACATGACAACCAATTGAAAGCTTTTCTATCTTTTTCAGAATTCTCAATCACCAACTTTCCAACAAATGTGGACTACCATGTCAAATGATCCTTCTGTGTTTGTAAAGAGCAACGAAGAAGGAAAATTAAAAGTTTTACAAGAAAACTATGCATTTTTCACAGAATCTACATACGTCCAGTATACAACTGCCCGATTTTGTAAACTTATGCAAGTTGGAGGGTTACTCGATGCCAAAGGCTATGGTATTGGCTTACCTGTCAGTAAGTGTTTTTTTCCAAGATATTGGGCTTTTTAGCATTTTGAGTTGTTTTGCTACTAATTTTGCATATTCATTCTGTGTACTATTGTAGGTTTAATGCAGTTTACTCAGTATTTTTATCATCGTGAGCTCGAGGTGTTCTGCATAAAAGAGCGCCGAAAATATTTTTCCGTAAAGTTGTATTTAGAAATTTTATGGAAGGCATCATGCACTCATAGACAAATGGTGGATATCTATATCTCAGATGAGTACAGATGTTGGTTTGTCATAGGGTTTTATTTTGTTCTAAACTGGATGTTACACGCATAATAATTAATCGACCGTTAGCCACGCGACGGGTGTTGTGCAACAAATGGGAGCTTCCTTTCCTTCCGGAGCACCTGAGTATACTCTCGTTACAACTTGAGTTGGCGTTGTTGATTACTATTCGTTTGTTTTGTTTGTTTTATGTTTTCTGTTTCTTCGTGTTGTTCTCGTATATGTTTGATGACCAAAATTGTATCTTTCTGCTTCGTTTGTCTTTTGAAATTAATACGCAAAGATTCACTCTTAATTGTTTGTACATAGTGTTTTCTACTGATTTCAAGATTTATATATAAATAATTTTATCTTTCTTTTTAGATTCACCATATCGGGATGCATTATCTAATGAAATCCTAAACCTGCAAGAGAAACAAATTATGGCGGGAATACAAGATAAATGGTGGAACCAGGAAAGACTTCCACACGGATTGTGTACCGACACCAAGAAAAGTGTTACAGCGTCCCTGTCAATCCGAAATGTGGGAGGAGTGTTTGTGGTTCTTGCTGGTGGTGTTATTGGAGGATTCTTTGTGGCTATTTGTGAATTTATATGGAAGGCAAGGAAAAATGCCAAGGTTGATAAGGTAAATGGTTTTGTTGCTGTAGTTCTCAGAGTTTAAAGAGTTGAATGTGAAAATGTTTTGGTGTTACAATTAAGTTTTTTTCTATTAAGTTAATAGGAAATATATTAAGGATTAATTTCAATGTTTAAAGTTTTGTGAAAACATTGTTTCTTTCACGTAGGCCTATCTTGGAGATCTTTAATGTGCATATTTGTTTTTATTTCAGCAAAGTCTTTGTTCGGAAATGTCAGAAGAGTTCCGATTTGCTGTCACATGTTTCGGTTCGTCGAGACCTTCAAAGAGGAAAAGTAGCATGGATATTACAGACAATGGTATCATACCAACATCTCCGATGATTCCGAATAGTTATAATGGCGGAAAAGAATATTATGCCTGACATGAAGCATATCTATGAAAATCAAAGTATTTTTCAATCAATTTGACGAAACAATGGGATACTTTAACACTAAAATGTGTAAAACCCCTCTGATGTCATCACAAACTGCGATCTCGTTCTTGTTATTTGTGTTTTATGAATGCCAAAATGTCGGTGGTGTTCTTATAAATGCATTAACATAAGTATTTAAATCAAAGATACGACAGTCTTCCTTCGGCTTTCTTTTGGCAAAGTCAAATGTTGCATTCATCATGGATTATCAATGTTTAAAACGGGAAACATTTGACATTGAAACAGACCATAGTCGGACAGTCACAATTTAAAAAAAAAGACACTTTCCAGTGCTGCATCACAACTCTGAAATATAAAAAGGAATCCAATTTGTCGTGACCTTTTATCAGACTGTAAATGATTTTAGAAAACACTAGTATATTTAAATGAGAAAATTTTTTTCTAGATGACAATGTACAGAAGTACTAATCTAATGCAATTAAAGATGTTGATTTGAAAATGCGAAGGCATTAAATATAAGGTTAGAAACAGTATTTTCACAAATGTATTGTATTGTGATGCTCATGCTATAGAAATTCTTGTTCTTGTAGACTATAGACATATTTGTCCTTTGTCATCAATTTCGTCATTTTAGCAATAGAGTGGAGTTGAAGCATCCGAAAATTTGTGTGTACTAAATGTACAATTTATACTGTATAATTATCTATACTTTAATTAATCATATGGTATGTGTTTGATTTGCATTTTAATTACGTGAAGTGCCTTATCAGATAAACAGATTTTATATGTTTTTATTTTATATTTAGATCACTTCATCAAAATTAACGTTCTTGGTTGCTGTCGTAGTTTATTCTACCTTTGTTTTATTCATATCCTGGGGTATAAAAGGATCATCTATATAATAGAAAAAAGTTTAGATTTATTTAGTTGATATTTAGATGATTTTGAAACAGTGGAATACTTTCAATTAAGCTTAGATTTAAGATGGAAAAGCCCTGTAGAATGCATGTTACTTTGCTTGTCTACCCTGGCATTTTATGCTTGGCACAAATGCATAACATGTAATTGGTTTTCAGACTTGCTTTTAATCGGTCACTAAACGCGCAAGACCCGCTTGAAAATATCACAGAAGAAATATGTTTAACAGATACATAGTGCTACACAAGAGTCATCACAGAAAATGTTAGGTAGAACATTACTTTAGATATTG
Organism: Arcuatula senhousia; assembly: GCA_963971305.1. Taxonomy (NCBI): domain Eukaryota; kingdom Metazoa; phylum Mollusca; class Bivalvia; order Mytilida; family Mytilidae; genus Arcuatula; species Arcuatula senhousia. Next base: position 15,433,712 of record OZ020309.1, on the reverse strand, counting down.
AAAGATAATGCTATCATTTATATATGTTACTTTGTTTAGTGATTTGGACGTTGAAATGTCCCAGAGCCAAACATCAGTATTTTTGTTGTTTTTCTAACAAATGTATATGCAATCATACATGTATTTGTATAATGAGCCTATCGCGTTGTCATCATAAACATTATTTTTTTCTTTTATTTACAAATATCATAGCATATATACCATGATAACTATCTTCACTACTTGATACTAAAACTGTTTTAAAGATCTCCTTGAATTACCTATCTTACAATGTTCTTTTTATTGCATCTTTTTTATCGTGAAAGAAAAGACATGACATCCATTTTGCATGTAGCTTGTATAGATAAAGAAATGGCATTTACAATATATCCAAACGTTTTGTTTTCATAGTTAATGATAAAATTTTGATAAAATGTTTTTGTCATCCAAAAATACAAATTAATGTATACGTGTATGTTAAATAGCGATGTAGAAACATCCACAACAAGAACTATATGAAAAAAAAAATCTTTAGATCAACATGTAGTTAACTTAACACTTTAGGTTCAACACAATCATGCTTAGATAATCAACTTACATGTATATGGTATAATTGACGTTTAAAATCATGTTTTAAAAACTCAGATGCGTCTTCCATACAATGTACCATCCATATACATTGTATTCACAATATGTATATCATTTAAACATGTACTATGTATTTGTGTAAAATTTACCAACCATTGTACATCTTTGTTATCTGTCAGGTCATTGTTTGAGTTTCATAGTGTCATATTTGTTATCTTGTCAGGTCATTGTTAGAGTTTCATAGTGTCATATTTTTGTACATGTGCCAATGTTTCACATGTTTGGCTAAGTATTGTATGCATCGTGATGAATAAAAATATTTTATTATGTTCGACTTTTTATACGACCGCATTTTTTGCGATCGTAATTATGTTATGGCAATGTCGTTGTTGTTGTCATTTCTGAGTTTGACAAAGACCCTCCTAAATCAGGTTTAATATAGAAAGTGTCGTCGTTGTCGTCGTCTGTAGACATTTGGTTTCCATGCGATTACTTGAGTAAATATTGACCAATTGTTATGACATTTTGAAAGAAGCAAAGGTGTACCAAAGGGGTAATCAGTATCATAAAACCGTAAAGACAAAGACAAAACCGGCAGACAAAAAATCATCACAACAAAACAAACCACATAACAACATAAAACACACACACACATAACAACAAAACCGCATTCAGCAACGCGAACTCAAGTCGAAACGAGAGTGAACTCAGGTGCTCCGGAAGAGTAAGCAGTTCCTGCTTGCTATATCACACCCATCACGTTGCCAAAGATCGATTAAGTGTTGGTCAAATCCGGAAAGGATGACATTACAAAACTCTATGTCAAACCAACATCTGTGCTCATCTAAGAGATAGAAATCCCGTATTTGTATACAAGCACATGATGTCGTCCGTAAAATTTCTTGAGTGATGACAACAACCTGGGAGCAACGTATCCCTGTGTTAACAATTTGCTTGTCAGCCGTGTAGCTCTATCAAGGAAGTCGTTGTACTCCCCACATGCTCTGGAATAACGAATCAATTGTGATACGTAAACTCCATATGCTGGAGCGGACGGAATGTTGCTACACAGAAAGGGAAAGTTAACTATTGGAAAGTTGAAGTCATCACGTTTGTCATAGAGCTTTGTACAAAGCCTTCCTTGTGTGTCAATTTCGAGATGATGTTAGTTACCACCTAAGAAAGGTTGTTAGTATTTGGAAATTGTTACCCCTACCGTTTTAGAAAAACGGACAAAAAGGGTCTAAAACGGGTGTATTGACAAAACTGTTGTAGAATGTTTTTTATTCATTTGATTTTGAAAATTCTTTTTTATTGAATTCCTCATTAAATTCTGTCAACTAATTGTGTCAATAGTTTTGATATTGCACCGTTACATTGCTACAGGGGGTCAAAATGGGGACACACCCCAAAAAATTACTTTTTAGCTCACCTTGCCAAAGGCCATGTGAGCTTATGTCATCACTATGTCGTTGTCGTCGTCGACGTCGTCGTCGTCCGTCGTCTGTCGTCCGTTAACAATTTCAAAAATCTTCTTCTCTGAAACCACTGAACTAATTTAATTGAAACTTTGCAGGCATGATATATGACATGTTGGCAACAAACGATCCTCATTTTTAAATGATTCGATAAAAAACGTGGCTGCTATTATTAAATATAGAACATAAGGTTAAATCACTTAAAATTGCTTACTAAGTATAACAGCAACCATAATAGATAGAAAAAATCCGAAGGATCTTAGGCTCTTCAGAATCAAAAGCTCTAGAAAAGTCTATATTGGGTCGAAGTTGTCAGATGACCCTTGAAAGGGGTTATGGCCTTTTTAAAGTCAAAAATAGCTTTTTTGTCATGCTTTTGCCCTATAGAATGAAAACTACTAGTATTGCAGATAAAGAAAAGTTGTTGCTTGCTTAAATGTTCAGCTCATTAAGCTCTTCAAAAGTGTCTATTGGGTCGAAGTTGTCAGATGACCCAATGATAGGGGTTATGGCCCTTCACGGGTGAAAAATAGATTTTTCCCCATTGGAATGAAAAATATTGCAAATAGAGAAAAGCTGTTGCTTGCTTAAATGTTCAGCTCATTAAGCTTCATTGGGTCGAAGTTGTCAGATGACCCCCTATAGGGGTTATGGCCCTTTACAGGTGAAAAATAGCTTTTTTTCCCTATAGAATTAAAACTTTTGCAGATAGAAAAAAGCTGTTGCTTGCTTAAATGTTCAGCTCATTAAGCTCTACAAAAGTCTTCATTGGGTCGAAGTTGTCAGATGACCCATTATAGGGGTTATGGCCCTTTAAAAATGAAAAATTGCTTTTTTCCCCCTATAGAATGAAAGCTATTGCAGATAGAGAAAAGCTGTTGCTTTCTTAAATGTTCAGCTCATTAAGCTCTGAAAAGTGTCTATTGGGTCGAAGTTGTCAGATGACCCCTTACAGGGGTTATGGCCTTTTTAAAGTCAAAAATAGCTTTTTTGTCATGCTTTTGCCCTATAAAATGAAAACTATTGCAGATAGAGAAAAGTTGTTGCTTGCTTAAATGTTCAGCTCATTAAGCTCTACAAAAGTGTCTATTGGGTCGAAGTTGTCAGATTGGGGTTATGGCCCTTCACGGGTGAAAAATAGATTTTTCCCCTTGGAATGAAAACTATTGCAAAAAGAGAAAAGTATTGTCATTTGTATTTCGAACACACGTGAAGGTTAGCACTGCTGGTGGAGTTTTAATTCCCCGAGGTTAGCCCGCTCCGGGACCAACACTTTTGAGTTGGAGAAAACATCAAAGCTTTAAATTATCCGTCTAAATTTCAAAATTGTCTAAACCCTAAGGTTCTTCCTACCCCAGACATAGGTTGATTATCTTAGTAATAATTTGGTTCCCCAGTTTGGTATTTTTGGTTTTATTGTTCTATGCTCTTCATATTCATATAGTGTTTGGCATTTTCAATATTTTTGGTAGAGCGCCTCTGATGAGTCTTGAATAGACGAAACGCGCATCAGGCGTAGCAAAATCTAATGTCTGGAACTTTGTTGTCATTTGTATTTCGAACACACGTGAAGGTTAGCACTGCTGGTGGAGTTTAAATTCCCCGAGGTTAGCTCGCTCCGGCACCAACACTTTTGAGTTGGAGAATACATCAAAGCTTTAAATTATCCGTCTAAATTTCAGAATTGTCCAAACCCTAAGGTTCTTCCTACCCCAGACATAGGTTGAAAATCTTAGTAATAATTTGGTTCCCCAGTTTGGTATTTTTGGTTATACTGTTCTATGCTCTTCATATTCATACAGTGTTTGGCATTTTCAATATTTTTTGGTAGAGCGCCTCTGATGAGTCTTGAATAGACGAAATGCGCGTCAGGCGTAGCAAAATTTAGTGTCTGGAACTTTGTTGTCATTTGTATTTTACACAAGAAATTTAGCTGTAGTAGGCCAGCCAATTGTTATGAAGATTTAATATGACTGTTGGTACTGTATTTATGGTTTGTGGCCCCTACCGTTGAAGAAAAATGGTCCAAAAGAGACTTCAATAGTCCAACAAACCAGAATGTCTAGAGCACAGTAAAAGAAAAGTAGAGGTCTCATTCGCTGTTCTTCTCAATATGAAACAAGTGCAACAAAACAAAAACTATCCAACCTGGAGACGTTAATATTTCGATCCCTTTTGTTTCCATATATTGTATAAAAATAGTTCAACTACTTTAAATAGAGTTCTCTATATCTTCTGGTATCTCTTAAGTATTACTTTGTGAAGACAAATGGTTGTTGTTTTTTACAAACAGAAAACCATCTGAAACTATAAACTTTGACTAAATTGTTACTCTAGACTAGTATTTGATACCATAAATCAACTTTGTATGCTAAAATCTTGAAGGTACATACCCAAACTTTCCTTTGCCCAAGTTTGCCATCCTAGAAGGCCATAAGCGTGCAATTATAAATTCTCAACCCAGACATAACTAGCATTTAAATTTGTAAAAGCTTCATGTCTCGTTTTGTAAATCATAGGTTATCTTCCTTTGGTTTTTATTTTTATCATTTTGAAATTGAGCAAATGCGCAGATTTCAATTATAAGTTAAAAATTCTATCAAATAGTCATGACTTCTCCTTTTGATTGTTACAATCACATCTGTGGCACAAGATGGTTGTCAATTATCGGGGTATTCTAAAATGGATTTCTATAATGAATAAAATTTTGACTTTCTGTTCGTTTCAATCAATGCAAGGCTTTTAAATCTTCTTTTTAATTTGGTCATTAGTTTTGATAAAAAAAATCAAGTGTTAATAAATATTTTTACCAAGTAAAAACAAAAATCCATATCAGGAAGGTTGTCATTTCTCATTTTGATTCAGATATACAAATATGCAAACACCAAACGGGTATAAAAGGGTAATTTGGTAATTCTGTATATGCATATTTCAATTTGAAAACGCCGTATATGCATATTTCAAAGCGATAACTCTCACCAGCAGCATTTGAATGAGAAAATTCTGAGGTCGAAATACCAAACGTATTGAACGAAAAGTACTCAAAATAAAAAAAAGTCTGAACAGGAAAGGCAAAAGCAGAAAAAATAATCGATAAAACATTTAGAAAACCAACAAGAAATATTTCAATTTAAGTGCGTTTGTAATACGTTCTTCTTCTTTCACTGTATAGAGTATCGCGAAACTTCTCCTGTTTCCTTCGAAATAACAATGAAATGTTTGGCGGAAGCAATGTAACTAATTGCACTTGGGAAATGCAGTCCATCAGTAAGTCCGACTAGTTGTCGGACATCTCGACCATTTCTAGAAACCACTACGATATTGTCAGACCATCGTCCTGTTATGAAAATATCCTGATCCTCTCCCAAAGTGAGTCCTGATGGGAACCTCAAAATCGATTGGTTCTTGAACTTAAACAGCACTTTAAACTTGCTGTCTACTACAGTCACGGTATCTTCTAATGGAGTTGTATAATAAATTTTAGCATTTTCTACTACAACACGTGAACGCATGCAAATATTCGAATCTTTTATAATGTGATCGACCTTTGAACTTTTGATATGAAACATAATCAAACCAATGCTCTCAGCGCATCCATAAATAGAACCATACTGAAAATATAAACCGTAGATCGCAACGCTTATTGGAATGACTCTTACGACTTTCATGGCGATGGCATCCATAATGTATAGAAAAGTATGTTGACCAGTCGATAAGGCTATTGTTGAAGAAAGACCAATTGCAGTAACATCAAAGAATGGACGATCAATCTTTAATCGAACTGTAGATTTATACGCTCCATCGATGCCGTATACGTGCGCCATGTGTTCCATATCAATGACCACTACGTTTCCACATGGAAGTGGACAGCACGACCAATAGTATCCTTCTTTTAGTTGGAGTTTTTGTTCTAGAGCCAGTGCACCTTGGGATTTTCTTCGCACCAAAATCTGGGCTTCATTGGGCACACTAGCACTCACGGATAGTTTCTGAGACAATATCGACTTTTTAATTTCCCCCAAAGATTTAATACGTTCAGGCCCTTCTGTTATGAATTTATCAAGGACAAAAGAAATCTCGACCTGGTTGAACAAACCATCTTTTGACGTTTTGTCTAGAGTATTATTTAATTCTGCACACTTGCCACAATATTTAAAGACATTTGTTTTTGAGAGATATTAAGCTTGCTAATGTTAGCTTCACGATCTTTAATGAGCTGTGACAGTCTGGCACAAATGGTCTCTGCTTCTGAAAACATATTCTCGAAAGCAGCCGAATGCTTAACATTTTGTGTGATCTCGTCAATCTTTGGCTTGTTCTTGCACAGTTTATGAGTTGATTGTCAACATTTGTCACAAATGAGACTATCGTGGTCTCTACATAAACAAGAATATCTAGATTTGTGTAAATGACAATCAAGACTTAAACTTTTGACAAAAGGAAGTGCATTTGTTGAATTTCCCAATGGTTCTATCTCATGCTTTTCGGTTTTGTCAGAAAGTTGATGTTGATCAATACAGGGCTCGCACAATAATTCCAAACATTGTGGGCACCAGGCGATGGCGACTGACTGTTTGTTAAGCTGAGAGCACAATGAACACCCATTGGAAGCCATTTGGAACCTAAAGTAAAATAATAGCACGACATACCACTTATAGTAGAAGATAGGTGTGTTTAACTGACATTTCACTTGCAACATTTTTATTCTTTAAGAAACAAAACTGATTCCCTTTGTACATTGTAATTGATTTTGAAGAACACAAATCAATTGAACTATATATCAAGAAATAGACCCGTTTAATTTAATCCGATTTAGAAATGGTTTGATAATGTCTTTGTATGTAGAGTTACATGTTCATTGTTTTTTGTATGTTTTTACACGTATATTTGTATTTGCTTAACCTCTTTGAGGTTTTTATCATGCAATAATAAAGTTTATATAATAAAGTTTGATAAATACCCTGAAGACAAAGACAAATGTGTCTTCTTTGTGCCTTTAATGATGTTACTAAGTGATTTTAACAGAAATTTTACAGACAAAATGTCAAAATGAAATAAAATGACAAAACAGTGAGTTGCATACAGATATACATAATGAACACAATGGTCTTGACTTGATAGCCTTTTAGAAAAATGTGAAAAGATTCGAACTGTGTGCCCTTCTTTCATTTCAATCTTAGTAATTGTTGAAAGCACAAAGACGTTTAGGGTCACATTTAAAGAAAAGTTTGGGTTATAAAAACTGGAATGATAAAAAATAGGTTTCAAGAAGTTGTTCATTGTAATCTAGTAAAACAAGTTGTGGGTAAATCAAGTTTTATGACAACAAACTTCCCTCTTCAAAGGCAGCAAAGAGTAAAGTAGATGAACATTGTTTTCCACACAAGGAAGACGAATAAGCAAAAACAATTAAAAACAATAAAACCATGATCTGAAAAGACATATTGTATATGAAGCATACCATAAGGGTGCATTTTGAAAATAAAGAACAATAAGCTTACCACTTTAGTGCTTAAAACGTTCATAAATTTTGATACAGTGTGGCTAATCAAGTGTAAAATTGATAAATTTTAGATTTATAGTTGATAATAATGTTGATTTTTGAAAACTGGTTTATCATTATCACCAACGAGTAAAAGTAAGTGAAAATAGGTAAGGCACGTGGACATAACGAGCTATATGAAACTTTGAACGGACAATATATAAAAACGTAATAAATAGCTAGAACAATATATCCTATTGTCGAGGCACATAACGAGTACTTGTGTACTAATGAACTCAACAATATACTTTATCGCTGTAATAGTGCGGTGACCACAAGTAGAAAAGTCTGACTTTAATGTCCCTACCTGACACACGGCTATATTTGATATCAATCGAAAGGGGAAAGTGTGTTCTTTCAGAAAATTCCTGTCGTAAAAATGGGAAGTGGTCACGATTTTTTAAAATTGGGATAAAAGTGGATTTCAGAAATTCGTGAAAATTCTTTAAAAATTAGATTTTACCCTCTTTTTTTATCTTTTGGGCGCAAAATGATACCAATAGAAATATGTTTGTGATATTTAGTTATTCAGGAATCATTATCAACAAAGTTTTGAAAATTTTCAAAGAAGGGAGGTAAGCAGAGACGCAATATTCGAAGGTACCATTGAAACACGACTTGTTGACTCAAATCCTACATTGGCTATTTGTGTTTTAAGTCAGTCGTTTAATTTTTAATGTTTTATGACCTTTGACTAATATATAAGTTTTTTGTGTACTTTAATTTGTCATATCTATAAGACAATAAGTGTAAAATGATATCCAAAAAAGGGAAAAAGAACGTATTGGAACCTAACCTTGTTGAACACCATTTTCATTTTATTTACAATGTCGTGATCTAATACTTTTAAATTACAGCCAAATGTGGAATAAACCATTATGATTTTTCTAAACATTTATATTTGTAAATTGTGGTGGATTTTTGTTTGTTTCATGCCATATGCATAAGACATGCAATTCTTAAACCACTTATAGCCCAATATTGTCCGCGGTCAGGCTTTTCTTTTATTTTATGACCTGACTGCCCCCAGTAGTTTCCTTACCAGGGGCATTACCCTATCCACAACCTGGGAACGCGCCGGGTAGGTCTATGGGCAGACCTGATAAATGTTCAGATGTCCCGGTTATATATACATAAACAAAACATACACTATTACAAAGGATAATTTCATAATACAAAAATACATTCAGAAAACAAACACAGGACAGATTAACAAGAACAACGTCCTAGGGAGACATATAATCTATAAACATATAATGTATGTGTATTGATCTTCATTTAACAGCAGTTTCAAACACGAACAAACCAACACCAACTAAGTGATTCAAAAGAATTATAACATTTCCGAAACCCAAAAATGGAAACACATTACCAATATGATTTCACATTTAATACCAGTGACTTATTATGCTAAACAACCTAATTTCAAACTAACTTAATAACTATGAAATTAACTACTCAGACTAGTCCGCATCTTCCTCTACAATAATATGTGTGTTGACGTTTTTGCAAATAACATCGCCTTGACAAGGACAGAGGTCGGTACAAGAAAGGTTTTGTTCAAAACACACACAGCCTTTTGAGCAAACAAGTTTGCCTTTACATGTGCAAACTAGATCTTGTAAAAAATCGGATGTCATTTGACCTTCAAACCGCACAAGCTGTAAACCATTTTGGTTACACCATCCATGCATAAGAGGTGACTTGGGAGGAGGCTTAGCAATGTGTTATGTTATCCAAATACCAGTTTGAAAGCATGCTCGTAATGCGTGTTGCCGAAATGTAGACTCGCATGGTGGTAGCTTTGCAAGGCTTGTGGCTTTACTAGTTGCTAATTTCACGCGTAATTTGTTCAGGTTTAAGTGTGCATTTTTGAACTTTCGTTTTTGATCATATAGCAAGGAAACAAATTTTCTTGCTGGTGCCAGTGAATCATCAAAATCGGACATACCGAATGAAGAAAGAGCACTCAATTCATCTGCATTGTCTTTGATAATTTTATATGCTGTTTTTTTACCAATACCAAACATCGATGACGTTGAATCACATCCGGTAATAGCATGTACGACAGGAAGACATTTACACACATTTGGATTCAGTAATGAACAGATTTCGTGAACTGGAATATATCGACGTCCATCTTTGGTGCCAGACACAGTTCCTGTTTCAAACCAAAGTTCTTTTTGTATTTTGAAGCGACGAAAAGTAATAAATGCAGAGAACCAACACATCAGTATCAGGAGACTTAACAATTATCCTTCCTGGCGACTGTTTAGATTCGTATTTCAAATCAGCATCAAGAACATGTAGAATGATTCTTGTATCAGCTTCTTCTTGAGTGCTGAATAGACTTGCACAATCAACAACTCCATTGGCTGAAATCTGTTTTACAATTTGGGGATCGTCAAATATACCAGCCATAGTTAGAACATTGCATTCTTCAATGACATTTTCTCTGTTTTGATGGTAACATAAGATAAATTTTCCTAGAAAACCCAGCAAAGATTGTTTGTTCTGGTTAACAGCAAGAAATTTTTCCATTCAGGAATCGATCGACCCTCAATTACCTGAAACACTTTTTGAGCAGTGTTTGATCGTCTCTCTCTTTCTTGTGATTTTATTGAAAGTTCTAAGTCATACCTGTCATAGACGTCTACGACTGAAGATGCTTTTTTAAAGTAACCAACTTGAGACTGGACAAACTCATGACCAAGATCTCCAAATGTTTTAAAACGCTTAGGATTTACTGCTTGAACAAGAGCCATGCCATCTCTTACAAGTGTTGTTAATGATTTGTCGAATGGTGGAAGGCATGCGACAGTGTGGGCTTCAGCTTCAAGTTGGTGACAGAGATCTGCTTTACAGGTCTTTCTCATTGTTCCATCATCATGAAAAATAGACGTTGGGATAGGACCAATGGGAAGTGACAAAACACTCTCTACTGTAACATCTTCGCGTGAATTTGCCAACACTAAGGCACGACGGAATACCAATTCAGGATTAATATGAACATTAAGGATGTCACCAGACCTACATTTTAACTTTGATTTCTTCGTTAGATCACCAAATGTGGACAACTTTGAACGGGGGATAGTGTCATAAAAGCTACTGTTGTGACCCTCTGAGTGTGCACCATCAACAACCTTTTTGGCCATCTTAAAGCCATCATCCACAGCTGACAAAAGAGAGGACTGTACTTCTTTTGACGCATGCATGCCAGATGAAATGTTTATCAACTCTTTTGAAGGATGGAGTTCTATGTCATATGGATCGGTCATTTTTTCTAGAACATGATCAACAAGGATTTGTACTTGTTGGTTATCTCTAACTAATGCTGACTGTTTACTTTCAGCATGTACTAAACCTTCACTGTTTGTGCAGCCAGACCGTATTTGCATTTCAGATGTTATATCGGCTAAGACATGACGTGTAAGTGACCACCTTACGAGTGCTGGTTTTTGCTGCGTTATACCTTTAATGCCACCGCTTCCCTTTGAATCTTTAATAACACTTTTTTCTGTTGCCATGTCACTCCATACACCATTGAACTTTCCTGGCTTTTGGCGAACAGAAAAACGTCCCCTTTCAAACTCAAGTTTCACTGATTCGGGTAAACTGAACATATCCAACAGGTAAGCTGGAATCCATCGGGAATAGTTTACTCTGTTTGTGACAAACATATATGGTAACATTGCTGCAGTAGAACTTAGATGCAAATGCCATATACCGTCACGCTCCGCTCGTACATTTTGGAGAAGTATTTCAACAGCACGAAGAAACATGTCCCAGTATTTGAAAGTCGGAGATTTCTCGCACGCAAATTTTCGAAATTCTTCAAGGTGAGGGGAAATGTAACACTCGAACAATCCTGTTATGTCTGAAAGTTTACTTGAAAGTGGGGTAGTGGCGTTGAAAGATAGTACAATAGATGTCAGAACTGTCCAAATATTTTCAGTAAATTTCGCAAATAGATCCATTTCCTCGCACCATTTGAAAAATGCTCCTAGCCAGAGGGAGCAAAGTGCTTCGTAAACTAATGTAATGCCTCTTACCGCTCTGTTAAACTGCTTACCACTAAGCATTTGATCAACTGTGGCGGGGGCATACACGGACGAATCAACTAACAAATCACAAAGCCCTCCATCACCCCAAAGTTTACCTATAGTGGCTATAAAACACGATAATGTGTGAAAACCACCTATTCGTAAAATGTGACAATCAAACTCATCTGGCAGATACCACTTTACTTGTTTTGCAACAGCATACAACTGCTGGTCAAAGGTTTGAATAGCATGGTGTTGGCCTACTGCATTTGTCATGTCTAAACACCTTCTCATTGTTGTGTAAACTGTTGCCATGTCAGTAGGCTTTGCATCAATTATAGGTGGATACGTTATAACAGAGTACTCGTCTTTGGTTGTTGAAATATTGCTGTTAAAACCTGTCCAGAAAGGAATGATAGGCATATCAGTTGGAAAGTCGCATGGCAGCTTTACAATATTTCTAGGCAAAGAACGCATCAACACCCACAGTATGTCCGTCGTCAGCTGCACATGCTGAAATTTTATCAAAAGCATTTTGACGTCTCATTGGTTCGCCTCGAATCTTAGGTTTTTCAAATGGTAAACAACTCATCATCGTCATAGTATCATCCGTCGGTTGTATCGTTCTTTCTTGGCCCCGTGTTACTTTGGTTTGTTTAGCCTTCAGCGATGCGTTACCTACCTGAAACACTGCTCTTGCCATAGAATGGAAAGTGTCTTTTCCATCGATGGTTTCAGTGTTAAGATCAATATTATCTGCACCTTCCTGTAGAAGACCACCTCCCTCATCTAAAGAAAATATGCCGTTTGGAAAATAGGACTCACCCTGTATAGATCTGTCAATCTCATTGTTCGCAACACTTGTTAGATAACGCCTGACCTCTGTATATGAGGCGCAAAAGCCATAGGAAAACAATGTCTCGAGTAAATGTTTCGATCCAAAGTCATGATACATTTGCAAAGCTAAACCAAGACTAAATGGTGTGAATGTTCGCCTAGATATTGAAACGATACATTCGGCAAGGGCTGTACATTTTCGCTGTGTATCAACAGAAAGCTGATGAAGGTCTTGATGTTGTTTGTATGCTGTGTCGTCGACAAGATACGCTAGTACTTTCAACAATGAAGATGGCATTTGATCAAGTGATGATGATAACGCAAACTCGGCTGATGACGGATATTCTTTGTTTTGCAGTTCTAAATTGGAAATTTCCTCTTTCAAAATACCTAACGCAGCGTGCAAAATTTGATCCTTGTTCAATTCTTGTATGCTAGAAATGTTGGACTCCATTTGTGAAACTTTTTAACTTCAAATAGCTAGCAGCTGCAATTGCATCAGACAAGGTTATGCCACTGCTGTAAATAATATTTGATTTACCCTGACCTTGCTGGATTTGAATTACAACATTATTGCCATAATGTTTTACAAGTTTTGCTTGTAGTTTTGCAGTAGAATAATTAAGTTGTAACTCTGCTGGCAGGAAAGAGCGATACATTTTAAGCAAGTTTGAAAGCAAAAATGCTCTATTCCTCACCATTAAGTCGTTGTTTATAGCAGAAATAAGCTTTTGAAAGGCGGTTTCGTGGTGCTGATCTTCAGGATCTGTGGGATTTGGGATTGGATTACTTTTTCTTTTCAACATATACTTGGTGATGCAGGCTGAATGATACACTCGAAGATTCTGATAATTTTCACTGGAAAGAATTAGAATAAGTACATTATCTGAGTTGGATTCTGCTACTAACATTAAACTCCGTAACCGCTCATCTGATTGAAGCTTGTGCAGTTTTATGTCTTTTTTGAAAGATTTTTTGTGACAACACATGCAAGTATTTGAATCAAACGACTGCAAAACAGAACGTGTCATCACAACTTGTTGGGACGAAGAAGGGTTGACTTGAGCTTGAGGTAAGCCTGAAAGTAAAACACTACAATTTTGCTTGCTTGTATAGCTCTTGTAACAGGAACGATGATATGAAATTTGTAATGCATCAAACTCAGGACTGTCAAGTGAGATAACCTGGTCTAAGATTCTATGATAAACCATATCCTTTCTGTTTTTCATAGCAGATACAAATGTAGGCTTTCCCCTGTTAGTAAGCTGACTTAATGATTCTGAGGTAGATTTCATGCAAATGACACAGTTTTCAGACTTAAACCGTTTCGGGCTCGGTGGGGCAATTTTTGTTGGACTGGGCAGGTTAGACATGGTCAGGTTAGAATAGAACAAATAAACAAAGTAAAAAGAATGCTACATTCTCATTTAGTTCAACACGTAATAAAAGAGCAATATTGGTACAAACAACAAAAGTGGTATTCGCTTAGTTGTCCTAAGAAATTGCCGATATGGTAAGGTCAATATAACAGTAATATATCATAACACTTTGATCCTGAACTTGCATATTTACTTCCATGTCCCTTTTTACACAGAATAATACGTCATAATGATTCAATCTTGAACTTTCCTATTTACTTCTATGTCAACACACACTATATCGATCCTAGTATCTGTAACAGATTTAATGCATATATAATTATACCCGGGTGATTTTGTCCTAATACTATAAGGTATTCTTTTTTATGAAGAAAATTTATATTAAAAGCAATGTTCAGGTTAAAAAAAAATATTAAATTAATAAATTTAGATTTTTACAAAAAAATGGCATTTTTTTAAATTTGCCATTTTTAGCCTAAAAAGAAGTTTTATCTATGACTTGTCATTATTGTTCTTGAATCTGCTAATCATGATCTAGTGTGTCCAAAAAGAATTTTTCTATTCTAGAAAGACAGTCTGAAATAATACATGAAAAGAAAATGTGTGTTTAGATAACGAAAATTAGGGTTTTCCCCAAAAAACGCAATTTTCATAGGGTTCTGACCATACGAATTTCTTACGACAGGGCTAAAAATGAAGCAGAGATACAGATAAGTCATTACAAACAAAAGTTAGCCGTGTGTCACATGGGGACATTTAACTCGAAATTTAGAGGCCTTTTCTTTACTTGGTCACCGCACTATAAGAACGTTAAGTATTATTGGCCTTTTGCGACCATATAATGTTATAAAGAGTAAAACTTTGGCTCGCTTAACTGATTATCCTTAACCAAACTGTGCGAAAGAGTTAAAAAATTAATGTTAACAAAAAGCGTAACAACAAGAAGAGTTTAATCAATAGATTAATTACATGCAAAGGCGGTTACATATTGGAATCACTGCTCGCTTTAACATACCAGGGTATAGAAATTGGAGAATTTTGCCCGTTTTTATCCATTTCATTTTGAATCATATTACACAATTTTCTTTTCATCACATGCATCAGCGTTGTTGAAAATGAATGTTGGTTAAGTGTTCATCGAGCCTTTAAAAAAGGGAATGAATTCTGTTCAAAATTAAAAACCTTACAGTTGTAATTCATTCTAACAAAACGTCGCTTTGTTTCTACTTTTCTTTCTTGGTCCATTTTCTGCCATAGTCTTCAATTGAATCCATTAATGTTTTAAAATAATAGTTCCAGTTGATATTCTTGGCTCACGATAGTTTGGTCCTTCAGCCAAAACATCGCAAAGTACACGATGTTAAAGTCACCAGTGATAGCATGGTAGTGGGACTATAATTAAACACGGAGATCGTTGTTTTGGAAATTCCGCAGCTTTAAAAATCAAAAGGGCCCGGGTCTAGATAAGTTGCTTCTTCTTGCAATATTGTCGTTGCAGTAAAAAGACTTATAAGGTTGTGTGGCCCCAAATGGTCGAATCTGGAATTTTCCTATGTTTTGCAAATAAGTATACTTGTAGTGTTGATAGTGTTTTTTAGAATGTAGAATTGAAGAGACAAGCTCTGTTGGTCTGGTTGGCAAAATGTCGCTTAACAAAAAATGTCGCTGTTAACACTTATCCATGGCCACACTTGTGAGCATTAAGCATTACATTTGTTACTACAACATAGATCAATCCACAAAGAGTACATTCTAGTCCAAATTTGTGCAATTTTGATCATAGCAACTGTTGATGCTTAAGGTCATATTTTTTTTAATTGCTTTTAATTTGTTGTCCAGGAAACCAATGTTTTTTTTACATGTTTCACATTTTCTATTATTCATTTACTGACAGAGCAATGAGATTCCACATTTTCAAAATCGAAAACATCTTCCAAAATAACAGAACTTTGTCGGATGTTATTGACAGAATCTAGGTTTTTATATCGGGACTCTGGATGTTCAGATTGCGTATACGAAATACACAGTCTGATATTAAAACGTATATATTGAAACAAAAATGACAACCAGATTCAATGAACTGTTTATTTAGTGAAGAAGATCAACAAAGACATATTACTATGAACTTTTATTATACATGAAAATGATCTGTATGCAATTCTAGTTTTAACACATTTGCTCTCTATTTTCACTATTTAACCATATAACACATTGATTCTTTCTCTATTTTCACCATATAACCATGTGTAACTGTGTTGCTCACCTTCGTAGTAGATATATGACGTGTTAGAGTTATTTTTAGTCATTTCCTTTTAAACTAAAGATACCTGTAGTTTTAAGCCAAATAATTCTTTTCTTTATATAATAATGCAATGTAAGATCATTATTCCTTTTATAGTACTTCCTAGGATTAGTAAAATTTGCATTGTTCAGACACTATATTTTTTCATATTATTGCGCACATCACCCGCTATTTTGACGTCCAGCCTAGACGTTGAATTTTTGTCTAGAGCAAAGTTTTAGTTAGAAGTTTTTGTTGATTAGAGTTAATGAAAACTTAACATTTTTTATATAAATATTGAAATATTATTTTGTCAGGCATTTTTACTGACCTTAATAGTTTTTAAGCATAACGTCATTTATCCTGACAGGAATCTAGGAATTTGACGACAAATCCTGTCAATCCTGAGACGTGTTTCATTGGTTATCAGTATTTGTCTAAGAATCTGATTTTTTTTCATTGGATGTCAGGAATCTCGAATGATATAAAAACGACGAAGCTCAGAGTTGGGTGAATAACTCGTTCGAAAGGGTCAAAAGCGGAAGCTAGTATATAATTTCAAAAAGCCAAATATTTTCAACCATTTAGAAATCCTGTGAACCCAGTTGTACTTATTTACAGAAGGTGAATATTTTAAGATGAATAAATAAGATAATGTAAATATAAACCAGGCAGTTATTCCCCACCACACTGAGTACCTAATAACACCACTATGTATTATACGTTGAAGTATTTACAAAATGTTGCCATATAAAATGACAGTGCCATGGATTTGTTATTGTGATAAAAAATATTGCTTGAAATATTTATGCATGAGACTATTTAGAAATCCTGACCAGGTCAAAACCCCTATGTTTGCTAGCAAGGCTCCCCCGTCACTCTCGGCCGGCGGGACGAGTTTTGTTACAATATTTTTGGGGCACGTTTGTGTCGTGCTAACAACGTCCCTCTTCATAAACTATCAGCCTAGTTGTGTGTGAAGGTTCTTTCAGCCCATGACACACAACCGCCAGAATTACCTACGCAGTGGGCCGGGTTCGATGACCTTTGTTGCACTGAAATCAAGAACCGTCTATGACCACGCATTGAGGTAGAAATTAATGACATCCAAACGTGACAGTGTGACAGGGGTTTAAAAATATGTCCGAATTCCAGAAAAACCCAGAAAAGGGACATTATCTATTCAAAAGTTATCTGCCCTGATTCCAATAAGGTAGATCCCGTAATTGTCTAACCTTCATAATTTAAATTAGTTTGTGTTTTAATAGTGCATAATATAAAAAAAATGTCCCACAGTTTACATGCATTATTTGTGAAAGCGGTCTTGCTTTTTGACAAATAAAAAATCTTCGCATAATATCCTAAGATATAATCAGACCAATGTTGGTCCCAAATGGTTTAACGGTTTACCTCCTACATGTTTATGAATTACCTGATCTTTATAATGATTTCTAGGTTTTGGTCTCTCTTACCTTTGACAGAACTATGGTATCTGTAACGGTTTTGGATGTCAATGCAAAAAAAAATGTTGTTTGACACACATGTTCTTTATCATTAGTTTGACGGATCAAACACATCATATTGGCTCTGTGCTGAATACCCCAAGAAAAATCAGACAAGGTTTGGTTCCAATCAGATGAGACGTTAAAATAGATTTAAAACTAACGACGCCGATGACTATCATGACAGTTTGGTTGCCAGATTTTCGGGTATAAGCTTAGTAAAAAGCTTAAGTTTTGAAAATATCCACATTTTTGTTAATGTGCCAAAGTTCTAAAAAGCGTGTCCGAACTCCAAAAAAAATCCAGAAAAAGGACGTTATCTATACAAAAGTTATCTGATCTGATTCGAACAAGTTTTAAAAAGCGTGAATTTGATACTGAGTTCATTGGAGGACTAGAGAGATATCGTTGTATATATGCGATTTTATTCAATCAATCAATCTATCAATAAATAAAAAATTTATTGTAGACAAAATTCCTCCCTGATGGGACATTAGGCACGAACCATTTTCTTTTGGCCGGGGGGGGGGGGGGGGCTGGGATTTTTTTCAAAAAAAAATATTAATTCCAATTTTTAGAGAAAAAAATAAAAAATGCTCCTAACGGAGCTAAAAAAAATAAATATTCATAAATCCCCCCCCCAAAAAAAATGATATACATCCTTGGAACTCAAATGATAAAAGCCTGATTTTTTTCTGCCTCGCTTCGCTCGGCATCCATCACCTTATTCTTTATTGCCTTTTGCAAAAGTTACAGATTTTGAAATTATAATGTGTACAAAATAGTATCACTTTTAATATGTTTAGTACATGTATACATCGATAGTTTTGTTCTGTTATGGTATGAACCTGTTGTCCCGCTTGGAAAATAAAATTATATATATATTTTTTTAAAAACCACCCTATCCCACTGGTCGATCCAGAAATGTCTATAAGACGGCATTGGTCAATCTTCACAGATTTCTTATATTTCCAACTGCATTCTTGTGTTGTTTTGTAGTTCATATGATGATTTTTTTAAATGAAATATGAAATCTAAATATCATGATTAGCAATCAGGAAATCACAAGAATTGTATGATTTTGCATCATTTATCCAAGAGCTTTTGAGGCCTTCAGCGATTCCCATGTCTGTTTTAGTACGCTAGTTATGCAGGATCCCTAACCAAATCTAAAG
Organism: Arcuatula senhousia; assembly: GCA_963971305.1. Taxonomy (NCBI): domain Eukaryota; kingdom Metazoa; phylum Mollusca; class Bivalvia; order Mytilida; family Mytilidae; genus Arcuatula; species Arcuatula senhousia. Next base: position 15,414,908 of record OZ020309.1, on the reverse strand, counting down.
GCTTGTTTTTCTATGATCCCTTATTGGCTTTAACTTGTACTTTTCTTTGTCTTATTTTATCCCCTGACTTGCTGTTTCATGGAAATTAACTTTTGAAAACTTTGAAGCCAAAAGGTAAACTTAAAAGGTAACCATGTGATAAGTCCCCTATGTGACAAGGTTACCAGGGCAATCACAAATGAATATTTCTTTCACTTCTAGTCTTGATAAGTTTTAGAATAAGATTTCACACATTGAAAAAAAGTATATTCATAAAAGAATTTTGGATATCAAGCTATTTGACTTTGTCTATTGTCCATTTAAATTAATATTGCTATATACTGAATGTTTATTTTGGGGGGATTCTGGTTTTTAATTATTTTCATTTTTTTACTTTGTGCTTTCAATAGAGGTTGGCTGACATATTCGCCATGGTTCCCTATATCCCATTTTCCTATAAATATATTCATGTTTTGAATATGCATGTATTCAAAATCAAAATACAATAGTCCAATGCACATTTCATCTTCTACCGAGGGTTTGTCTGTTTGACTTATTCCACATATCCCATTTGTCTTTAAGATATATGAATATTAATACTCACAATGAGAATAAATTAGTTTAAGAACTGCCCTATTCACACAATTGATAAAAGACTTGTAAACTTACAAATAGAAAAACAAATGTAAAAAAAATATAAATTTTCTGAATTGGTCTGGAAAAAAAAATTATGATTTTGCTTTGGGTAGAAAAAAAATGTAGCTTTGATTTGGACAGAAAAAAAATAATATCAGGTTACAAAATCCCAGCCCCCCCCCCCCAACCGTATGAAAACGGTTCGTGCCTTACAATAAATTACAAAACATTACAGGGAAACAAATTTTACAGCACACACATGGCATATGAAAATGAACAACGAAACAACAGATCTTCGGGTGTTGACGGGTTTAAAATGCAAAACAGGTGTTCAAGCTGTTTTAAATTGTCAAAGGGTCAATATTATTATATAAATTAAGAATATATTTTGATCTTAGTTCTTAATTTATTCTACAATGAAGAAAGAATTGAAGTTGATCTTCTATTTCATTGCAAATTTTACATAATCTTTGGTGTCTTGGGATTTTATAATATCTGCCCTTTCTATTACCAAATCATGCATGGTCACTTATTCTAAATTATTTTTCTTGACAACACATGCACATATAAGCATTGATTCACTTCTTTCATATCTGGCATTAGTATTAAAATATTTTTATATTATAAAATACTTTTTGCAAAGTTTATCAAAGAAAACAGCAAATTATACTATTTTGTAGTATAAAAAAAGAACAAAATCTAAACGCCGGATTATGTCTATTTAAACTCAAACCTGAAAACCTTAACAACAACAACAACAACAACAACAACAACAACAACAACAAATGACAATAAATAGATAAACAACAAAAGTAGAATTTGACGACCAAAGAAAGGGAAATGGAAAAGAAATATTTTTATAATTTTACAATATCGTTTAATAAGTGTTCCCGAATCACTTTTTAGTTGCTGGCTTGTCGATACCAACAGTAAAAGTAAAGGTTTTAGAGTTTTCGCTTCCAAATATTTCTTCAAGTGTTGGTTCTTTGGGAGTTTGTTTAGGAATTTGAGCTTTTTGTAACTGTCTGAAGTCAATAGGAACCGATTTGGGAAGTTTTTTAATAGTTATTGACCACAACGAATGGACATTCTTGATATGTTCTATGGCTTTTTCATCTTTTTGAAACAAAATTTCAGTTTCGTTAAAATAGCCCTTTTCAGATAGTTCATGTAGGTACCTTTGAGTGTCCATCACTTTATTTTCCATCTCTTTCATACCGAGAAATGTTTGCATGTTTGAAGCGTGTGACAAAATGTCTTCTTTATGGTTAAACATTTCATTTATTTCTCCCTTTTTGGCTTCAATGGAGTCCGAAAATTTAAGAATTTCTTTTTGCTGATCAGCAAATACTTGTTCAATTTCAGAAGTCATTTTTTTCTTAAGCGATATTAAATGATCGATCATCGTTTTCACGCTTTGTTCTACACTGTTAATTATTACTGTCTTCTGACCTAAAAGGGATCCAAACCTTTTATAACGATCCTGTATAATATCTGACAATGTGTTGCTTAAAGATTCAAGGTTGTTGAAAATATCTTGAAATGCAGCAGACTGTTTTACATTTCTAACATACTGTTCAATCTCTTTCGTTTCTTTGCATTTCTTGTGAGTTGATCCCATACATCTTTTGCATATGGCTTTTTCGTGGTCTTGACAAAAGTAAGTCCAGTTCTCTTCGTGTTGAGAACATTGCAGATGTATATTTCGAATAAATGGAGGAACTTTCAGAAAATCATTGTAATTGGTGGTCACGTGATCTTTAGTTCCGTTAGAAAGTCGGTGGTTGACACTGCATTGCTGACACAACATGTCTCCACATTTGGGACACCAAATCTCCGGCACTGATTTCTTACCAAGCTGAATGCATATCGAACAAGACGATGACGACATTTCTATCAACAACAACACAAAAATTATTTCGCTAGCAAAATAAACATAATAAAATGTGGTAAATAGTAATATAATAAAACATTCAATGAAGCTTTTAAAATACTTTAGAATACAGCTAGGCGTTAGCCTACTGGCCTCGTTGAAGGCTTCTGGTGGTTGTCCAATGTGTTTTTTGTTTAAACTGCCGCCTGTTTTGTGAGCTGTGTCGCGTACACTTATTCCACATCTCATTATTTTCTATTTCTAATACTATATCATTTTCAATAAACAAAAGGCTCCCAAGAGCCTGGATCGCTCACCTGGTCTTGATGTCAACTCTATAAAGAACTTTGTAGAGCTAAATAAGCTGAATATTAAAGCAAGCAACAGCTTTTCTCTTTCAGCAATAGTTTTCAATCTGTAGGCCAAAAACGTGCAAAATGTTATTTAAAGGGCCATCTGAACACTTTGACTCTATAGAGACTTTTGTTAAGAGCATAATGAACTGAACATTTTAGCAAGCAACCACTTTTCTTTATTTGTTATAGTTTTCATTATATAAGCCAAAAACATGACAACATATCAATTTAGGGGCTGTTATCCCTATAAGGGGTCATCTGACAACTTCGACCCTATGACGACTTTTGTAGAGCTAAATGAGCTGATCATTTAAGCAAGCAAAAGCTTTTCTCTATCTGCAATAGTTTTCATTCTATAGGCCAAAAAACACTATATTTCATCCTTAAGGGGCTGAAACCCCTATTTAAGGAGTCATCTGACAACTTCGACCCTGTGAACACTTTTGTAGAGCTAAATGTGCTATACATTTAAGCAAGCAACAGCTTTTCCCTATCTGCAATAATTTTCATTCTATAGGCCAAAAACAATATTTTTAGACTTTAAGGGGCTGTAACCTCTATAAGGGGTTATCTAAAAACTTCAACCTTGTGAAGACTTTTGTAGAGCTAAATGAGCTGAACATTTAAGGAAGCAACAGCTTTTCTCTATCTGCAATAGTTTTTATTCTATTGGCCAAAAACACTTTTTTCGCCTTTAAGGGGCTGTAACCCCTACAAGGGGTCATCTCACAACTTTGACCCTATGGAGACTTTTGTAGAGCTAAATGAGCTGAACATTTAAGCAAGCAACAGTTTTTTCTCTATCTGCAATAGTTTTCATTCTATAAGCCAAAAACATGAAAAAACTCTATTTTCCACCTTTAAGGGGCTGTAACCCCTGTAAAGAATCATCTGATAACTTCGACCAAATGGAAACTTTTATAGACCTTTTGATGCTGAAGCAGTAGGGTGGCATCAGATTTCATCCATCTCTTATACTTTTGGATTTACCCCCCTGGTCTATTTTTAGCCATGGCGGCCATGTTTTTTGACGGATCAATAATCGAAACACAACTTTTGTACAGGACATCCTAAGAATCAATCATACTTAGTTTCATTACATTCTGTTCAGTAGTTTCAGAGGAGAAGATTTTTGAAAAATTGTTAACAGAGGACAGAGGACAGACCACAGAGGACAGACGACAGAAGACAGACGACGGACGCCAAGTGATTGCAATATGGTTCAATATACAAATCAAAATAGTTCCCGAAAAGGTCTCTGATCTGCCAATTAACATAAGTATTATTATAAGATAACCTGCAAAATTACTTGCTTCCTATCATTACCCACTTTTAATGTTATGGGTTAACCTTTGGTAAAATATTTTTAGTATACATTACCACCTTGTTAAAACTTTAAACATGATCTTTATCTGTAAACAGGTAGTGCTGTTTTTACCTATGTACATGTTAATTTGAGGAAATAAATGACCATTTCAATTTCGACATTTTGAGTTTTGTTGTCAGCCTTCAGGATAACATCAAACAAGGCATCACAAGTGTGTGCTGTAACAAAAGGAGATGTGCATAAATATTCTTACCTGCTAAACCGTTGTCCAATTTGTATAGATTGATTTTGTGTACATTAATGTTTGGTTGCCAAAGCAAACTGGGAAATATCGATATTTAAAATAAATCTATTTATTCATCTATGACGACTTATACATACAGGTATACTGTTATTATTAAAGTAGCTTTAATTCATTACATTTCTTATGTTTGTAGCATGTTCTTTGGATTAAAGGACAGCACAAAATTTATAGGAAAAATTGGGGATAGTTGGGAACATAATGACCACAATTATCCCAAACAAACAAATGAGTAACTTAAGGTAAGTAAAGATATAAATCGACATTACACAAACTGAAAGATACAGGACAGGAATAACTAACAAGAAAGAAAACAAGTATTAACTGTGATTTCAAGCAAGTCACAAAGTCCCCCAAACGACCCGTATTTGCCACTATTCTCTTGAGCATGTCAAAAAACCCTAAATATAAATTTTCATGTAAATCGGAGCACTCCCTTGAAATCACATTTTTATTTATATCTCGAAAACCGTAAATATCACTTCAAATGTTTTTTACATATTATTAAAGAGAATGTTTTGTTCTATCAACCTACAAAATTTTAGAACCCTGCGCACCTAGGTTACCGAGATATTGCAATGTCCAATATTTAGTCCATTTTCCTGTTTCCATGGAAACGGCGGTCATTTTGAAAATTCCGATTAATGACAAGGCTTCCTTTCTTGCCAATCTTTTATCCTGCTAAGTTTCATTTTGATATGTTGAGTCGTTTTTTCTAGGATCTCCGGACAAGTTCACGACTAAGTGGAAGAATCGGAAGAATAATAATAAAAAGAAACGGTGCAAAAACAATAAGTTCTCAAACTTTGTTTGGGGGACTTAATAACCAAAAACAAGTAAATACTACATATGGGTGCGCTGCTATTTAAAATTCGTAGATTTATTACCGTTATCTGTGTTGGATACCGATATTCCTGTACCATGCTCGTCGAAAAGAACATGCAAATATTCATATGATTTTGGGCAGAAGTTCTGAATTTGTTACAAAGGTTTCGATTCTATCAGAGATATGTAGCATTGGTTTTCTCCGTTGTTAGTGGAAAACTTCCGCAATATACACCTAGATATTTAGTATGTACAAACAAATCAGATTAGACACGATTAAATCAGGCGAACCTGTTTTAGGGAGTTTTAGGTAGAATGATCGTTGGGAAAGTAATACTGAATGGTTATTATTATCATGGAAGCGTCAATTTAATACTTCCATGTTATTATCGAGTGCGAGGTTGTAGATTTCGGATGGTGCGGCCTCGCGCACCGACACCAGCTGGAAGCAGATATTAATCAGGTGGATTGTCGATCAGCTAGTGGTGAACAATCTTAAAAAGTCGGTTTTTAATCAGGCTTTAGGGAATAACCATTTAACTTGAAAGGGAAGGCCTTGGTTTTTGCTGAAAAAAAAAACTATCTTGAAAATTATTTTTCATAATCAAAATATTTTGGCAGCAGTGGGCAAGAAAAAATATTATTCTAAAAAAAGATTTCTGTTGTATGAAATAATGCTTATAATGAAAAAATATATTCTGCTGCAACGCCTTAAAAAAGTAAATAATTTTTCCGAGGTCTGCGAGGGGAAAAAAAATCTAACCAAAACAAAAAAACCAAAGCCACCCTTCAAGTTAAATGGTCCGTCCCTTACAAGTTTGTAATTTTTCAAGTTTTATAAGACACTGCTGACTTTGCCTTTAATCATTTGTGACACGTTTTGACTCTCTCCTTTGAAATATACGATAAAGAGATGTGGAATAAGTGTACGTGACACAACCAACATTAAAGAAACGGCAATTTGAAATACAATACATAAAATTCAAACAAATCCATAGATTATCAAAGAAAGACCCATTTCTGGACATAAAACAAAAAAACAGATAGTAGACAAGGACAAACAAAAGCTTTGACAAGGATTCCTGGCTTAGGACAGGCACATATAAAACGTGGCGGGGCCAAACTAGCCCATTGGGCCCAACCCTCCCCCTATTGTTTATCTTGTACAAAGCACAAAAAGTAACACACTTTAAAAATCAAATCGATAAAAAAGTTCAATTCACCAAGAGAGAACCCGAGACAAGAGTATTATACGAGAATAACGAAACGTAAAGGAACTCCCTTGAGAACACTCGCAGTTACTACCCTTAATTAACGTCACATTTATTCTCTGTGTAGATGGATTCCAGCCTGAAGTGGCATATTCAACTGTAGGACGTACAAATTAAAACAAGGGGTTACATTAGGTCGTGCTTAGCATACCCAATTCGGACAACAGGAAGTAGATCACCGACTGTTTTGGAAAGGGGAGGCACGATACATCTCATCATGCTTAAGCAAAATTGAAATAAATTCCTTTTGTAGAAGACGAGTTACGATTTTTTTTCATTTTAGACCTTTAACATAGTCTAGAAGTCGGCTTAAAAAACAGGAAAAAAGATGCCCGACTGACCTGGAATAGATAGACAATGTTCATGTCATCATTTTAACACTTTTAACCAAATCTAAAATAAATCCAATTGTACCGGATGGACAGATTTCGCTTCTAACTTCACTTAATTCTTAGTTAAAGTTCGTCTGCTATATATATAATTTTTTCCTATTTTAATTAGGTTGCTCATATCTTCTTGTAGTTTTTTAACAATGTGGGTGGTGCTGACTTTTCTGTGTATAAAGACATTCGTCGACAAAAACACAGTCTGATAATTAGCGTAACTCTGGATGGCATTTATGGGAAGATTCAGTGAGATTTTGCGGGAGTCCCTAAACCACGTTCCAAGTTTCAAGTTTCAAGTTCCAAGTTCCAAGTTTCAAGTTTGAAGTTCCAAATTTTAAAATCATTGATTTTTAAAGATTTATCTAAATAATATATAAATTGGTTTTGCTTGAATCATCAAATTGTTTTATCCGAAGATGACGGATAAAGAGTGATGAAGTAAAAGGCAATCAAATTCTGGTGTTTGAATAATAACACATCAGTATGCTCTTTCTAACACTGCTATAAATTTATTTAAATATGAGGTTATCAGCATTCATGACAGCAGCCGAAATTCGAAACCTACAAGATTTCCCTCAAAACTGTGAGGCGTATATTGTCATAATTATTTCCAGATGGGTGTCATGTAGTTATCAAATTGTCCTGAGATTAATAATTTAGTTTTAATTTTCTCAGAATGGCCTACGAATTTTGACATTTAAAAGTCAAATGCCTGTAAACAAAGTGTCTAAAACAATGAAATAATGCCCTGTTGTCATGCTGTATGAGGCCAAAACTAAATAATTATTTGTCTGTTTAGGGTAACATTGTTTTAGACAAAATCTTTTTTTTGGGGGGGGGGGGCAAACAAGTACAGTATATAAAGAACAATTTCAAATAGTGTTTTGTCACAATTAACATCAAAATGTTGATTTAATGTGCAAAAACAGGACTGTTGGTACATAAATCCTAAACAAACAAATATATTTGCTTGGCCATGGTTAAGTTTTGTTTTGCAACCAACGCTGAAGTGAAAGGAGTTGGTTTACTTATAATAACCAATTCTTTATTTAAAGAGGGTTACAGAACTCATCTTCCCTGAGACCATCACGGATTTATATTATATAAACAATTGAAATAAAATCGATACATAAAAACAAAACAAAAATCTTAGTTTGCAAAATATGGCAAATATGTGAAAAGTAAGGCAATATACATGTATGTAATCAGTAACACTTGCTGAGGTTTTTTTTATTTCTTGAATCAGGTTTTAAATATAAATGATATATATTTTTTTTATTTTTGGAACTTGGAACTTGAAACTTGAAACTTGAAACTTGAGACTTGGAACTTAGAACGTGGTTTAGGGACTCCCAGATTTTGCTACTTCCATGCAATTGCCAATGATGGTTTCAACCATGTTTCCTTACCAAACAGTTTAATAAAATGTTAAAAAGCCATGGCCTTTTATTACATGTATGCTTTGAAAGTTAATGGTATCTAAAACGTTGGGGCGAAAAAAATGTGATATGCCTTTAAATAATGTTATAATTAACTTTATTAATGTAACTAGAGACTAGTACAGTCATGGCATACATTATAAAACAATGACATTGACATACATGAATAATAACAAATTGACATAGAGAGTATGAAACAAACATATAGTTAGTAATATAAACATTTTATATCAAATATTAAAACTAACTAGGGTCACCCTTCCTCAGTTCTAATGACCGATCTATAAAAGAGACAACAATCCCAATTTATAATGAAAAAAGGACAAGGATCTTTCATATTCACTAAGGCGCTTCAGCCAAATTTATAAGAATACAAATAATTTCACTCGGTATGGTTTAGGTAATGCAATTGATTTATAAGAAAAGTATACTTGTATGTACGCGTGTTCCCAGGGGTGGTGTCTTCTATTGGTACATATCTTTATTCTCATAGTTCAATACATTGGTACAGATAAATAAAATGTAAAACATAATACAGCAAGGTATGCCCTCCTGTCATACTTTAATGATTAAAATTGTCACAGAAGAGTGTGTATGATAGAAATGCTTTTTTTCCTGACGTATAAATATAAATATGTATTCGTTCAAAAAGAAAATTACAATTTATTAATAATTATTCCCTTCTTTTTATACTACATTTTGCTTTTTTGTGTTTACTTCTATTCCATAAGTGGAAAATACCAAAAAGTGCCATTTTATATACTACCGTTTTTGTTAAGCAGTTTAAATTATAAAGGATAGAGTAATGTCCCTTCGATTTTAAACTTCAAAATAAAACCAAAAAACCAAAAAAGTAATTGAAGCCTCTTGATAATAAAGATCACTATTGTTGAAACATAAATTGATGCTAAAGAATAACCCTGTTTGGTATTGATTTTATTTTATTTTATAGCAGTTTCTTAAAAGAACTGAGGTATATTTATACCCCGGGGGAGGGGTGGGGGGGTTACTCTCCTATATATTGCATACCTATGTGCCGATGAGGTTGTCAAACCTGGACCTGTTCGTGACTTAAAAAATATAGAAAACCATACCTTGTCACAGATATTGTACAGTCAAATGAAGTCATTTTCATACCATTTCAATGATGTTAACTACGTTTTAACCTTATTAACTAATATTTGGGAGGAAAATGACAATTATTTTGGGAATTTGACTGTTCTACTATGAAAACGGTATGCTGAATTACCGATGACAGACTTTTTGAAGTCGTTTTTTCTAGGATCTCCGGACAAGTTCACGACTAAGTGGAAGAATCGGAAGAATAATAATAAAAAGAAACGGTGCAAAAACAATAAGTTCTCAAACTTTGTTTGGGGGACTTAATAACCAAAAACAAGTAAATACTACATATGGGTGCGCTGCTATTTAAAATTCGTAGATTTATTACCGTTATTTGTGTTGGATACCGATATTCCTGTACCATGCTCGTCGAAAAGAACATGCAAATATTCATATGATTTTGGGCAGAAGTTCTGAATTTGTTACAAAGGTTTCGATTCTATCAGAGATATGTAGCATTGGTTTTCTCCGTTGTTAGTGGAAAACTTCCGCAATATACACCTAGATATTTAGTATGTACAAACAAATCAGATTAGACACGATTAAATCAGGCGAACCTGTTTTAGGGAGTTTTAGGCAGAATGATCGTTGGGAAAGTAATACTGAATGGTTATTATTATCATGGAAGCGTCAATTTAATACTTCCATGTTATTATCGAGTGCGAGGTTGTAGATTTCGGATGGTGCGGCCTCGCGCACCGACACCAGCTGGAAGCAGATATTAATCAGGTGGATTGTCGATCAGCTAGTGGTGAACAATCTTAAAAAGTCGGTTTTTAATCAGGCTTTAGGGAATAACCATTTAACTTGAAAGGGAAGGCCTTGGTTTTTGCTGAAAAAAAACTATCTTGAAAATTATTTTTCATAATCAAAATATTTTGGCAGCAGTGGGCAAGAAAAAATATTATTCTAAAAAAAGATTTCTGTTGTATGAAATAATGCTTATAATGAAAAAATATATTCTGCTGCAACGCCTTAAAAAAGTAAATAATTTTTCCGAGGTCTGCGAGGGGAAAAAAAATCTAACCAAAACAAAAAAAACAAAGCCACCCTTCAAGTTAAATGGTCCGTCCCTTACAAGTTTGTAATTTTTCAAGTTTTATAAGACACTGCTGACTTTGCCTTTAATCATTTGTGACACGTTTTGACTCTCTCCTTTGAAATATACGATAAAGAGATGTGGAATAAGTGTACGTGACACAACCAACATTAAAGAAACGGCAATTTAAAATACAATACATAAAATTCAAACAAATCCATAGATTATCAAAGAAAGACCCATTTCTGGACATAAAACAAAAAAACAGATAGTAGACAAGGACAAACAAAAGCTTTGACAAGGATTCCTGGCTTAGGACAGGCACATATAAAACGTGGCGGGGCCAAACTAGCCCATTGGGCCCAACCCTCCCCCTATTGTTTATCTTGTACAAAGCACAAAAAGTAACACACTTTAAAAATCAAATCGATAAAAAAGTTCAATTCACCAAGAGAGAACCCGAGACAAGAGTACTATACGAGAATAACGAAACGTAAAGGAACTCCCTTGAGAACACTCGCAGTTACTACCCTTAATTAACGTCACATTTATTCTCTGTGTAGATGGATTCCAGCCTGAAGTGGCATATTCAACTGTAGGACGTACAAATTAAAACAAGGGGTTACATTAGGTCGTGCTTAGCATACCCAATTCGGACAACAGGAAGTAGATCACCGACTGTTTTGGAAAGGGGAGGCACGATACATCTCATCATGCTTAAGCAAAATTGAAATAAATTCCTTTTGTAGAAGACGAGTTACGATTTTTTTTCATTTTAGACCTTTAACATAGTCTAGAAGTCGGCTTAGAAAACAGGAAAAAAGATGCCCGACTGACCTGGAATAGATAGACAATGTTCATGTCATCATTTTAACACTTTTAACCAAATCTAAAATAAATCCAATTGTACCGGATGGACAGATTTCGCTTCTAACTTCACTTAATTCTTAGTTAAAGTTCGTCTGCTATATATATAATTTTTTCCTATTTTAATTAGGTTGCTCATATCTTCTTGTAGTTTTTTAACAATGTGGGTGGTGCTGACTTTTCTGTGTATAAAGACATTCGTCGACAAAAACACAGTCTGATAATTAGCGTAACTCTGGATGGCATTTATGGGAAGATTCAGTGAGATTTTGCGGGAGTCCCTAAACCACGTTCCAAGTTTCAAGTTTCAAGTTCCAAGTTCCAAGTTTCAAGTTTGAAGTTCCAAATTTTAAAATCATTGATTTTTAAAGATTTATCTAAATAATATATAAATTGGTTTTGCTTGAATCATCAAATTGTTTTATCCGAAGATGACGGATAAAGAGTGATGAAGTAAAAGGCAATCAAATTCTGGTGTTTGAATAATAACACATCAGTATGCTCTTTCTAACACTGCTATAAATTTATTTAAATATGAGGTTATCAGCATTCATGACAGCAGCCGAAATTCGAAACCTACAACAATGTACAAGATTTCCCTCAAAACTGTGAGGCGTATATTGTCATAATTATTTCCAGATGGGTGTCATGTAGTTATCAAATTGTCCTGAGATTAATAATTTAGTTTTAATTTTCTCAGAATGGCCTACGAATTTTGACATTTAAAAGTCAAATGCCTGTAAACAAAGTGTCTAAAACAATGAAATAATGCCCTGTTGTCATGCTGTATGAGGCCAAAACTAAATAATTATTTGTCTGTTTAGGGTAACATTGTTTTAGACAAAATCTTTTTTTTGGGGGGGGGGGGAGGGGGGAAAACAAGTACAGTATATAAAGAACAATTTCAAATAGTGTTTTGTCACAATTAACATCAAAATGTTGATTTAATGTGCAAAAACAGGACTGTTGGTACATAAATCCTAAACAAACAAATATATTTGCTTGGCCATGGTTAAGTTTTGTTTTGCAACCAACGCTGAAGTGAAAGGAGTTGGTTTACTTATAATAACCAATTCTTTATTTAAAGAGGGTTACAGAACTCATCTTCCCTGAGACCCTCACGGATTAATATTATATAAACAATTGAAATAAAATCGATACATAAAAACAAAACAAAAATCTTAGTTTGCAAAATATGGCAAATATGTGAAAAGTAAGGCAATATACATGTATGTAATCAGTAACACTTGCTGAGGTTTTTTTTTATTTCTTGAATCAGGTTTTAAATATAAATGATATATATTTTTTTTTATTTTTGGAACTTGGAACTTGAAACTTGAAACTTGAAACTTGAGACTTGGAACTTAGAACGTGGTTTAGGGACTCCCAGATTTTGCTACTTCCATGCAATTGCCAATGATGGTTTCAACCATGTTTCCTTACCAAACAGTTTAATAAAATGTTAAAAAGCCATGGCCTTTTATTACATGTATGCTTTGAAAGTTAATGGTATCTAAAACGTTGGGGCGAAAAAAATGTGATATGCCTTTAAATAATGTTATAATTAACTTTATTAATGTAACTAGAGACTAGTACAGTCATGGCATACATTATAAAACAATGACATTGACATACATGAATAATAACAAATTGACATAGAGAGTATGAAACAAACATATAGTTAGTAATATAAACATTTTATATCAAATATTAAAACTAACTAGGGTCACCCTTCCTCAGTTCTAATGACCGATCTATAAAAGAGACAACAATCCCAATTTATAATGAAAAAAGGACAAGGATCTTTCATATTCACTAAGGCGCTTCAGCCAAATTTATAAGAATACAAATAATTTCACTCGGTATGGTTTAGGTAATGCAATTGATTTATAAGAAAAGTATACTTGTATGTACGCGTGTTCCCAGGGGTGGTGTCTTCTATTGGTACATATCTTTATTCTCATAGTTCAATACATTGGTACAGATAAATAAAATGTAAAACATAATACAGCAAGGCATGCCCTCCTGTCATACTTTAATGATTAAAATTGTCACAGAAGAGTGTGTATGATAGAAATGCTTTTTTTCCTGACGTATAAATATAAATATGTATTCGTTCAAAAAGAAAATTACAATTTATTAATAATTATTCCCTTCTTTTTATACTACATTTTGCTTTTTTTGTGTTTACTTCTATTCCATAAGTGGAAAATACCAAAAAGTGCCATTTTATATACTACCGTTTTTGTTAAGCAGTTTAAATTATAAAGGATAGAGTAATGTCCCTTCGATTTTAAACTTCAAAATAAAACCAAAAAACCAAAAAAGTAATTGAAGCCTCTTGATAATAAAGATCACTATTGTTGAAACATAAATTGATGCTAAAGAATAACCCTGTTTGGTATTGATTTTATTTTATTTTATAGCAGTTTCTTAAAAGAACTGAGGTATATTTATACCCCGGGGGAGGGGGGGGGTTACTCTCCTATATATTGCATACCTATGTGCCGATGAGGTTGTCAAACCTGGACCTGTTCGTGACTTAAAAAATATAGAAAACCATACCTTGTCACAGATATTGTACAGTCAAATGAAGTCATTTTCATACCATTTCAATGATGTTAACTACGTTTTAACCTTATTAACTAATATTTGGGAGGAAAATGACAATTATTTTGGGAATTTGACTGTTCTACTATGAAAACGGTATGCTGAATTACCGATGACAGACTTTTTGAATTCATTAATAAACTTGTTCTTTACGGGGTTGAAAATTATGACCCTGTTCATGACTAGAAACCTGTGAAAAACAGACCATTTTGCGGCACATAGGTATGACCACTTACAATGGGAGTAAACCCCCCCCCCCCGGATTTATACCTTATCGATAAAGTGAGATAAGATTGGGCAATAAATATAGATGTTTAGCGATATTTAGTTATAGAAATATGCTAGACATCAGACACCTCAAACCGGAGACCCTTCATCAATGTACATAGAATTTCATAAAGAAGTTACATTGTACATGAAAGCTCGGCACAGAAGCTCGGGTAAGGTACATGTAACTTGGGTAGGATCTACGCCTTTTGTCAGAACAAGATTTCTGTTTTGAAGCTATAACCCCGCTTGGTTTATCACTAGTCAGTAATTTTGGACTTCTACGTTAGATAACATTTTATTTGGGAAATAAAGGTAACAACAAAATTACCAACCTGAGATTTCCAAGAAGAAAAGACAAAACAAGCCATAAATAGTAAAACCGTATTGTAACGGACATATTTCTTTTAGACTCTCACTGATGTAATATTAATTTTACTCGTTTTATTAATATGATAATAGGTGCAACCTAAAATGGGACGCAGCTTTAGAAAATAGTTGTCAAAAAAGTCATAATGACATTCATGACATTAATTAAAAAATATCGAATTATTTGTGCAAATTACAAAATATTTGTAACATTCTAAAATAGAATAAAAATATAATAGGATGACGTTGACGGGACGAAATAACCATGGTGTTACGTTATCCATGACGTCATTTCCCGGTCAGAGTATTTCGCACTCCACTATCAATAATTAGTTCATCCAAGATTCACATTTAATTTACTTGCAAGAAACCAGTTTAGTTGGCTAGTCTTATTTCCATATAATGTACACAAAACTTTACAGTGGAATGGAATCAAGAATGAAAGCATAATATAATATAATATATTTTATTCTTCTAAATGGACTAATTTCTATCTTCTACTTTCAGATGATGGAAATACAGGTAGCAGTTGCACTCTGTAAAAGAAAAACTGCAGAAAGTGTTAATATACATTTGTAACAGAAACAAGTCAACATTGAGATTGTTCCATTGAAAAACAAATTAATTTTTATTTTAAAAATGTAGAAATGTATATTTGCGTTAAAGTGTATGTATCTTCTTTATATTGTAACATGTATTTATACCTTGATCGATAGTAAATTGTTAAAAAGACATTCATTGTAAACTAGTTCATGTAGTTATACCCCTGGCAAAAAGTTTCGGGGGTATTTAGGTACCACTCCTAAATCACTTGTCATTTGATTTTTGGCCGGATTTCATTAGTGAAAATCCAGGTTATAAAATGGTGAATGTCGGGCGGTGGGCGGGCGGGTGGGGATTAAATACTTTCGTAACAGTTTTCTCATTAACTACTAATCACAGCCTCTTGATATTTGGTATGAAGCATCAGCATTGGCTCCTATAACGTGGGATTCGACTTCAAGTCTGTCGCTCACCTACTTCCTGTTTACCGACTTAGTTAATTTTTGATATTAATGTTCAAAGATAGAAAATTTTCGAAACAGTTTTCTCAGCAACTACTAATCACACTATTTAGTATGCAGCATCAGCATGAGCTCCCATAATGTGGGAATTGAATTCAGGTCTGTGGCTCATATACTTCCTGTTTAACGAAATCTGGCCATTTCTGTCTTTGACCCATTTTTGAAACTTTACAAGAAGGAAGTTCATAATATCGAGGTTTGCAATAAAAAAAATTCCTGACTCTCCCAAATGATTGACCTCATAAGTACAACTCCTCTTTAACCATTATCTAAAAATTTAATGGAAGAAAATACATCATATGGATATTTGCATATTGTTCAGGGGAAGTAATTGGACTTCATTTTTTTTTTGTAATTTAGAGTTCAATGTGTAGGGGGGATATCCTTTTGTGAGCTTGCTCACAGTATTCTTTGTTTAATAATATTTCATAGTAAAGACATATATTGTATCACACTGTTCTGTTATGGACACATACAACATACAATGAAATAAAACAACTATTCACACATACAGGCACAAAAAAACAAATAAAGATGCATGCTGAATTGAATTTCACAATTGAATTTTTGATGGATTTCGCGGAGTAAAAATTTGTGTTAAATAATAGTGTATTTAACATAATGTTTGGGTTGGAGGGGGTGGGGGCTGGCAAGTAAAGTGATTTTCATAATTTTTGTAACAATTTTCCCAGCAACTACTTGTCACATTTTTGTTATTACCTTTATTCTCAGTTAACATCCTCAGGATTGGGTCACATAAAATGGGATATTGCTAACATTCTTTCTGTTTTACAAAATCTGGCCATTTGACTTGACACTTTTGTTCCTATGAGTCATGTTACTATATATGGATTTTTTATTTCATGTATATTGCTATTTAGCTTTGAAATGTAGTTTTTACTTCTATTTACATTATTAGGAAGTATTTCATTTACAAAATGAGTTTTGGTGTAAACAAACAAAACTGATTCGATATTAAAATGCATGTCTTAGTAAAAATATAAATTTTATTATCTAATTAGCATAAAAATCATGTTATTATATTCAAAATTCAGATTTTTTTATCTGCATCTGCTAATTTTATACTTAAGAAATACCATGTAAAGCTTAAACCAAATATATTTGCATAAACTTTAATGATATTTGTGTTTTTCCCAAAATATTTTTTTTTTTGGCGGAATTTTCTTTTTTTTTGTGTTGATCATTTTAGGTGGAGGCCTGATTTAGGCCTCAGGCTATTGATAATATACATTAAAAATGCTTTACAACTGTAATTATCTTAACGTATATATTCTAAGCTTTAAAATGATACCAAATATGTACATGTTGAAAAAAAAAATTGTCCGTTTTTATGGATTTTTGTTAAATTTCAGGAAAATTCCTCGATTTTACTAAAAAGCCAAAAATTGACTTTGAATTCAAATCTCCTATTGGGTTTATAGATAAAAACCGTCAAAATGTAATAAAAACATTCTTTGATATGATCATTTCAGTAAACAATCATTAATTTTACCATTTATTATTATTTTTTTCTTTGCCATCATTTTTGTCAAATTTTTATCCCCCCTTTTTGGCTAAAAATAGCTCGACTAGGCCTTCTTAAATAGTAAATTTCTTTGTCAAGATTTTTTTTTAACTGAAAAAGTTAGTTTGCCCATTTTATAGAGATGTTTTTCTTAAAGAATCAAGTGTCAAAATATTTTTAGAATTTTTTTTTCAATTTTTGATGTTGAAAAATATTGATTTTTGGGGAAAATTCGTCATTTTTTGTGGTTCAATATGTGAAAGGCATTTCATGCCAACTTTAGGTATAAATCAAAAATAGATTACAGGTGTTATAAAGGTCTAATCTTTTTTCATATAGTATATGGCCTAGTCTTACTCTGTTTACCAGGTTACAGTTCATTGCTACTTATGGTTAAAAAGATATGAATGCTTAAAGTTGGCAAAATCTGCCAAAAAGCCGCGACGCACAACAAAAAATGACCAAGTGAAAAGGCCATTCTTAAGGGTTTTGAACATCTAGTAATTCTATTAATACTTCACCAAAAACTGTCATTTATGGCCCATTTTAAAGATAAAACTAGACTTTTTATATTGATATGAATTGTTTTGACTGTCAAAGTTTAATTTCTTCAAAATATGAGGTCAAAATGTGGCCATTTTGTGTACATTTTGGCCGCGCAAGAAAATCGGCCAATTTTCTCAACTTTAAATGCCCATAACTTTGAACCCCTTGACCGATTTTGAAAATTTTTTCACCAGTAATTTTCTTTTTCTGAGCTCTTGCAAGCTAGATAAAAATTTACCCATTTTTAAAACTTTATTTTTTGCCTGACCTCCCTAACTCCAGCAGAAGTAAACACAGCAACCTTTTTTCTGCCAGATTTTGGGTGATTTTCTGTATACCAATATATCTTTTTAGAAGTATTGGGTGGAGAAAATTGATATAAAAACCTGGCAGAAAATGACGACTTGTTTCAATCAGGATTTTGGGGAAAAAACACCGGAACATGCACTGTAATGCACAGGATTGATTAAAAATTTCCATGATCAGCTAAGCCTAAGGTAAGACCATCTTTTTTACTATTCAGTATTGTAAAGTTTTATCTTTTATTGTTATTGTCTTAAACACCCACTTAAACATAGCCATAAATTGGTCGAATTACTATAGTAAACAATTACGATTGTTCCTAGTAACGCACCTGTTTACAATGACCATTCTCGCGAGAACTTGGCGAGATCATTTCATCTCTTTGACAACGAGAGTTTCCTTTTGAAAAATATATTTAGAGAGTTAGTTTTGACTTTCCATCCGTATACTCCTGTTTATATTAAAAAGATATT
Organism: Arcuatula senhousia; assembly: GCA_963971305.1. Taxonomy (NCBI): domain Eukaryota; kingdom Metazoa; phylum Mollusca; class Bivalvia; order Mytilida; family Mytilidae; genus Arcuatula; species Arcuatula senhousia. The sequence goes on along the minus strand of OZ020309.1, from coordinate 15,396,330 downwards.
AAACTGTGGTTATTATATCTGTCAATTTTAAAATTTATTCCAAAAAAGCATCGAATTTCTGGCCCCATAGAAATTCTTCTTCCAGATACGTGCCGGCCTCATACTGAGTGTAAATAGCACCCGGAACACAGCTAAAAGCCTCGTATTTACAACTAAAATCAATCCAAAGTATATACAGTTAAAAACATGGCCTCTAGCTGTCTATGGCTGGTAAGAGGCAGCTATGATGTTGGTTAGCTGCCCCTTGAATGCCTCGATGTTACTGGCATTCCTGGCACTGTCTGGAAGGCTGTTCCAATCCCTGATGGTTCTGGGAAAGAACGAGAACTTGTAAATGTTGGTGTTGGTGTGTGGTTGTCTATAGTTGGTGGTTCCCCTGGTTCTGGCATCACCTGATGTTAAGTAGGATGCAGCTGGAATGTCGATAAGGTCATGGTTGATCTTATACATCATGACTAGCCTTGATCTTAGTCGGCGTTCTTCTAGAGGTTCCCACTTTAACTCTTCTAGCATTGAGGTTACACAGCCAGGAGTTCTGTCGTAGTAGTTTCCTTTGACGAATCTGGCTGCGTTTCGTTGCACATTCTCCAAGTGTTGTATGTTGGACCGCTGATAGGGATCCCAAACTGTGGCTGCATATTCTAACGTGGGTCTAACCATGGTTCTGTAGGCAGAAGCTTTGATGTCTGGTTTACATCCACGGATATTGCGGCGTAGGAACCCTATTGTTGTGGAGGCTTTTGATCTGATGTTACTAATGTGCTCTGTCCAGTTCAGTTGGTGGTTTAATGTCACTCCTAGGTATTTACCACTAGGTACGGTCTCTAGAATGTGTCCATGTAGTCTGTATTGATGTTGGATTGGTCGTTGTTTCTTAGTGACACGGATGACTGTGCACTTTTGAGGATGGAATTCCATTTGCCATTGTTGTTCCCAATGTCCTAGTGAAGTGAGATCTTGTTGTAGTTGTTCTGAATCTCTGATGTTCTTTATTCTTCTATATAATAAGGCGTCATCCGCAAATAATCTAACATCTGATTTGGTGTATTCTGGAAGGTCATTTATGAAGGTGAGAAAGAGCAGTGGTCCCATAACAGTTCCCTGGGGGACTCCGGATATGACGTCAGCTTTGGTTGAAGAATGGCCTTCTAGTGTGACTAGCTGTGTCCTCTTTGATAGGAAATCCTTAATCCAGAGCCATGTTGTTCCTCTCACCCCATAATACTCTAGTTTCTGTAATAGCCGTTGGTGGGGCACCTTATCGAAGGCTTTAGAAAAATCTAGCAGTATAATGTCAACCTGCTCTCCTTTATCTAGAGTCTTGGCTATGCTGTCTACTGTGATAAGCAATTGGGATTCACATGACCTTCGTCGTCGGAAACCATGTTGAGTGTCTGTAAGGATGCTGTTGTTATCATAGTGCTTCATGATCTGGCTATGTACTATGTGCTCTAATATCTTACATGACACTGATGTAAGTGATACCGGACGATAGTTTGATGCAAGTTGTCGTTCCCCTTTCTTAAAGATGGGTACTATTGCTGCTTCTCTCCAGTCGTCTGGTATCTTTCCGCTATCTAGTGATGTCTGAAAGATCTTGGTCATTATAGGTGCAATTTCGGTGGCAAAATCATGCAGGAACCTAGTTGGTACAGCATCTGGCCCTGCTGCTTTATGTACATTTAGTCCTTTCAGTAATTTTTCTACTCCATTTACTCCGACCTGGATGGTGTTCATGGCCGAGTGTGGACTGGTACTTTTTGATGGCATACTAGTGGTATCTTCTTGAGTATAGACAGAATGGAATTGTCTGTTTAAGATTTCGGCTTTTGTTGGTCCATCGCTATGTAGCAGTCCATCAGATCCTTTGAGTGGTGATATTCCATTTGAGTCCTGTTTCTGGTGTTTTATATATGCCCAAAATCTCTTTGAGTCCTCACATATGACGTCTTGTAGATAGTTGTCTTTTGCTGCTCTTAATTGTTTCTGACTGGATGACTTGAGTTTTTGGTAACGGGACCAGTCCTTTACATTGTTGGTTTTCTTGGCTTTCTTATGTGCTCTGTTTTTACGTCGTGTGAGTCTTTTTAATTCGGTGTTTATCCATGGATGAGTATTCTTGGAACTTGTTAGCTTAGTTGGTACGTGTAGTTTCATCAAAGTGCTAACCATGGTCTTAAATCTATTCCAGATTTCATTTATAGGCTTGTTCCCTTCGCAAAAATTTGGGTAACTGTTTGTAATTTCTTTTCTGATGGATTCTGCATCTGCCCTTTTCCACAGATGTATAACTCGCCGTGGCTGTTTAGATCTAACAGGATTTATTGCTGCATCACATAAGATTACATCATGATCAGCTTTTCCAATAGGTGGTAAGCTCTTCACTTTCTCAATCAGTGAAATTCCATAGAAATTCGTGCCTAGTGCGCTTGCATATCCGGTTTGGAAAATACTCGGCATATCCGGTTTGGAAAAAAAAACCAAACATTAGTTTGGGGAAATTTCTACATATGTGGGACTGCGTCCCATATAAAGGACCCTAAGATCGCAATGGAAGAAATAGGTTGTGCAATAAAATCTTTTATTACCTAATATAATAAACCTTTTATATTAACTATATTTAATTTTGACCATTATCACATTCTACCGGGCAATAGAAAGGTATTTTATTGCCCGATGATATTCTATTGCCTGTTGTCGACATTGACCTCAAATTAGGTTGGACGATTTACACAGTGTATAACCGGACAGTAAGCGATCACGGAAGTTGATCACTGTCCGGTGGAAAAATCCTAGTTGTTTGTTATTTACTCCCCAGATTTTTGTGGTTTTTAGGCTGTATGAACACTCTACAATATCGATAAGGAACAAAGGTGAGTTGTTTTTATACCTTGCTCATTTTTGGAACTTTTTATCATTTCTTTTTGTATTCTGGACAATTCAAAATGTTTCGTTTGATCATCAGTGTGGGAACATTTTTTCCTTCACCACTTAGCACATATTTGGAATTAACTCACAAACTGCAATGATTTTATTAATATTTTTATTATTATCTCAAAGGGCGATTGATAGACTCTCTACATTGACAATGATAGCTTAAGATAAATTAAACAATTTTGTTTAAAACATCAAGTTTTGTTGTTTTGGCATAATCGTTTACTGTCCGATTAATTGGTCGTTTATTTTTTTTGGGTGTCCGATTAATTGCCTGTTTTGAATCCTCAGGGTTTGAATAAAAAAGGTTATAATTTCAAATCACATGTATTCCTCATTCCTTTACAATTTAATTTGTTATATTCTACAAGTTGCTGATTTAAATGCTTATAAATAAGTTTTCATATTTTTATGATAATTTATGTCGTTGTGTATTTGGTTCATTTATTTCTTTTACAGAATAAATGTGAGACCTCAAAATAGTCTCTACTGTTGGATTCGAAAAAAAAACACGCGGCAGTGTTCATCTTATAACCATCTTATAACAAAAAAGAAATCCTTTCAACCAGCTAATAGTACATTAAAAACCTTGGGCCTGCCTTTTGCATGTCACTTGTGTATGACTTATTAATGCAAAAGTCACAAGAATGGAATTCCAGGGTCCCCCGCTGGTGAAGCAAAAATTATTGAACATGGCTGATATTTTAACATGACCAAGGTATTAGTGATATAAACATTTGGTATAAATTTCATGAAAATCCGTCAACATCTGTAGGGATGTGAGTGCTTACAACAGTCAGGGGACCAACTTGTACAAGTCAGAATGATCAGATTCAATCTTACTTGTACAAGTCAGATTAAACAAACTAGAGTTATCTTCTCCTTATTTTTAGAATTTTCAATCTGACTTCTACGAGTAGAATATACTAAAATGTCTTTTTATCAAAGTCTCTTATCTAGAGATATTTTCTATGGTTAAATTCCTTTTCTATATACTGAGAGCTATTTATAAATATTACAAAATATCCATTGGTTTGCAATTCAGATTTTTTGTTTTAATATCATTCTTACTTGTACAAGTCAGAATCAAAATTTTACAGTCCTCCTTTGGCAGTAAATTTCTCTTCTTTGGCGGTCGTGAACACCAAGGTCTTTAATTATGCTTAAATCATTAAATAACAATTATTTATCTAGTATAAACCACATTGGTGTTCAAAACCGTGGATATAAATGACTTAGATAATTAGCTCTGAAATTATTTGATGATAATTGAAACTTTACAGTCAATCTGTTTCCTATTTACTCGTGATTCTTTCATCCTATATGCAATGTGTCATTGTTGACCTTGTGAAACAATTTGAACAAGATTTATTGGTTTAGAGAAATGTTATTTCAAAAACATTGAATATTGGAGCAAATTTAATAGAAACAATTCTTACTCTAACAAGTCGGATTCATTCTGACCCGTAGAAGTAAGAATTGGATCTGACTCTACAGAGTAAGAAACTATAAATAGAATCTTACTGGTACAAGTAAGATCTAATCTGACTTGTACAAGTTGGTCCCCTGACTGTACAAGGTCTGTTTTGCTAAAAAGCATAGTCTTTTTAAAGGTCGAAGTCCCCTAACTCCTACAAAAAATAACAAAAATGCTGATTTTTAAACTTGATCAAGGAATAAGTGATATAAACATTTGGTATGAATTTCATGAAAATCTGTCAACATATGTAGGGATGAGAGCTTACAGTCTGTTTTGCATAAAAACAGAGTCATTTTTATGGTCAAAGACTCCTAACTCCTAAAACAATTATCAAAAAATGCTGATTTTCGAACTTGTCCAAGGTATTAGTGATATAAACATTTGGTATTAATTTCATGAATATCCGTCAACATCTGTAGGGATGAGAGCGCTTAAAAGATCTGTTTTGCCAAAAAAAAAACAGTCATTTTTATGGTCAAAGACTCCTAACTCCTAAAACAATTATCAAAAAATGCTGATTTTCGAACTTGTCCAAGGTATTAGTGATATAAACATTTGGTATTAATTTCATGAATATCCGTCAACATCTGTAGGGATGAGAGCGCTTAAAAGATCTGTTTTGCCAAAAAAAACCAGTCTTTTTATGGTCAAAGTAACTCCTAAAGAAATTATTGAAAAATGCTGATTTTTTAAACTTGACCAAGGTATTAGTAAAATAAACATTTGGTATAAATTTCATGAATATCCGTCAACATCTGTAGGGATGAGAGCGCTTAAAAGATCTGTTTTGCCAAAAAAAACAGTCTTTTTATGGTCAAAGTAACTCCTAAAGAAATTATTGAAAAATGCTGATTTTTGAACTTGACCAAGGTATTAGTAAAATAAACATTTGGTATAAATTTCATGAAAATCTGACAAAATTTGTAGCCTTGAGAGCGCTTACAAAAAGTGTGACGGACGGACGGACGCCCGGCATTTCTTTGTCCCCGCTTGACGTTGCGGCGGGGGACAAAAATGGTTCACAAGGAGCTTTTCATTGACTTTGGAATTTTGTGAAACAAATATTCTTATCTCATAGACATCCAGTGTACTGAGATATTTGAGTCCTTGAATTTTCACTTACTAGTATAATACGAACAACATACTCAGCACAGTAAATATAAAAGCCCCGTTAGAATGTGACAACAATTTAGATGAAGATCATGGACGTAATGGAGCTTTCATCTGTTGGTAAATCCATGTCTTATATTAATAATTGTATTAATAAAAAGCTTAACTATAATTTGAGTTGGTTTAAGACTGTGATTGCAGGTTATCACGACTGGTTTCTTTTACAGCCTCGAACCTATAAACTTCCTCATAAACGGAATTATGCCGGCTATGGTTAATGCTGAAAATCGAATGGCAGTATTTTTTCCCTGTTTTCTTGATAAAAAAAACGTACACCGTTAATTTATTGGACTGCCTCAACATGCGTTTACCATTGCTGGATAGTTGTATGCACATAGTCCATTAAAGATAAAAATTACAACACAGTTTCAGACAATACATTTTTCTACGTCTGACACGCGTTTCGTCTATTCAAGACTCGTCAGGGGAGCTTTTTGGCGGGTTGTTGCAGAGCTCTCCCAATAAGAATAAAAATTCCAAACACTACACGAAGGTTCAGAGTTTGATGGAACCATAAGACCAAAAATACCGAACTGGAATACAAATCATGACGATGAGGCAAAAAAATATATATATGTCTGTTTCCTGCTACCCTACCTACCCTATTTTTTCGGCCCTACCCTATAGTTTATTTTGGCATTTTGGGACAAGATCCGTTAAAGTTGGGATTGCTTCACCATTGACTGAATGTAAAATAATTTTGTTTTTGAAAAAAAAATTCTACCTACCTACCCTAATTTTCAAGAGTGGGAAGCAGGAAACAAACACATATTTTGTTTTGGCCTGATCAAACTATGTTTGGGCTAAGAAGAACTTTTGGGTTTAGACAATTTTAAACTTTAAACGCATGAAGCGGATAACTTTTAGATTTGATGTGTTCTTAGTGGGGGGGGTATGGTGAAATTTGAAATAAAAAGGCAGGATGGGAATAATCCAGAAATAAAAAGGCAGGACAGTGCTTTGAATAAAAAAAGCAGGATGGTATTTTTGGCTAAAAAAATATAGTTGCTTTAAAAATAAAAAAAATTGCACGCGCTAGTGCGCAAAAAAAAAATAATTCCAGGCTCGACTATTTCCGAAAATAAAAAGGAAGGACGAAGAAAATATCCATAGCCCCCCCAATAAAAATCAAATGGTTGCTCCCTTACCGTCTTACAAAAAGAAAAAAATTAAAGCAGAGTGGCATAAAAGCCGTAAATTTGGCAATGCTGTAAGTATATGCATATTTCAACGAGTAACCGCTCACCAGCAATGTTTAGATAAACAAATTGAAAGATCGACAAACCATAAGTACATGTATTAAAAGAAAAGTTCTTTAAACTATGAAACATTCGAACAGGGAAGCCAAACCCAGCAATGTCCTAGGCTCTTACGATATCGACCAATAGCATACGCTAGTCTACTCCATTCCAACACCATTAAAACTGTATATGTCGTTAATAGCGAAACACCCACACCATTTGACTTTGTCCTTGAATTTATGTAAAGTTCTTGTTTAGGCCGTAAACACTAGGTTTTAGTTGATTGCCTTCATATCTCATGAATTAAAAGACTTAGACAGATGAATATTGCTATGCCCATGTTAATCAATTGTTGACTCAAAATGAATCCCTCTTAGATTTTAGCCAAATACTAGTACATATTTACATGAAGCAGTACACTTGAAGTGGTGTGGCCACCTGAAGTTCATCTGATTTGAGCAATTTTTAATGTTTCATTCTGTAGTAACATTGTGTCGATGATAACTATTTGTAACGAAAATGAAGCATACACATGTATATAAAACATTAGAACAGTATATCAACTCTAGATACATATCTTCATTTGCAAAGTTTGAATAGTCAGCTAGATTTAAAAAGAATGGCCAACTTTCTATATCTAGAATTTTACCTACAGGTATAATGTTTTTTCCCAAAATTTCCAATTAATTTATACCAATTCAAAGCTTAGATGAATGATCACATGTTTTTATTCAATTTCGATAACTTGCTTGAACGGATTGTTTTCCAACTTAAGAGAAATTACAAAAATAGTTCTTTTTTTAGTAATTCTTAATCCTCAATATACATACATGAATGTAGCAATGCAATACTCTATTACCTTTTATATTTGTACCAGTTTTTTAAAATCATTTTGTTCTAGCTGTATAATGGCTGTGTAAGGATATTTGTATTCTTATTGCAACATTCCACCAAACAATTAATCGGACGGATAGATGTAACTTTCTAACAATTAATAATTGCGTACAGTGGCAATTAGTCGGACAGAGACGGAGTGAGCAGTGCTCTTACAAATCTGATTATTATAAACAATCAAAACCATTTTCATCAAATAATTTGACACCAAAGGATTTCCTATTTAAACAGCTTTAAATGGAGATACAATGCACCATTTCTATGTAAGTGGTTCACTAATAATCTGTGTTTCTTTTGCCGCAATGAGTTTCTATTGTCAAAAATACCAATGATTAAACCATTTTTTTCGAAAATTTATATCATCCACACTATTTATTGATAACTTGAATAGTGATAAATAACAATGTTAACACATTGTACGCTTCAATTTTTCTTAAAATTTAGTTTCGGTAGAATAAGGGCTCAAATTCATGGCAAAATAATACATTTTTATCAAATCAACTAGGATTATACCACCGGACAGTGATCAACTTCCATGATCGCTTACTGTCCGGTTATACACTGTGATTTATAAACATGAATATTTATTATCTATTTCGGGTCCGTGCAACTGCAAAGTCGTCTTCCAGAATTCCGACCAGTACCTCCCCGTGGTGGAAGACGGGCCCTGCATCCATCGATATAGAGCAGCTAACACTGGCAGTGGTGTGTCATGGGCCAGACGACCCATGGCAAATAGCGAGTCTTTACCATTGTTGGTAACATAGTCTCTGCAGAGGCTATACAGCCGATAGTCACGACTATAAACACCCATCATCATCACTGCAAAGTCTGTTTGTGGTTGTTCTAGTTTAAATCGGCTGGTCTGTCACTACTTCCATAATAGGGCGTAGTTCAAATGGTCATTAAACCCAATCTTTTATTTCTATTTTTCAAAAGTATATGGAAAAAATAACAAATTTTCTTTCAACGCAATACGACTTATAATTTTATTAAGAAATATTAGGTAATAAAACAGTTATTGAATGTGTAGCAAGGCAATAGATCAGAACTATTTTCCCCTTGGTATCCAAATTAGATTCATTTAGATCGTTGTTTAGATCCCTACTCATATTTTTTAATTAAAATTTGCAATAATTATTACCATTTTAAATAAAATAAGGATCAGATGGAACCAGAAATATCTATTTTTATTCCATAAAGATGATAACAAAACTACCAAACTTGGGATTATCAATTTCATATGACTACGAAGAAAAGACACACAAATACACGACAAAGACAAACCGGAGATAAGATCACGATGGGCCTTACTTGGTTGAGACATTTCAAAAGAAATGGTTTTATGGCGCAAAACCTTTCACTATTGCGATATTAGGGTCTGGTAATAAAAACGCAACACGGTTGTAAGACATAATAGAGATAAAGTGAGGTGAACATCTCTGTACAACAAATTGAACAGCCATATTTTTTTCAACTCACGAATCTTTTCATCTGGTATACATGTAGTTTTGAATTTTTCTGCCAGTAGCTGATACTTTTAAAGAGAACATATGAGACGCATTTCTTATAACCTTGGTCTAAAACTTGGTCGTGAAGACATGTGCAAAAAAGCTTTGAAAGTCCACCATGGGTTGTATGTGGCCATCCGTATTGCACCCCCAACTTAACGTTGTTAATTTGTTGTGGTGGTGCTGTGCTCAGCATAGCTTTTGATCCTAGGAGTATTTGATCATTGGAATCAAATAATTAGAAGGATAGATAGAAAACTAAAAGTATAAAAAGGGCAAAAAGAGAAGTATTCATACCTTAATGAGGTCAAATCCAGTACCGAAGGCCCCAGCGCCACAAAAAAAAATAAACCCACTTAAGTCTGAAAATATTCTTTTTTTAACTCATTGTGTTTACTATGAGAGTTGAGAATATTCTAAGACTTAATGTTTTTTTTTTGTTTTGTGGCGCCGGGGCCAGGAAATAACGATAAAAACAAAATTACCGAACTTGGAGGATCAAGAAGAAAAATAAGTATTTTTAACGTTTTTGAATTAACGTACAATGCAAAAAATCGTCAAATTGAAAAAAAAATTAAATCCAAATATTTTGCACTAACTACAACACAGCTGAATACAACAATAAAACCCATTCCCTTTCAATGATACAGGTACAACCTGAGAAGACCCCGTAGATAAATAAAAGGGTGTCAATGATGATTTCGGTCATGCAGTCATTGTTTTCTACTTTGTCTATTTGATGCATTGCAAAAAAAAAATTGTTAACAAAATCACAAAGTACAATGTAGTGATTTCAATGTGCATGCATTACATTGACTCATGTCTGGTTTATACCACTTCCGGTTGAAAGCATTATGTCCGTCCATTTAGCAAAAGCTTATTACAAGTGGATTGTGACAAGATTTGGACAAGCAACCAATACCCACGGTGTGTAAAATAGGTAATTAAAAAAAAAGATATATCATAAAATAAATAACTAACGATAATACTAGCAAGACTAACGTACGTGACAAAAGCAAATTAATTTTTATATAAACATTTGGGCTTACAAAAGTATTTATTGAAAGAAACAAGTTAAAAAACAGACAACTTTTTAACACAACATAGAGTCAGTGACCACAAATTAAATAGGGAAGAAATATAGCAAGAGAAAATATGTTATGTTCTGTATGTGAAGCTGTCAAAGATGAAGATCATTATTTTTTGCATTGTAATATTAACAACCAATTAAGAAGAACTATGTTCTATAAATTAAACCTAAACCAAAATATTGATTTAAATATTTTTTTATTAATGCAACTAGAGATAAGAACAGTCATGGCATACATTATAAAACAGTGACAATGACATACATGAATAATAACAAAATGACATAGAAAATATGAAACAAACATATTATAGTTAGTAATATAAACATTTTATATTAAATATTGGAACTAACTAGATTCTCCCTTCCTCAGTTCTAATGACCTATCTACAAAAAGAGACAACAATCCCAATTTCTTCAGGTAATCGTATTGACGGGTTTAAAATTTTTATTAGTTTTTACTCGGAAGTCTTCGGCTTCCGAGTCTTGTCGGAGAAAAGATGAAATGGAAGAAGCGCGGCAAACTGTTACAACTCGTTGACAGGTCGCTAACTCTCGTAGAAATAAAATATAGGACCAGGTTAGAAAAAGCGATTGCTTTGTAAAGTCGTAAGCGGCCAACATGGCGACGGCAGCCTGATTTTAACAATCTATCTGAGACTGATACCAAAAAATATCGACATAACAACTATAGAAACTGAATTCAAACCAGACGATTTCGGTTTGCATGCATGTCCAGGAGTCTCGACAGAGGGAAATAGTGATTTTGTTATTGAAAAACTCGCTCCCAATGATCTCGTATGGTTCTGTGATGTATCAAGGCTTGCGGAAGTAAAAGTTGACGTGACAAGTAAGTCTTGCATTTATGTTATTTTAAAGAGTTTTGTTTAATTTACGATTACATACATTAACATCTTTGTACATTGTACATGTATATTGATTGTATCACCATGTCATTCATGTTGTCTATTGTATTTTATGTGTAATCTATCAACATCATCAATTATGTTCTTTTCTTCTTATCATTTATGTTCTTTTCCTCTACATGTACAACAAATAAAAGATATGTTATGTTATTTATTCCTATTTACTACAGGTCAATGCTGAACTCTGTGTACATGTATTTATTATAGAATGTAAAACACTGCCACCTGTTTAGTAAAAATATATTAGAGTCTAATATGAATCTAATTTATTTTAAATCAAAAATTGCTTACACAAGGTTATGTTGCTGCTCGGTTGTTGTCTTCACTCAAGAGTGCAGACATATCGAAAAAATTTAAAAGCGGACATTCGGTCCTGTGAATCTGAAAATTGTGTCTGACCCAAGCATTTTTTTATCTGCAATTTACTAATATACTCCGTTCTCATTATATCATGGGTTCTGTGTTATCGTGTTATTTACTTTCATTTCAAAACCAAATATTCAACTGTGACGTCACTGTTTCTACGTAGCTACGTACCACGATATAACGAGATACCAAGATAGTTCATACAAAATTAAGGTCTGATCAGCCAGTAATTCTGTCAGACACACCAAATCTTGCAGGACTGAACAGATTTTTGCAGGACAGGTCCTGAGGTTCTGTACAGCTGTCATCATGTACAATATTTCGATATGTTTGCCCTCATAGAATAAAAAGCTACGCCAAGCGCAGCATGATACGACCGATACAAGTTGAACCCTGTACGCTGGAGGCCCAATATGGATAGTCTATTGCTTTGGTCACATGAAGCCCATGGTGGACTTACAAAGCTTTTTGACACATACAGCCTGTGGTGGACTTTCAAATGCATTTTGACACATATACATGTATATTGACATCAACATCTCATACAAATAGCCTTATTTATATACATATATCAATTTACATTTTTTTGCCCTTTGACCCCTAATTTAAAAATAAAACTGTAAGAAATATTGTTAATCAGATTGCAAAAAAGGCCAGGGATTTTCATAAGGTATCCAATGAAAAAATATTTTGAAATCGGACCAATTTTTATGGGCATGGCCTACTCTTTGGCACATCCCTGTTCACCATTTTATGGAAAGCTACCCCCCCCCCTACCTTTTAGATTTTAATAACAATGTAAATTTTTATGTACATGTGTATATGACTTAAAGAAATTAAAGCAATATCTGACAATATTTTCTGACCTACTAAATAGTTAGGTATTCATTACTTAAAACAATAACAAATATTAATGTGATATATCTTCAAAGAACAGCATGGCCAATTTGGTCACATGTCACCTTATATTTGTTTTGATTTTACATTTTCTGGGTTTCATGTTTATTGCATGAACCTTCTGGTTGATAGGAAACTGTGTTTAAAAATTGTAATAACTTGGAAGCAATGGAAATCTATCATCAAATATCTTTGATCTTACAAAAAAAGCAAAGAAACTTCAGTTTTCCTTGTATTCTAATTTGCAGCCCTTAAATGTTGCAATATTATAACTTGAAATATTGGGACAAAAATGTTTTATTTCATCTTATTTACATTTTATACTTATGTCTTACATATATATATGTCTTTTGGGGATTACATTGCATTGTTAATTCATGAGCTTTATCCAATAAACTGATTGATTGATTGATAATATTATAGTGGAATTGCTGCAACTTTAGGACATATGAAATTGCAAGACTATTATTGATCATTATTGTTGATAAAAAATACATTATTGTAAGCTGATGTTTATTTTCATAACATTATTTATTTGCAAAATATCAATTTAAATGTGGATTTATACATGTATGTGAATTGTGTCCTACATTGTATGTTTAATATGTGTGTGTATTAGCAAGTTAAGTATAAATATTTTTTTTCTTTCAGACAAAGAGCCAAATAATGCTAAAAGTTGATAAAAGTCATCAGCATCTGCAATTTCAAGATATGGATAAATGCTGACTGTGCATATATAATTCTCACTGAAACTGGATACATCTAGCATCAAAATAGTGTTTACCTTTACAGAGAGCTTTATTCTTCTAACTAAGGAGTCCAAAAGTCTATAGAAATTATGAAAATTTGTTTTGAGCAGCTACAAAATATATAAACATCCTAGGATGATGTGAAAAAGATTGAGTAAAAATCATGAATTAATATGTTGTGTAAAAGAATGAGTTCAGTGGTGAATTGTTAAAAAATAAATGTGATATAGGAACTTTTTTTTGTTTGTTACTCTATATATTTTCTATTGATGATGGATCCACACAACATCATATCTTCATAAACATCAAGGCAAATACAGAGAAGAACAATACATTAATGAAGAAAGCTTTTTTATGTCAAGCTGTTTTATGTCAAGAATTGAGTCTTTCGTTGATGATTTAGGGATTGGTTTTTATACTTTTGTATTGTATTATAAGTCTTGGGCCAATGCAAGACGGTAAGCAGTGACCTATGGTCATGTTGAAGACTGCTTGCTGTTTTCCGTTGTGATTTTTTGAATTGCTGTTTGTTTATGTTTGTTGTGTCGCGTACACTTATTCCACATCTCAATATCGTATATATTTGTCTGGACCCATATTGGACATACAAGTATAATAGTTGACTAGACGCACAAAGAAAAAGAAAACACATGCAAGGGTCAATGCAACATACCATGTGTAACAGCTCAAGTGCAAGAAAGAATAAGATCACATAGTTCCAATTTATTGGCCAAATGAAGTCTATAAAAAATGATAAAAGACTAACAAAAGTTGAAAGCTGTAAATGCTCCATAAGTTTGTTTTTTTTATTTAATAAGATTTTGTGGCATGCATATTTACTCAATTCACTGTAACAAAGTATTTTATAATAAATTATCCTTTCAATTCATCATAGTACAAGCATCTTATTCCTCAGCTGTTTACAATTCAATAGATATATATTACAAGTTATCCAATGTAAATAGATTGACTGACAAATATCATAAGCAATGATTATACTATTTGACATGTTAAAGATTGTCTACATGTATTTCAATATATGTTATAAGTTTCAATTATGAATGTAACCTTGTCAATGAAATGACATTTGACCAATTAAGATTATTTAGAGGCAGGTTATGCCCCCTATCATTTAAAAAAATCACTAGTAATTGTTTATTAGAAACAAAACATTGGGTGAAATAATATTTACATATAAGTCCAATAGGGTTATTTTTATCATTGTACCCATTTTCTTTGTACATATAGCATGTTGGTGACATTTTTGATGCATTTGAGTGAATCAATATGTAATATTGATATGATGATTGCTATGTTATGTTATAAAGATTAATTTAACTAATTATTGAACAACAATAAACATGCTACCATTAAAATGGTATTAATGTCTAAAATTATTGTCCAAAATACCAAGTATGTGTTCAATAGAAAATGCATATTTTCAAACATAATTGCTGCTATAAGAATATTATGTCTGTAAAAATGTTAGTTATTCTACAAAAGTAATAATAAAAGATAACTTGTTTTGTTATATCAATCTATTTCCCACACAAAAAAGTTGCAGAGCTTTATGTCTCTGGTCCATCAATCAGTCCTACACATCACTTTGTTATTATAAAAATGACAAAGTTCCAGACAATAAATATTGCTCCGCCTGACGCACCAAGACTCATCAGAGGCGCTCTACTAAAAAAATTGAAAATGCCAAACATAATATAATTATGATGAGCATAAAACAATAAAACCAAAAATACCAAACAGGGGAAGAAAATTATTACTTAATTTATCTAACAATGTCTGGGGTAAGAAGAATCTAGGGGTTTAGACAATATTGAAAATTAAACATATAATTTAAAGCTATAAATGAAACTCCACTTATACTACTGAACACAAACAAAACATGGTTTGCAGGAACTACACCATATATAGATATGCATGTTACCAAAAAATCTAGAAAAGCAAAGTTTTGTCGGACTGTGACCCAATATTTATGTTGAAAACCCTGATAATAGTTCATGAACAAGTAAACGGATATTTCTAAAAAGTACATCATATGTTGTGCTTTCTACCAGGATTCCATCTGCAAATTATAGTGTGAATAATCACCCATTAAACTGAAATCCTGATATACATGTACAAATGGTGATAAGGCTGTCCCCATCTGTTAGTCAAGTTAGTCAACACAACCCTTAAACATCTGAACAAAATTTAACAAAACTTGGTATGCAAGAAGTTCATCATATGAAATTGTGCATTATTACCATGTATTCATTAGCCACAAATTTGGGACACAATTAAATTTACCAAAATACCAAGAACAACAAAACAGAATTCCATAGAACTTGGAATTGAAGAAGTATAACACTTATAGTTGTATCTGTTGCAACAAATCATTGATTTACCAGAGTACATAATTATAAAGCTGATTAGTCCCCTACCGGGAATAGCTGAAGGGACTATAGGTTTGCGCTCTGTCCGTCTGTCCGTCCGTCTGTCTGTCACGCCTCAGTTTTCCGCACTTTTTTTCTAAACGCTTATAGATAATGAGTGATTTTTGGTATGTGAGTCAACCATGATGAGTTACAGATCAAGTTTGAGTTTCGTGCCAGTCCATAATTTTTTATGGGAGTTATGGCCCTTTGAACTTTGAAAATTCACTAACATTTCAGTTTTCCGCACTTTTTTTCTAAACGCTTATAGATAATGAACTGATTTTTGGTATGTGAGTCAACCATGATGAGTTACAGATCAAGTTTGAGTTTCGTGCCAGTCCATAATTTTTTATGGGAGTTATGGCCCTTTGAACTTTGAAAATTCACTAACATTTCAGTTTTCCGCACTTTTTTTCTAAAGGCTTATAGATAATGAACTGATTTTTGGTATGTGAGTTAACCATGATGAGTTACAGATCAAGTTTGAATTCCCTGCCGGTCCATAAATTCTTATTGGAGTTATGGCCCTTTGAACTTTGCAAATTCACTAAAATTTTAGTTTTCCGCACTTTTTTTCTAAACGCTTATAGACAATGAAGTGATTTTTGGTATGTGAGTTAACCATGATGAGTTACAGATCAAGTTTGAATTCCCTGCCGGTCCATAAATTTTTATTGGAGTTATGGCCCTTTGAACTTTGAAAATTCACTAAAATTTTAGTTTTCCGCACTTTTTTCTAAACGCTTATAGACAATGAACTGATTTTTGGTATGTGAGTTAACCATGATGAGTTACAGATCAAGTTAGAGTTTCCTGCCCATTCATTAATTTTTATGGGAGTTATGGCCCTTTGAACTTTGAAAATTTACTAAAATTTTAGTTTTCCGCACTTTTTTAGATAATGAACTGATTTTTGGTATGTGAGTTTTCCATGATGAGTTACAGATCAAGTTTGAGTTTCGTGCCAGTCCACAAATTTTTATTGGAGTTATGGCCCTTATTTGAGTAAATCCTTGTAGATAACAAACTGATCAAGTTTAGGTTTTCATTTGTTTGACAAATTTTTACCAGTGACTGAAATATGAGGCCGGTAGGGGACTATGTATTGTTTTGCAATACTCTCAGAATGCTTGTTTTTTACTCCAATACCATAATATGAACTGCTCACAAGGGTTATATCATAAATATACAGCCTTGTCCAAATACACAAAACAGGAAATGCTTTCCAAAATTAAGTATAAAGAAAGATATAGATTAAATGTGCAACACAAGACAAAGCCCCACAAAACAGGAACTGTTTTATCAAACACCAGATTAACGAAATCTCAATCCTTGAAATCAGCATTCAATAGAAACTAAAATGTGTCGCATTTATTTGCAACAGAATACCCAGCAGAAATAAACAAATTTATGCAACTCAAAGACATGCTACAAGATATCCTTAAAATATTTTCAAGATATGAAATATTGTACGCTGCCTAGTTGAGTCCTTTAAAGAAAAAATGGTGGGTTAAACATTCTTCATCCATTGGATATAAAGTTCCATAGTAAAAAGAACACATTCTGACTTCCGAGTTGTCAGTACCAACGGTACTTTGATTCATTATTGTTAAGAAGATCAAAATTTGGATACCAATCTTAAAAGTTTTTAAGAAATGTATCCCTTTCTTTTTTGTTAATTATACAATTTAAAAAGAAATGTTGCGCATCATCTAAAGCATTACAGGTTCCACATAGTCTCAAATGCCTAGGAATTTTTAAATATCTACCAGTTTCAATAAATGATTTATGGTCACTAATTCTAAACTTTGTTATGTTTTGACGTACTTTTTTATTTGGATGTTTTAAGTAAAGCTCCATTTGATTTTTTGTTACTTTAATACTTTTATATAATAACAACTTATCGTCTTCTGTTAAATTTTCTATTTTGCTAATAGTTAATTTTCTTATAATATAAATTGTAGGGTACAGCCAGCATTCAAAACATGCATTGTGCTAAGCATTTGAGGAAACATTTATAACAGCAATATGGTTCATGGTAGCACTTGTCAACAAAAGAAACTGGTTTCTGTAAAATGTAATCAATACAGACATGTTGGTCATAGCTAAGCCATGTATTGTGCTAAGTATCACTTGATTCGTGTTTTTCAGATAATAAAACCTGGTTTAACCCACCATTTCATTTGAAACGCCTGTACCAAGTCAGGACTATTGCAATCTATATCTATTCCGTTGTGTCTTCCATGTTTTGTCTTTTCTCTTGGACATTGAGAATGATCCTCAAAGTTCGGTAATTTTGTTATTACCAAGAGGTTAAGTCAAAATAAAATAATGAAAAATACCCTTTTTTCCGTCTTGACAACCTTCTTATTAAAAGTACATAATTTACCTGTTGAGTTTGATTACGTCATAGAACATGTTTACCTTTTAGACCAGTGTCCGTAAATTGGGATTAACAACATGTGAGTTTTCATTGTGTTGAATTAAATATCCAATTCACCACGCAGTCATCCGCCTCAAATTCCATAGAATGTTGTATATCAATGAAATGGATAGATGTTCAAGGGACGCAATTACCAATTTCTATCTTAGCAACAGATTCAAATGATGTGGATCAATCATACATGCCAGTAAAATTTAATCTATCTTTAGTGAAGGTAATTACCTAACATTTCCACGAGTTTCGAGAATGTACTGCAGTTATTATGCCTTGTGTAATTTTTCAAAGTTTGAATTGACATTTTTTTCCTTTCCAACGTCGGCCAAGTTTTACTCGAATAACTTAACCACGCGTCTTTGTTGACCGTTCAAAGAACAGTTTACGTAGCAGAAAATATTTCTGAATAACATAACATGAGTCACGTGTACGATAACAGTCAGATCCTTTTTCAATAAATGCAAATAGTTGATTGTTTACATTTCGCCGCCATCGTCATTAACAACGTCAAAAAATTAAACACACCAAGATTTTTTTCTGCAGGGGAGATAATTGAATACCACTAGATATAAAACTGTATGCATTAAATTTTAAAATTGGATCTGATTCCAATTGTATAGGACTTTATAAAAGCATTCCTTGACACTACGATTATAGTGTCGACATTGGTCAAAAGTTCCTTTGTATGAATTTTAGATACAGATTAGAGTATACATGTGTAACCGGAGAGCATGAAATACTTCACAAAATCGACATGTCCTGACCGGGAATCGAACCCGAGACCTCTAGGTTTAGTGTAAACATATTTTATTAATAATTTGTATAACATTTTACAATCAAAGCAACATAACAAAGGAACAATTATATACAAATTAATAAAAGGATTCGGAAGCAAGACTAAAAGTCTTATTTAAATCCGTCTCCTTAATCAAAATACAAAATACTGATGTATTATTTCAGCAGACATCAAGGGCAATGCTATACAATAAATTGAATATGTATACAGCTCGTAGTTATGTTAGTCGGAAGAAAGGTGCAGAAGGGTAACTAAGAACAAGTGTGATAGGTTGGGAATAAGTTAAGGGTAATTGTGATTGAAGAGGTAAGGCATTCTTACAACCTTGGAGGTTTTGTCTATTTTTATTCAAAGTCAAAACGTTTACTTTTTAAGATGAATTGGTGTACGGATTCAAATATCTGAGCATTCTGTTCATCCGATAAGGTATATGTGCCAAATAAAAGTATATTACATGATAAGTGAATTTGTGGAGTATGAAGAGTAAAAATGTGCCTTGCTCTGAGCGCTTGAAATCTTGGACAATATAAAAGATAGTGAGAAGCAGTTTCAGAGCTATTGCCACACATACATGCTGGAGATTGAATTAGGTTCTTGTCATATAGATCTTTATTTAAGATGCTACATTTTAGGCGAAGTCTTGCATGATATATCTGACCTTTACGATTACCATAATAATAATATTTCGGTTTAGTTACACTATTATTTATTCTGGATTTAATTATGCTTAAGGATGGGGATAACTTAACAGTAGTGGGTAAAAGGTTCCATGATCGAATTGTAGATGGCAAGAAGTAACTTGAGTACAGACATGTTCTGGTGTTAATCTGTTGTAACGCGTCAGAGTTACGAGTAGGGTAATTATGAATCTGATTTTGTCTACTTGGAATAAGTTCATTTAAGTAGGGAGGGGAAATGTTGTTTATCATTTTATAAAGTTGAACTAATTTGTGACTTTCACGTCGATCGCTTAGTTTTTGCCAACCAGTTTCTGTATATAAGTTACTTATTGATGATAATCTTGTTGCGCCTGTTACGATTCTAGCGGCTTCTATTTGCACATTTTCTACTTTGTGCTTTAGAATTGCGATTGGAGTATCTCAGATTATATCTGCATATTCTAGGATAGGTCGTATGAATGTCAAATATAGTTTTTCGAGTGTTTGTCTATCGAGTATAAATTTTAATTTCCGGAGAATGCTTAGTCGGTTATATGCTTTTGTAACGATCATATCAATATGTTTACTCCATCCTCCGTCCTCAGATATTATAAGACCAAGATGTTTATGCTGGGCAACTATTGATATTACAGAATCATTCAAGATTAGGTCAGGGTGCATTGGTTTATTACTTTTTCTTGATATTGTCATTGTTTCAGTTTTTCTCGAATTAAATGTAACAAGCCATTGTTCAGACCATTCGTGTATTTTCTGTAGGTCGTGGTTTAACTGAAGGGCAGTATCATTTGGGTTGTCAACTATCATATAAAGACTGGTATCATCAGCAAACAGCTTTATTGTTGAATCTATGTCGCATACTATATCATTGATAAATAAAATAAATAAGAGAGGTCCTAAGATAGAACCTTGAGGAACCCCTGCACTTATAGTTTTCCAGCTTGAGCAGCTATTGTTTATGACGACTCGTTGTTTTCTTTCGCTTAAGTAGTCTTTAAACCAACTAAGTAGGCCGTTGGTGACACCGATCGATCTTAACTTAAATAGTAGGCCGCGATGCCAAACTTTATCAAATGCCTTACTTATGTCACAGAATATTACACGAACTTCTTTTCCTTGATCAAGAGCTCTGCCAAATTCAAACCTCTAGGTTTACAGTCAGGCGCTCTACCTCTGAACCAAAGAAGTACTTCCCTTGTTCAGGGATAAAGGCTTGCTATTTAAATCTACTAGGAAGGGGAACAACCCCGTTACACTTCCCCCTCTTCAAGAGTCATCATACCTCAATGTATGACTCTTAACACAACACAACCCTGGCTAGGATTCCTTCTAACCACCGTGGGTTTTTAGTTGAACGCCAATGTAACCGGAGAGCATGAATTACTTCACAAAATCGTCATGTCCTGACCGGGAATCGAACCCGAGACCTCTAGGTTACAGTCAGGCGCTCTACAACCAAGGAAGTACTTCTTTGGTTCAGAGGTAGAGCGCCTGACTGTAAACCTAGAGGTCCCGGGATCGAATCCCGCTCAGGTCATGTCGATTTTGTGAAGTGATTCATGCTCTCCGGTTACATATGTATTTGACTTTTTGTCGAATTGTTATGTTTGTGTATTGTTTATTATGTTTGCTTTGACTCGTAGGGGTATTATGCAAATAAAATATTATATCATAAAGTAGGAAAGCCTCGTTTAATCTAATTGGATTGCAATTGAAGTTTCAATATCCACTTTAAGTGACAGAATATTTATTAGTCTGACTCAATATCAAGTATTTGCACTCATGTTAAACTTCAATATAAAAGGTGTTAATAAAAGCACAGACAAGTACTTCCACAGGTGCAATTTTGATTTGATTTTTCATTTCAAAAAGAAGGTTTATGATTTATAAAGTAACAAAAAGACAATTTATAAAATGCATTTTGTGCACTTTGATTAAGTTCTTAATGAAACCAAAGTTTAAAGTGACAGTTCTCGTTCAAATACGTATTTCATTTGACATTTGACGTTTGTAAAGTATTTGAATGACATTGCTAAAGACTGTTTAAACCTGATGTGTTAGGAACTACTTAATGTTGAAGTCTTTAACATACAGAACAAACAAACATTTGGGCTTAAGCTTAATAATCCTAGATCCCCTAAAGCTAACTAGTTGTGAACATTTAGAGCACTATAGCATCAACTGACATGTAACCATGCATACAGGTTTGAATCACCGAGGGTAATCACAAGCCTGGTCGTCAGACTTATCTGACACGAATTAACCAATATTTTTATTTTTTATCATTTATAGATCCGATTGTTTAAATTAGAAACTGTTCAAAACACTTAAAGTATTTTCCTTGTACTGCACATGGTCGATATTCTGGGTGCTTACGCTTCCCCGTTAGAACGTTTTTTTTTTACCTTCCATTATATGCTGTTGATTAGAGGTTGCTCTTTGAAAATATGTATATTTATACAGCACAATCAAACTAATTATTTTAATAGCCGTTTTGGTATTTAAGTTTAAAATAGTAAACAAAATCAAATTTGAAATAACATGAAATATGTGTGAAAATTTCATCATTCGTCATTCTTGGGACTTCGTCATTCATGTCGGGACAATACCGACCATTTGATTATTATGGGAGGGGGGCTATGGTGAAATTTGAAATAAAAAGGCAGGATGGCAAAAATCCAGAAATAAAAAGACTGGACAGTGCTTTCAATTAAAAAAAGGCAGGATGGTAGTTTTGCTGAAAATTTTATAATCATGATAACAGTTTTAATCTAAAATTTTAAAAATTGGCGTGCACAAGCGTGCAAAAAAAAAAATCTCGGCTCAGTTTTTTTTCTGAAAAGGCAGGAGGATTAAAAAAATATCCAAAGGCCCCCCCCCCCCCCCCCCAAAAAAAAAAAAATCAAATGGTTGCTCCCTTAGGTTCACTTTTATCTATATTTCCTGGAAACAATTTAGATATTGGAAGTGTTCTTTTGATTGGGGATTTGAATTCTAGAGTAGGAAACCGTCTTGATTTTATTGAAAACGAAGGTATGATACATCCATCAGTTCATGATGTATTACCTGATGACTATAATTCCGATTTTCATATAGATAGAAATTCATTAGATTTAACATTTAATACACAGGGCGAACAATTATTAAATCTTTGCATTGCCTCCCAACTTAGAATTTTAAATGGACGTTTTGTTGGTGATCTTCTGGGCAACATGACATGTTTTAAACCGAACGTTTGTAGTGTAGTTGATTATGCCCTGACCAGTGTAGACCTCATTAACAATATTAACTATTTTCAAACATTAGATCCCACCTATCTCTCAGATCATTCACAAATAGTTGTTCATTATAAATGTAAAAAACAAAAAATATCAAACAGCATTAATAATAATAATACAATAGATTTTATCTACAAATGGGAAGAAGTTTCAAAGCAGAAGTTACACACTGCTTTGGAAGACACTGATATAAGAGATAAAATTATAAATTTTAAGAGTAACTCTTTTGAAAATGATGAAGATGGTGTTAATAAGGCTGAATCTGACTTAAATAATATTTTCCAAATTCTATCAACCAAATCATGTAAAGTTATAAGAACTAACCAGAAAAGAAAGAAGAAGAAAAAGAAGCCTTGGAATGATAATGAATTATCAGATGTAAGAAAAACCGTATCATATTTAGGTAACAGATTAAAGCTTAATCCTCATGACCAGGAATTAAGAACAAGATTTCTAAAATGTTCTAAAGATTTCAAAAAACTTGTTAAGAAAAAATCCCAATTATATAGAAAAGGAATTTTTAACAAACTTCTTACATTAAAGGACACTGACCCTAAACAGTATTGGAAAATTTTAAAATCTTTTAAATTTGAAGATTCAAGTGATTCAATAGAGTTACAAGCTGGTTTCAATGAACTAACAAATCATTTTAAAACTCAAGGGGAAACCCTTGATTTTGATCATGAATTTAAAGAGAAAGTTGAATCTGATTCAAACCTCTCTCCCTTATATAATGAAATAACTGATAAACCTATTACAATATCTGAAATAAATAAGTGTTTGAAAAGACTTAGTACTGGAAAAAGTGCTGGTCCAGATAAGATTTCCAATGAAATAATCAAACACAGTGGCATTGCAACTTGCAAAGCCATTGCTAAACTCTTTAACATTATTTTAAACTCTGGGAAATATCCTAGCAATTGGAGGAAATCTTTTATAATTCTAATTCACAAATCAGGGGACAAACTAAATGTAAGCAACTATAGAGGAACTTCACTGCAAAATTGTATTGCTAAACTGTTTAGTGCAGTTATTAATTCTAGACTTGTCACTCTTTATGAGAACAAATTTGCAGATCAACAGTTTGGGTTTCGGTTTAATCATAGAACCACTGATAGCATATTTATATTAAAATCTCTTATTACTAAGTATTTAGTAAAAAGAAAAAACAAATTATTCACATGTTTTGTTGACTTGCGCCGTGCCTTTGACACTGTCTGGCATGACGGACTTCTTTATAAATTGAGACAAAATGATATTGGTCTTAAGTTATTTAATGTATTAAAAGACATGTATAGATGCTGTCAGTCATCAGTGAAGATTGAAAATAGTCATTCAGATTTCTTTGAAATAAATAGAGGTGTCAAACAAGGGGACAGCTTGAGCCCTACATTATTTAATTGTTTTATAAATGATCTCCATTCAATATTTGATGCATCTTGTGAACCTGTCTGTCTAGATAGAACTAAGATAAATACATTAAGTTTTGCAGATTATCTTATTATTTTATCTGAGTCTGCAAAGGGGCTCCAATCAGCACTAAAAAAGATAGAAGAGTATTGTTTTAAATGGCAGTTAAGTGTCAATATCATTAAAACTAAAATTATGATTTTTCAAGGAGGCAATCAGCCTAGCAATAATTTCTATTACAAAAATCAAGTGTTACAAGAAGTCAAGGAATTTAATTTTCTTGGAAATATTATTGACCATAGAGGAAAATTTAAAAAATCTTCTCAGGAACTAGCAAAAAAGGGACTGAAAGCTTTTTTCTTTCTCAAAAAGTATATGTCAAACTTTAAATACATTCCAGTAAACTTGTCTTGTAAACTCTTTGACACTTTAATAAGACCAATTTTATTATATAACAGTGAAGTCTGGTTTATGGATGAATATTTCACTGTCTTCAAAGCTATACAAAGAGCATCAGTTAGTGGAAGAAATGTAGATATCTTGTCTTTAGCTGACAAGTTCTCATTTGAGAAAATACATAATAAGTTCTGTAAAAGTGTTTAAGGTGTACGAAAAACAGCTAGTAATATTGCTTCAAAAGCAGAACTAGGAAGGTTGCCTCTAGATTCTTTTATTAAAACACAAGTAACTACTTTTTACACATGTTTTATACGAGAGTTAATTCTCAGGATATTAATCCTCTAGTGAAGGAGGCATATTTGGTTAATAAAAACCTAAGTAATGAGGGTATATACACATGGTATAGCTTTGCCACTTCTATTATGAATCAGTTTCAGCTAAATAAAGAAGATTTTGAGTGTCCACATAAAGTGCATAAAGAACTAAAATTTAAAGTCAAAAACACTTGTAAAAAAGTTATTACTGAAAAATATAATGAAGTTTTCATGGATAAAATCCTAAATTTTGATAACTCTTCTAAATTATTTCTTTATAGCAAGTTAAAATCGAACATCAAACCAGAAGATTATTTAAAAACCCCAAATACAAATAGTAGAAAAATCCTTACAAAATTCCGCATCAGTGACCATAATTTGGAAATTGAAATTGGGAGATACAAAAATACACCTCGTGAACAAAGACTTTGCAAAATATGCAAGGTCTTAGATGACGAGAAACATTTCTTTTTAGACTGCCAAATAAATAATAATATACGAAATAAATTCTTTAACATGATATGTACTAAATACCCACATTTTAACAGCTTGATTCTACCAATAAACTTTTATTTATTTTAAATTATGATATGGATATATTGCCCATTATCATTGATTTCATAAAGCAATCTTTAGAGTTGCGAAAATGAGGTCTATACTGGTCAAGTAATTTTCATATCACATAATTACAAAATGTATGTAAAACCATTTATTTCTGTATATGTTATTTGTATATGATATTTGTGTTTGTTTTGTATTTGCGGAACCCGTAAGGGTTTTATGTTTTGCAAATAAAGTCATTTTATATATTTCTTATCTTTTTATTGAAGTGTTTTCCCTTGGATATTATTAATAAATATCTGTAAATATCCTTTTCTCTCTATTTACAAAAATATATGTTTTATGCAAATTCTGTTCTTCATGCAACATGGATTACCGCGCTTGTTATGCAT
Source organism: Arcuatula senhousia (assembly GCA_963971305.1). Lineage (NCBI taxonomy): Eukaryota > Metazoa > Mollusca > Bivalvia > Mytilida > Mytilidae > Arcuatula > Arcuatula senhousia. Next base: position 15,370,379 of record OZ020309.1, on the reverse strand, counting down.
CTGTAGTGAGTGGTATGCTTGACCGGCGGAGGGATACGTATGACGTCATTGGGATCATCCTAAGCAGCTTCCGGTTACTGATTCAGCCAGGCTCCTGCTTGCTATCTTCGGACCTTCTATACACTGCTGACCAAGCTATAATTGTTGGTGAGTATTGTATCTTGTTACAGTGGCGCTGCGAGCAGGGTCAATGTAAGAATGCTTACCTACCCACTCGTAGTATCACAGTGGGCTGTAACGGCCGTAGTTGTAGACGCCATCCCCAGACGCAGCAGACGCTCCAATATCGGACCCTGCCTTCGTCAACAACTACGGCCTTTACAGCCCACTGTGATTCTACGAGTGAGTAGGTAAGCATTCTTACACATCTTCAGTATATGTCGAAAAATTGAGTAAAAAATATTGCATTCTAAGAACATTAACTTTAGCTCATGTCCACAAGACCATCAATCCGTTAAAACAAATATCCCACCTTGAACATTTAATTTAAACGCTAGAAATTTTAAAAAAATGATATTTTTTTAATTATAAAATATGACAAGGTTGAACTATGAACTTAAAGGTTCACATTAGTTGGAACCAAAAATGCAAGGCACGTAAACATTTAATAAGTGTGTTGATTGGCTACTGTAATTGAAATGCACTTTGAAAGCAGTGGACTAATTCCGACCAGAACCCCCTCATCTTGGGAGTAAGACAATGCTCCAGAGTCGCAGCTCTGGAGTGGCTAACTCAGGCGATATTGGTCACTAGGCGTCGTACGGAATGATGTAGATACGCGATAGGGTATATATTTAGCTCGTTGTGAGTAGAAATTTCCGTTTTTATTTACGAAACCATCATTAAATTGTGTAAGATTTCAAAACAGGTTTACACGGCCTTTGTCTGTCCGCCACACCTCATAATCTGCCGCCTTTTTCTAAACACTATTAGATATTGAACTACTGTTTAAGCTCACCTAGCCAAAGGTCATTTGAGCATACTCCATCACTATGCGTCCGTGGTGATCCATAGTCCGTCGTCGTCCGTAAACAATTTCAAAAATCTTTGAAACCACTGAACATAAACCTTCAGTTTCAGATTATAAAGCTCTACAAAAGTATCTATTCGTTCTAAGTTGTCAGATGTGCCGCTACTATCATCTAAATTTATAACAGTTTTTTTAAGAAAAAACTTTTTTTTCTATTGAAGTGTGGGCCCTTCCTAGAAATTAAAGTTTGAATATCTTTTTATCTCGCATACAAAAGAGAGTTCCTTTTCCGTCCTTTCGTTTGTTCTTGTTGTCATTGTCTAAGGTTCTCTCTTGTGGATTTGAACTTTGATCGATTTAATTTTATTGTGTGTTTAGTTTTTGTGCTTTGTCTAGGAATATTGGTAGGGGGAAGTTTGGGCCCAAAACACTAGTTTAACCCCGCAATTTTTATACCCCCGGTTGAAAAGGGGGTATATAGTGATAGGGGCGTCTGTCTGTCCGTCCGTCCGTCCGTGTGTCCGTCCTTCCATGACGCCTAAGGGTAATCATCTCTTATCCGCAACTCCTCCTAAACCCCTTGATGGACTTTCATGAAACTTTAACACATTCTTTGTCACATAATGTAGATGTTCACCTACTATTTTAAAATTTGATCAGAATGGGTATTTATTTGTGAGCTGCTGTTCACAGTTCTTCTAGTTATAGATGGGGTCTTAAGCCAGGAATCTTTGACAAAGCTTTTGTTTTTACTTGTTTGTCATTTTGATGTTTCCCGTTCCTTGTTTAAGAAAGGGGTCTATCTGCGACTATTCCAGGACTAGATTTGAATTATATGCATTTTATTAAGACCATGGGCCAATTGCAGGACCGTGAGCAGCGCCTTCTGGCCTCGTTGATGGCTGAAGGCGGTTGTCCATTGTGGTTTTTCTAAATTGTAGCTTCTTATGTGGGCTGTGTCGCGTACACTTATTCCGCATCTCATTATTTTCTAATTTATGCAAATGTAGCAGCTCACAAATAAATACCCATTCTGATCAAATTTTAAAATAGTAGGTGCACATCTACATTATATGACAAAGAACGTGTGAAAGTTTCATGAAAATCCATCAAGGGGTTTAGGAGGAGTTGCGGATAAGAGATGGGTATCTCCTTGTAGTGGAATGGCTAAGTCCATGGTTCGCCATGGGAAACCAAAAAAATCATTCTGATCAAATTTTAAAATAGTAGGTGCACATCTACATTATGTGACAAAGAATGTGTTAAAGTTTCATGAAAGTCCATCAAGGGGTTTAGGAGGAGATGAGTACCCTTAGGCGTCATGGAAGGACGGACACACGGACGGACGGACGTACCGACGGACGGACGGACAGACACCCCTATCACTACATACCCCTTTTTCAAGCGGGGTATAAAAATTGCGGGGTTAAACTAGTTTTTGGGCCCAAACTCCCCCTATCAATATTCCTAGACAAAGCACAAAAAACTAAACACACAATAAAAATTAAATCGATCAAAGTTCAAATCCACAAGAGAGAACCTTAGACAATGACAACAAGAACAAACGAAAGGATGGAAAAGAAACTCTCTTTTGTATGCGAGATAAAAAGATATTCAAACTTTAATTTCTAGGAAGGGACCACACTTCAATAGAAAAAAAAGTTTTTTTCTTAAAAAAAATGTTATTTTAGATGATAGTAGCGGCACATCTGACAACTTAGAACGAATAGATACTTTGTAGAGCTTTATGATCGATCTGAAACTGAAGGTTTATGTTCAGTGGTTTCAAAGATTTTTGAAATTGTTTACGGACGACGACGGACTATGGATCACCACGGACGCATAATGATGGAGTATGCTCAAATGACCTTTGGCTAGGTGAGCTTAAACAGTAGTTCAATATCTAATAGTGTTTAGAAAAAGGCGGCAGATTATGAGGTGTGACGGACAGACAGAGGCCGTGTAAACCTGTTTTGAAATCTTACACAATTTAATGATGGTTTCGTAAATAAAAACGGAAATTTCTACTCACAACGAGCTAAATATATACCCTATCGCGCATTGTCATCATTCCGTAAGACGCCTAGTGACCAAAATCGCGTGAGTTAGCCATTCCAGAGCTGCGACTCTGGAGCCTCGTCTTACTCCCAAGATGAGGGGGTTCTTGTCGGATTTAGTCCACTGCTTTAAAAGTGCATTTCAATTACAGTAACCAATCAACACACTTATTAAATGTTTACGTGCCTTGCATTTTTAGTTCCAACTAATGTGAACCTTCAAGTTCATAGTACAACCTTGTCATAATTTATAATTAATAAAATATCATTTTTTAAAATTTCTAGCGTTTGAATTAAATTTTCAAAGATACACTGGTCATTCAAATTTAAATTAGTTTTGTTTTATCTCTTTATTTACAGAATAGAAAAGGGGCTGCATTTTTTAGCTCACCTGACCCTGAGCTATTGTCATCGTTAAGCGTCCGTCGTCCGTCCGTTAACTTTTCTTCAAACATCTTCTCTGAAACCACTGATGCGATTGCTTTGAAACTTTGTACACTTGATCTTTAGAATGTCCTCTACAAAGTTTGTGAAATTTGTGAACGTCGACCAACCAACATGGCCACTGTCACTAAAAGTAGAACAGAGGGGCCAGACCATAGTTTTTAGCTTATAGCTCAAAAAGTTAAAGAGGTAGAGAAAATCCGAAGCAACCTTACTTTTTCAGCACCAAAAGCTCTACAAAACTCTCCATTGAGTCAAAGTTGTAGGATGACTCCTTATAGGAGTTATTTCCCCTTAATCGTCAAAATTGACCATTTTCACAGTTTTTTGGACTTTATCTTGAAAACTGTAAGTGCTAGAGGAAAAGTTAGCATTGCAAAATTGTTCAGCCCATTGAGATCTACAAAAATGATTTTCAGGGTCAACATTGTCAGATCATCCTTTTAAGTGTTTTCAATCAATTTTAACTTGTTTGGTTTTTTTCAAATGGAAGGCTTTCTAACTTTGTATTCTGATCTTAAAAGTGTTTTCTATCCTAACTAGTTTCTTTAATATTTAATACTTACCAAGTACATGTAGACCATGTTGAACACTAGGTAAGAGGCTTTAGCATAAGAGATCAGGTGAGCGATTCAGGTTTCTTTTAATGTAAAATCGATAAGATTAATCGAGGGTTGCATCTTTCATACGTTATCACGGGGTAGAATGTCTACAGCAAAACATGTTCCGGCATAGCAGTGTATGAACGAAATGAATGGCAGAAACTATTTTATCAAAGTTTTCGAAAGTTTCTGCGTATATTTTAAATAATATATCAAAATCAAAATGCCCATGCTCAAAATAGTGGTTTGTTATTGGTTTTAGGCCAAACCATTTTTAATATATACTCACTCAAAAAAGTTACGCAACAATACAAAATTTCCCTATATATTTTAAATAAACCTACCTAATATTATTTTTGTATTGCAAAGCCATTTCGTAACCGATTTTAATCAAATAAAAACCAAGAGAACGAGAAATGATTGAAATTTATTTTCATGATTTTAGAAAAATCGTCACTTCACCGGTTTTTTAAGATATCACAAGTAGAAATCAACTGTTAATTTTATGCGTCAACAACCCGTTTTAATCAACCAACATTTTCCGTGGAAAAACATAGGTTATGTTCTACTCACATTCTATCGAAAACCGTAACAGCTAGGATTTTGCCCAAATCATAAAAAATAAACTTCACTTATTTCTCTTTTTCTTGATTTTTATTTGATAAAAAATGATTGAAAAACGATTTGGCAATATAAATTTATAATAAGGAAGGTTTACTTAAAACATATAGGGAAATTTTCCACTGTTGCGTAACTTTTTTGAGAGAGTATAGTATTAATAGATGGGTGTTTTTATAATGGCCCTGTTATATGTTCAAGGTCTGCAATAATGGCCCCGAGGTGTTTGTAATGGCCCGAAGCAACGCCGAGGGCCATTACAGACTCTGAGGGCCAGTATTGCATACCGAGAACATATAATAGTGCCATTCTCAAATCACCCATTTCTTAATACTTTTATTAACCAACTATAAAAAAAACTACTACGAAGGTATTGATCAGTTGGTTAATACTATCAAGGACAGGTTTGAAACCCCAGGCATTGATTTGTATGTAACTGCAGAACAACATTTACTGCAGTGTGCTAAGGGAAATTCCTTTTAAAAGGAGCTACAGAAGGTTGCCACCTTTTATGACGACTTCCAAAAAGATACTCTGCGTTGCCAGTTGCAAATGGTAGCAGCAAATATTTGAGTATGATGGTAATAACCAAGATGTCGCCTTTTCTGATAATTTCAAGTTCTTTCAACAAATGATGGAGGTGTTCAGAATTCGTCCTTAGCTGTTAAAACTGGTTTTAGTTATGCCTGCTATGAATGCAACAAGTGAGAGAACATTCAGCTCATTGAGACTAGATTCAAATCATATTCAAGGTCCACTATGACACAGACGCGACTCAACAGCTTCATGTTCCTGAGTGTGCACAAAGAGAGGACAGATTGTTTGAACTTGACTGATGTTGCAAGAGAGTTTGTTTTGAAGGAGAATAGGGCGGATATTTTTGGCCAGTTTTAGACTTTTTTTCAGTTGTGACATTGACCTGTTAATGAACCGATTTGTTATTCCTTGTCCTTTTGTGTGTGTGTTTTTTTGGCATTAAGTGTATGTAATATGCATAGAAAATTTACCGTTTACATTCTCTAGGAACCCTGATTACCCGCTTATTGCAATAATCAGACCGGTTGAATATATATGCCCTAAAATCCAGTATAGTACAAAATCTAGTTGGCATATATCACCAGCATAAATCAATATGTTTAAATGTATTATATATACTTATTGTATTTTCCAATTTTACAAATAAAACTTTGCTCATGAAACCCATCTTTTAATACCTGAGATTAAGTCAGAAAATCGCCAGAATGTAGGATTTTGCACCAGAGTTTCCGGAGGCCTTAAGCAGCCCCCGTAGACAGGAGGGAGACCGATTAGCCTCTGTATTAAAGTACATGTTGTAGTAATAGCGATGCTACTTGTTTTAAGTTCAGTTCGGGGATTATTTTTAGTAGGTAAACTAAATCTGAAATGGTTAAACCAATTTTACTACAATGTTTCGATGATTTACCTATTGCAATACATATTAAAAAAGAAAGAATATGGAATATATTTTAATGCATTTAAAACTATAAAGAATTTGCTTAAACTTGGCATATTTTATTGATGTTCTATTAAAATCAAAGTTTGAATGGTAAAAATTACCAAATGCATGTACAGTAGAAGGGTCACAAGGAGGCTAAACGATGAAGCTTGGTCAATCTTTTTCTATTGATATATGACATTTGTGAAAAGTTCACATTATCATATTTGGATCTTCTGTAATTTACACTGAACACCCCAAAAAGTAGGCCCTTTTGGGCCGCACATACCGTTACGTACCCACGGTCAGTATAACGGTAGGTATATGTGCTGCCCAAAAAGGTATATAATGGAAGTTACCCCATCCCCGGTAATTTTGGAGCACAAAAGAAAACTCTGTATACTGGCGAAAAGTGAATCAAGCATATATTAATTTTATACATAATAGATGTTCCATTGTAAAATAATTAAACATGCCGAGTCTCTATAATGGGTGTAGGTAATCATCGAGTTCGAGTCAGAGTTAGAGTTCGAGTTAAAGTTCGAGTTATGACTCGAGTTCGAGTAAAAGTTCGAGTTATTAATCGAGTTCGAGTTAAGATTTTCAGCTAACTCGAAACAGTGATTTTCATGGCAATAATCGAGTTACGACTCGAGTTGGAGTTAGAGTTCGAGTTACAGATCGAGTTAGAGTTCGAGTTACAGATCGAGTTAGAGTTCGAGTTACATGTACAAAACGAGTTGTATATTATTTTTTTGCACATTTTCTTTAATTTATCATTTATATTTCAACTCTGCTGCATGTGAAAAGCAATCTACTTAGTAAGGTATTGATTCATAGTAATAATGCGGTTACAGATAAAAACCCGACTACAATGATGGATTTGAAGTAAAAGGGAAAAAAATATGTTAAATTAAAAAATACAAATAAAATATGCGCGCAAAACAAAAATTCCAGGCTTCGATTTTTCAAAAATAAAAAGGCGGGACGAAGAAAATATCCATAGCCCCCCCCCCCCAAAAAAAAAACTATAATGGTCGTTCCCTTAATGTTCGATTGTTGTCATCTTCATTCAATTCATTCAAGAAGCTTGATAGAAAACAAGTAAATCTGTGAGCTATTGCTCACAAGTGATACGCCCGCTCCAAAAATAATAAAAAAAATTAAAAAATTAAAAAAAGGCCTTCAGCCTTGCGTTAAAAAGTATTCGGTACAGTATAACAGGAGGTATACATAGGATGAAGTTATACAAAAAAAAAACCCAGACATTTACGTCATACAGTTGCTTAGAAAATTACGGGAGGACGAATGAAATATCGGACGGGTGGACAATGGTAAAACAGGAAACCCCCTTTTCTTCGAAGCGATGCCTGACTGACATGGAAAGGGAAGGCACGTTACAACCATAATAAAGCTGTGTGCCAAATTTGAAATCAATTCCTTCAGCAGATACCGTGAAATCTGTTACGACAAATTGTCCCATTTTGACCCTTAAAATGTCTAAGTTCGCTAAGAAAACAGAGCGCAGATGCGCGACTGTCCTGAAAAGTTGGGGGCACGGTACAACTCACGGACGGACAGACGGGCAGACAGATGTCTGGACAAGTTATGGACAAGGTGATTGCAATATAGCCCCCTTCCTTACGAGTGGGGGTATAATATTTTTAGACATTCAAAGACAAAAGACGGGGATTCCGCCGTGTTGGTCCAGTACCGGAGAATATGTATACCAAGTTTTTATTATACCCCCGCTTGTAAATTGGGCAGGAGATTGCCACATTGGTGCATATTTGCTTCTTGTCCCGTCTTTGTGACATTACAGTTTTAAAAAAGCAGAGTTACCAATGGGGTATCCGAATGTCAAAAGTCCGAAAGGGCAGAGACAAAACCAGTACACACCAACAAGTGTTATGTTTGACAACATTCATTTAATTGCGCTATAAAGTAAATATCCAACTCGAACTCCAACTCGATATGTAACTCGAACTCTAACTCGATCTGTAACTCGAACTCTAACTCGATCTGTAACTCGAACTCTAGCTCGAACTCGAGTAGTAACTCGATTATTGCCATGAAAATCACTGTTTCGAGTTAGCTCAAATTTCAACTCGAACTCGAATTATAACTCGAACTCTAACTCGAACTTTAACTCGAACTCGAATCGTAACTCGAACTTTAACTCGAACTCTAACTCTGACTCGAACTCGAACTCGATGATTACTTACACCCCTCTATAATACATTAGTAAACATAAAAATTTCTGTAAGAATCTGAATTTTTGGATTTATTCCACATTTAAAAACAATTATTGAGGAATTTCTTTTTGCTATAGTTTAATTGTTCTGTTCAATCTTAAAATTTGGTAGTAATATGAACTAAAATACTAAAAAATAAAGATCCCGAATAAAAATGCAGAACGGAGTTACGCCCCTTGTAAATAAAGAAATAAGAAAAATAATACAATTTATTTGAATAACCAGTGTGATGATAAAGCATAAGATTTGCAAATATAAACAAAGTGCTGAAAATTTAAAGTTGTGTACAGTTGCTTGTTATTACTTCTATATTTCGACAAGATTCAACTACCTACACACATTAGTACTTACAATACGTAACATGCAGACTTTATATATGCTTTAATTACTATCTACAGTGGAAATACATTCAACAGTGGGGTGTATCACTCCTAAAATCCGACCAGAACCTCCTAATGGTGGGAGTGGGGCAACATTTCATTTAAACACCAGAAATGGCTAACTCTGGCGGTGTACGTTAAAATCAATAAATAATACAAAAGTATATAATATAAAGTGGAAAGTATAGAGAGAATGTATCTATCCCCCTTGTTGAAATGAAATTTCTGTTTTGACTCCAGACATGAATTTTTCATTAAAATTGGATATACAATTCGATAATTAAATCAACTTTAGTCCATCAATTTTCTTTCCTGAAGAGCATCAAATCGCGATCCGTAGTGTTTGTCTTCTGACGCGTTAACCACTCAACTACAAGTGAGATTGGCTTAGCCACACCATGGTGGAAGTCCGATTAGAGTCTATAATACCGTATGGCCACCCTAACAAATAATTTGGTACATCCCCTCCGAGTTGTCCAACAGCTTTTTCTTCTGTTCCAGAAACACGTTTAGAAATTTTGGGCATTAAAAAAGTGGGAAAAAAATGTGTTTAGGATTATGTTTAGAATCTAATCGCCATTTTAATTATGTATGAGCTCGTTCAAATGTGTATTTTGTGAAGTACAATTTCACTTAAACAAGCATCTTTGCTTGCCAACGATCAAGAATTGTTTTTATATTTATTTGCCATTTTCATTACATTAAGTATGTGAAACAAAATTGCAAGAACCTGTTGCCTTAAAACATTAATAGTTTTGTGTGTCGATTAAATTTTGTACTTTACTTAGTATAAAATACTTTTGATCTTTTTACTGGTTCTTTCCTCTAAGGTCTATTTAGTAGCTATTCAAGCATATTTTCTGGATTACTGTAATTTGACGTCATTTGAAGGCGAATAATATTCCGAATCGTATCAATTTTTAATTATTTTCTTTTACTTTCATTATCAAGTTATTAGGCCTAAATTAACTATAATTAACGTCAATTAAGCAAGTTGTAAAATAAATCATATTTATCTCTCCTTTATTTTAAAATCATAATCCTATATTGATATTTTATACGGTCCCATTCAGGAAACAATCAGCCTAACCAAGACCTTAGTTTACTTTATCAGACACTCAACAGAAAACAATTTATTTTGTTTATCCGTTTTAATAAATTGATTTCCCTTTTCTTTCAAATTTATCGATAGATAGCAAAATTTGTTTAACGATTTTTACAAATAGCTCTGGTGTCAGAACTGGATAAAGGGAGGTTAATCTTTCAACAATTTGTCAGAGCTCACTATTGAGTTAAGTAAACAAATGTTATCACTTTGAATTGTTCCATAAAACGACGGAAAGACCACTGTTAAACTCTCCTGATAAATTCCATAGTTTCGTTACGTTAGATTTACCCTCCTATTTAATTTCATTCATATGTCACCATTACTTTTACTTAAACAAGAAAAAGAAAAATTAGTCTCATGCCAGGATCAAATATGACAAACAAATGCCTTTAATCTTGCCTAATGGAAATATGAAAAAGTGTTTAGATCTCAAAAGCTAAGCTTGCCGCTATTACGCGATATAGAGATCTTTCGTGAGGGAGGCTTTGAACGCTCTCAGCTTGTATTCACATTCATTTGAAGGGGTGATGAGCTATCCTATCTGGAGATCATTTGAAGGTAGCTGTTTACTTGGACAACTGTCAATTTGACATGCAGTTTTGGTAAGTTTAAGAAAATGTTATACATTGAAATGCTACCTTAAGTAAATTTTACAACAAATAAATAAATTCAAAGAAAGTAAAGTTGTACCTAGTCATTCTAGTAGAGTAAATATATTTTGAGTACATGACATTCATATGATCGTAAGGGTGATATATATCTTCAACAATATAATTTTGGGTTATTTTTTACCGAATATATATCTTCAATAATATTTTGATGTCTTGGTCTCTTGACTCTGGTGCCGAATATTTTTAGCATTTCGCCATTCCTTCTAAACTTTTAAACAAAGTTAAAAATCAATAAATTGATAAAGTTCAATAAATTGGTAAGTTTAAGAAAATGTTATACATTGAAGTGCTACCTTAAGTAAATTTTACAACAAATAAATAAATTCAAAGAAAGTAAAGTTGTACCTAGTCATTCTAGTAGAGTAAATATATTTTGAGTACATGACATTCATATGATCGTAAGGGTGATATATATCTTCAACAATATAATTTTGGGTTATTTTTTACCGAATATGTATCTTCAATAATATTTTGATGTCTTGGTCTCTTGACTCTGGTGCCGAATATTTTTAGCATTTTGCCATTCCTTCTAAACTTTTAAACAAAGTTAAAAAAACAATAAATTGATAAGGACGTGTATTTTAAAGAGCCTTCTCTATGTTCAGCTGTAATTGTTCTTTTAACAGTCGAGCTAAAGCATCCTTGGTAAGCTGTGAACACACTTCAGCCGACATATAAGATTTTCCCCAACTTGTACTTTAATTAGTTCTGTATTATATTTGTTTTTAATTTTGAATTTAAAAAACTAAAATCAATTTTAAGGAACTTTTCTTTATAATCTATTGGTAATGAACAGGTTTATACAAACCCGTATACCTTACGGACATTCTAAATTACGGTATCGCAATTGCAACGTCACCTTAATAAATGAACACTTTACAAAACATCTCAAGACTACAACTTTGTTTTTATGAACATAACAAGTGAAAAACGAAAAGTTCAATTTATGTATAGACAGTAATTAACAGGAAAAATGAATTTTGCTTGGTGCACATACTATGTCCATTCAAAGCTTAGTTTTCTGAAACACTTCAAAATATGCTGATATCATTGCAGGTTACTTTAATGTGCAAAACAGCATGGCAAAACATGCCAATCATTAAACAATATGATACATTACACTTGAAAATTATTGACAATAAATTTTAAATTTATGCAGAAATAATTGATTTTTGAAAATCCAATCTTGACTATATAAGCGTTTTCACTACTTTTTATTGTTATTTTATTACAAGTAAAGCTACTTGCATTAATATTTTAGGTAATATGCAGACAATGTTATCTTTATGAAAAGTTTAACTCCCATCATTAAAGTAAAAATTAAATTTAAACAAACGCAGGCTGCACTAAAAGCAGACGAAACAATAAATGATTACATCGAGGGCTGATCTCGCAAATCTGACAAAATCTTGATTTATGAGAAAAGATATGATATCATCCCACTTTTATGGTAGTATTATCATAGAAAATTTAATATTCTTTAAATACTTTAATGCACTGATAAAATAAAATAAAAAATTTAAAAACATGTTATTAAAAGATGACTTTACTGTATATACAAGCTTGACTTACTTCTACTTATTCACCTTCGTCCATCGGTGGACATAGAACAACTATTTTTTTCTGGCCATCCAGTGATATTTCAGGGGCATTTGTTTAAAAATACCTGGCGCGATTTGATAAAGGAAACATTTTCTCTCCAGATTTCACGGCTATATAGGAGGACAGATTATACATTTCTGTTAAATATTTTGATCTTTGTCGCAGTTCTTAGTGTTCTGCTTTTCCATACAGGCTTAAGAATAGAAAATGCTTGTAGTGTTTTTTTTCTTTCTTTTTGGGATGTCTTCGTCGGTACCCCAAGTTTTACAAAATATGCTGCCAAGCAAGTGATGTTGTCAAAATTTTCTATACCATGATACTAGTAGCAGTATTTTGATTTGCATTTATTCTCATTGATTTTGTTTTGCTGGAATTGATGTAAATGCCGGTTCTTTTAGATGTTTCTTCAAGTTGGCTTCCTTTACGTTGAGAATCTTGAAGGCAATGTGATGGTGTGGAGATATCATAGGCAAATTCAAGATCTTCTAACCGTGATGTGAAAGTACAATGGATTCCATGTGGTGTTTCGTATGCTGTTTTCCCAATCCAGTCAATAATAATTAGGAAAAGAAGGGGGAGAGGATGCATCATTGTCAAACTCCAGTTTTTACAGGAAATGGATCAGTCAATGTGCCAGAGTGTATGACCTGACAAGAAAATCCATCATACAGTAGTTTTATTACTGATATGATCTTCAAAGGAACTCCATTGTGTGAAAGATTCTTTCAGAGGACTTGATGGTCTATGCTGTCAAAAGCTTTTTGGAAATCGACAAAACTGAGATATAAATTAAGATGATTGCCACTTAACAGTTTGTTCGATGATGACTCTGAGTGTTGCTATTTGGTCTACACACGAGCGTTCTTACCTAAATCCAGCCTGCTCATCTCTCATTTGTTTATCTAATTCATTCTTTATTCCTTTTAGGATGATTCTACACATAACTTTGCTAGGAATTGACAAGAGAGTTATTCCTCTCCAGTTGTTGCAGAGAGATTTGTCTCCTTTTTGGAGAGAAGTTTTTACGAGTTTTACGAGAAGTCTTTTTGTCAGTCTTGTAGTATCTTATTCTCTACCCAAATCTGATTTAACAAGTTCTGTAGATGTTTAATTTCTGTAATATCCATATCTTTTAAATCCTCTGGTGGGATGTTGTCAATGCCCAGCTCCCTTTCCATTTTTAAGCTTTTCAATTGCATATGTTACATCTGCTTCTGATCTTTTACCCACTTTAATGTTATGTAAGTGTTGGACCTGCATCTAGTAATGGTGGATTGGTGGTTGGTGGTCTGTTCAATACCCATTCAAAGTGTTCTTTCCATCTGTATATACAGTACTGTCTATGAATTACGACCAGTTTAATGCTCAAATATCACAATTCAGTTTGACCACCTTTAAACATGTATGTATAACAAAAGATATGATTAATTCTGTCCAGATAGAACAAAGTTGCAAGATAACAATTTACGTGTGAAAATCGCCAATTCTGTGGTTTTAAAAGACAACATTAACACATTCGAAATCGTATGCTTGGAAGATTTTATACTATAATTTTTAGGTGTTAAAGATCTCGTTTAAAAGTTTTCAACAACACAATAGCTAACCGTTCCGAAGCAACCGAATTAACTCTTGTTTTGACATGAGTTTGCATTGGTCACTCCAGTTCAGCTGTTTTGTGCGTTTCAATGTGTTGTCATACTCTTCTGGTGTCTTTGTTTTGGGCCCAAGAGATATGAGTGCCACTTAAGTACTTCTTTCTTTCCTTTAAATAAACCTTGGCCGCAATTTCCTGGTAATTAGGAGAAAATGGTAAATACAAAGAAGCATTAAAAAACTTGGTAAGAGTAAGTTTAGCTTTCAGACCACTGCAACTGACTAAGCGTTTCGTTTACATATCTAGAGAAAGCCATAATCCAGGGACCAATCAAAACATCACTAGTAGAATGAGTTCCTGTGAAAATGGTTCGTCACTCATCTTCAATGATTTGAACAAAAAAATAAATTGAAACCTGATTACAGAGTTGATATAGTACACGGGCGTCATGCAAAAAATATCAAATAGTGTTTGACAGTAAAAACGATAGGGAAAAGCGCCATAGTACCAAAGGCAAGCCAAAAAAAAATTCGATAAATCATAAAAAATAATTTTGATACTTAATTCATAAAGTCATTTTAATACTTGTTTTGATAGAAGGGTGCATTACTTTTCACATAATAATGCTTATTATACAAGATTTATGTAAGCTAATCAACTACCAAAGTTGAACATTTTATCAACTCGCTGCCTTAAAGGAAAACCTAAAGCAAACCATTACCTAACGCTGGGTTAAATCGGTACAAGTTCACAGGCTTACTTCATATTTCTGTTTCCTGATAAAACGAAGATTTAGAATAAGTTCATGTCAAATATTCCTCATTCAGTATATAGTCAAGAAAGATAAATCTGTTAACAATTGTTGATGGTTTTGTCCTTGCTCACGTTAAATAAACAAAATCTAATTTTAAAAATAAAAAGACTAGTGAAAAATGAAGTTTTAATCAAATTGATGGCCTAATATGTTTTCGTTTAAATTTTCTTACATATTCGTTGGAAAATCAACAAAATTTGACTATCAAAATATCCAATACATTTGAAGCGAAAATAAATTGCAAAACAAATTAAATATCCCAATACACACCCAAGACCTTAGCTCTTTCCGTTGTCCCTGATGTAGTGTTGCCCAAATTCAAAAGACGTCTTTCTTTTTTCACAAGGTGTTTCATGTAATTTTATAAAGGCATTTAAAAGTTAGAACTCGAAACCCAATTAAGAATAAAAGGATGGGCGAACAGACGAAAAGTGGACGGACGTATATTCCCAATCTTTTGCAAAAGCCGGAAATTACATTTCTGGTAATCAAAAGTAGAGAAGTATTAGTTACGCAACTGTTTTATTTACTAGGATTAATAAATCTTCTTCCTCTTAACTGATTACTCTGTTTTTTATTAAACACTAAAGTTACAAAATGTACCAAATCGATTAAGCATTGTTGATATAATATACTGCTTTAATTTGTCGGTTGTATTTTAGTAGAGTGCGCCGGATTACGCTGGTAGGTAGGAAAAGCTTAAGTGCCTTGTTATAAATAGTGCATCTGATTATGGAAGCACAAAATAGATGTAGTCAAGTTACGATTGTAAATATCGAACTTTGACTGCGCTTAGTGTTTCCTTTGATCAAAGATGACTGTTATAAATATTTCTACTTACAAAGCAAACAGACACATGGACAAGTTGGAAAGTATTTCTTTGCCTTGGACAGGTTATTTAAAAATATAAAAAAACCTCTCTGATTGTTACAAAAAAAAATGAATAACGTACATGTGTACACTTGTATCAATCTTGAGTCTTGACACCGGTGGGCAGAGAGTAATTAAGCTTAATGAATCTTCGGCCTAGGGTTGCAAAGTATCGAAGTTTCAGGGTGTCATCAAGCTGTAATACGGTTATAATTCATGAGCCGGTGGTGTAGTAACGCGTCGGGGTACTAACACCGAGGTTCGTGGTTCGATCCTCGTCTGGGGTGAAAATTTCATGAAGCGATTTTCTCAAGAAACGATGCTAGTCATTCGGAAGTAACGTTAAAAGGTTGTCACATGTAGAGGAGAGCAATAACCTGTCCATGTTAAAGACCCATTTGATAAGAGTAGGCTCAATGGGGGACGTTTGCAAAGGCCACACTCGCAAACTGGAGAGGGATTTATAGACGCATTAATATTAAAAACGAAAAAATATGGAATATGTGCCAGAAAGACACGATCCACATATTGAAATGATTTTGATAAATGTACAACAGCACTGCACAAAATTTCACTGCGTGTGATTAACCATCATCAGACACGCTAGGAGTATAGAAAACTTGGAAACCCGGTAGAATATAAGATTTGAAAAAACAAAAAAGGAAGTCAAAAATATTACAACAGTGACCAAACAGATAAATTCATATAATTTTTTAAAAATAGCTTGTTTCCCAATCCAGGATATATAGATATGTTTAAACTAATAATACGGTATACAATTGTTGCGAAATAGTGCTGAGAGTTTCATATTCAGTGTAACCAAAAATGGCTCTTCGGGTTCATTGCTTGTGGCTCAATTTTATTATTTCTATCCACACTTATAATAGCAATGAGTGCCGTTTTATTTGATAAAATTAAAAAAAAATCTTTTGATATTAATAATAATTTTTCGGGATTCTTTCTTTTATTTTTTTTTTAAATCAAAGCGTTGTCCATCTTTTTTCAAACACACCCCTTCTTTGTTGAGGAGGTATTACATGACTTGATAATGTCGCATTTGAAAATGCTTTCTAATATGGACGCAAAGTAATAATAAGCCATGTTTAAAGCTCTTGGGGTCTTTCTTCGCGTCCATTTCAGCCATACTGGTGGTTTTGTGTTAATCTTTAGTTCATAATTAGGTAATGATCAAACCTCGATGGAATTCAAATCACGACTTTCTGCTTTTTTCAAATAAGTCATCTGTTTTTAATTTTAATTAGTCGATGACTATACACTCCTCTGACTTGTTTCACCTAATCTTCGCCCTGATAAATTCCTAACTGGTCTCTTCGTTTCTATTCATATAACCTCAGAGGGGATTTGTCAAATAAGAATTTGTCGACGATTCGTGTTGTTTATATTAAAAGATGAATTTATCATGTTCGTTCTTAAAGTGACGAAGTTCTACCACCAAACATTAGGTTGTTTAACTAAAACATGGCAATGGATTAAGAAAGAATATGGTAAGACTAACATACTAGATAGATAGACGGTCAAATTATAGTTAAACATGTTAAATAGACGGTCAAACTGCATTCGGAAAAATGATTTTCTATATAGCGTCTGCTATACTTATTGCCAGTTTGGTATTCTTTTTATTTTCGATGAGGATGAAGTATTTCATTCTTACATATTTTTTCTTCTTTTTTTACAAAAAGCATTAATATAGATTCTGTTTTTGACAATTTGTTCAAAGTTTAACGTATTTACATGTGTAGTACTTTTTTTTACATCTTTTTAACATAAATCATTTAAGACTACCAACAGAAACTCTTGCCAAAAGTTTAAGTGTTAAATCAAAGCTATGTATGAAGTGCAAAGTATAAAAACCAAAAGTACCAAACAGGGTGACAAATAGGACTATCGTAAGCCTTGGGACTAGATAAGACATTTAGAATTGATGTATTATGGTGCTGGACCATGAAAATAACTATTACTATGCAGGTGATCCCAAACCAACAGCTACATCAAAGTTCAAGGCTATTAACTCAACAGAGGCCCTCATTAGCGAAAAGTGTTAATTCTTAAGAAAAAATATAACACTTTCTGTATTGCTCGTTCAGAAATCGCCCTAATAGATCACAAAACATTCAAATTGAAACTCATTTTGCGCAACACCCGTAATTCATTTCATACAAATTTCTCACTATGCATGCAAAAAATAAATACTAAAATGCATATGAAATATTACGTTACAGAAAACAGATATAGACCTGGGAATATCACTCCTAATTAAAAATCCGCCTCATCCGTCAACCTGTCGATAAGCAGACATTCCGTTGTTTTAATTAGTTTTCATTGTCCTACATATATGCGACATCAAAGTGCTCTTTACCAAGGCGTATGTAATTTATAACAGGTATGCAACTTCAAAGGCCAAATGTATCATCTCCGAGACAACCACTGGAAGTCACGTGATGCGTTTCCTTTCCATGTTCTGTCAAATCGCAAATGATATAACACCTGAAGTGACAATCAGTCAATTGTTATTAATCCGAAGTATCATATCCGCACCGAAAACAGTTTTTGTGTTAGGGTTTATTGTCTTGTCAAGTTCAGGGGTCAATCCATGTTTTGTACAAAAGGACTGTCGTGTTTTCTGGTTGTTGTCATTTGTATCTCCAGATGTTCTTATGTTTTATTTGACAGAATACAACGCTGTCTATTAGGACAAGAAGAATTTTTATTCGGTCATACTGTAAACATTGTGCTCTCTATTTCGGAGGATTGAAAACGTTAATATGATTTTTTTAAATTATCTTTAAAGCAACAACAAGAAATTTCAGTATCAGGAAAATACCGAATTTGAAATATTTTTCGTGTCTTGTTTGATTTCATGAGACAAAAATAAATTGTAACATCAATAACAATAAAAGATTTGGGATCACCAGAAAACTAAACCAGAGAGATAAATAACTCCAAAACATGTCAACCAAGGAATCGCAACAAAGTCAAAGAAAAAATAGGAAGGTTTCAATTGCCATCATGGTTGTAGTTTTCTTTTTCTCTAAGATTCTACAATATTGAATTTTTTAAAATCCTGATGGTAATTGCAAGTAGCATGATGCTTTTCAAAAATATCTGAATGACTTTTAAAAAGTCAAATATTGCTTCTCACAAAAGTGAAATGAAGAAAGCTGTATTAAATTTGTGCCATGAGAAGTATCATACGATTTTTCAAATCCAACACGACAGGAAACAACAACAACAACATGATGGAAGCATCGTAATTTGGCTTGGAAGGCAACTCATTTGTGTGCATATATAAACCTGGAAAAAAAGTAAAGCACCCCGTGTTTTTTGTTTTTGTTTAAGTCATACATTTTCAAAACAATTTTGAACTATTAATTAAGTATTAGTCTTTGAAACTTTGTATTGCAAACTAAAATATGCATTGTTAAGAACAACTTAACATGCTTGTAACAAACAAAAAGACATTTTTATTGACATTAAATTTATAACATTACATAGCAAAAAGACAGCTTTTGTACATAAACATTGTCTTCGAAAAGTATTGTCACCTGAAGCTTCAAATTGTTATCAAATTGTCAAATCAAACTTAAAAATGTAAATCATAATCAAAAGATTGATCAATAATGTATCGTCAAAGAGTCAATTTCGGCTATGTCCACCGTTAGCACGAATGACTGCCAGTTTTTCCGTCTCATTTCTTGAAGAATTATCTGCCGCTATTCAAGGCGAAAATGTGCTTTTAACCGAAGAATCAAAACTGACCAAAATCATGAAAAAAAATTTAAGATATTTTAAAGCACAAATAGTCTAGGGGTGCTTCATTATTTACGCTTTACATCTCGCACCACAGCTTGCCTAAAACTTCTTTTAGATTTTTAATTTGTGATATTGCTAATGAACAGTTTCTGAACAAGCCATTTTTGTCGTCACCTGTCGGTGTATGAAAATTATACAAAATTTTATTTTCAATAGGAAAATATTCAAATTTTATTTGAATCAGATTTTTATATCAATTTTGAAATTTTCTCTTAATTGTTCATTAAGCATCTATGCATATGTTAAAACTTACACGAACATATTACAAATGAAATTTATTAACTTATTTGAAATATTAACTTTTGAACAATAGGTAAACAACAGCACAACCGTGGCTCACTCACTCATCACGCCTTTCATTTAACACGGAAGGATTAGAGTATAATAAATTAACTTTCTTAAGATTGAAAGTAGTTAAAGTCACCGGATAAAATTTTTGTGGCAATTTTAATGAACATCCAAATAAAAGAAGACCATTGACTCATCAGTAATCAGTTGGTCTTATCCAAATATCTTTGCTTGTGGTGCCGGCCTTTGGGGTGTGCTTAAAAAAAACAACAATTTAATCTTATATTAAATGTTTCGACTTTAATGTGTAAATTTATACTTCGATTAAAAACTTACTGTTATTTGATACGGTATGGTAAAACGATTCATCATTCAGGTAAAAATCCAGGTAGATGATTGACAGAAAGGTAAAGCCTCTTGCTTGATCTGTGCTTTGAGTGACAGCATTCAATGGCGGTGATAACAAACTATCTGTTTTTAAAATAGATCTCAATCTTTTACAGGTGTTTCCAGGTGCTAATATTTATAAAATTTTGACGGAGTAAATGGTAGACTATCTTGAAACTGAAGTAATATCCTGTCCTAAGGTCAGTGATTATTTTTATGTTCATAAAATCTTTTAATCTTGATAAGAACGCAGCAAATCTTTAATATCATAAATATGTTTAGCCTGTTTTTTTGTGTGTTTTTTTTGGTCTTGAAATGGCCACACTTCTCGAAATCATGGTAATACTTTTGCAATGACAATGGGATAAATATTATAATTTATTATGTTTTTCTTGTAATATTTCAACTTGTAATTATGACAAATTATATGCCAGCGTTTAAGGAAAATACCTTAAGAATATTGTCATAGGTCTATGATGAAAGTTGGTTCCTGTTTCCCATTACAAGATCAAACTCGAGCCCATGTGTTGTATAGATGTCTTGTTGTGTCATGTACAGATATATCAAATCTTATTAATTTCTATCTTAATAATAAATATCATACAAGACATAAAATTTGGTGTAATACTTCTATATTTGATACACATGGTATTACATGCACCATACTTATAAAATTTTGAAGATTCTGTTCGCACAGGAAACACTTCATATGCTGTTCAAGTCGTTAACAAAACAAGAGGATATAAATTAATTATTAATAAATGTTTACAAAATTAATAACTGGTCCCTATGTATACAAAATTTATAACCCATCTTTTTTTCTTAAAATTGTCCCAAAATTCTTTATTAAAACTACCACAAAGATACCATCTATGTTCATGTGTGTAGTTATTCATAAAACAAAGCTTCCGTGTATTCTTCATAAATACCTCATTGTAAAATATAAAGAGCCCCATTGTTCTAGCTACCAATGTACCACGTCTAGATGATGTTCATTGTGGTTATTAACACAAGGGTACATTTTGGTTGAAAATGTTAACTGGTGTGTGAACACACACAATGGTCAGTTACATTTTTAAAGAAAATGCAACATTTGTTTTTAGAAAAATCAGAATTTGTATTTTCAAATGACAAAAAATTTTACACAATGTGTATCAAACATACAACTACCAGCCCTGTTATAGTCACTCATAGTTTATTTGAGCCAGAAGCTTTCTGAAATTTTCTGATTTTTGATAATATTTCTTGAAAAAAAACCCACTTTTTTGTAGTAACTTTTAGCATGTGCAGCAAGAAATTATTGCTACAGAGAAATAATTTGTTCTTTGGGTAGCTACTATTTGATTTTTATTGGTGGGCTATATGGTGAATTTTGAAATCAAAAGGCAGGGTCCAAAAATAAGGAAATTATAAGGTAGGACAGTGGTTTGACTTAAATAGACGATAAAGAGATGTGGAATAAGTGTACGCGACACAACCAAAATAAAAGAAACGGCAGTTTAAAAAATCACTATGGAAAACAGCTAGCAGTCTTCGACATGACCAGAGGTCACTGCTCGCTGTCTTGTATTGGCCCAATACTAAAAAAAACAATACATAAGATTCAAACAAATCCCTAGATTATCAACGAAAGACCCATTTCTGGACATAAAACAAAAAAAAAGATAGTTGACAGGGACAAACAAAAGCTTTGACAAGGATTCCTGGCGTAGGACAGGCACATATAAAATGTGGCGGGGTTAATCTAGTTTTTTGGGCCCAACCTTTCCCCTATTGTTAATCTATCTGTTGACTTAAAAGGCGGGGTGGTATTTTGGACTGTACAATTTACAGAAAAACTTCAGATAAAAACACTTAGTACCTAAGCGCAAATTTTTCGAAAAATAAAAAGGCAGGACGAAATTAATATCATTTAAAATAAAATGGTTGCTTCCTTTTTTAATAAACTGTGACTATATAAAAATGATATTAAGGTATCAACTTGCTTGAAATTTGAATAAAAACACATTTAAGGTAAAATAAGAGGCTTTCTAGTCCTTGATAATGTAATGATTTTGAATTCATTTGAAGATTTTTTTTTTTAAAAATCAAATTACATGCATGTGCTCCAATGTAAATTCATTGTACATGGTACATTTATACATAGATTTTCACTATTGTGCTTGATGACAAAAGGATTTAAAAATGAGATGGTAAATAAAACTAGGAATGTCTCAAAGATCTAACATAACTTTACATCATCAATGGAATAGTTTTTTTTTCTTTTTGAATCAACAAATACAACAGTGTGATCACAATGTGTGTACTCCACGAACTAGTTCTGTTAGGGACCGACCATTTAACTTGAAGGGGAGAAGGCTTGGTTTTTCCTAAAAAAATATTCTGAAAATTACTTTTGATGAAAAAAATATTTTGGCAGCAGGGGGTAAGAAAACCCCTATTCTGAAGAAGGATTTCTGCCATATAAAATAATGATAATTATGAAAAAAAATATTCTGTCGCGCCGCCTTCGAAAAATAAATCATTTTCTGACAAAAACAAAACACCAAGACCCCCTTCAAGTTAAATGGTCCGTCCCTTATGAATCCGAAAATGTTTTTATCACAACACATTATGATATTCTCATCTCTCATTAGATTAATTCAAAATATGTTTCATGTTAATAAGTCTTATTTTTCTATTAAAATTTTTAATTATATTTGTTTACATTTTAATATTCGTTTCACAAAAAGGTGTCATTTTGTGTAAATTCGGACGTTCATACTGGTAATGAATTAGAAAGTGTATTTCTAAATTCCTAGGTATTTGGAATGACTTTCATTTACACTGGTCTTTAGTCAAGTTTTAATAAATTAGACTTATCGCCTATACTGTCTCTGTATCCGCAGTGCTTTGTCTGTTAAAGGCTCTTTTTGCTGGCTATCATGACTAGGTACCATGACACAAAATGTAAAAATACTTTTCCACGCTGAACTATTTTGGTGTATATTTGCATTATAACTGTTAGTATGGCTGTATATATGATTTATTACTAATAATTATAATTATATGGATATCAACGCCGAATTATCAATACACAACACTGCCAGGGGCATGATGTTCGACATAGCCAAAATGGGAGATATTTTCCTTAATGTTTTGCTTGTTTACAAAAAACTAATGATATGATCTTAATTGATTTAACTCATGCTCCATTAAATCTATTGATATCTTTTTGCTTCCCATGTTTAAACGCGATTTTATCATGAAGGTCTATTAATTCAGCAGTTTTAATACAATGGGAAGGACATTTCATAAATCAACTCAATGTCGTCATGCACCAGTAGAAATATTTATCCATTTTGAACTATATATTTAATTTGCACTTGGATATTATAATAAATTTTATATAAAAAAGTTATGCTTTTATATGATAATTGTTTTTGAAAACAGGATATGCAAAAATGATCATCTTGAATATTTGAATTCATAGGCCGGTACAAAACTTTCGTGTTTAAAAAGATGTGTTCTATGTTGATGGTCTAAGACTAAGACTAAGAAACTTTATTTGAAGTCGGGTTAATACAAACAGAATGAACATAAGCTCTGTAGAGCTTTTTGCCGACCAACAAATGACAACACATAAATGGATACAACATAAAACACAAAGCAAATTTAAAGTAAAATAATAAGCAGCATGCAGGTGAGCACATAAAATGCATATGTATACTCAGCTGTACACATACTTGGTTAAAACAAATAAGCATAAAAGTACAGTAGCACATTAAGTAAAACAAAGCACATGCAGTCAAGCACACAAGGAAACTAATGCAAAAAGCATACAGATACAACATGCACATGCATATTAAGGTAAAGCACAATACTACATACATTGCACAAGTACAAGAGCATAAATAAAAATAAAACATAATAGAGACCAACAGGATTAAGATCTACAGGAGCCACATCTGCATGAGCTGCCATTCCAGTTATTGATCATATTTTTAAACTGGTCCAAATTGGTCTTGGCACGAATTTCATTTGGCAGCTCATTCCAGAGAGTGGCTCCAGCCTATCTTATTGAGTGAAGGCCACATCCTGTGGTTCTTACCCGTGGTACTTCAACCAGATTTTCTTTTCTAAAGGAATAATTATATTGTTTAAATTTTATAACATCATGTAAGTAAACAGGTGACAGTTTGTGTAGAATTTTGAAAACTTCAATAGCAATTGTTTTAAGACGTCTTATTTTAAGTGAAGGTAAGCCTGATATGTCTAAAAGTTCTTCATAAGTACAATCATATTTTTCATAAATGAAGCGCAAGGCACGTTCTTGTATTTTTTCCATCTTTTTGGTATTATTTCCCCCACAAAAATGCCAAACCACAGGACAATAATTAAAATTTAAAAGAATAAAAGAATAATAAATAGTCAACCTCCCCAATTTTGATAAGTGTTTTCCAATTTCATTCCCATCCAAATTGAATTTAATATCCCTACTTTTTGTTTTCTTCCCAACGGCAATAGCCTGAAATTTATCTGGATTAACCTTCATCTGATTATCAGAAAACCAATTAATTAAAATAGCACTTTCATTCTCCAAAGTGTTGACTAATCCATCGATGCAAGTTCCTGAGAGTGACAATGTGTTATCATCTGCATAGTTGTACAGTGTGCCTTCCTTTACAAAACAAAAAATGTCGTTTAGAAAAATGTTAAATAGTACAGGCCCAAGTATAGATCCTTGGGTAACCCCTTTATAAATATTTTGCCATGAACTTAATACAGAACCAACTTTAACACTTTAACATTTTGTAGATAAGAAAGATTGAAATAAAGAAAAATTGAATTAATCTGATTTCTACAGAACATGCTTCTAAAGCTAGAGTCGTTTTAATAATTCATTCCCCATGTAAGCCGAGTCACTCACTACAAACCAATCATATTCCAAACATAGACGCTAATAATATAGTCCCTATTTTTCTCTTTTTTTCTCTGCACCCCATATTTGATAGTACAATTTTCGACATTGATTTAAAAGATATATGATTATTTTACTTAAAAAAAAATTGGCAGCATTTTATAAAAGGAAAGCTGTAAGGATATGATGTGCGGCTAAGGATTTACAGTGAAATGAAAGTTTTCACTTCGAGGTTAGTTATCTTGAAAAACTTCGTGGCCTCATATGATTTTCTTTGCATGAAATGATTTTTTCATCTTTCCCCAAGTACAGCATATGCTTGAAAGTTTGATTGAATAACTTTTAGAATTTTTAGAATTTTTTATACCAACCCTGTTTTAACATTTTTGGGAAAGGAAAATCTTTTACAAGACTGAGACCTGAATGAACTACGGTATTATCCAATAGTAGTGACTTTCTGATAAAATCAAAGTTCGTGATTGGACAATTTAGATCGTAACTAGCAACAGGTGTGTTATGACGTGTCATTAGATAAAACTCGTAGTAAAATTTCTCACGTGCTTAGGTATTTAAAAATATATCATTGTCAGACTTTCGCCGATTGTTACAAAAATAGAGTGGGGAAGGTATTATTGCAACGACCTATAGTAGTTGAAAAAAAATGGCATGTTTTGACCAACAGACGTCTAGCAAGGAGTCTGTTTCAAAAAATAAACCATAAGTTAAGAACGCACCAAATATTGATGTTTCTGTTAGTTATATGTAATTACATGTAGTTGGTCATTGTCATGATTGTGTTACTTCAATTTTAGAGCAAATTCTGCTGTATCAGATGATCAGATAATGAAATTATAATCAGACGTTTCATAGAACTCAATGTACAGAACAACTATGCAATCCTTATATTTTTTCTTTCACTTCTGGTTTTTAAAAGATAATGTAAAACTGTAAAAATTGTCAATTTTGAGAATTAAGGTGAAAAAAGTCCTAGTCAATAAGTTATGTAAAGCTTTTGTTGCGGAAGAAAATGAGAGGGGTCTTGAAATTTCTTTAAGCTCTAATCTGACCCCCTGTTCCTATAGGGAGTCTTCATTTTACTTTGACTAAATAGGTTTCGTAGAGGTTTTTAGTCAGGTGAGCTAAATAAGAATGCTAAAATAAAATTGAATAACAATCGTTCAAAGAACGATCGCGAGGTCTTTCCCTTAGTGTTCTCCAATAGAAATAAATTACAAACAAGGAGCACCTGACTTAAATGCCTAAATTTAAGCCTATTGACATTGGAAGATTCATAAAGTAAAAGGTGTAACCGAATGCTGCATGATATATACTATAGATGCTTTGCAACACTGCCAATTTGAAAGAACATATTGTGATAACTTTCAATTGAACATATATGAAAATGGTCAATTTTGAGGTTCTAAGGAAAAAACTCCTTAAAGGAACAGTCCTACAGAATTGACCGTCTACATTTTTCTAAAGATCTTGATGGGTTAAACAAAATCCAATTTAATTTTTTTTTTAAAAACTTCATTTAGTTTTTAAGATATTGAGCTTAAAAAATGCAAAGTTTGGAAAAAAATCGAAAAAAGGGCAATAACTCCTACATAGGTAATTGGATTTTCTTGAGAATTGCAGGGCTGGTAGATCTTGATGTGCTGATCCCTTTTGCTTCCATCACAATTTTGATATATGTAACTTTTTTGGAGTTATTTGCAAAATAAACTGTAATTTGACCCCTTTGTTCTATTTTTAGCCATGGCTGCCATGTTTTTTCACAAATCAAAAATCCGAATGATAATTTTGTACACATAATGGTACTAAACATCTGTACCAAGTTTGGTTGCAATTGGACTTATGGTGTCGGACAAGTTAACGTTTGAAAAATTGTTAACAGACGACGACGACGTCGACGACGGACGCCAAGTGATGGTTTAAGCTCACCTGGACCTTCGGTCCAGATGAGCTAAAAAGGAATTGGTATTTTTAATCCGACTGTGATTCGTGTTGTGCAAACATATAAAACATCATTTTGAAGCAGAAGACATATGGTTGCTTAGGGGTGTTTAATATAATATTCTTGTTGGTGCTGCTGATTGCAGTTTAGTTGTGTTTTTATGTTGTTTGTTTCTCTATTTTATTCTCTTTTGTGTTAACTGATTTCATCTTTGGCTTTTTGGACTTCAAATATTTGAATGCCACATCCGGGTATATCTTTGCCTAGAAAAGACATCAGATGAGAATAGGAATAAATTACTTAGTCTGGGGGAAAATCCCAAATGGACACTTGGTGATATAGAACCCCATTTTATGTAGTACTACATATATAGAATGTTAGGCCAAATTTATACTGAGCAACCTTTTTGTGAAGATTCCGCATAGTTAACTAAGGTTATACAATTAACAGTTGTCATATGTTTTGCATATATTTTCTTTTTTATCGCCTCTAAGTATATTTTAAACATTACACAAAACAGGGTCAACCAGTCCCTAGATTTATTGTTTTAAACTTGTCTTTGAACTTGGCTTGAAAAATTAGTGTTGCTATTAATTTTACAAAAGTATAAATTAAGTGAAAAAGGCTATACAGCATAAGTATATAAGTGCAAATAAGTGTATTTCATGTGTTCAATATTTTCCTGATACATGTATAAGTTCACTACATAACTATCATGAAAAAAAAATGTATTTTTACAATGGCTATATGAAATAAAAATCTGCCATTGCAAATATTTTTGCATTTTATAGCATGGTTCACTTGCAGCTTTGCATTAAGATAAAACTCTTACTCTTGAATAACTTGTTAAAAAAATGAAATTAGAGCCATTTAAAAATGAACATTGTTTCATTTAGTGGTAAGCAACAATTATCAAAATTCTTAAAAGTTTTTAACCCCTGATTTCTGTGGTTCCTCTGACAATTTGTAATAAACTGCCTGAGTTGGAGGTTGATCTTTTCACTTTGTACTCCACCACTAACTTAGCTCCGTTGACTTCGTACTCCACCACTAACTTAGCTCCGTTGACTTCGTACCCCACCACTAACTTAGCTCCGTTGACTTCGTACCCCACCACTATTTAATCTGATTTTAATCAGATTGTTCTTTTCAAAAAAGTTCATTTTCCTTTTTTCGCAATAAGGGAATTTCAAGTGTTGTTCTTTTTCTTCAATAAAGTTATGTTTTACCTCTATCAATTGTTAAGGTGTAACGACTACACATTTTAAACTAAGAGATTTATTTTATCTCTTGTCTCCATATCTTATGTCAATTGTTAAGTTCTTACTTTTATGGATGTATTTTGAAATTGTTTTTCTCCTTATTAGAAAAGATATGTGGCAAATATCTTCTTCATTAACCATTCATGATGCAAATTCTTTGAATTCCGAAATATTTCATAATATCTTTAGGAAGAGTTCGATACTAATTAATTATTTCTAAAGCTGCCTTTAAAGGCATTCCACAAGGAACATAATCTACCTGCCAGACTGAAGCATTAATTGTCTGAATATTTTCAAAGTATTTGCTAATGAATTTCATCTTCAGATTCAAATATTTTGCAAAAAGGTACTAACACACATGTAGTTTGAATAACTGATTACATTATATACATTTTAGCCATTTTTCAATAAAGCATCGTTTTGGGTTTTGCGGTTTATTTTTTTTTTCATTCGTAAGTGATTCCAGAGAGATAAAAGGGAAGGTATAGTCCATTTAGATACATGTACTAAATTTTGTCCAAGACGAAATAAAACAGTAACCGCTTTAACCCTTTTATGTTTTTTTTCCTTTGAACTGTTAATACGTGGTTGGAAACACCTACATATTACAAGAATATAGATATAAAAATTGACGTTTGTTCTCTCTGGATATTTATAGTGACAAAACATTATAACTTAATTTATAAAATACCTACATTTCCCGTATACACGACTTATTAGACTAGTTATAATTCATCATTCGATCTTTCGTCATGATTAATGTGGCGTCAATTTAGACACTTAGAACAAATTGTTTCTTGAATATTAGTTACTGTAGTTAAAACTGTGGTGTTTTATTACCATCTTTAATTTCAAAAAATAAGCACAGGAATAAAGAATGATTAACTAACATTTAGCTGTTCACAATGATCAAAAGAAAGGATAAAATTAAGAGTATACCATGTAATCGTTAAAACTAGAATGTAATATGCACTCAAAACTTGACTGCTAGTATTCTCATGCTTAAATTTATGGATAATTTATATTTTTGTCTCAATTTTAAACCTGGAAACTTTACTCCGGCTCCAGTTTTATGCTAAATTTGTTATACATGATTTACATTTTTACAAGGCGTATATTCTGTAGCGTTTTTAATATATGTTTTATAAAACGATATGGAGTAAATGAACATGAGACCATAACACATATGTAAACTCCAACAGCAATAGATTTGTATTATAGTTGTATGGCCATTTCGGAATTTATTTCTCATCAGCAGCGCTAGAACCCACACATAGGAAATCCACAATACAAAAACAGTGTTGGAAATTGCATAATACAAAATGAAATCCAAATAATCAGTAATATCAAATATATCTAAAGACAAACTACGATGGAGGGAGTTATACCTTAGGTTTAGAATGTTCATAGATAATAAGATGATAGTAATAAACAAAGTTTACAAATGAGATAAAATCTTATGTACAAGTACACCATATCAAAGAAGAATATAGAGCATGCATCTGAAACACGGGGAATAACTCCTGTAATAAATATTTTACAAAAGGATCTGGAGTAAATGAACATGCACATATTATGTAAACTCTATCTGCAAAAAAATGTATGAGCTGTAAGGCAATAAATAAATCACGCTGTAAATTGACTTCTTTGGAAGTGCCTGTACCAAGTCAGGACCATTGCTACATTTGTACCTTTAATTCTTCTGGTTTTGTGGTTCTCTAAATTGAAAATTACAACAAAGTTCCAGACAAAAGCTTCTGTATTTTGTTTATGATAATTTTCATATCCTACATGTCTTATTAAACCTAATTCCAAGAAAATTTTAGTGTCACACTATTTTACGTTACTATATATTATGGGTTAAGCAAATTTTACAGTGTCACATTATTTTACGTTACTATATATTATGGGTTAAGCAAATTTTACAGTGTAACACTATTCTATGTAACTATATACATTATGGACTTGAAGATCGCAATGGAAGAGGGAGGTTTGGCGCCATAAAACCTGGTTTAACCCACCATTTCGTTTGAAATGCCTGTACCAAGTCAGATCCATTTCGATCCACTAATTCTCCTATATGACTGATTCGTTTTTGTCGTTTTCTCTGGACTGTGAGATTGATCATTCAAGTTCGGTAGTTTTGTTATTACCTTTATTGTCTCTAAATTTGTTGTCAATTTTCATTTGAAACTTAACTGTGGCATTAGGATAATGAGAAAAAATTGAATTTACTTTTAAAATAACCTTAACTTAACAGTCACACACAAATTCCTACCAACGGATCTAAAATTACAATAAACACCTATCCTTTGTTGTACGAATTTTTACTGCACTAGAATATATTATGTTTATTTCTATTCTAAAACGTCCGGAAGGATTTATTTTCCTCATTAATTAACTAATACCAAATGTGTTTTCTGTACTTAAATCAAAACAAATGAGCGGTTAAGCAAGGAGACCTGTTAAGTGCATGTTTATTTAATAGTCACCTACAACTTTAAGGAAACCTCATTATATTTGGTGACCGATTTATTATTCAAGAAAAGTATAAATGACTATTTTGTTTCTTGTAGACATTGTTAAAGAGTTTCTGAACATTCAAAGTTAAAGAAAAGGTAAGACTTTTTCCTGTTACATGACATTTAAAACATTAAGCTAAAATATATAAACTAAATATGTTATATGCAAATGCTTATTGGTATTCACTTCATATAATTATGAACAAATAAACTGCTAGTCACTGAAAATTAGATTTCTCAGTGAAAACGATGCCTTTAGTACTTTACGTTTTTGATATATTTATAATATTAAAGTTAGACAATAAAAATATTTTAACGACAAAATTATGTCCTATTAATAATAAGTATAATGCAAAATTCATTTGAGGTGTTAGGCCAAATAACTAGGCTAAATCCAATGCTCTAACATATTCTGATGCAACTCTTATTTAATGTGGAGTATTGAATGTTTTAAGCAATAAAAACAACAATATCTATCGTCAATAAGTAACCTTTGCCTGCAGAAAATGTTTAGAATGCCACCAAACTATACATATAAACTATATACAAAATTATACACTATATTTTTTTATACCTACTGAAGTTTTAGGTATTAATGCATGATACCTAAAAAATGAGGGTTTTCCCTAAGTTTACTTTTTGAAAAAAAAAGAGAACGATGCTTTATTTATGCCGTAATCCCATACTCCAAATATCCATTGGCAGGCATTCGGAGAATGCTTATAAGTAAATCTTTTGAAATATTTAATTTATATCAATGTGTAATGCCATCATGTCACTTATATACATACAAATTTCTGAAATACTTTCTAATAGTAAATCTGAAATACTTTCTACATGTATTTACATTGTTGCTGAGAGGCCTTTATTGTTATTTTTTTACACTAATTGCTATTTGGATGGTGTCATAATGTTTAATTTTTCTAAAGTATGCATTTATGCTGCTTTCGAGTGCATTTTGACGCTTATGTGTGGAAATATTTTTTTAAAAAACTTAATCGATGGCTTACATAATAGAGTTGCAGAAAGCAAACAGTTCTTTTATGTCAATAACAGTTAGGTATTTTATTGTATATTTTTCTAAATTTCCTATGTTAAACAAGTTTTGTAAGGTTTTGGTAAGGGTTGTGGGAAGGACCGCTTATTACTTAATATTGAACTGAAGGTGGGAGTAATATGGTCTCAATTATTCTTCAGAATTGTCAAAACAAGTTAGTATTTACTTTTAGAGAAAGGTCTGATTTCCATTGCTGTCCATTGTAATATGTGTCTACGCGATCATGTCGCACTCAGTGACACACCACTCAATAATAGATCCGCTAAAAGCAAATAATCCATGAATATAGTTTGTCGTGTTGTCTTTTTTATAATAACAAAACTGTTTTATTTGAGTATGTTTTGAAAAGAGAATTATGCAGCGTTTATTTCGTTATGAATGAAATAATGATCGGTCGCTTTGAAAGAATCAAATTTCGCTTACGCACAGTCCGTAGTCTTGCCGCTAATTATTGTAACACAAATTAATTCTGAGTATACACAAAACATATATTTTAATCAAAAATAATTCCTAACAATATTATTTTTCAAACTGTGCATTAGTCAAATAAAAATATTCAAATAAAATTATTCCTCGACCCACAATATAAAATCCTACAAAAGAAAATAAAACAGTTTTAATTGATTTCTCATATCCAATAGTTTTTCAATGCGTGTCATAAATTTATATTGACCGGTAATTTGGTTTCCATTTGGAACCACATAAAGTTGTATACAAACCTTCATTTGCATAATTCACATTTTGTAAATGGACAACAAATTACATGATAGAAACCTGTCGCATTTCCAAAAGAAGTTTTATATCCCTTATATTAGTTTTGAATTATTCTTTCCGAAAATAACAATAAACATTATGATAAAAAGAGTAGATTTTCTGTGGTCTATTCGTCGTTACCTTAGTGACATATTTTTGATTGGTTTAACGTTTTGTATACATTTTAATTGTTTTCCGAATTCAGCAAAAAGTACTTTCAAATATTTTCCTCACAATTTACGAGATTGCCTGGTGTTCAATACCACCATTACCACCGAGACACATATAGTACCAATTCTTTTGCTACATTTTGTATACGGTATTATCCAATTTGGCCGTTATCTGACTATGGAGATATCACTGATTGTGATAGTACATGACCTGTTCATTTATTTGCAACATATTCATATGTTTGTGAAACGTTTTTTTAACGAATTAAGCAAAAACTTCCCTTAATATCAAAGATACAAGTTCTTTATGAACACCCAAAACATGGTGATTTACACCCATTAAAACACTTGTATTCCGCATGACTAGGTTTAAGCCTTGTTCGTATGAAAATGAAATGAATACATACCATGTTTGGGGAGACGCTGAAGCTTGTTAGCACTTCCTTTACATGTGTAAATTTAATGTAGGATAAAACCTCCTTTTTTCTGTAGATAAGTTATGATTTTAACCAAAGCTCTCATGTTGGCAAGTGATTCTATAAATAGATATAAAAAACATCGCAATAATCTTCAATCATTGTTTTAGGTTGATAGTGAGCTACAAAAGAGGCCATTTGATAGGTGTACCTTCAGTTGGGATGATTCATGCAAAACGTCACTCTCAAACTAAAAAAAAAATTATGAAACACTTGCTACCTAAACTCGAAATGAAAATTTTATGATGTGTCAAATCAAGGACAATGATATTTAATTTATCATTTTTAAAATAGTCATTATAAACAGCATTTCCCTTCATTTCTCAAGATAAACATGGAATATTCCTGAAACAAAAAGTCATGTTACTGTCAGTTATAAATCGCACCACAACTTTCCTGATACTTTTACATGTGTGTCTTGTGCTCATTTTAAGAATTTAAAAAACTGTAATAAGATAAAATATTTCTTTGCGGAATGAACTTTTACGTTATAAAAAAGATCCTATGCAGTTTCTCACCCTCAAGTTATTTTATGTATAATATTATTCAAAATACAAAATAGTGATATATCACTATGGATGACTTTTTAAAATGTCATTTTCAACGTGTGTACAGTCGTTACTTTTACAAACGGACAAATAATATCAATTGAATGTTGTAAGGCATCTTATTAAAGAATTAGAGCCATATTTCCCCATTTTACAAATATTCAAATATGCATTTCAATAACTGTCTTTTAATACAAAACCTCATGGTATATATTCCTTTACAAATTGTTCAAAGTGCATGCAACCTTAATGAATTTCCAACTGGTTTTAACGAATTATTTGCCCACTACAACGACCAAAATTCTTTTTGATGTTTTAATTTCAAAGAGATCAAATTTTATTAAAGTCCAATGCATTCTTCCTTTAATGAAAATTCAATATAAACTAAGTTATCAAAAAAGGGGCGGTAACTCTTGGTGGAGGCGGTCATTTGGTGCCTCTTTTACGACATTCGTAATTCCTCTGCACTAATATGACTTATAGCGATATAAAAAGGCTGTTTCATACCCTTTTTTATGATGAGAAATATACACGTTTGGAATCTGTAATTTATTCTAACTACCGTTTGAAATCTATCTTTTATCCAACATACAGATGTTACCCTCTTGAAATAAAATCATCGTGTTTTATTTAAGCGGAAATCTAATTTCGCGGTGTTTTGAGTTCTAGTAAAACTTGGAATAAATCGTAGGACAGGTATATCTACCTTTTGAGGGTTACCATACGTTGTCTAATGAAGCTTGATTTACATCAAACGCGATCAAGGATTAAAGTGTAATTATCGCCCGTACATATGCGAATATAACATGTAATTTTCTAAGCCTCGTTGCTTTTATGTCTTTTATTCTTCAAATCCTTTCCCTGACCACAAATATAATGATACATTTAAGGCTTAACCTTACATTTACGTTGAAATATGTGGTTTTGTGAATTTTCAAAGGTAAACAAGTATGGTTTCATTTGAAGTGAATATATTTCATGATTCTATTACGTCATTATCACTTCCGTTCTAAAATGAGATAGTGCTACGCATGTACAACCTTCAGTGTGCTTGCATCTTTCAAACTGTTCGGACGTGGTTCGAACTTGTTGTATTTTACAACCATTAGCAGCCACTTTGTCAATTTATTCGACAAAATTTATTTAATAGTCAACGAGGTTGGCTTTAATATTGATATAATTAAAAAATAAAGTTACGTTGTAACAATTTTGTTTACATTTTACGACAATTTTACTACATCTGTCGTAAATTTGATATTACTGCCGTAAATCGTTATTTTGCACGAGAAATCATGGCAGAGAAGATGGTATCTGTTAAAAGCAGACCAAATGATAAGCAAAAAGATGATGAGTCGTTAGACTATTTGCTAGAAGACAACGAGGTTGTTGGTAAAACAGACAAAGACGAGAGTCTGTCAAAATTACAAAGTACGAAGTCGTCTGTTAAGACTCGTACATCTAGGATAAAATCTTCACAGGGTTCAAACTCCCCTCTTAACAAAGATAAACCTTCCACTAGTAGAGATAGCAGTCAGAATGACCAAATTATGAATATGTTGACTCAGATAAAAAATACTCAGGTGGAACAAAATAATAGAATTGACACTTTAACTAACAAAATAAATGACATTGAAAATGAGTTTTACAATGAAGGAGAGGAGTATGATGAACAAGAATATGATGAGGATGATGTTGAATCATCTCATGGTAATGAGTCTAACAAGAGAAAGGCAGATGATGTTGATGAAGGTAGTGCCAATAGTCAGAGTAGGTTTTCCTCCATGTCAAAGAGATTTAAGATAAAAGAGGTTTGTTCAAAGAAAATAGATGAAACTTTGGCTGAGAACATTACTGATTTATTCCGTAATGGCATGGATGATGAACAATATTTAGACCTTGTAAAACATGAATCTACTGCTAGACCTGAAAACTGTGAAGGTCTGTCTTTGGTTAAGACAAACCACCTTGTATGGAACCTTATGTCACCATCCACACAGATTAATGATAAGAAATTGCAAAATTGTGAGAAATCATTAATTAAAGCAGCAATTGTTTTGGCTAAAGTAGTAGATAGTATGGCTAAGAAAGAGTCACAAAGTAAAGATAAAGATGTAGGTGAATTTATTGATTCTTGTAATGATGTTTTGGCTCTTTTGGGGCATGGGAATCGTCAGATAAATATGGTACGTAGAGACTTGATTAAACCTGATCTAAGTTTAGATTATGTTCACCTGTGTGCCCATGCTCTGCCATTTACTAACTTTTTATTTGGTGACGACGTTTCCAAAGAGGCAAAAGAGATTGAAACATGTAATAAATTAGGGGGCCGCATTAGAAGTGGTAGAGGCCGTACTTATAGAGGTACTTATAGAGGTCGATATAGCAGAGGTGGAAGAGGTAGACCTCGTGGTAGAGGAGGCTACAGCCACTACAACACGTCAATGGTTTCACGTTCTGATAGAGATGACAAGAATGGGCCAAAAAACCTCCCAAGGAGGGGCGGTGCCAGGAACAATTAGAAAAGGAAAAAAGAAATGAGGTTGGTTGTAGTTTTCAAGCAGGTAGATTGAAAAATTTTATCTCTCAGTGGAAATTGTTGACTAATGATCCACAAATTTTGGATATTGTGGAGCACTGTCATCTTGAATTTGTTGATTGTTTACCGCCAGTTCAAGAAAAATTTTCTGGCAGGATTCAGTTTAATGAAGTTGAAACACATATAATTGATAATGAAGTTCAAAACTTGTTACAAAAAGGTGTCATAAAGGAAGTTTCTTTTCAAAACGATATGTTTATTTCACCTATTTTTGTCAGGCCAAAGAAAAATGGTGAATATCGAATGATATTAAACTTAAAACAATTAAATGAGAGTATTGTTTACCATCATTTTAAAATGGATTCATTTGAAAAAGCTGTTTTATTAATTAAAGAAAACTGCTTTATGGCATCTGTTGATTTACGTCATGCATATTATAGTGTTTCAATTTCAGAAGACCATCAAAAATATTTATGTTTTAGATGGGGAGATAAAATTTTCCAATATACCTGTTTACCTAATGGTTTAGCTTCTGCACCTAGATTATTCACAAAATTAATGAAACCTGTTTATGCAAAATTAAGAACCATGGGCCATGTTAATATTGGTTATATTGATGACAGTTTGCTTTGTGGTGACTCATTTGAAGAATGTAAAACAAATTTACAAGATACAGTTGGTTTGATAGAAAATCTAGGTTTTATTATTCATGAAGATAAATCTGTATTTCAGCCAACAAAACAGTTAGCATTTCTAGGTAATTTTATAGATTCTGAGAAAATGATTGTGACACTTCCAAAAGATAAACAACAAACTTTGTTAACTGAATGTAAAAATCTTTGGTATGTCCAAAGAGCAACAATAAGAGAAGTATCTAGAGTAATTGGGCTTATCGTTTCAAGTTTTTCTGCAGTTGATTATGGTAGACTGTTCTATCGGAATTTAGAAAAAGAAAAAATTGAGGCATTGAAAGTTTCTAGAGGAAATTTTGATGCATTGATGATTGTTTCAGATGAAATGAAACAAGATTTACTTTGGTGGATTGATAATATATCAACTGCAAAAAGAGTTATTTCTAGGGGAAACCCAGAAATAACTTTACAAACAGATGCTTCTACTAAAGGATGGGGTTGTAAATTTGATGACCAGAGTACAGGTGGACAATGGTCCAAAGATGAGAGAAAAAATCATATTAATTATCTAGAAATGCTGGCTATTTTGTATTCATTGAGATCATTTTGCACTGAGGTTCAAAACAAACATGTTAAGATATTAACAGATAACACAACAGCCGTAGCATATCTAAATAATATGGGTGGTTGTAAATCAGAAAACTGCAATGTTTTAGCCAAAAGAATTTGGAAATGGTGCATTAAAAATGGAATTTGGATCTCTTGTTCTCATATTCCAGGCAAGATAAATGAAGCTGATTATCAATCTAGAAATTTTGATGAAAAGTTAGAATGGAAATTAAATGAAAATTTTTTTAGATTAATAATCGATAAATTTGGTAAGCCAAGTATTGATTTATTTGCATCAAGGTTAAATAACCAGATAAAATGTTATTGTTCATGGAAACCAGATCCATTTGCTTCGCACATAAATGCTTTATTGTTGAATTGGGGGAAATTCACTTTAAATTATTTATTTCCTCCTTTCAGTCTGTTGAGTTCTTGCGTTCAGAAGTTGCAAATGGACAGAGCGAAAGGAATCGTAATAATCCCTCTTTGGCCAACTCAACCGTGGTTTACTCCTTTAATGCAGATGCTAGTAGACATTCCGTTGCTGTTACCGAGAGTAGATCAACTCCTGTACTTGCCAGGAAAAGAAACTCTTCATCCGTTGAAAGACAATCTGATCCTTGTGGCATGTCGAGTGTCTGGAGACATTTCAGAGATCAAGGCTTTTCAAAATCAACAACCGATATACTCATGTCATCATGGAAATACGGAACTAAAAAGCAATACAGCTCGAGCATTAAGAGATGGCTACAGTATTGTGACCAAAGAGAGATTGATCCGGTTCAACCATCTTTAAAACAAATTTTAGATTATTTAACATTTCTTTATAAAGAAGGTTTAGGCTATAGTTCGCTGAATACAGCAAGAGGAGCTTTGTCAGCATTGAATATTAAAGTAGATGGAACTTTGATTGGGAGAAATCCTTTAGTTATTAGATTTATGCGTGGTGTTTTTAATCTAAGACCTTCAATGCCTCGTTACACAGAAGTTTGGGATGTAGAGAAGGTCTTGAAGACATTAAGAGTTATGTCTCCAGTTCGTAGTTTAAGTTTAAAAGACTTGACACTAAAATTAACTATGTTAATAGCGCTTACTGGAGCTGCCAGAACTCAATCGATTCATTTACTAGATGTAAATAGTGTACATAAAAACAGTTCAGAGTTTATTTTTCAATATGCGGGATTGATTAAACAAAGTCGTCCAGGGTTTAGAGGCGCATTTGTACATATGAGGGCATATCCGCCAGATAGACGGTTATGTATTTATACTGTTCTTAAAGAGTATTTAAAACGTTCACATTTATTCAGAGGCACAAAATCGAAACTGTTACTAAGTTATGTTAAGCCGTATAAAGAAGTTACCAAAGACACAATTGCTAGGTGGATTAAAGTAGTCTTACTAAGATCAGGAATTGATATTTCTAAGTTTGGAGCTCACAGTGTAAGAGCCGCAGTTACTTCTAAAGCAAAAGCCAATTCTGTTCCTTTGGAAAAGATTTTAGACAAGGCAGGATGGAGCAACAGTAAAACATTTGCTAAATTCTATAAGAAAGAAATAGTGACAGAAGACATGTTTGTCCATGGTATTTTCAAGAAAAAGTAATCTTGGTAAGTTTTACTGTTCTCTTAATTAGAAAAATTTTCCATTGTGTGAGGCTTTGAAGTCTCATTTTAGAACGGAAGTGATAATGACGTAATAGAATTCCTAAAATTATACGAAACTTACCTTGGTTAAGTTGAAGTGTAATTGGGATTCTATGTAGTCATAGAATCACTGGAGGGCTAAAATGCCTCCCTCCCACCCATCTGCAATAAATGGTATTTATTTATACATGTAGCTATTACGTTGTTTATTTTCCACAATGGAAAATTTAGTTTTGAAAGCTGAAGGTTGTACATGCGTAGCACTATCTCATTTTAGCCCTCCAGTGATTCTATGACTACATAGAATCCCAATTACACTTCAACTTAACCAAGGTAAGTTTCGTATAATTTTAGGAATTTTTAGTTACAGATGTATATGAATATTCTAATATTTTGCGTTTATTAAAACCAAATAGATAAATAGAATCCATAAGCCATATATTGCTCTAAAAAATGTTTCAATCGCCATCCCATTCAACAGGTCCCATTTTGATTAGGTGAGCCTAGCGACAAAGTACAAATTGAAATTTTCCAATTTGATAAAGCGAGCCTAGCGAAAAGGTTCAAATTTAGATGGTAGTAGTCGCAAATATCTGTATTTTTGAAAGACTTAATAATGTTGCTGGATTGCTGCTCTTGACTCATTATTGACCTAGTTTTACACCAAACATATACAAGTGGTTATTCTTTTTCAACTTGGACAAATACTAATGATAAAAACATATTCATTCAATGACAGCTAACAAGCACAGAATAGATTTTTGTTATCTTACAGGCCGACATAAAACAAATAATATAAATGTTTAAATTGTATGCATTTATAGGTTGCCAAATAAGCATGACATTTATATTATTAATCTTTTTGATTTTTTGCTTGCTTCAAACATGGATAAAAAACATTAAAGAAAATACCTGTAGCATCCTTAGGTATTTGACTGTTGCAGACGATAATTTTAAGTAGCGCGTGATCCCTCTTAAATCGTACTTAAAAATGTTTTAAGACGCAGACGACAATTGATAACGGTCGTCTGGTACGTCCAAAAACAGGTCTTCAACTGTTGCCAGGGACAATGTCAAATGGACCTTTTATTTTCTCGTCAGTTTTTCTTTGTAAAGTTTTTATCTTTTGATATCATTGTGATTAATGGTCGACCATTTTACAAAACCAGCAGTAGTTTGCATAATTATTTCAACTCAAACAAATCTATCTCAGATCGTTGAATTCAAATCTACTTCACGAAGACCATAAAAAGAACGTTTATTTCAGAAACACAAAAGTTCGATGTTGGATTATTAGCAGGTAGCCCTTCGTCCGCCATATTGTGCACAGCAACGCAAGTATTTGCACCTGTAATTGTGCCGGACGTGGGGCGTTAATGGGCAGTAAAATACGTCACCTTGAGACGTCCATGGTAAAAATGTTATTTATAATCAAGAAAAATTTCACAATGCCCTATAAGCAAAGAAAGAACGACGTTCATGTTTTTAATTTAGGTAACAGTTTCTATTTTTTTTTAAATTCTTTCAGAGATTAGTTAATGCTTCGGTGGAAGTGCAAATTGTCTAGGTATTTTTAATTCACCATTTTATCTTCCGTAAACATGATTTGTCTCTCATTTACCGAGTAATCTTTTCTTTACTTATTCTAAGTATTCTGTACTAACGATACTCTAGAGTGAACTGGTATTTTTAATATTTTAACATTTTTCCGTGCTCTTCCAAGACGAAATATTTTTTTCAATCATCTAATGCTCTAAATAAAACGTAAAGACAGAGATATTAACAGGACATATCAATTCAATTAAGGTATTTTTCAAACAAAGTCCAAGATAAAAAGAATGATAAAATTATCAAATTAAATTTATTCAGCACTATTTATGCCCAATGAAGGGCATAAGGCTACAAAAAACATGCCGTGATTAACATCATTTAATTTAAAAGCACATACATGCATGTACAGTTATTTTATATAATTACATGTTCGTTATTGTGTTTAGGGATTGTTTTTTGTTTGTTTGTTTGTTTGGTTTTCTTTTTTTTTGCTACAGAATTTTTTTTTCAATAATATTTCAATAATATTCATATTTAAGCTAAAAACTACTTTGTAAGAACTTTTAATAGAGATTAGGAACATGAAAAATAATATATACATGTATTGATGTATTTTAAGATCCTTTTGAAAATCATAAAAAAAAAAAATTAAAAATGTGCAGTAAATAACGCATGCACCTAACGGGAAAACTTTCATTTGAGATCTAGAAACATCTCTTTCGATTCAGCGAGCGAATTGCAGCTGTGAAAACTTGAAAGATTCTCAGAAAGTTTTCTATTTCTTTGCCATATACCCTTTTAAAGTCACTATTAGACAATTTTAAGCAGAACTGGCTCTCCAAGGTACACGAATCACCAAAAGCTCTTAATTATAGGATTTATAAAGACAAGTTAGATTTTGAGCCTTATTTTAATATTCTTAAGGATAATTATGCCAAAACAATTTGTAAATTTCGTACCATGAACCACAAACTGCCTATAGAGTCTGGTAGATGGCTAAATATTCAAAGAGAAAATAGAATATGCACACTATGCCGAAACCAAGATATAGGGGACGAATTCCATTATTTATTGGTATGCCCTACGCTTACTGATGAGAGGAAGATATACATTAAAAAGAAATTCTATGTACGCCCCAACATTCTTAATCTTAAAGAATTAATGAATAGTAGTCATCCACCAGACCTTGTCAAGTTATGTAAATTTATAAACATTATCAATAAAAAGATAGAATCTCCTGGGTAAACTGATACTGTATTCACATACATATATGTACCTCCATTATCTCATACAATTATACTTCTATGTTTTAACTGTAATCTCATTTATTTATTTATTTATTTACTTATTATACAAACTGTTTCTTTTTTCTCTGTACCTATGTATTGGTTTTTAGAGAATAAAGATATATATACTATAAAACATATTTCATAATCACTGAATAAATTTAATATCAAGTTTCTTTATAGACCAGATTGCTATTACATGGCGTGACATGTTCGTTGCATGCTGTGCAATAAATCCTAAACTTACGGATTAGTAAAAATATTTTGTTAGACATTCAAAATTATAAATTTAAAATCTAATACCAAACAAGTGAATTAGGTAACTGGATGTGTTTAGAAACTGATACATCTTTATTGTTCAAAGATTTGGGAATGCTAGATCGCTTACACGATTTTATTAG
The DNA here is from genome assembly GCA_963971305.1 of Arcuatula senhousia. Classification (NCBI taxonomy): domain Eukaryota; kingdom Metazoa; phylum Mollusca; class Bivalvia; order Mytilida; family Mytilidae; genus Arcuatula; species Arcuatula senhousia. Next base: position 15,328,129 of record OZ020309.1, on the reverse strand, counting down.
ATTGTACTTGAAAATTGAAACGCGAGACAACAATGGGATTATACTAAAAACCATTTTATGTTATTAATTAGTTAGTTAATGCACTGTTTGTCCGGTTTTCATCATTAGGATGGTCTAGTTTAAATGATTGAAAGAATGTTATTTTGCATGTCATGTTTTATTTATTACTTTTGAATGCACATTGTCTGCATCTAATCCCAAGGTTTACTTTTAGCTACCAATTAAAATAAATTCTTAGACTCTAAATATCCTTGAGCATATATATTTTATTATTTAAATATTTCCAAAAAAAACCCATTTTCGATTTGATGATATAACCAAAAATAAAAAAGGACAACTATTTTGTTGTTGCTTGCCATGTTTAAGAAAAATGAACGTACATGACGTGTTTGCTAGATAGAAAATTATCTTCTGTTTAAACCAATTGTATTTATCTCCAGTGAACTTCGGCTTTTAACGAAGAGAAAAAAAATATACGAAAACTTCCGATGTTTCATAAATGTAATCAATTCAAACTTTTCGGAGAACATGCAAAATTTATTCAGTCGAAACTTTTCATGATTTGCATAACAACTAGTACCAATGATCATTGTGTCAGATATTGATGTTTCATAAGTTATAATATGAAATTCTATACTTATTGATATAATTTATCTTATTCCTTCAAAAATCAGATAAAATATTAAATTTATGACATTATAAAGTAGTTCTTTTGTTCCTAGTGATTGAATTCGTATTGACATGATAGATGGAAGCATAAAAACATATATAGGCAATACGAGACAATTTTGGCACGCAAAAATGTGAACCGATATAATTGTGAAATATCTATACAGTAACAGCTGATTCATGTTATGAGAAATTCTTTGCAGCTATAGTCTGTTTCTTTTGGGAGATGTTTCCTTGAACACATCGGTTTTACCTTAATTGTTTAAATCTGCAGTTTTGTGATAAGACTGTTTTCTGCAACTAGTTGTTTAACCGAACGTTTAAAAAAACCTCCACACAAGTTCTCAATCAAACGCAGCCTTTTACAATAAACAGCAATATTCTTGCTTTTTATGTTCGACTTTTTCTCCAATTCTTGTATTGAAACCATGTTTTCACCGTGACCGACTAAAAGACCATTAATCTCAACCGGTCTGTAAAATATTTTTCCTTCGATATCAGCCACTGGTGGAAAAATTCAAAATTATGTAATACGAAATTGTTTGTGATTGCTTTGATTGGTGTATGACTGTTTGTTGTACAAAAATGTACTGAGATGATCACCAACACCGGCCTTATTAATTATGTCTTCATAACCGTGTTGTGTTTTGTGTTACAGTAACTACCGGACCCTAAGATTGCAATTTGAAGACAATTTGGCTCCATAAAATCTGGTTTAACCCATCATTTCTACTTGAATGCCTGTACCAATTCAGGACCATTGCGAACTTCAATTTCTCCTCTTGAGATTGATCTTCCAAGTTCGATAGTTTAATTTCTATCTGTTTTACTGTTTGTTTTAAAGTAAACATTTCGACTTAACATAATGAGTTACAGTTACATTTCTAGATTAAGTGTTCAAATGACCTTCTCTGTTTGACCCTTGCAGGCATCGAAATTATACAAGTATGGCGATAATGGGTACCTTCCCCCTACATTTTCATGTCGTAATGAGATTGTGTATGCTGTGTTACAATGTATACAATTACAAATGTAAGCCATAAAATTACGTATCGTAATTGAACGAGCGGAATAAAATGATGTTTCGTGGACATAAATCAAGCAGTATAAGACAGGGGGTATTATTTGGACCAGTGGGTAAGCCTAAACGCCTATTGTTGATGTTACCCTATCCGATGGTAATAAAATCTGGAACAATGATCATTTCAAACTAATGATACGCCTATATAGGGTAACGAAATGTTTATGTTAATGGCGTTTTTTTTCTGATAACAGATTTTCATAGAAGAATATGACCAAAAAATAAAGTAACAAAAGTACAGTCTTACAAAATGTATAAGACCATATTTCTTTTCAAATTGTTGCCTAGTCTCTGGTATATATGTAATTAGTTTAGAAGGTAAAACCACATTTAAAAGGTAAAATCCAAAAAAGAAAATCACAATAAAAGGTAAAAACAAATAAAACAATAAAAGATGCCCAAATTTCCGGACTTCAAGTCCTTCCTCAGGGGCTATAAGAAAAAGAACGACGTAGACACATCAACTGACCAGAACTGAATGGCGAGTGCAGACACTATGTACCACCTGCGGAGACGAGTTCGTTTGCAAAGACTAACAAAAACAAACACAAAATTCGTTGTTTTTCATAAAGAAATATAAGTTTAATCATATAAACTGTAGTTTTGCAAATGCGTTGTGAACATATTAAAATTCCGATGATACACTATATTAGCAAAAAAGCGACTGCACCCTCATTGTACAAAACGTTATTAAACGAAATTTTACGCTATATCTAAATTCTGCATAGATTAAAAATTCTAATGCGATAGCAACTGAATTTAAACATTAATTAAAACCACAAAAAAACTACATTATTAAATTTCTATTCTGAATTATAACCCATGGTATTTTATCCATGTTCAACGTTTTGTTTCACACGACGATTTAAATGGTTCCTCGAGATGGCTGTAAACTGAGATCAGTGACATAACAAATTTTTAATAATTTACATCTGAACCTAATCTTAATTCTTCCTTAAAACCAGGTGTCGGATGAACAGACTTTAATGTGAAAAATGCATTGTATCCATTTAAATTGCTCACATCATGTTGAATATATTCGGGTACGGGTAACTTGATTTTGATTTATAATGGAAGGCCGGGCCATTTATATGCATCGATGCATGTTTCTTATTTTTGTAAAAAAAAATCAAAGTATGCAATGATTGTACTTAAAAATCAGTTCAAATATACTAGCCTGGCAAGCTTATATCAAATGCGTCGTTTTGCTTATAATATTATTGACTAACCAGAGATAATAATAATCAAAAGAAAAACCAGATTCATACTTAGACAGATCTTATACAAGGACACAACAAAAAGACAAAAAATGACTGAGTCAAAAGTACCGTACACTAATATTTCAGTTGATGTGTCTACATCGTTCTTTTTCTTATAGCCGCTGAGGAAGGACTTGAAGTCCGAAAATTTGGGCATCTTTTATTGTTTTATTGATTTTTACCTTATATTTTGATTTTCTTATTTGGATTTTATCTTTTAAACGCAACCACATTTATATATTTTCTTTAAGGATTGGTCATCTAAATTAGTGGGTTTTTTTATGAAAACATTCTGCGTTGTATCTAACCTTTTTCTTTAATTTCAATTTTATAAATAAGAAACAAAATCAAAAAGGAGAAAAATTATCAAAAACAACAAAATATTTAACTTTGCCTTAGAATTATATTTAAAATGTTTTAAATTTCTTCTTTATATCAGATAATCGGAGACGCCATTTAAACACGATACGGAAGATCTAAAAACATAATATGAACCGTGGGATTTGTTAAAGAAACATTGATGCGGGTCCTATTGAAATCTTTTGTGGTTTTTAGTGATACCTGACCCGCGGAGATACCCGAATATTCAAAATCCCATTGCGTGTTCCTCGGCCTTTATTATTTGCTTCAATGATAAAGGGCTGAATATCAATGACACATAAAACGAGAATACAATAGAGTTTGGCAGAATATTGTTGCGACATTAAACGGTATTAAAGTTCTTCATTTATTTATTTTCGTGTATTTGTATCCCGGTTAGTGGTCGGTGTCGGCTGGAGGGCTTCGGTTGTGTAAGGTAGGATGGATGGGTAATCATCTTGTTTTTAAATATATCTGACCATCATTAACATTTAAAATGACCAAATATATTCAAATGATTATGAAATTGTATTATCGGTTTTGATATAAGTATAAAGTTTACGTGTGTATTTTTTTTTTCAAAAATTCATAATTCAACAATACAAATTTAAAAAAATTAAAACTGATTCCTTCAGCTAATAAAAAAGAAATTTTAATGTAGTTTGTATTTATCAGTCCGATTTCGTTAATTCTGTCTTATAATGGTACGTTTATATTTCTCAAATTGGTATTTTGTTTTTTTCTTAAATTCTTGTACATGTATCGTGTTTTGATACAGCGCTTCCAAAATTGACTAATAAACTGTATACTACTGAATCAAGCGTGTCTATTTCAATCAAAGCTGCAGCTCTAGTGTGTTCTTGCTGTAACACAGACCTTTAACGTACCTCTTTGTTTGCACCAATACAACAATATATCCAATATTTTATGCATACGTTTTATGTAACATTTAAAGAAACAGTTTCTCCTTCGTTTAATTTTTGATTAATTTCATTTCAACAACATGTATCTTTTGTGACGGCGGCGGTCGACAAATATTATTCTAGCGGTCAGTTAAGTTAACCCAAAAAAAATCAGAAGACACAATATAGGTCTATAAACGTTGATTTAAATTCCTCTATACTTATTGATACGGGTAATAAAATCAGATATTCATCAAATTATCTTTTAAATCTTGTCTCTAAAAACAAACTATTTCACGTTTTGGTATGATATCAAGATCAAGATTCCCTAGATAAGCCGGAGTTTATTATTTTGTTCTTCTTCTACATGTTTTTTTTTTTTTAGATATTGGCATTTAGAATATTTATCTTGAGCCTTTAATAATGTTACTTGGCTGTTGTTTGGACTCATTTTTGCTATTTCGGATAATGTCTGCCAGAACAATATACCTGTCACGAATACAAAACCTGTACTATAAGTTTCTCTTATATTTACAGTCTGTAACAGAGGTATGGGTGGCGACAAAATAACACCCCAAGATTACTGACCCCTAAAATAAGAAGACAAAATATTAAAATAGATATCCAGGAAAAAAAGCAAAATATTTAAAAAAAAAAATGATTAATATCTGCAGATCGGCAATATTTAGTTATACACGTATATTGTCCAAAAAAAAGTAATTACTGCGACGTCGGTAGTATATGTACCGTAATATATGTAGCTAATATGTGTCCCTGTTTCCATGCTTTCATGTGTATTTGCATAATTAATTCGAAATGACCATTTGTTATCAAATGGGTTTAACCTTATTAGTGATTATACATTGACGACTTATATCTCATGAATTAATCAAACAGCCCGGGCATACATGTAAATAACCATCGATTTGAGACCTGTTCTTGGAGAGGATTGTTTTGACAGGGATGGTAACGCATTGAAAAACAGATGCCACTAATCATATATTCTTTTGTTGTTCTTCTTTGTCATTGTTTCCACCCTTTGAATACTTCTTGATAAGTCTAAAGAGATTTCTGAACGACACGTGGCTTAAATCTGGTAATGAAAGCAAAATAGATAAAAAGCTTATATAGTACTTCAACTAATGACCAATGACAGGTGAATGAAGCAAAACACGATAACGGCCGATTTGACCTTAATCTATAGTTTCACTGTCGAATTCAAGTTGATTTGCCAAAAACTGAACAAATCTAGTATAATTAGAGAATGGGCTTTCAGCTTGAAGGCAAGAGACATCCCACCCATAATTAGATCAAGCCATTTTCCTTTATCAATACGGGTATTAAATTGCTCTCCTGGTGTTATGGGCTTTGTTGGTGTCTTAGTGTCGCCTGGTTATGTGAATGGCCAGGGAAAATCATTGTTAGGCCAGTTTATTAAATGGTCATTTAAAGATTTCCTCAATAAAACCTTTGGAAGGACCATTATAATTGGTTGAATAAGTGATACAGAATTGAAAATGATCTGAAATGAAATGACCGGGTCATGGGAGAAAAATACGTCCAGGTATTTAATTTGATTGAAAAGGGCATCGGCGTGTTTACATGTTCAAAAAACATGTCAAGATGGACTTTGATGAACCAGAATTGTCCATTACTCAATTTTGATATTGTGATCGTTTCATAACAATACTTGAAAAATTACCTTTAATGCTAGCACACTATAACATTACTCCGGAACTTTGTATATTTTATTTTACTGTTATCACTTGAGGACTGCTCATCTAAGAAACTGTATACCATTGAATCTACGAAAGTTTGCCAAAATGAAGTATTTATATACACATTTATTGTTCGGGCAAGTGTTATATCTACATGTACATAAATGTGTGCGTTTGTAAAGCAATATATTCATGGGACCTCTGTGCATCGGCAAATAGGTAAAGTTCGTAATCCTAATTTGTGTGTCAGCCTAAATTTCTGTTGCATAGTCAATGCTTATTCAAATTTCAACACTGGTGCTTGTATAACCCATTGGCTAATGAGTTAAGAGCCGAAAAATCATTGCCCTGTGACCATAAATTTTGAAGCGCCATGTACTTTTATTTGGTATTTTGTTGTTGCTTTCTGATAGTCTCGAACAACAACAACAACAACAATCTTTATTCTCATCACCAAATACATAGGTACAGAGAAGAAACACATATACAATATTTGCAAAACAGAGAATACATACACAAACTCAAGAAATACAAAAATGCACACTGTATGGTTTAGCCAGGAGTTCCTACTCTTTTATTTTTGTAAATTTGCACAGATGTAATAAATTCGATTTGTTAATCGAATCCTTTTAATTTATCTTAATATTTTTGTATCAACTACTGTACATCATACAATAATAAGAAAAATATCGGTGAATAAGTTTTGCATACATCATGAAAATATAAACCTTGAAATATGAATTTTAATGGTGTTTTGAATGTTTTTTAATATTCAATTTGAAAAATATGAATTGATATATAACAAGTCAACATATTGAATATGTGAACTACTTTTGAATTTTTAATTTCAATTTGTGTTGAGTCCCGGTTAAGAAAACTAGTAATATTTCAACCATAAATTTTAAAATATATATATAATTCTCAAGCATAGGTCTATTTCATACTGATTTTTAATGAGATTTAAGACACGCCCATAAAGGTTATGAAAAAATGTTATGAATTCATTTATTGTATATATATATCAACTGTAATTCTTTCACACTAACGTTTTAAACTTTAAATTAATATGACAAATCTTGTATGAACCATTCCCCAGGCCCTAACAATCGGTCATGAAAATATGTAAAAATTTTCATGTTATAAAAATGTAATTTAATAAAGTACAGTTTTATTAAATTACTCAGACGACTAAATGATCAACATATTTGAGTTGAATATCGTATCATCCATCAAAATTTGTCTTCAATTTATGACAAGATAAAACATCTCAAATATGCATGTGTCTTTGCAGGTATTACGTAACGCAGGTTGTCACTTAAAATTAATCAAATTATCTGACAAAACGAAACTACCGGAAAATGACGAACAGTTTCTTCTCCTTTGTTTTAAGGATTTACATGTATGAATTCTCGATATACCACTAGATCTCATAAATGGAATTTTTCCACCAGTGTCCCAAAAGGTAAAATTTCTGATATTTGTACATGTATGTCCTTTCAATTTTTCGTGTTTTAATTTTTACAAAGAATTTAAACTTAATATCTTTAAGATAAAAAAAGTGTACAAGATTTTGAAAGTTTTCGACGCACATCCGTTCACTAAAACGTCTGTTGGAAGGACATTTTTTAAAGAATTAATGATTTTTTATGCAAAAACTTGGCGATTGGTAATTGTCGTTGCTTAAATTGTAAAAAAGAGGTTAATGCAAATACCTTTCAAGCTTTGATTAAAAAAGATGATAAAATATAAGGTAACCTAGCGGTGACATAAACTTAGCGTCTGTTTATATTTCTCGCCGCTTTCCCTAACATATTTATAGCTGTACATGATAATTCGTCAATGAACGTGTAAAAAGCAATTTGTCTGGGCAGTAGGTTATTAGATTTATTGTTTATGTACATGTTATAAACTACATACATAAAACATAAAGTATATGTTCCACTTTGATACGGAAACCACAATTCATAGCTTGACATCGCTTGTAGATCATTTCGAATTTTGTTCGAAGGTCCACAAATGCGCATATATCTACATGTTGGCAGGGACACCTTTATTTGTGTATTATAATCCTATTTGTTGTAATTTAAAACAAATAACTGGTGCGAAATAAAGACTCTAAGTATTTATAGTGTGCGGATGCATTACGAAGTAAAAAAAAATAAAGATAAGATACTTTTGAGATTTACAGTGTTGGAGCCTTTAATTTGTGTTTTTACTTTTTCTTTAAATCAGTTCAGGAACATTTTAAAACAACGTGTTTATTTAATGTTCCTGAACTGTTCAAATGATCTGCGGAACAAAAATTATGTGAAAAATGACTTTAAACCCTAAAATATGAACCTATTATTATTTTAATTACTTTGATGGACAAGGGTGAACCTAGAAAACTATAAAATGCATGACAATGGCCAGTAAAATTAATGACTAGATATCCCAGGATGATGCATGTTCATAATTTATCTATGTTCGGTTACACACAAACTAAACTCGTAATTCTTCTAAATTTTTGTCAACTAAAAGAACTCGTTCTTGAAGGAAAAAAGATCTCCGAACATTTTATTTAAGGCTTATTTCAATAAATATCAAAAATAATAATTGACTATACAATAAATTCTGGATTTGGTGATCATGATGGCTTTATAAGTATGTCTTGGGCCTGTTTCTATCAGCATTAATGATTTGCTTCATTCTTATTGCTCCTCCATATTTAGTTTATTAAAAGTTGTACAGTAACTGAAAAATCGACTCTTCAGTGAGAGTGTAAAAGTGTAAACTGCTATATTTGAAAACAAGAGCAGCATTACGACTATCGAAAGGCATGCTTTAACTCCTACGTTTATACACAAATTTATCCGAACGATATTTTTTCTGTTTTTTCGTCATCTTTAAATCTAAGAAAATTAGACTAGACAGTTTTTAGTAATTTACGTCAAGATATGCAAACAAATGCATTCTAAACAACAATAAATTGGTTCAAATTTCTTATAATTACATGCATAACTTTTCAGATGTGGAATTATTTTTATAAATAAGGGGTTTCGTATGATAATGCCGTTTCTATAAGAAACCTGATGCCTTTCAATTATGTCAAAAATAATATAAAGGACTTGCGTGTGATTGTATAAATATATCCATGGGATAAAATGATAGAACCAGACATCAACGCGTCAAGCATCCCTCAGGTTGTGGGGCCTATCACGCGAGCAAACAGCTGCCATCTTTTATACATGAGATTTAAGTCTGCTTATACATGTATGTTTGTGACAATGATACTAGTTATAATATCTTTAAAGTTTAAATAATATAAAGTGTTTCTTAACTATGTTTACTATACCTCCACTGTTTTAAAGAATAGATAATAAAAAAAAACTGTCAGTTTAATGTATAAGTGTTTCGATTCCAGAGGGTTTTTAAAAGCAATTTTTAACCACATTTAAATGCTCCAATATAAACTGCTCAGAGTGCAAAATAATGTACTTTACTATAATGTACAATACTAAGTAAATCACACTTTAGTATTTCAGCATGCAAATGATTGTTTTAGCTATGAATGATGATGTACATTTTTTAAAGAGACAAAGCGGGGTTTTTAAATTATTTCTTTATAATCAAATTACATCAATGAGACTTTGCAATTTCATTTTGAATTATAAAATAATCTTTGAATGTCCTAGCAAAGTATTTGTCTTCTCAACATCTCATTTTCTTATACAAGATGAAATTTGAGAACAGCCTTAAAATTTTAATGTGATACTGAATCCATTGACCTGAGGTGAACTCATCGTGATATAAAATACTTATCTTAAAATTTGTACAAAAGACTGGATATCTAATAAAAACAGTGTCTTGTTACACATTAAAGTTCCAAAGAAACGATGGGCCATAAAATGATGAATAATTTTAGGCTGTTTTTCATAAATGGATGTTTCTTCAACAACGAAGTTACCAAAAAAAATCATAAAAATGTCCAGTATACTTTGTTCTTGCTGTTGGGAGGAAGCAGGTATTGTTATATTTTTTGTCAAAAACTCGGCTATTTACATTTGTATATGCATCCTAAAACATATTTGTTTTTATCCGTTATTTCGGTTCTCAGTCACAGGCGTTTGGGTCCAGGATTTTATTTTATTATAAACGCCTGTGTTATCAGTTTATTCATTGTGCTTTCATATTTCATTGGTTGTTGTTCTGATGTTTTAGTATTAGCTTTGTGGCTGATGTTGTTTGTTAATTCGCAGTAGTTATCTACATATATAAATAAAACGAATGGCAACCAAAAAATATTAGTTGAATGGAGGGCAATATAACAGTAAGTTACTACTAACCCTCTTCTTTTTCATGTTATCAGATTTTTTATTCTTTTATCGTTTAGAATGAAGAACTATTTTTTTAATCATTGTTTTAGACAATTAAATTGATAGAAAAGAATAAATCGTATGCGTCTAGATGCCAAAGTGTCGGGTAAAGTGTTCATTTCCGATTGACTTTTGTTCCCCTTGAATTAAAAGATTTGTTTTCAGAGATTTTCGATTTAAAATTTAATAATTAAATATTTAGTAAGTAAAACTAACGGTATTGACACAAGATTTAAGTGGACAAATAAAAATCAACAATTGACAATCTAAATATTACGATAAAGTGTTGATTTAACGGTGGTTCTCTGTTGACACAGAGCAAGTTAAAGTTATCACTAACACTAATATATAGGCTTTGATTGGATTAAAGTCATTTTAGAGGACATTTATTGTATAAACAAACTTAAGAATGAAAATTGAAATGTGTGTCTTATGATACACTGTGTAAGCAGGACAGAAATTTCTATAGCTTTTTAGCTTTTTTTCAAAATTAATGAAAGGGATATCAGTCTGTTTTTTTTTTTATTGAAAAATATTCTTTTGTCTTCTTTTTTTTCATTTTCATGTGATTTTAATTTGATTTGTATGATTTTTTTTATATGTAAGCATCTATGTTTTTTTTTATTTATTTCAAAATTAGTTTAATCTTATATGTAATAATCTTATAAAAAATGACATTTTATCACTACCTTTCAAACATTAATCAACCTAATCAATCAATGTCATTTTTAACCGTTAGTTAAACTTATTGGAAATAATTAACACCAAACTCTGTTAATTAAATTTATATGAAATATTTTGATAAAATTATGACAATTATATAATTTCGTCTGGACACCAAAAATATCAACAAATTACATCTTTTAATATTTATTAGTCTTGGAGCCAAAATTGTATCCCAAAAAGCATTTTCTTCTCGATTAATCATAAGAATATTTGTTGTCAATATTATATCTCCATATTCATAATGGAAGGTAATACCTGTAAAAAATCACATTAATTATGAAACAAGGTAAATCTGTGATTGACAAGTTTCCGTAGGGCATGAGAAAGCTTTTGATACCATTGTCAAGCTTATATAACAACATAAATTCACAGTATGTAATTTTACAAATTGGTCCGGCAAATTTGTTCGGACCTATGGGCCTTTTGTCCGGTTTTTCATGGCCGTCTATACCTAACAGCAGGGTATAAAGAACTTGAATCGAAAATAATTAGTCGTTCCATCGATTTTCCATGGTCATTGCTGAGCTTTCTTTTTTAACATAAGCATGCGCAGTGTTAATGTTGACGTATTAGCACCTTTTTATATTTATTATTAAATACCTAAATCCGATATGAAAGGGAATAGTTGAGATTTATAATCGCATGGAGTTTTAACTATAAACGATTAGCATTTATTAAACTGTAAAAATATTTTTACTTGCAGTTTTCAAGTTGTGGTCGAAACATGGAGATTGGTGTGTAGCTATACCTTAGTTTATTACAAGCCATTGACATGTGACATGGAAATCACTGATTGTTCCCGTCAAACGAAATGATGTTTGTCACAAGGAATATTTGACACTCATTAAGAACATTAATTAGCGATTTATACATCCAACATGTTTGCAACTCCTACGGACGAAGTGTGAAAAACATCAAATTAGACTTAGTCATTTAATAATACTTGGACTTTTCATGCTGTGTCATTTTAAAGCCAGAAATACTCGGTGCTAGTCAAAAGAATTTGTTATATTGGACTATAACCATAAGAAAAAAATTCAGATCAGTGCTTACGACTTCAGATTTTTCAAAGACATCTTTTCAAACTTGTGTGAACACATGCAGACGACATCTTTTATTGTTTCCATGCTATGAGAAGAGCAGTTATCTGGACAATGACTTGGCTTGCCTTTACATTTGGAGTTTTTGTAGGACTTTTAATTCAGCTGCCTGTTATCAGCCTACCAACAAGTGATCCACGGGATGCTGGAATTAACAATATAGATACAGAGAGGAACTTTGGAGATACACGGAATAATTTAGACATTGGGATTTCCAATACTTTTGGTGACAAAGTGAAAAGTTCAGATCAGTTTCAACCTGTTGGTCAAAGGAAACAGCTTTCGATACATAATCCTCTAAGAAGCAAAAACCCCTCTAAGCACAGTGTTGTCGTTTCTTTAAACAATGGCAGTTCGGATTATATCGTGCATAATACTCTTCAAGGCGATCGAATTATTTCGAGTTACGGAGATCAAAAAGAATTAAAACCCACTTTACACCGTGAGGGATTAGTTAAGGATACGCAATTCGAAATTATAAATGATAAACCAAATATGAAACCACAATCCACTGGACCAGTGGCTGGAATATTTTGGACCAAAGATGTTGAGCAAATGTGTCCACTGGGATTTAGCACTGTTGACCATAGTGATTGGAAAGCAAAGATACAATCCGAAAAAATTGTTAAAATCGGAGAGGGATGTGGAAGGATGCAAAACCGGATGTTAACATTTCGTGATGCTAGCAAAGCATGCGCTCGATACAGACTTAATACAGACCAGATGCAAGGAGAAATTTACTCTTATTATCTTAGCAAATTGTTAAAAATAGCCAATGTTCCACCATCTTCTTTGAAACTTTTGGATTCTAATAGTGACCAATGGCTTTCGGTTCGACCGGAAATTGCAAATGCACAATGGCCTGATGACAAAATCATCATCATGACCAAATGGATAGATAATCTCAAACCGTCTTTCATCCCTCCAGAATTCCGCGGAGAGGAACACACACTTTTCCCGAGTAAGGAACTCGGAATGAAATCCAAAGAAACAATTTGTGATCTGCTGCAGTGGTCAGATTTAATCGTTTTTGACTATTTGACAGCAAATTTAGATCGGGTGGTAAACAACATGTTTAACAAACAATGGAACGATCAAATGATGAATAGTCCCGCACATAATTTGGAAAGGAGTTCTTCCGGTTCACTCATATTTTTAGACAATGAGTCTGGTCTCTTTCATGGATACAGACTTCTAGACAAATATGCATCATATCATAAATCATTGCTAGATTCATTGTGTGTATTTAGAAACTCGACAGCGTCAGAAATCGAACGCTTGCATTACTCTGCTAGTGTAGGAGATGAGCTACATAATTTATTCGTAGCAAACGAGCAGTATCATAGATTTATACCAAAAATTCCACGCAAAAATGTTCAAGTTTTGCAGCAAAGGATAGATGACATATTTTATCAAATTAAGCAATGTCGGACTAAATATTTATAAGCTGTTCTTTGCCATTAATTTGTTTATATTTCTTGCCAGATAATATCTAATATTTATGTCTGCTTTATATTTTGTTGAAAACAAAACTATAAACATATTTTAAAAGCACCTGGTTCCAAATGTAGATGTTTAGCTTTTTGCTTCATCTTTTTTTTTTTCGAAAAGTCTTAAATTTCTTATTCCTTAAAAGCAAAATAATTAGAAACTTTTTAATTTCTCTAGAATGTATTTTTGAAAATAATTAAGAATAATGAAGTATGTATTTACTGGGAAAAAAATAAAACAATAAAATGGTTTAGATAGTCGGATTTGATTTTAGAAAATATTTTAACATTGAATTTGTTGCAAAAGTCAGACATGAATATTTGTTTTATTTTTGTTTTAATCCCTTCAAAAGGGAATTGTTTTGTATTGTATTTGTTTGTTTGTTGTTTATTTACTAATTGTGCTACATATATGCATTTGTTATATGAAATATTTAATATTTTCATTATTTTCTTCATTCCATCGAATCAACTTACAATAAACAAATTTCATGCAAATTTTCATTTTCTTTGGGGGCGGGAAGGAGGGGTCATTCTCACTGGTTGAAAAAAAATATCGTTGAACACTTACTTTAATGAAGTAATGAATGAATGAATGAAGCTTTTTTCCGCACCAAAAAAGGGACAAGTAAAAAAAAAAGTTTAATTGGCACAATATTTGAACATTTCGCCCTATAGCTGTAGGACACATAAAATGTTATACCAGGACTTGCCAAAACTGCTCAAATCCAAACGTTGAAAACCCGAAAGTGGTTAAATTAACCTTATAATTACAGTTAACCAAATAACCATATTCTCTTGAATATTTTCCGAGACAGAGAATACCATTTTCATATCTTAGAAATTTTTGCACTACATGAATCCTCAGAACAGCCTTTTTAAGCTTGAAAACCAAAAGAAACATGTGATTATGAAGGACCTAAAAATATCGAGGTCATGACACAAAACAAGGTAAAAACCAGGAATTTTGGATATTAGCACTATATTAATTTTTTCAAAATATTCAAAGAAAAATTAAATACATTTGGCACATATTAATCTAGTTATTGGTAATTTTATCTTGACACTTTTCACAATTAACCAATAGCTATATATACTTTATAATAACTACAAAATTATAAATAACGTTCATTATATTCTAAATTGAATCTTATTGCATAAAGGATTACATTTTAATCCTAAATTTCTATTCCATGTCACTGGTTTTAACGTGTTTTCTTATTCAATCTGTGTCAGTTTATTATTTTTTAAAATTCGGGATACAAATGGGCCTTTTGTATTTATGTATACTTTCACAGGTGTGAAAAAGATGACATTTCTAAAAGATTTATTTAACAACAGGGCTTGGTTATTCGAGAACCATTTTTAGTTTCATTCATATAATGTGTAAGTTGCTGTGAAAGGGTAAAACTTTGCCAAATACATTTGTATGCTTACACAAGAAAGGTGGATAAAGTTGAATTCTGTCATTATTTCTTCAGCCTGACAATCCAAATGTAAACTTTGACAACTGCATGGTATATGGAGCAATAACAAATATTCATTATAAAGATTCTTTAACAAAATATACGATATAACTTGTATATTTTCAAGATAAAAGGTTGAAAAACCTTTCAAAGGCACCCATATAATTATTGTCTCAGTATATACCAAACGATAGCTTTCTCTTTGTTAGATTACATGTATATAAAGATATGCATGCAGATGACCATAATTGTTAACTATATAAAAAGTACTAGTAGTTTCAAAAACGAAAAATACAGTTGTAACCAGTGGTCATATAATTTATAATTGATATAAGACGTCATGAACTTGAAATTCCTCAAATTAGAATAATGAAGAGGCCATTCTCTTTTCTTCTTCTTCTGCCATGTACGGAGTTTATTCCCATGGAACGTTATACTCCAGCGTGAGCAACCAGGATAAAAACCCAAAGAGGCGATATTTACAGTTAAAAACCTTTTCACTCAAGTTAAATGAACTCTTATTAATTGGCATTTTTAAATAAAAAAAAAACATTTTATATTTTAAACAGACAGAACTTAATATCGTGTTTATTATATCA
Organism: Arcuatula senhousia; assembly: GCA_963971305.1. Taxonomy (NCBI): domain Eukaryota; kingdom Metazoa; phylum Mollusca; class Bivalvia; order Mytilida; family Mytilidae; genus Arcuatula; species Arcuatula senhousia. The sequence goes on along the minus strand of OZ020309.1, from coordinate 15,312,404 downwards.
ACAAGGTTTAAGTAAAATAAATTTACCAGGGAAAGTGTTAAGCTACAACCTGGATATGATACCCCTTGATGTTGCAAAACAAAATTTATGCTCTTACTTCGGGGCTGTGTTGTGTTGCTTTGAAATTTTGTTCCTGCGGTCGCTGCCCGTCGCCAAACATTCAGACTACTAGCTCAAGTTTCTCACACAGGGTTATGTTGCTCCTCGGTTGCTGTCTTCACTCAAGAAAAATATATTACGGAAGACATCATGCGCTTATAGACAAATATGGGATTCGATCTCTCAGACGAGTGCAGATGTTGGTTTGTCTTGTGGTTTTGTTTTGTCTTCCTTTACCGGATTTGACACGCTGGATTGACTGTTGGCATCGCAAAGGGTGTTGTAGCAAGCAGGAACTGCTTACTCTTCCGGAGCACTTTAGTTCACTCTCGTTACAATACTACTAGAGTTTGCGTTGTTAATTGATATCCAGCTGTTTTGTGTTTCCGTGTTTTACACGTTGTCTGTTTTTGTCCCGTTCTTGTTTGTACTTACAGGTTTTGTCTCTGCCCTTTAGGATTTTTGACATTCGGATGTCCCATTGGTACCTCTTTTTTTCACATATATACTTGGCTTATGTTTAAGCTTTTTGATGATGTAATAAGGAATATGTGTATATGACAACGACGAGCAAAAAAAGTGCCATGGTAACAAACAGCAGTGTTGTCCGCTTGAATAATTATGTGTCCTAGCGTATTTTTACAATTCTATATTTTTTCACACTCCTCGTTTGAGTAAGCCCATTAAACTATTTATTCATTGTGTTTGGCACTTAAAAGTTCAAAATGGCGTGTCGAACGCGGAATTATACAGTAAAGAATTTCGTAAAAGATCTAGTTATAAAACGACTCATAAACTATTAATTAGAAAGTAGTTGCTCTTTTTAATACCGATGTTCAAACTGAACTCTGTTGCATTGTCAATTAAAATATTACCATAATTCACGGTCTTCACAAGATTCAAATTGGGTTTCTTTCATTGGAACGAAGACCAAACCCGTTAAAACTGACTTGTTCACAGTTAATAAAAAAACTTCAGCTTCAACTTTAAAACATTTTATCATTGCAAAAGATTGTCAGTACCACAATCGTTTGTTGACAAAATACCTAACCTGATTTTCTTGCCCTCAATTATTTTCGAGAGAGTATTTGAGTAATCAGGATTCCTCCGTGTCTCACAAGAACGGAGTGGTTATGAATAAGTACCCATTGAGAGCTGGTTGGTGACATGTATTTCCTTTTTACAAGGTCCATGTTGGTTTGTCATAGGGCTTTTTTGTCTTCCTTACCGGATTTGACATACTGAATAGGCGGTTGGCTGTGCGACGGGTGTGCTAAGAACTGCTTACTCTTCCTGAGCAGATGAGTTCACTCTCGTTACGACTGTGTTTTATGTTGTCTGTTTTTCGCCCTGTTTTCGTTTATGTTTGTTGGTTTTGCCTCTGGCCTTTCGGGCGTTTGACATTCGAATGCCCCATTGGTACCTCTGCTTTACAATTTTTTTTTATGTTAAACTCTGGCGAAAAAATGCCCCATGGATATTTCATGGAAAAACATATTTATTGCCTGCTATAATCGCTTCTGGACAAGAAAGATATACATTTTCATCATAACACAATCAGAGTCGCACTTATCATGATGCAACAACTAAAAGGGCACGGGGAGAAGTACCAAAAAAGCACCAAATTTGCAAACACCAAGTAAAAACATTTGTAATACAAATCAAATCAGATCAAATCAAATTTATACAAAAATATCAACCATCAAAGTTGTGAAAGAGCACGAGGGCTGTCTCACCAAGCTTTAAAAATTATATAACATTTGTATGCATTAAGGTTAGTGATAGGCGAGTATAATTAAAATTTTCGTCTCTATTCATATTCAATTTTTCTCAAACTTATTAAATATTTTAAAATCAATTAAAGGCTATTAAACAAGTTATGGAAGATTGCTTTATAGATAACGAACGAAGCAGAAAGTGTTCGGTTTTCTTCAGAAGTGACCCGTGAAATCGTATCAACGGGGCTTTTGTTCGCAAGTGTTGTCGTTGAAAGGCGAGAAAGTTTATTTAAATACCATGATTTTTATCTATTTTATAATTTTGTAAATGCTTTCAAATATAGCAAGGTTCTCTTTAGCAAACAGATGGGCGATAACGGTTATGGGGTAATTTTGTAATCGAAAACACTTCTCTGTATTATGTTAAAGTAGTTTATGTACATTTTGACACCAGTGCTCTCCAACCATGTGTTCGCAGCAGAATAAATATTAAATATTAAAAGAGAATCGCAAACGATCGACGTAAAAGTACCAAGTCAACAGCAACAATGAGCAGATGAAAACATTGCTTTGAATGATTATATTTTTTTTGGGGGGGGAGCTATATAGGGTCTCCTATAAAAATACAAAAAAGTTGGAGGCCCTGCCTAAAAGTACGGAACAAATAAATGCATAACTATATACTATTCCTTGTTTCGTAGTAACACACGACAGAATATATATTTTGTTTTACATTTTTAGCAAGTTTATACTACAGTACTCTTCTTCAGAACCTCTGCTACCAAAACATTGTATTTCATCTAAATCATTTTCAAAACAAACAAAAAGAAAACAAGCCCCCTCCTTTTCAAGTAAGATGGTCGGTCCCTTAGAAAAAATGTGGGACCTTGTCTGGAACTGCTTGTGATGTTCTATAAAAAAAATTACGCTATTTGTCTGGACTAGAAGATTGGAACTTTATCCAATAATTTCTTTTAAAACTATTTAAAACTCGTCAGCATATATTAAAATGATTTCAGTCAAAAGATATGAGCATGTTTTTTCACAATTTCCACCTCAAATGGTATAAAATGACAATAATACCCTAATATTCAAATGAGACTTGAAGTCATTAGGCAAAAGTTCAAATAAATATGATATCAAGTGAAATTAATCAGAATTAATGTGAAATCTCTGTATCAGTAAAATAGAATATAAAAATCGACTCGTATTCAAATATAATATTTCAGAAGAATTAAATGAAAACAGGCGTGTCAATAGATCCCATCGTCTGAAAGAGCAGACGACTCATTATGTTAATCTTGTCTGACGGGCTGATGTTGCTTCGTCATCATGGTCGTGGCTGGTGTTTATTATATTTGCAGTATCCAAGTTTACAGCAGAACAAAATAGGATTTCAGTTTCAAATCACGCCTAACATATAGAATAAGAACAAATATTAAAGGCCAAAATACCACACAAACATATTGCACATGTACATTTCGTAAGACCTTAGACAATCTGAAATCGTGGTCAAACATTCTTTTACAGATCTATGGGTATGACAGCATTCAATACACACTGGGTGATTCAATATAATGGTTCTTACTCACTGGAGAAACAAAAATGAATAAAAACTTTATATAGTTCGGGAAAAACATTACTGACATCTTTTTTTCCAGAAAAGAAGCAAACATCAGAAAAAAATTACAGTTTTTTTTTCTAAATGAGAATATCGTTATTCAATGAAACTGATTTAAAAAAAATATTCGATGTACCCTTGTTTAGGTAACCGCATTCAGCAACGTGATTTCAAGTCGAAACGAGAGTGAACTCGGGTGCTCCGGAAGAGTAAGCAGTTCCTGCTTGCTATAGCACACCCGTCACGTTGCCAAATATCGATTTAGTGTTGGTCATATCCGGGAAGGATGACATTACCAAACTCTATGTCAAACCAACATCTGTGCTCATCTGAGAGATAAAAATCCCGTATTTGTATACAAGCACATGATGTCTTCCGTAAAATTTCTTAAGTGATGACAACATCCTGGGATCAACGTACCCCTGTGTTAACGATTTGCTTGTCAGTCGTGTAGCTCTATCGAGAAAGTCGTTATAATCCCCACATGCTCTGGAATAACGAATCAATTGTGATACGTAAACTCCATATGCTGGAGCAGACGGAATGTTGCTACACAGAAAGGGAAAGTTGGCTACTGGAAAGTTGGAGTCATCACGTTTGTCATAGAGCTTACTACAAAGTCTTCCTAGTGTGTATCTCTGCAAATGTGAATCTACAAGCGATTTCCGACATCGACTAATATAATCATTTGCGCATGTTATAAATAACGTTCAGCTTGGGAAAATATAAATGAAAAAAACTTGCAGAAGCATTATAAATGTTACAAGTTGATGTTTTAGTAAAATAAGAGATTTCAAATATATTAAGGTAGTTGTAAACCGGTAGTATTACATGTAACTGCTTTAAACTTAAAGATTTCACTGATGTTAACGTCCAGAAAATAGTTTCTAAAAAGGATGTTTTATCAATGTTTAATCTCATTTGGGCTACAAATAGTTCTCGTGCATTTTGCGTTAAAAAAAGACCTGAGAGTGATATCAGTAATTTAAGGATAAGCGGATCTACCAGGTCAATGACAGCTTGTAAAAGTGATTCGGCAAGAAAACTGAACAACTATTTCAAAATTTTAAACATTTAAAATCGGATTAGAATACTTTATACTAATCCTTTACATATTTTGATTGACCTTATTTAGGTCACTGTCAACCTTGCTAATTGCATTGTCATTGGTCTCGACTGACACGTGTCAAATTATAACCAATTGTTCTTCATTTTTCGGAAAATATGCACTAACTACTACTTTAGCAATATCAGTTTAATGAGCATCTACAGTTATATATACTGAACCAAAAAAGATGCCCATTTTTTTTTTTATATTTTTCTACCATAACATCGAAAAAAGATTTCCATTTATTAGATGATTATAATATTCAAACTAATGGTGTCATTTAATAAAACAAATAAAACAATAAGTATGTGTTAAAAAAAATTGAGTTTACTCAATTTTTAGTAATAACAGCAACAAATTCAGCAGCACTAATTTGCATATTCTTTGAATCTAGGGTAACATCGGTTATCGTCACCTAATGCTCGATATCGGTTCGGGATAAGGGTTCATTACAATGCTAAACGTTGCGAAAAGTGCATGCTCAAGCGCATGCGCGAAACTTTTTGCAGCTGACCTTTTCCGGTTGTCGTAATCAGGTAGCAGCCATTTCGTGGCAGCAAATTGTTTTCCCAAATTTAATGGAATTAGTTCAATTGACACTTGAGACATTGCTCTATTACCGGAAGTACCACTGGTGCTGTTTCAACTACCGGTTGCTTTGTTTTCACAGAAAATGTTTTACAGCGCAATTGTGCTCTAAATTATGCAGTGGTTACATATTGCGCACTCGCCTTAAAGATAAACAATTGGGTTTGTTATCTGATAAATGTGGCAATCCATAACCAAAGTTTTTGCGATAGTCATGATAGTAGAGATAGTCCATAAAATCGGTACTTTTTGCGATCGCAGTTAATTTTAGAAACATCGTTTAGTCATAATTTTAACATATAGGTAACTGTACTTATACTTTTAATTACACAGAATTTCATTTACAATAGTAACAATATAAAAACAAATAATGCGGGTTTTTTTTGTTCAGTACACGTATAATATACATACACGCTTGCCTTTCTAATGATTGAGTGTTGTTTGTTTTGTGCATTTTTCATTGGAGAGTGGGATGAAAACTTATAAGGATCTGAAATTCATTTCGTGGCGTTTCTGTTTTTTGAAATTTTGAGGATGGCTGTATTGACCGTTGTGAAGTCAGTAAATACATTAAAATGGTTTGGTGTTTTGATTCGACTTATTATATTAATAATCCAAATCTGTTGTTTCTTTACTGAACCAAACAGATTCTGTTTAGGGCCACTAAGATGGCTTACCAAAACTAACTTTGGATTTATATGATTTTTATGGTTTATCAAATATTGGCAAGTAGTTTTAAATTCTAGTTCTAATTTATCTTCGGTGGCGTGCTTTGAAAAGCGCGTGCGACCTGACATTTTTGTTTCATGTGAGATATTCAAACTATCTATACTACTAAAATAACGAAGCGTTTTTTGTTAGCCGGGTTGCAGCCTAAACAACAAATGCTACGACTAAGCTTCATATATCAAAAATAGGGGATGTTTTGTCCTTGAAAATTTCATTAGCACATATGCAATTATGTCTGCAATTTGCTAATTAACCTAATTAATTGTTCCGGAAATGCTATAGCCGTCATCGTTCCGGAATTACACGTATGAACAAGTTTTACTAAAAAGCGCTAGGAAGCGCCCGAGACTAAAAAGTTTATTCTTTCTGTAAATGAAAAAGTAATGGGTCATACATTGTTACAAAATTATTTAATCAATCTTTATATTAGCCTAAAAATACTAAAAAACTAGAAGTACGTGTAGAGGTAAAATATCTTCAGTGCCGGTTCGATATTTTGTCCCCCCCCCTTTTTACAATGTTTGAAATTATTTCCCCTGTTTTCAGACAAGTACAAAAAAATCCCACAATTATGCTAAATATTTAAAAGATTTTATATATTAGATTATATTGGTAAGTTTAGTATAAAATTGTATGCAAAGAATGTTTTACCGTAAAAAATTTACTTTTCAACAATTTAAAATTTATCATATTGTAGTTTTTTTTTTTACGTGTAAAATTAGGCTCAACGATGTCAATAAATTAACAAAATTGCGTAGCGATATCATTGCTTGAAATTTATCCTGCCACTGGCCATTTGTGCACTTTAAAAGTGGGGAACAAATACCGTAGAACCTTTAATTTGCAATTATCACAACCATGTAAGGTCATGCAAATACAATGTATAAATTATTGTGTGGTCTTTTTTTAAGCAACGCGACGATTGATTTTCCCGCGAAATCGCGGGTTTTTCCTAGTATAGTTTTAATTTTCTCAGTTTTCCTTTACATTATGTATTCCCAGCGACCTGTTTCAGGGGCTAAAAAAATGCTCTCGCAATATATTTTTAAACGACCGTGGTGTCGGCATGTTAATATATGAGCCTGCAGCAGAGCCTTGCTTGTCGTAAGAGACGACTAAGGGTCTTCGGATTCTGATCACGGCCACCAGACGGTCAAACGAGCGAAAGACTGTTAATTTACCTGTAGCATGGAGATAAATGCGCCAGAAGTCTGTTACTCGAGTCGGTTCTATGACTGTTAAGAGTAAATATTAGTTTTATAAGTCATTTATGTACAAAATCATTACTTTTTTGAAATAATGATTTGTTTTTGGCCAAAACAAAAACTGTCTGACAAAATGATTATCATTAGCGGATTGAATGGACACAAAAAGTAAAAACTTTGTCAACGGAGTTATAAATGAAATGAAAAGGCGATATGAGAGGTAGAAGAAAAATACATGTTCAAAAACAGAATTTATGAGTTTTTCAAATGTATTTACTCCGAAAAGTGGAACTATCAGTATCATAATTGTTAATCTTACACCCCATAATAATACTGGATACATTTGGAGATATTTGCATTATTCTGTCTTTTTTAAAACAGGATTTTCAGTGAACTCTAAAGATAATGTCGGTTAAAGAGTAAGTCAAAGTAAAAACTGTCTGTCAAGAGTTTTATTATCCCAATTCGTTTTTAATATAATGCGTATGTATCTATGCATACAGTGCTTTATATATGCGAGTAATTTATCAGATTTCTCCATTATGTTAGAAACGAAAATGTTACTTGTTTTCCTTATACCTTAGAGTGTTTGTAATTGGATGCCAATATATTGGGCCAAATAAAAACAAGTGTTTCCTGTTTCCCTATATACCATATTTTTCATGCCTAATATAACATTTTCATTGTCATATTTTGCTTAAGCACTGTTTATCTTTTATTATGCTCTTCATTTTATCAAGGTAAAAACAAAAATGTAAGAAATAATGCCTACCTACAATCTCTATTTTTATGCCCGTTCTACAAAAGTACAGGGGCATTTAGTGTTCGGGTCCGTTCGTCCGTCTGTTCATATGTCCGTCCCAAATCCCCATATTTCCAAATTCCCACTTACTGACAAATGCCACATCAATCATATTAGTATGGTAGGTGTATCTAGTGATGCTAAGCACAATGCATGCTTCGGATGCTGGATGTGACCTATATTTTCTGCATGAATGACCACTTATAGAAGAATGGTTAAAGTTAAAGTCCATTCCATATGACGGACAAGTGCCTTAGCAACCATGTTGATGCTTTAGTGATTGCAGAAAAAAATAAATGTTGTGAGATGGGGCATTATGTCTTTTGGACATATTCTTGTTTCACACATGTTACAGGAAAGACGGAGATTTTTATGTTTGGTCTTAAATGACAATAGTGTCACTGCTTAAATCTTGATTTGTAAAAGTACATGTATTCACCATACATTCATGACATTGGAAGCAATTTTTTTTTACTTTGAGGATTATAAATTTAATTTCGTCATAAGGGTTTTCATTCTAGGATTTTCTTTTTTTTCATAGAAACTTTCTGTTTCAATAATTCGAATTTCTTTTTCTTTTCATTTTCTATTCTGGAAAAATTAAAAAATAAATGCATTTTTAAAATTGCATTTTGATGAATAAGACAGAGAACAGAAAACAAATTAAGGAAATATGTTTCTGACCATTCACATAAAGTATCGAGAAGCGGAAATGGAGAACATGTTACTTGAAGAGATACATGGTAATGTGGAATGGAAAAAAGTTAGGAACACTAAGATTTTTGTGAACCTTCAAGATCAGATTGCTAGCTGCAATAATCTATATTGATTTACTCGTAACCGACCTGTTAACAGACCAAAATTCAATTGACATGACTCATTAACCGACCGAATTTTCAATAACAATCAATATCATCATTTATAAGACACGAAAACATACAATATTTTGAGGTTAGAATCTTATGAGATCATTTCACACATCACAAACGATAACACAATCATTTTGTGTAAAATTATCGAAAAAAACAACAGAAAATGACAAAAATGTTATGTCGGAATATTGTGTACACATATATTAATTTGATTGAGTCGGACGCCTTCTTAAATTTCTTATTTCGTTTAAATCCAATCAAAACGCAATTTTGTATATCAATGCAAAACGAGCAACCATTTTGTCAGACATATTTTGTTTTACAAATAAGATTCTATAAAAATGATAATAATAAAAAATGCAACTTACCTGTGGGTATTTTCTCGATAAAATTTATTAACAGTCTTTGACCAACTCGAGTAACAGACTTCTGGCGCATTTATCTCCACGTTACAGGTAAATTAACAGACTTTCGCTCGTTTGACCGTCTTGTGGCCGTGCTGATATCGGGTATATAAGTTCTCAGCACACAGAGCGACCAAGTGTGTACTCTAGGTAACTGAATAGGGTGACCCTTGTCCGCGGGGTTGTCAGGTCAATAATATGGAAAGCCTTGTCGCTGATTATAGTGGGCCAACGTTAGTGGAGAGTGCCATGCTTCATGCACGTAAAATATCTCTCTGTTGATTGCCAAGTAGTACACCACATAGGCTAAACTTCCGCCCCTACCCACATTTCTGTTTAGCTTATGGTCTTTTGAAGTTATTGTTCTTTTGTTTCCCAAACCCAGTCTTTTTTTTCAGATGACTGCAGCTTGTAGAAAATTGATGGTGATCGAAACATTTCGGATACTATAAATGGTAATCGAGACGACAAAAATAAGTTTAATCCTTGCAAAATACAAAAACCAAAAACGGGTATAAAACAGTTATTTTGGTTATGCTGTATATGCATATTTCAAGGATCGAGTAACCTCTCATCAGCAGCATTTGAATCAAACATATACTGTTTCTCTTCTTTTTAGTAGAACTCTTTCATTCGAGATCATCTGATTATTCTGCCACTTTAGAGCTCTGTTTTATGTTTAGTTACGAAAGAAAACTTCGGCACAACATATTTTGACATATATTTGCTTTATGTTGTGCCTTATGTTCTTTTCAACAGTGAGTTTACTTATTTTTAATTAAACTTGGGTGGTTAATATTAATGGATCTAATTTAATAAGAAAATGCGGATTATTTATGTGCCTAAGCATAAAAGATAATGGCACACAACAGCAAAACGGTGCGATCGTTTAAGTCTAAATTATGCAAAACTGCTGTCATAAATTATAATAAAGAGCCTTTAGATAAATTAATATTTTACATTTTTTTCTGGTGAAACATTGTTTAGCTACAATTAATAATTCTACCTGCATGCATAATTATTTTTTAAAAGTATTTTCAAAAGTCTAAATCAATTTAATATATGTTCAATGTATGGCATTTGGGGTGTGCTTGTTTATTTTTTTATTTCAATTAATGATATAGGTGAAAACTCAACAATTTGTAAAGTTTAACCGTTCTATGCAGACTTAGAAAGTCGCATATATCAAACTATGAAAATATTCTTTGGAGAAAAATGCATAAATCAAACTTTATTACTTCAAATATTTAGTCATCCTATAAAGATTATTATCTTTATTATTTTCCATGCACGCATATCTTTTTTTAACTGCGTTACCAAACATTTGTCAAGTTTGACAGTCAATGTTATCTCTTTCAATATCATTTTTTATTTTCTATTATTTCATGCAAAATACTGCGTTTTTCACATTTATGCAAATGCGCGTCCCTTTTTCATTAATTGTGAATACCAGTATAGAATTTTTTTTCTGATTTGCAGCATAGGAATTACTAATTTATGGTTTTGGTTACACATTATTGTCAATTTATATTTGCAATTCAAATTATTAATTTTGAAAAACGTAAATTTAACACCTGAATTTTTAAGTCCATTTTTACTTCATGACAGAAAAGATAGCTAATAAATTAAATTGTTCGATTTCAAAACTCTATATAGAATTCATCACCTGTGCTTTTCATTTTTGGCATACAATTTATTTCTTCGATCAATTAATATTTTCCGTTTGTGACAAAAAGACATGGAAATGCACAATAACTGTCAAAATTGGAAAACAAATTAGTTTAATTCAGACTGTCAATACACACAAATAGAAAATAGAATTTATCTTAATAGACACGAGTCCATACACAAATGGACAGCTCAATGTGCTTTATTCGAAAACTAACAAGATCTTAAAGTAATGATTGAAAGCTATTAATCTTAATTCTTTTAGAAATGTTGATTCTTAGGAATAAGTGGTCATTCCAATTAGAAATTGTTCTGTTCACTAGTCTAATCTAAGATTCAATTTGTATTTAATTAAGCTGTCTCGAAGCATAATATTCCACCCAACGCAGCTTTGACACTATCCTTCTTTTTTCTACACATTTCTTCTTAACAGTTTTGATGGATGTGCAAGCTACAAAATGGCGGATAAGGGACGAAAAGGTCGGGTCCACATGACGCGCATGGAACATACATTATGTTAGTTAGTTGGTTAGTTATTTTTTTACTCCTAAGCAGCACGAAATCGGCTAGACGTGAAAGGGATGATAAAATGAACATAAAATGATGATGATGACACATGACCTATGGGGGAAACAAAAATTGACCGTCGTAGTAAAAAAGGAGAGTAGGGTAAGATCGGGCAATTACGCCTACTGCAGGGTATACTATGGGCCCTACTCTTACCGACAACTACAGTAGTGCTCTTTTACGTGCGAGGTACATAATATTATTCTCAACACGGTGGACCAGGGGTGGTGTTCTCGAAGCTGTCCTAAGAAAGGCCATAAGAAGGGTACTTAAGCAAATAATTAGGAATGATTAAAGAAATACTAAGGGTGTTCTCGAAGCATTCTCAGTAACTTCTTAACTTAGGCACTCCTAACTATATTTTTATTCTATTTAAACGGCAGGTGAAAACACGACTACATGTATGAAGTTCAATAATAATAATCGATGATAACTTGTGTTTGTTTTTGTTTAGCAATCAAAACTGAACATATGAAGAACAAATAACAAGTTAATAAAGAAATAATACTTATATAAGATAATATATTATTATTATATATTACTCTAGTCCCCCTCTTTGGCACAGAGATTATTCAATCTATAATCAATCATATTTCAAATTAAAATCATATAAACTTTCGGGTGCACATGCATTGTATTGTACACAAATGGTATCGATTCACAACCCCCTTCGATAAAAATGAACTCGTCAAGTATGTATTAATAGTGTATTAATTGTGTATTGAATTTTATGAAGGAATCAGATATTAACCTACACTAAACCAATGAAATAACAGCAATATTTGAAGGAAGAGTGCACGACCAATCAATCAATTGAGCCGATCATTAAATAGTTCGTTTTGTAAATTGCAAAGGAATTAATAAAACTTGTTGTGTGTCGTTTAGAAATGGAAATTTAAAAAAAAAACTTAATTAAATTGTAACATATAATATCATATTTTAAAAAGAAATATAGAAGATACAGAATTACAGTAGGCAGATTACTCCGTGTAGACAAAAAAAAAAACACGAAAGCCAGAAGTAACCTTATGACTACATAAGGCAGCTTACGCTTGCCTAAAAACGACACACCGGCTTTTATTTGCTATTGAAGTCCATCAAGTCCGTCGAGTTTGTTTCTTACAAACAATTACAAATGTTTTACATGATAACGAAAAAGAGGAAAATATACATGTCCCAACATGCTGAATTCTGCAACAGAAAAAATCAGTGTGGACAAGTTTGTGTTGCTCGTTGTCTTGTATTTTGTTACATTGTGAAAAAAAAGATTCATAATCAATCTTTATGTCAACATATTGGTTCCCAAATGTATAGAACTTATACATGTTCATCAGAACTCTGTATATGTAAAAGACTATTTTGGCAGTCATGAAGGCACAAGAGTCTTAATTACGAACATATTCTAGTGCTGGATATGGTCTTGAACTCGAAAAAACTTATTATCGTACAAAGCATAGCTATACAAATATACGGACTAAAATCAACAACAAAATTGACATTTTATTACGACTTTCCCGTGAAGAAAAGTAAATTGAGCGGGCATAAATTGGGATTTTCGCCAACCCTTTTCTTTTGGAAGACATTTTTATTTCGGATTCCTCAAACTTAAAACCTCTTGATGACATTTTCATTACAGATATCCAAAGACGAAGCAAAGTCTATTAAATGGCTTATTCAATTAAATGTTCTTTAATTGTAACAGACACCACTCACACACAGAGGTACTTGATTCTTGACATTTCAGTCTAATATCTAGTGGTATTCAATTATCTCCCCTGCAGAAAACAGCTAATGTGTTTTTAAATTTTTAACGATGACAACAACGATGGCGACGGCATATAAACAATCTTAAATTTTCATTTATTACGCATGGATTTGACTACTATCATATACGTTGGACATGTTATGTTATTAACGAATCTTTTCTGTTGCGTAAACAGTTGTTTATAAGGTCAACAAAAGTGCATATTTTAACAAATCGAGTGAAACTTATTGGCCGTTGGAAAAAATTAAAATGTCATCTCAACCTTTAAAAAATCACACAAGGCGTAATACCTGCAGTACATTTTCGAAACTTGTGGGAATGTTAGGTTATTACCTTTTCTTTCGACAGATATTAGTTTGAAAATTATATTTTACTGTTATCATATAACGATCCATTTGAATTCAATGTGTAACTATGAAAAACTTTCAAGGGACACAACCAAGTTCTATCTTTAATAAATTATAAACATGATAAATGGGAGGCATTCCTATTTTTAAAACGGATGACTGAATATTGAATTGGACATTTACTCCAATACAATGCAAATTCACATACTGTTGATCCCAATTTACGGATACCGGTCAAAAAGGTAAACATGTTCTATGACATAATCGAATTCAACAGGTAAATCGTGTACTTTTAAAAAGAAGGTTGTCAAGACGGACTAGAAAAATAGGTCTTTTTCTTAATTTTATTTTGGCTTTACCTCTTGCAGTACATGTCTGAAAATTTGCAGATGGGAAGATATACATTTAAACAAATAGTGTGATTTTTTTCAATTTTTTATATAAAAGTTAAAGTTGTGCGATCCATTTCAGTTTGCACCGTATGCATTTCATAAATATCCACATAATAACATGCATTAAAATGCAATCTGTTACTTTTAAAAACTCTTTTTAATTCAACAAAGTTTATTTTATCAGCATAACTTAAAATTGGAAGACATATCGTACTAAAAAGAACTTTTGATTCACTTGACAACCAGGATAAACATTCGAATTGACTTTCCTATCTTTTCCGATGAAGAGCTCACATTCTATTGTTTAAATACCACCGGTTTTCGGACTGATTTCGAGTGTAGGTAAGGCTTCAATTTAAATCCAGCATATATGTAGTCTTTTTTTCTCAAAAAACGCGACCGAATTGCCCAAAAGTAATCAAGCGAATTGACCCCGGTGTTTATAATTCTCAAATTGAATAGACAAACAAAACTCTGAAATTTATCTTCCTTTTATGTAATTTATTGTCTGAAGTTTTGTTTTGTATGACAAAATGTAACAATATGTGATCCTTATTGTCATATCACTAATGAAACAATAATGTAACAGTTATTTATTCACATGTACTATAGAGATCGTAATTCAATTGAAGAAAAAAGTTGCCAGACTGATGACGAAAGCAAAAAGACGACAGACTCAGTTATAATAAGTTATAGAGTGAATGAGCCAGTGTTTTACGTGCTAGGTTTGTAAATTACTTAAACAAATAACTAAGCTGTCAGTAACTTCGAGTGTTCTCATTAGAGTATCTTTACGTCCCGTTAATTACTTGTTGTCCTTTTGTCTCAGATACTCTCTTGTTGATTTCTATCGATTTGATTTTTACTGTGTGTTAGTTTGTGCTTTGTTATTGATTATCAATAGGGGGAAGGTTGGCGCCAAAAAAAAAAGTTTAACCCCGCCACATTTTAATGTGCCTGTCCTAAGCCAGGAATCTTTATCAAACCTTATGTTTGTATTTAGTCGAATTTATGTTAATTGTTTTTTGTCAAGAAGAGGGTCTTTCATTGCACTTTGGGATTGGGCTTGAATCATATGTATTTTATTTTCAACCCAGGGGCCAATTGAAATACAGCGAGCAGCGGCAGCTGGTCACATTGAAGGCTGCTGGCTGTTTTCCATTGTCACGGTCGTTATACTTGTCCTGCGACAACATGTTTTCATCCGATTTTTCTGCTTGTTTTCTACCGATGATCCTTGTTTTCTACCGATTGTTTTTTTAGAAATATGAAAAATAACGCTTATTTTTAACATTTGAATACATCCTATGGGAGCATATGCAATAAATGATCGTTTATTTGGAAAAGAGCCATTTGCTGCTTCATATAACTAACAGGTTTAAGAAATTTGATATGTCCTGGTTTTCTACCGATTAGGTATGTGCTTTACTGTGTTTTCTACAGATGAGTCCTTGATTTCTACCGATGATCTAATTTCATATAACTACACATTATCGTTGTTTCTAAAGGCATACATTATCATACAGTTGTATGGAACGCCATTTAAACCAAAACCTTGGTATCTTTAGGATACCTCAGATAACTGGGGTTTTACTGGCAGCTATCTGGGGGTTTTCTGGACGAAACTCTCAATTACATCAGGTATTAAGAGTTATCTTGGTAACTGGTGGTTTGCTGTCAGCTATCCGGCACATAGGAACCTAATTAAACCCCTTCTACCTACAGATATTGAAGTCCCGTTCGGGGCCTGGGTGGCGACTAGGCCCGCAGCAGAGGCTAGCTTGTCGTGAGAGGCGACTAAGGGTATTGGGATTCTGACGTTGGGTCAGTGTTCAGCCCACAGAGCGACCAAGTGTGTACCCTAAGTGGCTGAATAGGATGGCCCTCGTCCGCAGGGATTGTCAGGTCTATACTTCGGAAACCCTGACGACCGACCATAGTGGGCCAACGTGTGAGGAGAGTGCCACGCTTGATGCACGTAAAAATCCCTTTGTGGACCACCAAGTAGTGCACCACATAGGCTTAATTTTCAGTCCCTACCCACCTCTCCCCTTTTCCTGATGTTCTTCAAAATTTGCAGTTCCTTTGTTTCTCACCCCAACCCCATGTTTCATTTATCATCCTCACTTCATGTTCATTTTATCATCTTTTAAATGTTCATCGCCTGTAAATAACCTATTTAGCGTTGCACGGGCGTAAAACACCAACTCATTCACTCACTCTCTCACATGTATTTTAAGTTCATGCTATTTTTAAACTCTTTGAAAGCAGAATTTATCAATGTAAAGATGAAAACTATCAATTCCTCAAAAACGAATACAAAGCTCAGCTTCCAATAAATTATTTTTGAAAACTCTTAATAGCAAGAGTTTTTGTGGTATCCATGGGATAGCTGATAGGAAAACCTCAGTTACCTGAAATAACTCTCCATACCTGATGTAATTAAGAGTTTCGCTCTGAAAACCCCCAGATAGTTGCCAGTTAACCCCAAGTTATCTGAGGTATCCTATAGTTTCCATGGTTTTGGTTAAAATGGCGTGCCATACTGTTGTGTATGTACAGATCAATTTCAGCCCGAAAAATGCGTTCATGCCTCAGCCTCAGCAATTCTAGATATAACAGTGAAATCTGGTATATGGAGGATTATTTCCCATTTTATATAAAACACTTCACAAATCTCATATAAGTGGAAGAAATGTTGATATACTATCATTTTCTGATAGCCAGCTTTTGAGAAAATACACATTTATTTAACTTAAATGTAAAAGTGTTCTTGGTGTGCGCAAAACAGTTTTTGCTCATGAACCTCCACTTTCTTTTTATCGTCAATATTATGTGTTCAATAAAATATACAGTTTTACAATTTGTCATGAAATGTCATTTTATATATCACATTATCACGGACCATCAGTAGAAAACCAGGACACATCTTTAGAAAACCAGGACCACATTTTTTTGAAATGATCGAAAAATCAAAAATACGCCATTTGTAATGAAAAGAGATATGTCTTTAAAAATGTCCGACTATTTAGAACATGGAGCATAATTTTCAGCCCAGTGAATGGTAATTAAAAACAGATATTCATGATTATCTGAAAAAAGGGAAATTGTCTCTTGCTGGAAAAAATAAACAATACCCTTACTGTAATTTTATGTACATACTTAAAA
This sequence comes from Arcuatula senhousia, assembly GCA_963971305.1. NCBI lineage: Eukaryota > Metazoa > Mollusca > Bivalvia > Mytilida > Mytilidae > Arcuatula > Arcuatula senhousia. Next base: position 15,295,351 of record OZ020309.1, on the reverse strand, counting down.
CAAAATAATGTAAATGAAATTAGTTTGTTTATAAGTGCCATAATAGCCGGGTATCATTGTTTGGAAAAAATCGTCTGCCAGGTTAGTTTTTTTATCATCACATTGGTAGAAATCTAGGACATCGGTAGAAAACGAGCAGAAACATCGGTAGAAAACATGTTGTCTCAGGACAAGTATAACGACCGTGATTGTGGATATTTGAAATATACGTTTATAATGTAGGTTGTGTCGCGTACACTTATTCCACATCTCATTTTCTTCTATGAAATGATGATGAGAAATATGGAGGTCGGATGGGATAAAAATAACAGTTAATATTGAAGACCACTGGAAAAGGGAGCGGTGGCTAGATGCGGAAAATTATCTTAAATGTGGTGCACTACTTGGCAATTTCCAGACACGTTGGCCCAATATAGTCAGCGGTCAGGCTTCCATATAACGAACTGAAAACCCTCGCGGACCACCCTATTCAGCCAATTAGAGTAAACACCTTGGTCGTTCTGTGGACTAAGCACTAACCAGTATCCAGAGTCTCAAAACAATTGGCTTTGCTTCAGGCTTAGTCTCCACCCGTGCTTCGCAATGGACTAATAAATGGTGAAAAAACATTCTAAAACAAAACATTACAAAAAAAACCTTAGTTTTCAAACCGGTTATTAAGGGTAGTACAAATAAAATATGAGAAGTTTTCTATAACATAATAGCGAGCATCGCAGATGCGAGCCCAACGGCATTGTGCATGTTTTGAGATGTGCCAGAAATATACTGACGGTAAAACCGGAACAGGTTTACTTTTACGGAGTGAAAAAATTAATAGGCACGGAGCAAGTAAAACAACCAACCCTCTGGGCTTATAAAAATACATCATAATCTGTTATGCAAAAATAAGAAAAATAGCAATTCAAAAACAGTGATAAAACCCTCATTCATCCACTTGTTTATTTTTACACACAGATTTTTATTTAAACACCATTCGGTCTTTTCCGCTGAAAAACGATTTTCCGGAAATTACCGAGCTAACTTTAGGCAACATAGTCGACGTCCCATTGACTAGTCATACTAAATGCATGATACTGACCTAGCTTTGGGAATTTCTAAGTAAAATAAAGAAATACATAAATTTACTGAATAAAACCCACTCATAATAATAATATAAATAAAAGATTCATACATGAAAATGAAAGAAGATTCTCATCCTGTAGGGTTTCACTCACTCTCTTCAATCCTGCATGATATTTTTACTTCACCGTTTTTTCCGCCAGGTTTCTAAATGTACCTTCTGTTACCAATGCTTCAAATAAAACACTGATACTCAGAAAATCTCACAAAACCTGACAGAATCTGAATGTTGTTTTGGTCTGCCGAAGAAGCGCGAAATACTCTGACAAGGAAATGACATCACGTAATCCATAAAGGGATAATTTCGTCCCCGCTAAATGTCGTCCCAGAATGTTACAGGATTTATTAATTGCACAAATATTAAATTGAATTTTTAATAAGTAGTTATTGATCCCAGATATTTTAACAACAACTTTCTCAAGTGCATATGATTTGGGTTGGGTGGGGTCAGACTTTGCTACTACATTGTACCTAATTTCTTTTTTTAAAGTTCCCTCTTTACTTTACACTTAGCCGGTCGAGCACATGGATTTATTTTTTAAAAGGTATATAGATTTTCGATGCTCGCTAAAAAGGCAGGGCCTTAATCATATTATATTTTTTTTCAAAGTTATTCAAAACATTTTATATCTATAAAAAAAAATGTATATAAAGACTATTCAAATTAAATTGTAATGAATCATGATGTCAAATGGATAGATTATGTAAATTATGACAGAAACATAAGAAGATGCCTAAATCATGACTTGATACCCGCATTATGTTGTAGTCTCAGAATACACGATGACAGCTATTTAATTTATGGCGGTATCCTTAATGCTGGCGTCACACTGTCCCGATTTTGACATACGATGGACACACGAATGTGAAAATTTCAACTTCGTGCGAAGTTAGTCCCGAACTTGCTAAAAATCAAAATTAAAACCGAAGGGTATACGATTAGAACCGATGGCTAAGCGATCGGAAAAGTAGCAAATACGAATAGCTGCGAACCGATTACGAAGTTTTTACGATGTTATCAAGATTAGTCGAGAATTAGATCCGAAGGATACACGAATTTATACGACGGCTGTACGACGTCGTGTTTAGCATACGATTGGTCTACGAAGCATCACGATCATGACGATGGGTAGACGAAGTATGAAATATAATAACGCGATTTGCAATAAGATTATATATAACTTAGTCTATATAAATTGTTCTTTGCAGCGTCTAATTAGTATTTATGGATGACAAGTTAAAACGATGGCTCTCCAAGCAAACCCCTGCTGTCCTTGATGTCGATCAGTAAGAGTAGATAAGACATTTGATCTAAAGCTAATATGTAGAGCCTGTTAAGATTGAACAAAAAAGATGACGCTACTTTATCTTGTTTTGTTCGTGTGAGTTGACCGAAGCACACATAATCTGATGTTGTAACTTTGTAGAAAGTTCAACAATTTTAGCTGTTGCGAACGATTCTTGAACAAAGCGTGTCCACATTATAAAACATAACTTCGTTACCGGTCCTATACCGGTATCTAAGTCCAAAGGTCCCTTAAATATTTGCGGACCGAAACGGAATGTTAACTTGATCTCAGTAACCCGTAATGGTGGACTGGCATACAGAACATACCAACAAGAGGCTCCCAGGAGCCTGAATCGCTCACCTGGTCTTTATGTCAACCCTTTGAAGACTTTTGTATAGCTAAATGAGCTGAATGTTTAAGCAATAAAAATCTTTTCTCTATCTGCAATAGTTTTCATTCCAAACCAAAAAACACTATTTTTCACCTTTAAAGGGCCATAACCCCTTAAAGGGGTCATCTGACAATTTCGACCCTAAAAAGACTTTTGTAGAGCTTATTAAGCTGAACATTTAAGCAAGCAACATCTTTTCTCTATCTGCAAAAGTTTTCTTTCTTTAGGCCAAAAACACTATTTTTTGCCTTTAAGGGGCCGTAACCACTATAAGGGGTCATCTGGCTACTTTGACCTTATGGAGGCTTGTGTAGAGCTAAATAAGCTGAACATTTGAGTAAGCAACAACTTTTCTCTATCTGCAATAGTTTTTATTCCATGTAACCCCTATAAGGGGTCATCTGATCGACCATAAGGAGACTTGTGTAGAGCTAAATGAGCTGAACATTTAAGCAAGCAACAGCTTTTCTCTATCTGCAATATTTTTCATTCTATAGGCCAAAAACACTATTTTTTTTTCTTTAAGGGGCCGTAACCCCTATAAGGGGTCATTTGACAACTTTGACCTTATGGAGACTTTTGTAGAGCTAAATGAGCTGAACATTTAAGCAAGCAACAGCTTCTCTCTATCTGCAATAGTTTTCATTCTATAGGCCAAAAACATGAAAAAATGTTATTTTTCACCTTTAAAGGGGCCGTAACTCCCATGAGAGGTCATCTGACAACTTCGACTCAATGGAGACTTTTGTAGAGCTTTTGATGCTGAAGCAGTAGCGTGGCATCAGATTTCATCTATCTCCTATACTTTTTGATTTACAAGCCAAAAACAGTAGTCTGACCCCTTGGTCTATATTTAGCAACGGCGGTCATGTTTTTCGACGAATCAAAAATCCCCACATCAGTTCTGTGGGGGATACCCTAAAGTACCACCAGACCAAATTTGGTTTGAATCTGTGCAGCCGTTTCAGAGGAGAAGAAGTTCGAAGAAAAGTTAACGACGACGACGGACGACGACGACGACGACGACGGACGCCAAGTGATGGCAATAGCTCACATGGCCTTTGGCCAGGTGGGCCAAAAAGCAGTTTAATAACTATAATTAAGGGTGGGAAACTGATATTTCAGTGAAATTCTAAAGTTCAAAGGATCCTTACTCTGTAAAAAATTGCGGACCGGAACAACGCGTTAACTTGATCTTTAACTCATCATGGTAAGACTCACATACCAAAAATCGGTTTAAAGTTGAATATCTATATATAAGGTTTTAAAAAAGTGCTAAAAAGTTATTGTGACAGCGAAACGACCGGGCCGGATAGACACACAAACGGGCAGACGAAGTGCAAACCTATAGTCCCCTTCGGCTTTTGTCGGTAGGGGACTGATAAAACTAAAGTAAGTTTAAAATGTTTAAACCTTTATTTCTGATATTGAATTTCAAGTATTAAAAGATGCCACAAAAGCTTGGACGAGGACGCGAAAGAGGGAAGCGCCTGGCTGGAAAGAACAGGACGAAAAGAAAAGCGTGAGAAGATTCTAGATCCAGACTGTCTTCGCTTTGTTTTGTCTTTTCTTCTTGTACTTTTGAGACTGTTCATTCTAGTTTCATTTTTTTTAAAATTTCCTTTATAGATTTTTCGAAACTAGAAAAATTATGAATAAAGAATCAATGAGGATACTTGTATCATAAGCTGCTGTCTTGTAAGTCTTCCTCCTGCTGCATTCTAATTATGAGGGGGAATAACAGATATACATGTACTAACTTTTCTTTTTCTAAACGATTTATTGTATCACGCCCCTAACTGAAATGGATTAATAAATGTCCCTTTAAGGCACTTTTGACACGTTTGATATTTTGTACTTCAGAAATCGTACTGCTTTGACCAGTGCCGTGTTTCCATCTCCATGCCATTACTCTATGCCATTACATTAGTTACGACGGATATACGAATACAAAGCGAGGTCTTTGCGACGTCATGTTTCCTTCGCACCACCATCGGAGAGCTTCTTGTTTTATTCGTGCCGCCATCGTACCATAAATTAATCCGACGACACTAAGAAGGCAACACGAAATCAGAAGATGATTTCACGAAGGCATTACGATAGAAATGATGGATTAACGAACACAACACGAACAAGGACCTTCGCACGAACCTTCGGGAGTTTTTTAACATGTTAAAAAATTAGGAAGGCATTACGAAGTTGCTCCCGAAGTTGGAATATTTCAACCGATGGTGCTACGATGGTAAAAGATGGCAACACGAATAGCGCGATTTGAATACGATCACTCCCGATTTTGAAAATATCCATAATCGTGTTTCCATCGGGGTCAAAATCGGGATAGTGTGACGCCAGCATTAATAAATTTAAAATTATTCATTGATAATCTATATGATAAACTTTTAAATCTAAGAGATTCAGATCCTGAACAATATTGGAAAATTTTAAAATCACTTAAATATGAAGATACTCGAAACGGGACTGGCTACGATTACTCGCTACGAGTAACAATAAACCGATTTTTTAATTGTTACTCGCGTGACTAAAACGGGAACGGTTTCCGGATACGGCACCTTTTCAGTCCGGAATCTCACGAGTAATAATAAAAAATAAAATCATGGGCCTGTTTAACAAAACTATCTAAAGATATGTCTAAAGATGTGCATAAGAGATGGAATTGAGATGGTCTTTTGACCGTCTTAGTACATGTCCTAAACAACACAACAAAGCTGTCGTATGGGTATCTTAGTCAATATGGTCTTTTGATGGTCATAATGTTAATATCAGTTATAATATTATCAATCATTGACAAGAGTTAACTGTAACCGTTTTTATGATATGATATATCAAAAATAAAACATTTTCTCTACTTCATAGCATTTTATATCGATCTGCGATATAATGGCAAATAAACAGAATTATATAAAATCAAAAATCAATAAAGTCTCAAACTTCAACTTATCGTTGTAACTTTATATTTAACTACAGGTAATTCACAAAACAACTTATTAAAATCCTCAATGTATCCTCCTCAATAAAAATAAAACAACTAAGATGCAATAAGATCAACAAAGATGAAGTAGGTCAATACATGTGCATGTTACTCACGAATTAAGAAACGGTTACGTTACACTAGTGCAATTCACGTGAAAAATAAGGTGTGCGTTCAGGAGTTCAAAGACAAAAATACGGAATATATTTTAAGAATTTGTTTACTTTTTAAAGATACTAAAACCATTTTTTGTCTAAAGACCACAATAATCTTAATTTTAGGATTGAAAAATTGCGATGTCTAAAAATAAGACGTCTTCGATAAACATATTTAGTACTAAGATCTGTCTATAGATTCATCTTTAGACACATCTTATACCAGGAACATTATAAAACAAGTTCTTATTTAATGTTCCTGCTTATACACTGTAAAAACTAAGTGTTAAATACATAAACACCTTTTTGCAACAGATAATAAACGCTAAAATATGTTTAAATATTAAACATTAATAAACACTAGTGTTTGGATTTCAAATACTTGACATGTATATAAATTAAACACTTTTTAAACACACATGTTTATCCTATAAACATGCATGTTTAACTCTTAAACATGTTATGGTGTTTATAAAAAAACATCATAAAGTGTTTATAGCGATGCAACAGATAATAAACACTTAAACATGTTTATTATTTTAAATTTTGAATACTCAAACATGTTTATTATTCTTATTTTAAACATGTATGTTTAAACGTAAACCTTTTATTCAAACATATTTGACTCACTTTAAAAAATGAAATACATGTGAAAGGAATAATTTACATGTACTAGTATGTGTAAATAAATGACTTTCTTGTGATATTCCGATTTTTTTTTTCACATTAAATGGATAATAAAGAAATAACAAAGAAGATTTGAAAATTATATTTGTTTGTTTTTTATTATGATATATTAAAACACAAATAACACAATTCCATATTAAGTCATTTTTTTTTTCAGTTTAATAAACACTAGATCAAATGTCATATTGCAGCCATTATTTCAGTAGGTACATTTTTTATTACTTTCCAATTCTCATTTGACAAATAAAAGAAAGTTTTCCGGTGGTTTCCTTCACAAAGAAATACAGGAAATGTTTTATTTTTATGTGTTTACAAAGTCTTTGTCTCGTTTTCAAATTCTATCAAATCAGTTTCAGTAACATCAAAATAAGATGAAGAGGTTCAGCTTAGATACAACATGTACATATAGATTCTGTATTTGTATTATGTGCTTTCCATCTCAGTTCTTCAATACAAAGAGCCTGAAAAGTAAACATAACATTTGTAATCAATTTTAAACACTAGTGTAAAAAGGTTAAGCATTGGTGTTTAAATCTTACCCTCTACAAGCAAGTATTTTTACTTAGAAAACATCAAACAGTCAATAATGAATATTATATACCAGGAGTAAATTTGTTCTATACAAAATGTAATGAATTGAAAACACATAACTGTGTCATTTATACTCACAAATGCAATGAAGTTTCATGGAAGACTCTCGCAACGTTTTTACTGTAACAGAATATATGTTTTCACTCTATTTATGTTTGGGTTTTTTTTTCATGAAAGATTTCATATTTCTCGTTCTTACACTCAATACATTATATTCAATGTACAGTTTCTCATTGTTAAATTAAGAACTTACCATATGTGATCCTCTCATTGTTATATTCCTCCCTGTCTGTTATTTCAATGGAGATGTGTATTTTATAAACAGTGGTCTTAAAATATCAAACGCACGTGTTTTAGAATTCAACACTCGTTAAACATGTTAAGCGTTGCCAGTTTTTACAGTGTAGTCATAAGACACGTTTGTTAAACAGGCCTCAGGATTACTCGCCTTATTGTTACTCGCAAATAAAGGTAATAACAAAACTACCGAACTTGAATGATCAATCTCATAGTCCAGAGAAAATGACAAAAACGAATCAGGCATACCGGAGAACTGGTGGATCGCAATGGTCCTGACTTGGTACAGGCATTTCAAACGAAATGGTGGGTTAAACCAGGTTTTATGGCGCCAAACCTCCCTCTTCCATTGCGATCTAAGGATCCGGTAATGACCATAGAATACAACATAGTTGTGAGACACAATAGGGATATTGAGGTGATCATCTCAGTACAGCACACCAGTCAAACACTAATTAAAACAATTAACTATCATATCTTTTAACTCAATTTTGAACTTTTCTACTAGTGGCTGATAACGAAGAAAGAAATTTTTTAGTGATCGTATGAGACGTATTTTCTTATAGCCCTGCTTCAAAAGTCGGTCACGAAGAAACTGGTGTCTGATCAAAAAATCTGTGAAATGTGTGCAAGCTCTGGCATATCGAATAAGTTGAGAAATATAAACACCGTATGCAGGAGAAGTAGGTATATTGCTCTGTAGATTAGGAAAATTGATAATTTGAAAATTAAAATCGTCTCGTTTATCGTAAATTTTTGTACTGAGATGACCACCTGGGTCAAATTCGAGGTGCAAATCCAAGAAAGACGTGAAGCAATTAGATTCAGTGGTCTCTTTTCAGTGGCAAAAGGAAAGACATGATAATGTCGCAAAAATAAAAGCAATATAAATTGTTAATATTGTACATTTTATGAAGGGACAATATGCAAAGAAATTATTATTAAAAAGCCGCATTTTATCAATAATGTATTATTTTCCTTGTGCATTTCAATTGTTGCCGTAGCCGGGTTACATGTATACATAATAAGATCTATATACTATTTGTAGGTTCTCAAGAAAAGAGTGGCAGAAAAAAAGACTTAGCCAGTCAAAAAACAATTAGGAAGTGGAGTCGGGTGGACTAAATGCCTATTTTCATTATTTTTTTTAAATTTTTTCCTATATGTTTAATATAAATTAATGCAAAATTTAACTGGACCAAACCAATTTTACCTGGATATTTTCAGTAGGTCCAGCCTAAAGATGTGGATGAAGTACAGGATAACCAACAAGGCATTCTAGTGACGGAAGGCAAAGAAAAATCAGTTGACATGAAAGAAAATAACGCACAGCACAGCAAATAGCATACATAAAACAAGCAGGCAATATGAAACTATAATCAGCAACACAAACCCATAGCAAACCGAGCATGAACTCTGGCAGTCCGAATAGGTAGGCAATATATGTTTGTGATAACACTCACAGTTTGAAAATATAAATTTTGAGAGTAGTTTTATGCAAATGATGAAGAAGCCTTGGAATGATAATGAATTATCAGATATAAGATAAAAGCTTAATCCTCATGACCAGGAAATAAGAACAAGATTTCTAGAATGTTCAAAAGATTGTAAAAAAATTGTTAAGAAAAAATCTCAATTATATAGAAAAGAATTTTTTAACAAATTTCTTACATAAAAGGACTCTGACCCTTAACAGTTTTAGAAAATTTTAAAATCTTCTAGAATTGAAAATAAAGTTACAAGCTGGTTTCAATGAACTAACTAATCATTTTAAAACTTAAGGGGAAATCCTTGATTTTGATCATGAATTGAAAGAGATAGTTGAATCTAATTTAAACCTTTCTTTTTATAAAATAAAATAAAATAACTGATAACCCTATTACAATAACTGAAATAAATAAGTGTTTGAAAAGACTAAGTACTGGAAAACATGCTGATCCAGATAAGACTTCAAATGAAATAATCAGTACATTGTGTACAGTGGAATTGCAACTTGCAAACTCTAAGTCTTTAATATCATTTTGGAACTCTGGAAAATATCGTAGCAATTGGAGAAAATCATGTATAGTTCTGATTCAAAAATTTGATCAGGGGACAAACTAAATTTAAGCAACTATAGAGGAAATTCACTGCAAAATTGTATTGCTAACCTGTTAAGTACAGTTATAAGTTCTAGACTTGTCACTCTTTATGAGATCAACAGTTTGGGTTTAGTTTTAATCATAGAACCCCCGAACGCATATTTATTACTAAGCATTTTGTAAGGAGAAAAAAACAAATTATTCGCATGTTTTGTTGACTTGAGCCGTGCCTTTAACACTGCCTGGCATGATGGACTTCTTTACAGTGAGTTAGTTGGTGTATTACGCCCGTGCAACGCTATATATGTTATTTCGAGGCGATGAACATGAAAAGGATGATAAAATGAACATGAAAATGATGATAAATGAAATATGGGGGTGAGGTGGGAAACAAAACCACAGGAAAAGAGGAGAGTTGGGTAGTGGCGGAAAATTTAGCATATGTGGTGCACTACTTGGCGGTCCACAAAGGAGTCTTTTACGTGCATGAGGCACTCTCCACACACGTTGGCCCACTATGGTCAGCGGTCAGGGTTTCCGTATTATAGACCTGCATCCCTGCGGACGAGGGCCACCCTATTCAACCACCTAGGGTACACACTTGGTCGCTCTGTGGGCTGAGCACTGACCCGACAACAGAATCCCAAGACCCTTAGTCGCCTCTTACGACAAGCTAGGCTCTGTTGCGGGCTTATTCGACACCAGGGACCCGCACGGTACGACTTCTTTACAAATTGAGACAAAATGATATTGGTCTTAAGTTATTTTTTATATTTAAAAGAGTTATCAGTGAAGATTGAAAACAGTCACTCAGATTTCTTTGAAATAAATGGAGGTATCAAACAAGGGGACAGCTTGAGACCTACATTATTTAATTGTTTTATAAATGTCCTCCATTCAATATTTGATGCATCATGCGAACCTATCTGTCTAGATAGAACAAAGATAAATGCATTCATTGAGTTTTGCAGATGATCGTATTACTGTATCTGAGTCTACTTAAGGGCTTCAATCAGCTCTATAAACTTCAAACTGCCATTCAAAACAATACTCTCCTATTTAGGAGAGTATTGTTCTGAATGGCAGTTTAGTGTCAGTATTAATGAAACTAAAATTATGAATCTTCAAGGCTATCAACCTAGCAATAATTTTTATTACAAAAATCAAGCGTTACATGAATTTGATTTTTGGAAGTATTATTGACCATAGAGGAATATTTCTTTAAAAATCTTCACAGTGATTAGTAAAAATGGAATGAAGGCTTTTTTCTTTCCCAAAAAGTATATGTCAAGCTTTGAACACATTCCAATAATCTTGTCTTGTAAACTCTTTGACACTTTAGTTAGACCAATTTTATAATATAATAGTGAAGTTTGGTTTATATTCATCAGTTAGTGGGAGAGCTGTAGATATCTTGTCTTTAGCTGACAAGTTTTCATTCGAGAAAATACATAATAAGTTCTGTAAGAGTGTAGTTAGGTGTACGAAAAAGTAATATTGCTTCAAAAGCAGAACTAGGAAGATTGCCTCTACAATCATTTATTCAGACACAAGTACAGATGGGTGCACACATAACCTGTACAGTAAGTTAACTTGAAAATCAGACATCAAGTTAACTTCAAGTTCACTTTAGACTAGTCATGCCAATGCTCTGAGCAAACGCGCGACTGGTTCCAAGTTAACTTGAAAAGCAGTCATAATTCCATGTCTGCTTTTAAAAGCAGTCGCGTAATTATGACAGGTCAGGTCAAGTTAACTTTGTGACAGGTCTTCTTGAAAAACTGAATGTAAAAGGACAAAGTTTATGTTCAATCACTTAAACTGTGGTATAAATTCATTTTAATTATTATAAACAGTTTTTTCTATATTAAATAAAACCCTTGCATTTTTAAACAGAGTCCAGGTAGAGTAGATTGTTGCAATGTCTGGTCTGGTTAAAGCAGTCATGACTTTGTGACTGGTTATGACCATTCATAAAAAAGTGTTGCAAGTCTGCTTTGAACAGTCATGAGTAAACACAAGGTAACTTTGATGTCTGCTGTAGCAGACAAGAGCAGACATGGAAAGCAGTCACAAAGTTAACTTTATGTTAACTTTCATACATTTGTCATACGGGTTATGTGTGCACGTATCTGCAATACTTTTTGTTCGAGATTTAATTCTCAGAATATTAGTCCTCTAGTTTAGGAGGAAAAATAACCTCAGCAGTGGTATAGCCTTGCCACTCTATTATGAATCAGTTTCAGCTAAATAAAAAAGATTTAAATGACTTTAAAAGAATTTAGATTTAAATCAAAAACACTTGTAAAAGGGTAATTACCGAAAAAAATACAAAGAAGTTTTCATGGGTAAAATCTTAAATTTTGATAACACCTATACAGAACATCAAACCTGAAGAGTATTTATTAACACCAAATATTAACAGTCGAAAAATCCTTACAAAATTCCGCATCAGTGACCATAATTTAGATATGCAAAAATATATCGGTACCTAATTACAATCTGCACAATATGCAAGGTCTTTGATGACGAGAAATAATTCTTTTTCGACTGCCAAATAAATATGAAAATTACTTTTAATGAAAACAATATTTTTTGACAATGATATTTGATGAAAAAAATATTTTGACAGCAGAGGGTTAGAAAAAAAAAATCTGAGGAAGAATTTTTGATATATAAAATTATGCTAATAGTGAAAAAAATATTCTGTCACGATGTCTTCAATTTTTTTTTTTCACGTATGTAAAACCATTTATTTCTAATTTGTGATTGTTTTGTATTCGCTAATTAAAACCTTTATGTTTTTATTAATAGTAGTAGTATTTAGTAAATAATTGTAGTAGGGGAACAAACTCAGATTTAATTTCTTTTAAAAACACAGGCATGAAAATATTAAAATTGCTTGTAAATTGTGACTGAACTATGAAAAAGTATGAAAACTGGTATTAAACTGGTATTAAATGAGAATGGTACATGTATCTCTTTTTGCCTGTCATATTTTATACTTATTGACTGGGAATAAGGGAAATAGGTGGATTATTTTCCCCGAGGTAGTTCATTGCCTGAGGCGTAACCGAAGGCAATAGTTGTCTACGAGGGAAAATAATCCATCTATTTCCCGAATACCCAGTGTTTTATTATACCGAACGAAACAAAAGACAAAAACGTTTACTATAGTTTAGCTTATCTAAAAATTCATATTTAATATTTAAAAAATAATCGACTTAAAGCAAATAAAAAAAGTTGCATGGAAAGTACTTTTGAAAGTTTAACACGGAAAACTCGTGCAATTTATTATCTGCAGTATAATGTATAATGAATAAAATATATCATTCCAAATGAAACAACGAAAACGATTGGCTTGAGGCGGGGCTTAATGACGTCAGAGGGCAAATGGTTGTGGCGAGGGCAATAGTTCGAAAACTATTGGCTCAATAGTTCAAAACTAGCAAACAAAAAATATAGTGAAAATATTGTATATGCATTTATTAAAGAAAAACACTACTAAGGTATAATAATTTAAACAATTCATCAATTGAGGAGTTGTCAAAAATAGCCCATATAAATTATATCAAATTAAATACAACGATAATGTTCAAAGTAAATCAAAGTACCGTTGGTACTGACAACTCGGAAGTCAGAATGTTTCCTTTCAACCTCACGTTAATATTTGTTCAGTTTGGTGGACGTGTTTTTCAGCAAATAATAGGGATTCCAATGGGCACTAATTGTGCACCTTTGCTTGCTGATTTAATTCTTCATTCATATGAAGCAGACTTCTTACAATCTCTTCTAGACAAAAAGGACCGAAGACTAGCTCTCTCTTTCAACCTCACGTTAACTGATGGAGATTCTTAACTCATCCAAATGTACAACTAAGCCTCTTTCAGTTCTTTTGACTTCAATACTTACGGCAATAAAATCCGGCCTTCAGAAAAATTACGATTGTTGTTATTCTAGAAATGGTGTCAATCAAATGTGGATCCTGAAGAATTCGAAAGAACTGATGGAGATTCTTAACTCTAAATCAGTTTCATCTTGTAACAGCATTAAAAACATTCGATTTCTCTACACTTTACACTTCTATTCCATATGAACAACTGAAATCGATTTTGGCACAGCTGATTGAGGGCAGCTTTTTCAAAAAGAATGGAAAACGCAGGTACAAATATCTAGCAGTTAAATATACCAAGACTAACTTTGTCATCAATGAGTCTAAGAAACAGAACAAATTTACAAAAGACCAAATAATCGACATGCTCAACTTTCTTATTGACAACATATCTGTTCAGTTTGGTGGACGTGTTTTTTAGCAAACAATAGGGATTCCAATGGGCACTAATTGTGCACCTTTGCTTGCTGATTTGTTTCTTCATTCATATGAAGCAGACTTCTTACAATCTTTTCTAGACAAAAAAGACCGAATACTAGCTCTCTCTTTCAACCTCAAGTTCCGCTATATTGATGATGTCCTTTCACTAAACAATTCTCGATTTGGTGACTTTCTCCATCTCATATATCCCCATGAGCTTGAGATAAAGGACACAACGGATTCTAGGAAATCTGCTTCATATTTAGATCTACATCTCGAAATTGACTCTCAAGGAAGACTTTCAACAAGGCTTTATGACAAACGTGATGACTTCAACTTTCCAATCGTCAACTTTTCCTTCTTGTGTAGCAACATGCCATCTGCTCCAGCTTATGGAGTTTACGTATCTCAATTGATTCGTTATTCCAGAGCATGCGGGACTAACATTGATTTCCTTAGCAAAGCGACACGTCTGACGCAAAAATTGCTAACACAGGGTTATGTTGCTCCTCGGTTGCTTTTTTCACTCAAGAAATTTTACATGCACTTGTAGACAAATATGGGATTTCGATCTCTCAGATGAGTGCAGATGTTGGTTTGTCATAGGGTTTTGTTTTGTCTTCCTTTACCGGATTTGACACGCTGAATGGACTATTGGCAACGCGACGGGTGTGCTATAGCAAGCAGAAACTGCTTACTCTTTCGGAGCACCTGAGTTCACTCTTGTTTCGACTGGAGATCGCGTTCTTGATTGATATTCAGTATTTTGTGTTTCAATGTTTTACTTATGTCTGTTTTTGTCCCATTCTTGTTGGTGTTTACTGGTTTTGTCTCTGCCCTTTCGGACTTTTGACATTCGGATACCCCATTGGTACCTCTGCTTCTTTCATTCCACTGGGTCGATATCTCTGCTGGTGGACAAGTTGTCCCCGAGGATATCACCACCCCAGGAGCTTCAATGCAATGTTAACGTAACACCAAAAAAAAATCTGGCTCACGCACTACCTTATGGCTGCAACGACAACATTGAAAGTGTAGGAAATTTATCTAGCCCTAGAAGTAGTGATGTTACTGTGATGAATCTCTTTGAAAAAACAGAGAGACGGAATCGCAGTCATAGACATCGTAAATACAATGCACCAAAGCTTTGCGATGTATCAATTAATGGATTGGTTCCGTTTGTCCAAAACTCTCTAGGGATTCATCACATTCGAACTAAACTGTACTCTATTCCCCTTTCTAAACTCAAAACTTTGTACAAGGAATGTCTAGAAAATCCGGTCACTGACCCTAAGTCTAATGTAGGAAAATACATTTTATCAATTGAGTAAACTGATGTACATGTTGTACATAATTTACTTGACAGATTTTCATTTTTATTTAATACACGTAATAATAATAAGGGCCCAATGTTTTATGAAACTTTCGGCACAGCTAATACGTTGTTTTGAGTGGTGCTTTAAGTCAAAGGTATTTTAGTTGATGCCATTCAAAGCATTAGTCACAGACGATGGACATGTAAATGTGGAAATTGTCGTCACACGTCTGGCAGAACCATTCTTCTACATCTTTTGTTTTCTGCCACTCTTTACATTTATGTTAAGCCGTGATCCTCCAGCCGTGGAAGAAAAATTCCTTCCTATAGTTTTTAGTTGCTGTATATTATCTTGACCTTTATTAGCTGTTAATTTTTGCTCTTTTCGATTTTGAAAAAGCGTTTTTGTAGAGCTGCACATGTCTTGTCCTTCGAATAAGTTCGAGTTTTAGTCATGTTTGTGTTTTAAATTTTTTAAATTTGTTTCCACATATAAAAGTTTGATTTATTTCTTCAGACACTTTTTGATCAGTTCATTGATCTTTCTGTGAAAAGTGGGTGGCTGAGTCAGTGAAGACTTACATGTACATGCACTTGGTTAGAATATATCTTATGCCTGATCTTACACTTCATGTATGCTTATATCAACAATTTATCATGCTTTTAATTTTGTAACATTTTTATTTCTTTCAGTTTGAGAGGAACAGTAAGTCCAGAGTAACCTTATTCCCGAGATTCCGGAAACAACTCCCGTTTTAGTCACCAGATACAAAATATCAAAGTTATTTATTTTTTCTCATGATGAGTCACCGTAACCAGTCCGTATTAAAAAGGCATTCTAAATTAATTTCGCATGTCCGGCCGCTTAGACCCGCTGTTGATACAATAATGATGTACACTTGTAAATGTTTCATATTAAATTAAACAAATACCGCAAAACCTATGATATATCAGTGTTCTTTCTCTGGAACAGACAGCTTTGTGTCCTGTCACGTCAACATTCACGCCGATGGCCTCGGTAATTATCTGATCTCTTGGGTTGATAAATCATGATATTAACCTCATCTAAAGTCATTAATTGTATAATAACAAAACGACTGAACTTGAAGAAACAATCTGAAACGTGGAACTGAAACAACAAAACAACGCAGACACACCGGAGAAATAAGAGATCGCAATGGTCTTGATTTAGAACAGGCCTTTAAAAATATGGTTGAACTTGGTTTTAATGCACCAAAACCTCCCTCATTCATATTATTTATCGGTACAAGTTGCAAAATATATACAACCCGTCCGATTTAACTATGGATTTCGATTGACGTGTGCAAACACAACAATGAAAATTTACGTCGTCATGAACAAGCCAATCGGTAACAAAAACCGCAAATCGTCACAGTAAAAAAACCAACGTCAGCATCAATATCCAATCAGATTTAATGTTTGCACGACCCATTCATTCAATCAATGTATTTTTTTTGTCATCTAATGTAACGATTTGTGGTTATTGTTAACGATTGGCTTTGTTCCATGACGACGTAAATTTTTATTGTTGTGTTTGCACACTTCATTTTACGCTACAATCGAAAGTCCATAGTTAAATCGGACGGGTTTTTTCTTTGTTTTGTGTCAACTCTTTTTGTGAAAAACCTACCAGCCAGCAAGGCAAAGAAACACACAGAGAGACAAAAACACAAATTATTTGTATATGCTTATTCAGACATATTCTTATGTTATTTAGGCACCATGGTCCTGCACAACAGGCTGATATCATTCATTCTGTAACTTGTTTATTTTCACATCGCAGAGACACTTGGGTTTTGTAAAGGAACTGACAAAATGCAGTCAACAGTCATTCCATAAAATTTACAAATTTTTGAAAGAAATGTAATCAAATTGTCAAATTTTTCACCAATACAAAAAATATTTGTGTTTGTTTTTGTCATAATATGGACACAAACCTACCAGCACGTGAACGCAAAACAAAGAAAAACTGAACTTTGGCCTAAAAACAAAACTACCAAACTTGAATGTTTGAAAATTATTTTACCTTTTGGCTTTATCTTAAAAAACAAATGAATATTATGGGTCATTGTGTATAAACACAAGACAGTTAAAAAATTCTTTAGCGAAAGGTTGTTATGCAAATAATCTCAGTACGTGGTGAAAATGTACATTTATTTAGTATAACTTGTACAACGTACTTTTTCGTACAGTACTTATTCAGCATTCTTTACAATGTTGTAGGAAAATGTCAACGTTCCGTTGTGAGCAGTGCAACAAATCATTGTGAAGCAGTAGTGCATTGAAAAAACACAATATTCGACACCAACCACCATCGATAAAATGCACAGCTTAAAACCGTCTAAACCCTAAGTTTCTTCTTTCCCCAGACATAGGTTGATCTAAGTCATAATTTGATGTCCCATTTCGATATATTTTGGGGGTTATTGCTCATGCTCTTCATGATTTAGATATAATGTTTGGCTTTTTCAATATTTTGGTAGAGCGCCTCCGATGAGTCTTAAAAAGACGTAGTCAGGCGTAGCAAAATTTATTGTCTGGAACTTTGTTGTAATTTTTATTTCCAAAAATATTTTGTTTAGAATTTTTTTAATTTCATACAGCTATAAGCTAAAATAACGGATATTTTTTATAAATGTGTGTTTTTACACAGATTTACTTCAGCTTTTACCAGTGGAACACAATCTTTTTTTCATTCCAGATAATTGCATTATTAAACTGTTATATTTAATATTAACATGAAGCAGTCGCACACAACAGCAAATCCTCTTCTCCGTTATATTAAAGTCTAAAATACTGCCAAAGTCTGGAAGGGTCCCGTCGGCAAACATCTAAGTGTTTTCAGAACGGTATTAGTAAAAAATTGTTTTTCAATTATTGTTCACTAAGTCCAATTTGAAAATCCGTGATTTTCTATGAACTTTTTGTTCAAACAAATTTTATGGATTTGCATGAAATATGTTTTAACATACTAATCATGACAGCTACACTGAACCTACCCTGCAACTTTATCAGAAGGATATTGTAAATAGTTTTGGCGTTAAAGTGTTCACAAAGCCCATTTTCAAAATATATCAAAATTATATAAGTTTTTCCAACTGTACAGAACTGTATTGTTAGAAGTTTTTAGTTTAAGGTATATTTTTCACAAGAGTTTAGACGGACAATAGGACGGACGGACAACGTAAAAACTTTAGGGCGACTCTCTACCACTTGCAGATTCTTAGCTATGGACATTTACCAAAAACTGTAACCATATTTGTTTATACATGCTGAAAATGATAGTCAAGGTGAATTTATGTTAATGCAGATGCATAATATCGTTATTCACGACAAATGGAACAAACAGGTGACCTACATAACACACATTAGTAACACTTTGAATACATGTACATGTATTATTGACGACTTATCCAAATAAACAGAAAACGCAAAATTATCTATTATCTATCTAATCTTAAATCATGATTAGCCAATTCACTTGCAGATGAAGACATTTGAACCATCTAAAAAACTTATGTGGCAATGTATTAAGTCATGCTGACAACTATTACAGATGTACATACCCCTGACCTTTAAGATACATGTATATGGTTCTGCAGCTTTTGACATAACTAAAACCATTACGTACATGAAGCTTCATACGAACGAACACACCAATAGCCATCTTACAATTACAAGAAAGGAGAAGGTTGTTGCATCCACCTGGCGGCACCAGAACTGATATTGATACATTTATTATTTAATATTAATAAATTTAACTCAGACTGTCGTTTGCTGTTAAGACACGACGTTCATATGACAGTCGCTGACAAAGTATATACACGCACCATTTGTCTGATACATTATAAATTATGCATGTATTCGTCCGTAACGTAGATTATTTGCCTGTACCCCTTTTTCTTGGACATCGACATGCTTTGCAGTCCATGCCTTCGTGAATAAATTGATGAACAGCCTATACATTTTCAAAAATCATTAAAAGAGCACAAAACTTTTAAAAAACACAAAAAAGTTGTTTTTGCTACACGTTGCTCGTATTGAAAGTGTGCTATAGTACGAGGATAGGCTATTGGTTTGTTAATGTTCTCGAAAACTAAATGGCCGATTTCAATGTTTCAAACATAAATATTTAGCTAGTTCATTTTTCTTTATACTGTACGCTTCAGTTTTTCTATTATCATTTGTAAACAAATAAAATGTCTAACCTTTTCTGACTATATCCATCCCAAATTGTGTATTTTACCTGTGTTTTAATCCGTTTCAAGGATTTTACGTCTATGTCCCGTCCGTCAACATTATTTCTCGTCTTAATGGTTCTGCCGTGTGTTAAACCACACGTAGATAAGAAATCACGTTGTTCTTGCATATGGAAATCAACGGGGTAATCACCAGGGACATTGCATATTTTTTTTTCTGATGCCTCCCTGTCAAAACACGTGAAAAGCTAATTGGTAGCAACATACTTTTCCCACCACCTGTCTTTATAGAAAATAATAATCCTTTCCGTGGAAAGAAAATTTAAAGCATTTAATTATGGGCTCAAATTTTTCATAAAGGAAGGAAATTTTAGTCTATAACGATTTTTGTGAACGAAGATTTTTTTAAGATCTTTGTTTTTAATTGTGTCAATTCAATCGACCCAAAATTTGCACATTTTGGACCGACAAAATGGCCGCCCATGACAGCTTCAATGCAAGTTAAACGTTAAATAGAAGACAAAAACTTGAAAAAAGACGCTACATTTCCAGGTAAATATGTTATATTAAAAGACTTGTTGTCATTATCAATCAGGTTTTGTTCGTTTTATATGAATGATTTTGATTTTGTGTATCAAAACCGTTTGGTCGAGCACCTGTCAATAAAAAGTTTTTTTCAAACTAAGACAGAATACGATTACATCACACTCAGCCCACTAGCCTCTAGAGTTACGATCTCAGGTTCCATTCAATATGTGCCAAAATAAATCCAACGTGTATAAACGTAGACAGTCAAAGGTAAATAAAAATGCGCAAAGAAATACAGCTCCATAATTAGGCACATTTTAGTTTTCTAAGCAAAATAGTCAAGGATCCGTAATACGTCTTCGGTATGCTTTAGAAGTTTGAATGGGACCAGGCGTTACTCTCCAGTGTGGGGTTATTGTATCTATCCACAGGTTTAGCATCTGATTATACTTGGAATATTAGGACTAAAACCTAACTCTATAAACGTCCTAAGGTAGAGAAGGGCATGATAAAATCTCAGAAGAATGTGAACCGTTGAAATCTTTTTTTTTTATTTCATCAACATCAATATTAAACAATACCTTTTTAAAACAAAAAACAAAAACAAATAAGGGGTCCCCAGCTTAGATATTACTTTACCTAACAAATCTTTTTGGTTTTTGTGCCATTTTTTGCATGAATTACCTCCCTTATTTAATTCGAAAATTGTATTTTTTTAGGTATAGTTGATAATACAGGCCCGAACACAACTGGGTGCGATGGGTGCGAACGCATCCCCTTTTTGAAAATACTTAGAATTCCTAGATAATTTTGGTCAAGTTGTTGCTGCACCACCCCTTTAACTTCATAATGTTCTATGTAAATGTACACACCAGGTATTTGTAGGGACCTGTAATATGAAACAGGCACAGCCTGATTGAGGGACGTAAGTCAATCATCATTTGCAGTGATTGATTTACAGGAGGATAGCCATCCCGTCAGGCAGTGCCCTACCACCTTTTTGGCAAAAATAATATTTCTTGCACACGAATGGTGATCATGAATACAGGGACAAAATATTAGTTTTACCCTTCCATCTGTGTCTGTCCTTCCTCGTAAGTTTAGTGTCTGGTATGCGAGTCTTAAAGCTCCAATTGTGTACTCTACTTGATTGAAGTGATGGCAAGCTCCGTGTCCTTGCATTGGCCTTTGTCAGTGCTTTTGTTAACAACCCAAGTCTAGTTTCTACTACAACACTTTGAATATAGATTACGCTAGATTGTCTGGATAGGACCATAAACTTTGGATACATCATTTGGGGAGGGGAGGAAGGGGTCCCGTCCCGAATTCCCGTCAAAATAATTGTATAATCCCATTTTCCTGGATAATAAAAACTACCGATCCCACATCCCGAAAAATAAAATGCAGGTTCCCGTGTCCTGCTAGTCGCTTTTCCCGAATTCCTGTTAAATAATATGGCCAATCCCGGAGTCCCGGAAAAGGTCTTCCTGACCCTCATCATTTGCCAGTTGTTTCAATTTATCCGAGTTTGATGTTGCGGTGCCATATTTGTTACGGTCACGTTAGCGTTACTCGAAATAAAATAATTACATGAAATACTAGTAATAAAAATGAATAAAAAATATCCGGGAAATAAATAAAAAGAAAGTGAAATGAAATTTTTCTGCCCATATTGAAATCACATTTCTCAATACAAATAAACTTTGGGACTGTTTTACCGGTTAAGGGACTTGTGTCCCTATTTCTTTTTTATTGAGATTGAATAAAAGCTTTACAGCTTGGAATACAACCGTAGTTGGGAAGAATCCATTTGCACCAATTACATATTTTAACAGATGGGCGAACTCGATTTGCGCCAAAAACGAATCTAACTGCGCCACAATCAAATTGCGCCAGTACTCTAATTGCGCCACTTTCTTTGGACTACCCTAGGTAGAAACTGCGCCAATGAAAATATTTTTAACAACCGGTAAGCACAGGTAAGAAGACAAAGAAAAGAAAAATGACTTCCCTCCTGCCTTTTTCCGGGCTTGGGACCGGCAACATACTAAAAATACAAACACTGACGGATGTGAGGAATAAAATTATTCATTGTATTGGCAATGAAAAGCCTCAGGCCCATTGTTTGTGCGTCTAGCAATTGATGGAGTCTCAGCCCAAACAGACGGTGGATACATCGCATTGTTATGGACTGTTATCATTGCTTTACAAGATTTTACTGTGCATCGCCATCTAATATCTTCATTTTTTTTTTTCAAATGCCTAACGAAATTTGTAGTCCTCAACTACAATAACAGGCTTTCCTCTGTCGGATTCATTTTTTTTTCACTTCTATATTTGCCATTTTACTCGACCACTTGATCAGGTTTTCAGTAAAGGTTAATTGCTTAAGGGTCATTTTGCAGGTAAAAATACAAATATGCATACAGGTAAGGGTGGCGCTATTAGATTCTGTTTACTGGCGCAGTTAGAGTATTGGCGGAATTTATTTGTGGCGCAGTTTCTATCTTTGAAAATACCCAATTGGCGCAAATTGATTCCGGATATCAACTGCACCACATATTTATTTTTATGAGGTTTCGTATGCGCCAGTTTTCGGAACTCATTTGCGCCAACTTACCTGTACAAGTTTATAACCATCAACGGTACTAGTACCATGAGAACTTAAATAATAAAGTAATAGTTTGAGGTTTTTATAAATTATATATGGATTTTTCACAATAGTAAGTCGTCTCAAATATTACCTTTAGTTTCTGTGGATTATATGAAATTATAAGTATGATAAGTAATCGTCAAGAATACGTCTTTGTGATGAACTCAACCATTGTGTGAATCTTTTAAAAACTGTCACTTTTTGTTTCCCATATTTTGCAATTACTTTTGACTTTCACTGACTTTGAAATATTTTTATTGTTTTGAAATAATATGTTTCTTTAAAACATTAGATATTATTTGAATGTCTTAAAGTAAAAATTGTAAATAAAACTAAAATATGAATGATTGTAACTCCACCAGTGAAGGTAAACCGAACAATAAAAAAATGTATATACGTAATTATAACTTTACTTATGCATTTTCGTTAAAATCAATGTGAGTGGCGCTATTGAATCCATAAAATATTGGCGCAAGTGAGCCTCCCCTTTCCAAAAAAATATGTTGGCGCAATTAAGTTGTGGCGCAAAAGGACGTAAAATTGACGCAAATGGATATCTCCCCCGCGTAGTTTGCATTATTTTTTTTAGTTTTTTATGGTCACATAACAAGTGTGGAACTTCCATCTCGTGTGGGCTGGATTTGGTAAATAAGACCAATACATTGCTTTATTATAGTTTATTAAACAGGGTTTTCAATATCAGGTGCCATAAAATTTCAAGAATCCCATATTTGGTAAATTCATCAGCCATTACTATAACGGGGGTCGAGTAGCTCGAATGTTCTACATGTTTATCCACAAAAGGATCTTTCGTTAAAAATTAGTAATACCCTCTTCACATTAAGGAGATTTCCTTACGAGTTCTTACGAGTTTGCAATAGAAATGAAAGAACCTTTATAGTGAGCACGCTCACATACCCCACGCGTCCACATAATGGACAGAGAATATCTATTTCGAGTCAGGAATATAAAAGTCAGAGTTGTTGTCTTTCCAAGTCGGCTCGTTAAACAGGAAAAAAAATGAGTGACAGACCTGAAAATGTATCCCACAATATGGGCCTCCAACTAAAGCTATGTACAAAATATCAAAAACCTATGATTAATAGTTGCTGAGAAATCTGTGACGAAAATTTTCAACCCTGAAAATTAGGTGAAAAAAATCTAAGTCGGATCGTTTAACAGGAATTAGCTGATCGACAGACCTGAAAATGTATCCCACCATATGAAACCCCTACTTGAAGCTACAAGCCTACAATTAATAGTTGCTGAGAAATCTGTGACCAAAGTTTTCAACCCTGAAAATTAAGTGAAAAAAATCTAAGTCGGCTCGTTTAACAGGAAGTAGCTGATCGACGGACCTGAAAATGTATCCCACCATATGGGACCCCTACCTGAAGCTACATACCAAATATTGAAAGCCTTCAATTAATAGTTCCTGAAAAATCTGTGACGAAAATTTCAACCCTGAAAATTTAGTGAAAAAAAGTCTAAGTCACAGCTCTTTAAACAGGAAGTAAATGATCGCAACCTGAAAACAAATCTCACCATATGGGACCCCTACCTGAAGCTATATACCAAATATCAAATACCTACCATTAATAGCTGCTGAGAAATCTGTTACGAAAATTTTCAACCCTGAAAATTTAGTGAAAATAGTGTAAGTCGGCTCGTTAAACAGGAAGTAGATGATCGACAGACCTGAAAACGTATCCCACCATATGGGACCCCCAACTGAAGCTACATACCAGATATCAAAAGCATAGGATTAATAATAGCTGAGATATCTGTTATGAAAATTTTGATCACGGACAGACGGACGGACGGACCGACAGACGGACAGACGGACCAGTCAAAAACGTTATACCCTTCGCAACTTCGTTGCGTGGGGTATAATAAGTGTACACGACACAGATCACATATACAAGCGGTTATTTTGAAAAACCACAATGGAAAACCGCCAGCAACCTTCAACGAGGCCAGTAGGCACTGTTCGTCGTTCTACTATCGGCCCATGGTCTTAGAAAATGGTCGTAAAATAGTACCAGAAAGATCCCCTTCTTAAACAAGGAACTAGTATTTGATCGCAACGGGATGACCGCAAATAACAATTGTTTTTTAAAAAATACATGACGTCAATCAGAACACAGGGACTAGAATTGTTCTCAATCTGCCAGGATGTAGGACAGAATAGTTTATGACAGTAACTGGTCTGGTCTGGGTTAGAACAGTTATGGCACTGTTGATAGATCTCAACTGTATTAAAGTTGCTTTTGGAATCAGTTGTAATGCCTTGTCAACTGCAAGACGATTAGCAACGACTGCAGGTGAATTGAAGTCTACTTACTGCTTTTTATGTTGCAATTGGTTGATGGAGTTGGCGCCACGTACATTTACTGCACATCCCATTATTATCTATAATCCATCACCAAATGCATCTCATCGGAGTCAGGGTCAGGTTATCGTTTAAGTTTGAAAATAATATAATAATACAAAATTAACAATTTTTGACAATTTAAACTACTTTGATTAGTTCAAATTTGACATTATCATAGACAATTAACTGTGAATTACTTTATTCATGACTATATTTGCTGAGCTATGTATATAAGTACCTGGAACTTAATATTAGATGTACTATAGCATTGGAGATGGCCGTCATAAACATCTTGATGAATATGTTGGTGTCATCGGTTAGCTTTAAAGGTATGTAGTAAGGTATAGAAAAGTATGACATTAAAACTATAATGGAATGTCTGCAGTGTGCGAAAGTGCCCCTCGTAGCAACTTCACTTAGCTAACTTTTATCCGACTCCACAAAGGGGTCTCTATAATGTACAAGAGGTATTGTTCTCATCGTACACCGGAAAAACGTTTTCCTATCTTCCAAGTAACAAGACTTTTTATGAGACTATAGATGACGATCGAGCTACGGTATACTACCGGTTCTTGGTATGTTTGTTTAAAATAACGCAAATATTTTAGACAAGTCTGAATCAATGTACATAAAACAATTAAGTTTGTAAACTATATTTTATTTGTCAGTCACATAGTTATTTAGGTTGATATTTATTAAGGTTCAATATAATTTATTTATATTTGACTAATTTAACCTTGGTGCATACAGTGCTATTTTATGACAACTAAACTTTGAATAACAAAATGACTTCGTCTAATGCTCGTGTAACATTCACATGTTACCGGAAAATTTAACATCAATGATAAATAACTTGGAAAATCAGTTTTTAAAGATTTTTTTCTTTAAAATTGAGCATTTAAATTTTCTAGAAGTACGAATAGATATGGTTTTGGGGTAATGGATTTCAGGGGTATGTCATGGATATTAGGGTTATGTTATAATAATGGATTTCTAGGGAATAGATTTTCTATTGGTATGACATGATGGATAGAAAATGGTATGGACAGAGTAATTTATTTTGTTTCAAATATCTATTTAGTTAATGTGTTTATTTTTTTGTCTTGCTGTTTTGATACAAATTGAAACTTACTAAATGCTCCCTTAAAATTTTTAGCTAAAGGATGTATTCTGGTCAGGTTTCAGTCTCGTTGAAATCTCGTTTGGAAATAACTTTAAAATAATTCAAAATTTATGGACAATGGCAATAAATTTTTAAAATATATGTAATCCATGAAATTGTGTAAAAAATATATGATTTTTAACAAGTAGTTTTGGAGTAATCGCAAATTAAAAATTTATGCCCTAAATTGCTGGTGAATTCAGGTTTTCTGAAAATAGGAACTGGGTTGGAAAAAGTCATCTCATGAAAAAAATATTCACCAGTCATTCATTTTTGCTTCCTAGAACATTTGATAATATTTTTTCGCATCAAGAAACCACAAAACAAATGAAGTTTTAACCATCAGCTACAAGAAAAATGAGAAAATCAGCATTTTAGGGATTTTTGGAATGGCAAAAAATGCCCCTAAAATACATGTAAATGGGACATAACTTTCTTATATCCACACCTACATGTATATATGATTTTTTTAAAGATTGATATCTTCATTTCTACCAGATACAACTATCAGAAAGTATTAGAAAAATTAAATACTCTAAGCTGAATTTTTTTCATGAAAATAGTCAAAATTAATTTGGACAAAAATGGCTAAAAATGAACAAAATCGTCAAAATCGGTCACCTTTAAACGTCTGTAGCAAAGAAAAATGCACATCAACCTTTGAATTTTTCTTCATAAATTGCCTTTTTAGGGTCAGAACATTAAGGTTAGAAAAAAAAGTTTAATGCTTTTAAATTTTGGCTCCTGACCAGAGTACATCTTTAAAAATTTTCGTAATATAAAGTTTCAATGTCATAATGTACACCCCTCGCCTTGAAGTCATTCCTCTTAAAAATTCTGTAAATTTAGTCTTAATTACATTTATTTCTATTGTACACATTTGTTTAAAATAAAGCAGGGTTTTAGTAAAGCCTTTTGTTGAAATTGCATGGTTTTCTTTAATAGATAAGCCGCCATTACTGCTGAATGATGCCAATGGTATATTCGCGTATGACGCTATGTCTTGGGAGACACACCCGGTTGTAGGAGGAGGTGCTTACATTTCACAGTTAGATTACCACTGGAGTCAGGGATATCTGTATTACAACAAAGAAGGGGAACTCTTCAGGTAAATTGTAACTTCAACTTAATTTACAGATGACAAAAAGATGAAAGCAATTAATTACAGAAAAATATGAATTAGATTAACAATTCCTGTTACAGTAAAAGGTTGGACAATTTAGATGAGGCGTTATTATGCTTAAAGATAAAACCCCTTAAAGTTGAAACCAGTTTGTTTACATTTCGATTGTTGAATGGTTTTTACAAACAGCTATACACGGAATCGTTTATTTCACTAATACTTTGTAAAATTAATCTTTAGTTTTTCTTCTACTTCTCCATAGGAAGAGCATTTTAGATTCTAATAGCCCCAAAGAAGAGCTGATTACAAATTTGATTGGTGATGACATTTGGGAGTACAATGAGTTCGCCGTAGATTGGGTCCAAAACAAACTATTTTGGATAAATGGCGTCGGTAGACGTCGTGGCCTAAGTACTCTACACGTTTCTAATCTAGATGGAACGATGAGAAAAACCTTGGCCGTTCTAAATACCAGGGACATGGGTGTAAACGCAGGTGGTATGGTGTTGGATCCTTATAAAAAGTAAGTTTAAAAGGAGCTCAACACCTCTAAAGATAAAACTGTGAGATCTGTTTAATGTTTCAGTTGATATGTCTTCCACATGCAGGAAAATCTTCAGTGCGATCAAAAAACATGTATAGAGCGTTTACAATTCAACATCATTGAAACCTGTACACCTTTTAAAAGTACATGTATCTCAATAATGTGGTGCGTTATCTGTACGCTACAAAATGTTTTTGGTGGAACCCGATTTTATTTGGCTTTTTGGCTTTTTCCAAATTGTTTGTTTAGAACAAAAATGAGTTAATTACATATAGGAAAAGTTTTATACTGCAATGGTCCTGAAATTGTCCACCCATATTTAAAAAGAAATATAAGTTGCATCAAACATCCTCTATTCACAGGGACTTTAATTTTTGTCATTTATATCGTCTAAATTAATCGACCCCTCCTTCCCCCGGCTTGAATTTTGGTCATTTATATTGACTTTGAAAAAGTCGCTACCCTATCCTATAAAACCCATGTAGGGGGTCATTTTTTAAGTAATGTTTTACCACCGGAATCCCACCGGGTTTATAAAGTAGAAGTGGTAAAACATTACACACAATGGGGAAAGAGAGATGATCATTACTTAGGCTATTTATTAAAGGCTTAAACCGGAGAGAAACATTTGATCTATGACAAGCCTGATGACATTCCTTTTTCAAGTTGTGTATAATATTACAGCTTATGGTATGTATCGCAACTGATTCGGTTTTTTTCTCCAAAGTCTGCCATCTCTGTAAGGTAAATCATGGTTTCCCTGATAGAACGCTAAGTCTGACACAGACATTACTGACACATGGTTATGTTGTTCTTTAGTACGCTAAGTCTGACACAGACATTACTGACACATGGTTATGTTGTTCTTTAGTTGTTGTTCTCACTCAAGAGCGCTAGTAGTAGCTCATTGCAGTAATAGCAATAATTTGACACCGTTTCCTAACCTTTCATTTTGACATTCCATGATTTTACCCGCCTTTGAACCTTGATGTGCTCCTTTTATAGCATGCACACGTGTACTTGTATGGGCACCTTTTCGCCCGACTCCTTCATATACCTTATTCCAAGACAATAATGCTACAATTTAGCTACCCTCCATATTTTGTTGTTGTTGTTAACTTGTTTTTTCATGTCTATGTATTATGTTATGTAAAGCTACAACTAATATAATGGTTTACTGTGTGCTTTGACAAAATAATATATATATAATTTATATAGGTATGTTTACTTTGTATCCGAAAAAGGATTGGAGCGAGTCGGAATGGATGGATCAAATCAACAAGTCGTCTTTAAGGACGAGGAAGACAATACTTTAAAAAGATTTCATACAGATTTAGCAATAGGCAAGTAATCCAAAATATATACGAAGCTGTCCTATTTTAAACTTTGTCAATTTTTTAGAATAAAAATTAAGACAACAAATTGGATGTCTTAACACAATCGAATCTTTAATTTTTCATATTTTATATACTCATACACTTTATTATGTCCATACGCTCACCTTATGAAATTGAATCATCGTTCAAATGTATTTAAAACATCATACATGATTATTTTTACATACTTCGGTGACCCTGTATGTTGTTTTAATCATTTTAGGACCGATGTAAAGTGTAGCTAATAATCGATGACTTTTATCATGTTTATTTTAAGCATGCAAATCATAACACTTTTTGGTGTACATACGGAGGAATATATTCTTTTAAGGTATTATCAATTTTTTTTTAATTAAAATTTTATTAAATCTATACCGAAGCGTTCTAACAAAAGTAGTTTCGAGAAACAGATTAAGATGGTCTAAAGATGGTCCAAACCTGGTCTCAATCAAAATTTGAATTAAGACGCGTCTTGAGACAAATTTTAAGATACTTCACGGATACTTACGAAATCACCACCCCAGAAATATACATGCCTTAGTTGATACAACTTTGTTATGATTCCAAGTTTAAATTGTTTGAAAAAAAGATGTTACGGTATTTTGATACTTGACTTTAATTTAGACTACAAGAATGGTAAAGTTTACTTCTATAATGCCGCCACTCACACTATAGACTCTGTGAACACGGATGGAAGTGGACACAAAAATGAAACGGCAATATACAGTCCTTCCAAGAAAAGTCTAGCTGTATACCAGGCATGTATTCTATACTTACATCAAGACCTTTTACTAAATCTATGTTTGAGTATGCATGTATAAACTACGTGTAAATTCAAAAATCAAACGAAGAGTATTGCATGTTTTTTTCAGGGTTTTTTCTTTTTCATTGCAATATATTTCAGTTATGATCTTTAATGCGTCCTAATTTGCGAGCCCTTGATATTGAACACCAGGCCCTGGTTAAATTTGGCTTGACTTCCGGCGTTTTCATGGTTTTCATCCAGGCATAGTCACGAAAATAAGCGCTAATAGTTAAGTTAAATAAAGATACATGTAGCTGCAATACAACAAACCTGAATCGATCAAAATAAATGTACATGAACAAAGGTAAAGAATGTCATGTTATACTGGAGGGCTTGATAACTGCTATATATGGTACTAACTTGATACTGTTTGGTATATCGGAAGATATTAAAACTGAGAGAAAATGTTTGTTAGTATAAAGTACATATGGATGTTGGAAACTATGTTGCGGGCGAATATTGATATGTGATGAGGCAGCACGACCATCAGCTACCATTTGATTGGAGGCTATCGTGCTAATCGCTCGGCTAAAACTGTTGACAATTTTGTAGTTACTGTTCAGCATAAACTGACCTTTATATTTCACAAATATCCGTTCCCATTGCCTAGTTGGTCCTGAACATAGCAAATAAATTTTGTAAGTTGCTTAATAGGTTTCGAGCATGTTTATATATAAATGGGAGCCTTTGTACAAGTTAGTATTGTTTTTATCTGAGATAAGTTTTATTTTTCTTAGTTTTTATCAAATATAACCATACAAGTTATTAATTGTACAACTGACCTTGTACAGGTTATAACTTGTATGATATCATACAAGTAATTACTAAGTAATTTGTACAAAATGATAACATGTACACGACATATATAATTGATCACTAATCTAGTATTGTAGTGATTGCTCTCATTTCCAATGTTTTTTTTTTTTACTATCTAGGGTAATCTTTACTTCATTGCAAAACAACAGCGAAACTGGGATCTGTTTAAAAGATACGACCCTAAAGATAAAAGTGTCCATACAGAAGAGATCCAGACTATTGTGTTGGACTACAAAATCTTTCATCCGTTTGCTCAGTTACCAGGTAAAAAAAAACAGTGCATTATGTTAAGGATATTGAGCACTGCACTTCATATAAAGTTAAAGTGTACCTTTTCCAACTTTTGGCTAGAGTGGCTAAAATGTAAAACGCGTCCCACACAGACAACTTGTCTTAACGTTAAATTAATGTAAAGCTCGATTAGCACTTATTTAATTTAATGTAACACTGATTTAATGTTAAATAAAGGTTGGTTTATTTTATTAATTCAGTGTTAAACTTTTTAACCTTAATTTTCCACTAGTACAGTTCAAAATTGAGTTAAAAGATATGGTGGTTAATTGTTTTAATTAGTGTTTGACTGGTCTGCTGTACTGAGATGATCACTTCAATTTCCATATTGTGTCTCACAATTATGTTGTGTTCTTTGGTCATTGCCGGATCCTAAGATGGCAATGAAAGAGGGAGGTTTGGTGCCATAAAACCTGGTTTAACCCACCATTTCGTTTGAAATGTCTGTACAAAGTCAGGACCATTGCGATCCACCTATTCTCCGGTATGACTGATTCATTTTACAACGCAAAACTCAGTGATTGTGTTTTTTTTTCAATATAATAATAATAATAACTTTATTGTATATAAATCATATTACAATTGATTTGTGACAGAAATAAAAAGAAGGAGGCAAGGCTCTGAGTTTGCCGAAAATTTGTGGGAGATAGTATTTTAATAAATTATCATGATCAGAGGTATACGTATTAGTGGGATTTACATTCACAATATTAAACTCTGTCAGTAATTTATTTCTATAAGCTTGGTAATGGTTGCAATATAAAAAGAAGTGGCGTTCGTCGTCTATACTATTTTGATTACAAAAGGTACAACGACGTTGTGCGCGGGGAACTTTTCTATATCTTTTATAAATGAACGCTTTACTTAAGTAAGATCATTAACGATGTCATTGAAATAATATATGAAATGAATCTTAGCAGCGTCACGGTACAGGTCATTACGGATGCCTCAGTGAAACTTAAATATTTCAACCATTTCTTTATATCAATACAAAGAAAATAATTTTCGAAAAAATACTCCTAATTGTTGATATGCTTTAAACAGGAGACAATCCTTGTGAAAGAAACAATGGAGGCTGTTCCCATCTTTGTTTACCACGACCGGCTGTGGGCTTTACCTGTGAGTGCCCGGATGATTACGAAAAAGCAGACGGTGGATGTACTTTGATTTGATTGGACGTTAATGACATGGTGTTTTGGATTTATGTACTGTTTAAATTATGAAATATTATTTTTACATGTATCTCATAAGATTTGTTTTTGTCTCCCACCGCAACGTGGAGCAAGGACATAAAAACACCGGACGTCCGTCCATCTGTCCGTTCGTACTTCCGTCCGTCCATCACACTTTTTTTCATAACAATTTTCAGCTACTACATAATAATCCTAGGGTTTCAATATTTGGTATCCAGCTCCAGGTAGGGGTCTCATACGGTGGGATGCGTTTCCAGGTCTGTCGCTCACCTACTTCCTGTTAACCGAGCTGACTAAAAATTTTAAGGATCAAGAATGAAAATTTACCAAATGTGGATTTGCTGTAGACTATTTGTGATGTCCAATCTCTATTGTGTGTAACAACTAACACCAATGTGTTGTTTTGTATTTCTACGAGAACCAGAAGATCATTATGGGAGAGGGAGGTTTAACGCCATAAAACCTGGTTTCACTCTTTATTTTCTTAAAAAATGCTTGTACCAAGTCAGGACCATTACAATCATTGACAATCTATCACGACTGTTCCGTGGAGACATGTTAACTGAACAGAAAAACTCTTTTTGAAAGACATTCAGTTGCATCGAATTCCCCAAACTTAAAAACTATAACATTTAAATTGTAGATCCATGGAAATATGGCAGGCTGTATTAAATGTTTAATCTGATCTAACGTCCTTTAAGGATGGTCACTCTTCATGTTTCAGAATTTCAATCTAATTTCGGAACACCTCTAGACTTTACCTTTAATTACTGAAGAAATTTTTTTCACACTGACCGCTACTTTTTAATACATTTTTTGTTTAAAAAGGCCTTAAAAACTAACTGTATAAATTGTTTTGAAATTCTTGATACAACTTCATGGTTTTTTAAGGCCAATAACGTCACAATGGTAAAGTTATGTAAAATCTAGAGAAATCTGATTTCCCGCCAAATTTTTGAAGTCATATATCTCGGAAACGAGAACACTGACCTAAAGTTTTCTTTTTGTCATTTGTTTTAGTTGGCAATTGTCTACCATATCCACCACAAATCATAAAATCTTTGATATAAAAAAGTCCAGGAGTGACCATCCTTAAATTAAAGAAACACACTTATCAACTTAAGACGACTTTCTGGTTATTGTTTTTCGATTTTAGCTTACTTTGGTACCATAGCCGTATTTTTGTTGTTCATATGTGTAAAATAAGACAAAACTAGTTGTCTGTTGGCCTTTTTTTGTTACTATTTATTTTTCGTAGACAATAGCCCTTTAAAACCTGTGCTCTTCAAAAACCGGACGCTTCTGAATTGTCCTAGAGTATTCAAGCTTGTTGACCCCTGTGTTAAATCATCAAATTATAGAAACGGTAACATTTGAATTTTATCTTCCTTTTAAAATTTTTTATGTACATTTTAGGCCGCGTTCACACTCATAGAAGTTTAAATGTTGTCCGCACAAACATCAAACAACAATGCGTTCACACTGTAAAATTTCGATGTTTACATGTAGTTTACATGTTTATTCCTATCCATCTTTTTCAAGTAACAGTCAAAACTCGTTACCTTAGACTACCATGTGAAACAACCAATCTTCTTACATGTACTTCATCACCATTTCCTGTTTATTTTATTACCCCTTTCATGTTATAGCCGAATTCGTACAAAAAATGTACTCTTAGGATAAAGTAATAAATTAAGTACTAAAACATACATGTATCTCTAAAGACATGGTCATAACCACAGCTCAAAATTCTTACATTAACCAGGAAAAGGAAAGGGGTTTCTCCACTGAAAATTGTTAATTCGATTTTGTACATTTTCACTAAACTTGTCTATTTTATTTTAATTGCCTTTGACCTACAAATAACTGTTTCTATTTTCCTGGTCATAGCCCTGGTCTTTCCAAACCCAAAGATAGGCCTTATTATAATCTTATAGCGTTAACCATCATTCGTCTTAGCTGCTCTGTCGATCCCGAAAAGCTACATACGCATGGAGAATATGAAAGAGAAGTTAATAATAGTAACGTGATGTCGGCATGGTGAGACTGGGTTGTCTGTCCCATGTGGTTGAAATGAATAACTTTACTACCTTATACAATAAAAAGCTTCGCCGAACGCAGCATGATACGACTGCAACATGTCGAACCCTGTACGCTTTAGGCCCAATATGGAAAGTAAATAGCACGCATAGCCCATGGTGGACTGACAAAGTTTTTTGACACATGCATCTTTTGTTGGACTTTCCATCTACATTTCACAAGCAATTCAGCAGACCAAAATAAATTACAATTACAAAAATATTACCCATTTTGGTCCTTTATTATTAAGACTATCCGCTATTTCATTTTTGCCCCTTTGGTCCCTTACAGCTATTAGTAGGAGGGGAATGTCACAAAGTTAATCCATTATAAATTCACTACTTAACAAAAAAATAAAATCGGACAATAATAAATAAAAAAGTTTCGATTTCGGCCCTTTTTGGCCCCTAATTTCATAACGTACAAAAGGAGAGGCTGCAATAAATAATCCTCCATTTTGTATTGATCACTTGACAAAACTTTGCATGCAAAAAAATAAATATTTTCAAAATCGGACCAGAAATAAACAAGAATACTAGTATGTCCAAAAGACATAATGCCCCATCTTGCAACATTTATCTTTTCTGCAATCACTAAAGCATCACTAGGTGCACCTGCCATACCAATATGGTTGCATTGGCACTTGTCAATAAGAAGGAATGGACTTTATCCATTCTTCTATAAGTGGTCATTCATGCAGAAAATATAGGTCACAGTCAGCATCCAAAGTATGCATTGTGCTTAGCATCACTAGGTGCACCTACCATACCATGAAAATTGATGGGTTCATGTCACTAAGTGGGAATGGACTTTAACCATTATTCTGTTAGAGTTCATCCACGCGGAAAATAAAGGTCACATCCAGCTTCTGAAGTATGCATTGTGCTAAGCATCACTAGGTGCACCTACCATCCCAATATGGTTGCTATGGCACTTGTCAGTAAGTGGGAATGGACTTTAACCATTATTCTGTAAGAGTTCATCGATATGGTAAATGTAAGTCACAGTCAGCATCCGAAGCGTGCATTATGCTTAGCATCACTAGTTGCACCTACCATACCAATATGGTTGCTATGGCACTTGTCAGTAAGAAGGAATGAACTTTAACCATTCTTCCATAAGTGGTCATTCATGCGGAAAATATAGGTCACAACCAGCACCCGAAGCATGCATTGTGCTAAGCATCACTAGGTGCACCTACAATACAAATATGGTTGATGTGGCATTTGTCAGTAAGTGGGAATAGACTTGAACCATTCTTCTGTAAGTGGTCATTCATGCGGAAAATATAGGTCACATCCAGCATCCGAAACATGCATTGTGCTTAGCATCAATAGGTGCACCTACCATACTAATATGATTGATGTGGCATTTGTCAGTAAGTGGGAATTTGGAAATAAGGGATTTGGGACGGACAAACGGACGGACGGACGAACGGACCCGAACACTATATGCCCCTCTACTTTCGTAGATGGGGCATAAAAAAGTTGCACCCCCTTTTGTTCCCCTAATTGCTAATCGAATAAAAAGGGGGTCACAAAAATCGATCCCATTCACCCTTTTATGGTATTAAACATTATTTTAAGAATTCACAGCATTTGGTAAACCAGAACAAAACTTACTGTGAGAACAAACAAAAAAGTTGCATTTTTGACCCTTTTCGCTCCTAATTTCTAAACGAAAAAAGGGGACCACCAAAATCAATCCTAGCCATCCTTTAATGGTAAGGAATATCTCTGTCAAATTTCATTGTTATCTAAAGTTATCGTATAATATACACTTAAGTTAATCGACAACGACGCAGACGCAGACGACGACGACGGCGACAGCATCATACCATTATACGTCCGCAATTTTTTGCGGTCGTATGAAAACAAAAGTAATACAGCAAATACAAAAAACTTCTGCACCTTCAGATTTGAGTAAAATTTGAGCTAAACTATTCGACTTAACTTGTAACTATCCGTTAATTTTAGTTTAGTTTAAACATAATTATTTTATCCTGGATCCAAGGAAACAAGATTTATGTTTATGCTTATGTTAATCTCTCTCTAGCTTGCAGTTTTCGAGTGCGGGCTTTGTAGCGACCCCCATTGAGCCTATACTCTTTTTTCGAACTTTACAAAGGGGTCTTTAATGTGCAAAGGGTGTTGCTCTCCACATACACGGGACGACGACTTTATGTCAATCGTATTGACACTATCATAATGATATTTCAATATTGAGCCAGAGAAATTTCTGACATTATCACTTAATATTTTTTCATTGTTTCATTGTTTCCATTGTTGAAAAGGAATAAATTGCTGTTTGTATCCAGTATCGCCACACAGTGTCCTACTAGTCAGTTGTAGTCATTGTTTTGTTGACGGAGTGTTCTGCAGCAGAGGCAGTTTAGTCAGTTTTGTCCACAAACTCCTCACAGTTCAAGTTATGATCTGTACACTTATCACTCAGTCAGCATGGTCAGTCCCAGGAAGGATTAATCTACTTCGAAGGAGCTTGATTTGTTATTCATATTTTTTGTGTTTCCCGTTGTGACCCCGCTTGTTCCCCGGTTACAGTGTTTCATTAAAAGTATAATGTATAATCATTGTTAATATTTATGTTAATATCTATATATCTATATAATGTTTGGCATTTTCAATATTTTTGGAAGAGCGCCTCTGACGAAACGCACGTCAGGCGTAGCAAATTTATTGTCTGGAACTTTGTTGTCATTTGATTTCGAACTGCTGGTGGGTGTCTATCACTGAGCATCTTTTTGCACATCTATCATAACTTTTAATTTTATAATGCTACCTATTCTAATTGATATCTATTCGGCTAGGTAAACATCAAAATGTATAATTACAACAAAAATTTGGATAAAACTCACCTTCTTTGTGAATTTCAATATTTTCCCGTACTTTTTAAGGGGAGATAATTTGTATAGAAATAATAGGGAAAAAGCACATTTTTCAATTTTTCCAAAAATTTTGCTGGTGAACTTTATTTTTTATTTAGTATATTTAAAATTGAAAACAAAACAAAAATGTTCACGATTTTTTAGAAAAATCTATGGAGTAGATTTTCTTAGATGAAGAAAATTTGAATTTTCCCTATTGATACTATATGAAAAGTACCAAAATCATGCATTTTTCAAAGTCATTTCTACAAAAATTCCTCTGGTGAACTTTTAATTTTTTAATTGAAATTTAAAGTACCATTCTAGAGATAACTGTGGCCAAAATTTAAGAAAATTCTATGGATAAATTTTTAGACACCCCATCTACCTTAAATTTCAAAATTGTCTAAACCCTAAGGTTCTTCCTAACCCAGACATAGGTTGATCATATTAGTAATAATTTTGTTCCCCAGTTTGGTATTTTGGGTTTTACTGTTCTATGCTCTTCATAATCATATAGTGTTCGGCATTTTCAATATTTTTAATTTGGTAGAGCGCCTCTAATGAGTCTTAAATAGACGAAACGCGCGCCAGGCGTAGCAAAATTTATTGTCTGGAACTTTGTTGTAATATGTATTTCTAACCGAAAATTAAATATTAACCCTTTGAACGCCAAGACGTTTATGACGTCGGCAACTGCCTACGTCGTTGTCGATGTATGAGTATCACACTTGTACCTATGTACATTTTAGATTGTCGGTCATGCTTATAGTATATTTTCGTGTTACTGTCGGATGTTCCTAGCTTAGTTTTTTTTTATCAATAAATGATTATTTTTCATTTGTCAACTTATGCGATTCGACTGTCATGACTTTCTAATTTTCTACCTTTTGAATGCATAATTATCATTTTATATCAATCAGACTCTTGTTCAATGATGTTGTATTTTATTATGCATGTGTAAAAAAACGGGTGACTATCCATGTAAAACCTTTTCTAACTTTGTTAGAATGAGAAACTAAAACCGCAATTACATTCATAAAAACGTTTATGGAAAACAGTTAATTTGTTGTAACATCTTTATTCTATGTTGATTTAAGAATAAAGTATATGTATTTTCTAATGCATAAGGTATTGAAAATAACTTCATAGGACTCTGGTACATATCAATTATATCCCCCTGTCAATACAAAAAAGAACAATCCAGTCTACGATATGATTTACAATTATTATTACTCTTCATAGTTCACACGTGTGTGATATCTTTGGAAACACCCATCAATGCAAAGGCCCACCGGCAATCACTACACCACCATTGAATCCTGGTTTTTCTGTAATTTTCTTTTGAGGCACACACAGCACATTTCTTTTTCTTTCCGTCGGGTATTCTTTGTGGAAAATGACGCCCTGACAGTCTTGAAGGTTGTTGGATCTCATTACGAATCATTTGAACTTGTTGATGTCTATTTCCATTCCGAAAATCTCCGATGAGCTCTTGACATAATACTTCATGGAATTTAAGATGATCTAACTTGCGTTGCACAACGAAAGTTTCCTTGTAGCACAGGTCGGCATTAACTGTTACACAATTATTATGAAACAAGTAACCTTACATCAATGAATTAATAAACAATGCTTAATTTAAGAAGACTCGTGTCGATAGGACACAAAATCCAAAGCAGATTGAGAAAAAAGAAGTTTCAGGTCAAAGGTCAGTTGTAAAACCCAACTCCTCACCTTCACTCAACAAATTTTTGATAATATGGCCGATGAAAAGCAGACTGATGTTGCAGTCATGGACTTTAGTAAGGCCTTTGACAAAGTTGACCACCTAAGACTTGTCTTAAAATTAAAACGCATGGGTATCAACAATAAAACATCCAACTGGATCCAATCTTGGCTGAATAACAGATCTCAAAAAGTTGCTGTTGATTGTCATGCTTCAGACAGCTGCCCTGTCCTGTACTATCAGGTGTACCCCAAGGCTCTGTCCTGAGGCCATGTCTTTTTCTTATTTACATTAATGACATGCCTGGCAGCCTCGTAAGTAAAGTACGCCTTTTTGCAGACGACATGATTGTCTACCTGACCATATCCAGCCTTTCAGATTGTCACACACTCCAATCAGACTTGCGAAAACTTGAGCAGTGGGAACAAGAGTGGTTCATGTCAAATGTGAAATCGCATCACTAGAAAACAAAAACCAATTATCTTTGACTATGTTCTTCACAATCAAATTTTACAATCAACTGAAAATGCAAAATATTTGGGTGTCACCAAAACAAAAGACTTATCATGGAACAAACATATCAGCACGATCACTAACAAAGCAAACTCAACTCTTGGCTTTATTAAACGCAACATCAAAACTATTAGTATTAAGACCAAAGAAACAGCATACAAAACCTATGTCCGGCCCAAACTTGAATATTGCAGCCCATGGTAAAACCATCTTATTCAAAAAATCGAAATGATACAGAGAAGAGCTGCAAGATACACCTAACCCCAATATAACTACCAAAGTAGCGTCAGTGCCATACTGCAACAACTCAATTGGCCCACACTACAGCTAAGAAGAGACCTTACAACAGTCATAATGCTATACAAAATACAATATAAACTAGTGAACATCACAGTACCACCAAACTATCTTATACCTACTCGCCAACACAAATTTTTACAACCACATTCACCCACAACCTACCACTCAAACTCATTTTTCAAAGATCTAAAAAGTTGCGGAATTCCTTGCCAAACCATGTAGCTACTAGCCCAGACCTGACATCCTTTAAGGCTGGCGCTAAATCATTCTTCATGTAAATTTTTAGCACTCTGTTTTTATCTTATCAAAAAAATATAAATAAAATGTAACAATTGTTTTGTAAATTGTATATAACTTCAATTTTTTTTTCCCAGACCCTGACATGCGCCTTCTAGTTTCATCAATATATTGATGTTCAGAAGTATTATGGAAATGTAGATGAAGACAGTTAATCAAACTAAAATGCCCGACACAATTTCAGATTGTTCTCATGTTGAAGATAGTGATATGTAAAATAAATGTACGCGGCAAAACCTACAATACTAACGATAATTTTAAAAAATCGGCATAAAAAATGAATGGTTTCTAAGAAAAATATGACGAAAATTTCCATTTATCCGATTCCAAACAGGAAGTTGAAATCCTACATGTCTGAAAGTCGCTAAAGACATATAATTATATATAGCTTTTTATCCTTAACCACCCTGCCAAAATTCGATATCATGTTACAACGGTTTCTAAATAAAAGTCTTGACTGAAATAGTACATACGGAAGGACGGACCATATAAGTAAAATTTATTTCCTCCAATATGTCGTTGCAGGTGCATCATGTAAAAACAAAAATAAAAGCTTTTCTGAAAATTTTATCGTAAACCGAACAAAGTCATAATTGTAATACCAGAAGATGTCACTAGTATATGAAAAAGCAGCTTTTTTCCACATCTTTAAACTTTTGAACTCTGGTTCAAATTGTAGAATAAGTTGATCCCCAAGGTCAACGCCTCCCTTAGATTCATTGTTACACTACTTCCTCACGACACTTGGAATGGAAACGGGGATACCTCGACTATTAGTTGTATCAATTCGCCTGTAAAAGGATTTAGAAATTAATAAGCATGCTGATAAAGAAATTATGTTTGTGTGTTGCAAAAAAACGACATATTTACACGGCGTATTTTTATCTTAAAAACAAAGTTTTTGATTTAATCGGTAAAATATATTGACATGATTGATGCATTTATCTTGTGTTTGTGTAAGTTTTAGTACTTGTAATGTAACTGTATATCTAATCGTCTTGTGGTATACC
The DNA here is from genome assembly GCA_963971305.1 of Arcuatula senhousia. Taxonomy (NCBI): domain Eukaryota; kingdom Metazoa; phylum Mollusca; class Bivalvia; order Mytilida; family Mytilidae; genus Arcuatula; species Arcuatula senhousia. The sequence continues at coordinate 15,254,228 of OZ020309.1, read as the reverse complement.
CACAGAAGTCTAAGCAGACTCCAGAACAAACGCCTTAATAACTTGATATAGTTCCCGAAAAAAGAAGAGCAAAACGTGAAGTAGTTGTCAATACATGCAAACACGTACACGTATATAGTGATATTATGTTCCGCTTATAAATATAAAGGAAAACAGCCAACTAAACTAAATGTGGCATTTCAAATATATGCCGTCTTTTTCACTTGCATATTATTTCAAACATTTTAAAATGTACACAACGGTTTACCTTGCTTCTCCAGATTATGTGAGCAGTGTTACTAATCGTCTGTCTGACCACAGTATTGCCATTACTGGTCCCTGGGACTTCACAATCATTTGTCCTTTTTGAAGCCTTGCATTTTTATAACTTGCTGGAAGTCCCTGTCTAGTTCTGATAACGGTTCCTGTGCAAAATGTTCCATTTTCAATCAAATCGTAAAATATAGCTTTGGGCTTGTGAAGAAACTATCAACTGTTACATGGTGATCCTTGTTAAGGTGAGGTGCCATTAAATCAGTCACAACTTGGTAACCCTGTAAAAAAGATTCACCGTGGAATCAAATGATAAATTCAATACGTTTCATGCATGCCGGGAATTCGGACAGATAGAAGCAGGCGGAACATTAAAGACCGAATTAAATCTCACTGAGGAAAGATTCTACCAGTGCTAAGGTGACACCATTTGCCTTTTATAGGGGACTTTTGTGAAAATTTAAATGAAAAGGCAAGATAACAAAATCCAGGAATTAAAAAGACAAGGGGGGTGCTTTGAAATAAAAAAATGCATGATGCAGTTTTTGGCTGAAAAATTTATGATGAAATTAAAAATTGAAAAAATTGCGCACACTACCGCTAAAAAAATCTGGACTATGATTTTCCGGAAATAAAAAGGCAGGATACAAAAAGTACCAGCCTCCCACTCATTTCCCATACAAATCAAATGGTTGCTCCCTAATACCATATCGGCCGATTGATTTGTTATTTTGTTTTGTGATTTTTTTCAATAGTTGCATCTTTTTAGATCCAGTCTGTTTTTCGACCGTTCAGAAGTAATTTTCTGTTTTTTTTACAGACAAAAGATTTTAAAGTGAAAATATATAGAAAATGACTAACCTGACCATTTGGAGACCTCGTCTGATGTCTTTTCCCTTTGTAGCCTTTGAATTGATGAGTATATCCAGTCGATGATTCTGCTTGAACCCATAGTTTGATTCCCCATTTTTGTGCTTGTTTTTTTGATAGATATTGTTTAAGCTGGTGCCGTCCTTTAAATCCAACAACCCTCTCATCAATACAAATGTTCTGGTCCAATCTAAATTATTTAAAATTTTATCTTCTTCAAAAACTACCACCCCTAGTAAGGTGGATTCACGACTATCAGGAAAGTCCAGTGAAGGATTCACGTAAAATTATATTTGGTGGGTTAAATTCGTCCCTTTTTCGATCGATATTGTTTACAAAAAGCTCATGAAATACACACCTAAGCATTGTAAATAAACATACAGCTATGTACTATTTCAATTTCTTTACATTAAGCAGTTTTGTATTGATTTCAATAAAATGTGAAAGTTTGGTAAATCTATGATAAACAGTTTCAAAGTTATGACGAAAAGGGTTATACATTTTCTAACTCTAAATATAAGTTAATAAAACACTTTGAACTCATGATAAAGCATTCGATGTGTAGCCACGTTCTTTCCTAATCGTTATAGATTAAAACATGCAAGGAGGGTACTGCCAACTGCTTAAGAAAAGCAAATTAGTTGACACACTAAAACGGTTATTTGTGTCGCCATTTTAGAGGATTCGGTTTTGGTAATGTTTAGACTTCGGGTTTGGTAAATTGCGAGTACTGTTTTGTCGGGTTATATCATATATTTGTATGGTAAATTGCATAAGATATCTTAATTATTGGTTGCATTTTTGACATATTTTGATGCAATTTATCTAGGGCCATTCATGGACATAACATTTAGTTTATAAGATCTTTAACTATTGATGATTTCATAAGATACCCTACGTAAATTCCATATCTAATACTCTGAATAATTTGTACTCAAAGATTTCGACTTTTATTCATAGTTATAGATTGGGTATAAAACTTTCTAAGGTGATATTAAATCGCAGTCAAAATAAATGAATTCGACATTTACGACATCCATTTCATTTGTTCAAGAACTGTCATAACTTTTAAGCTCGCCTTGCCAAAGTTGTCTGTCGTTGTAAATGTCCGTCCGTCGTCATTTCAAAAAACTTCTCCACTGCATCAATTTGACGGAAACTTTGCAGTAATGATTTATGATATGTTGGCAACAAACGATCGTCTTTTGTAAAGATTCGATAAAAACATGGTTGTTGTTACTAATTATCCAACATATGATAAAATCACTTAAAACGGCTTATAACTCAGAAACAACAAAAAATGGCCGCGTTAAATAAAATCCTGATTTTGTCCTATAGAATGAAAACTATTGCGAATAGAGGAAAGCTGTTGTTTGCTCTAAAACCTCCAGTTCTTTGAACTCTCCAAAAGTCTACATTGGTCCGAAGATTTTAGATGACACTTATAAGGGTAAGTCCGTGTATAATTTTGAAAATGCAAACATATATTTTCTCATATTTTGCCCGATCGAATACTATTGCAGATAGAGAAAAGCTGTTGCTTGCTTAAATCATCAGCTCAATTAGCTCTTCAAAAGGGTTCAAAGATGTCAATTAACCTTTATAGAGGTTAAAGCTCTTAAAAGAGAAAAATAGATTTATTTTTTTAAAATGTTTTGCTTTATAGAATAGTAAAAAAATAACCTATTGCTTGATCCATCAGATCATTAAGCTTCATTTTCATCATGCAATAGCATTAAAACGTTTGATTTCTCTACATTATATACTTCAATTCCACATTCACAACTAAAATCTCGTTTGGCACAGCTGATTAAACGTAGCTTTATCAAAAAGAACGGAAAACGCAGGTACAAGTATTTGGTAGTCGGTTATAAAAAGACTTACTTTGTCATGCAAGAGTCTAGCAAGAAAAACAAATTTACAGAAGATCAAATAATAGAAATGCTCAAGTTTCTTATCGACAACATATTTGTTCAGTTTGGTGGACGTGTTTTTCAGCAAACAATAGGTATCCCAATGGGCACAAATTGTGCACCATTGCTTGCCGATTTGTTTCTTCATTCATATGAAGCGGACTTCTTACAATCACTTCTAGACAAAAAGGACCGCAAACTTGCTTTATCCTTCAATCTCACATTTCGTTATATTGATGATGTCCTTTCACTAAACAATCCTCGATTTGGTGACTATTTACATCTCATATATCCGAAGGAACTTGAGATAAAGGACACTACAGATTCTAGGAGGTCCGCTTCATATCTGGATCTATTTCTCGAAATTGACACACAAGGAAGGCTTTGTACAAAGCTCTTTGACAAACGTGATGACTTCAACTTTCCAATAGTTAACTTTCCCTTTCTGTGTAGCAACATTCCGTCCGCTCCAGCATATGGAGTTTACGTATCACAATTGATTCGCTATTCCAGAGCATGTGGGGAGTACAACGACTTTCTTGATAGAGCCACACGGCTGACAAGCAAATTGTTAACACAGGGGTACGTTGCTCCCAGGTTGTTGTCATCACTCAAGAAATTTTACGGACGACATCATGTGCTTGTATACAAATACGGGATTTCTATCTCTCAGATGAGCACAGATGTTGGTTTGACATAGAGTTTTGTAATGTCATCCTTTCTGGATTTGACCAACACTTAATCGATCTTTGGCAACGTGACGGGTGTGCTATAGCAAGCAGGAACTGCTTACTCTTCCGGAGCACCTGAGTTCACTCTCGTTTCGACTTGAGTTCGCGTTGCTGAATGCGGTTTTGTTGTTATGTGTGTGTGTGTTTTATGTTGTTATGTGGTTTGTTTTGTTGTGATGATTTTTTGTCTGCCGGTTTTGTCTTTGTCTTTACGGTTTTATGATACTGATTACCCCTTTGGTACACCTTTGCTTCTTTATAGAAATCTTTAGTTGGTGGATTTTCCAAGATGACCCCTTCAAGGGCTATTATAGCTTATAGAAGCGACACTTATAGCCTAAGGACGAGGAGAGTAATTAAGGCTCCTGGAAGCTTCTTGCATTTTTCTAATGAATTTGTGCACATCAAAACCAAAATATACAAAGATAAAAAATGTACAATTGATGAAAAATAAGTCTAATTCAGATGTATATAAAACTTAACACATTCATATATTATATATAATTGCATATGCTTCATAAATGTTGTGGTGAGCAATATTTAAAAAAGGTTACATTTCAGACGCTGCAACGAATGCCGTACATGTACATGTAATATTAAAACTTAATATGAAATAGAAAATTTTCTTAAGAAAAATCAAAAATAGAAATGTATTCTAATTCCCGGCAACGTTCTGCTGCTTCATGACTTTTTGACCCCACATTTGATTCTTTGGATTTCTTTGTATTAAACAGAAGTTCTTGTACAAAAACGGGTTTATTTGGAACACAAAAGTTTATTTCAAAACCATCGGGTAAAGAAAGATTGTTTCTATCCATTGGACGAGTTGACCAGCACATTTATGCCGCTTTTAGCGCCCATGAAACATTTATGCCAACCTGCCAAAACCTTAGGGTTTTCGGACACTTGTATCTCATTTCAAATTGATTAAATCAGAGTAAGAAAAAACTCAACATCATCTAAAACCAAAAAAAGAGAAATATGACGAGATATCAACAGATATAAAAAGTTTGTGAAGTAGATTCAACTACTTTATACAATGCCGATGGTGCATATTTTTCTGGTGTTTCATTTGAACAAACAAAAGAAGACTTTTCATGATTCCGAACACTAAATATTAATCATCGTTTATCTATAATGAATCGATAGTCTTTAGCACTATTTCCTTCAAATTCAAATTTAGCTGGAGTATAGTAATTATAGCTAATTTAAAGTTTAATCATCACATAAAAGATCTCCAAATTTTTAAATTTTCTTTTTTAATGGTTGATAAATTTACTACTTTTGACTGCACAGAAGTAACATCTGTATTTTCATAACAAAGTTTTGTCAAGTTTACAAAAAAAAAAGATTCTTGATTAATGTATTGATTTTCAAACAACAGACAATCTAATACTTGTTAACAACTTTTTCAAGAAGTCTGTGATTGGTCTGGTCTTATTCCTTTTTGTTATACTGTAAACCTAGAATTTTTTCGCGCAGTCTTTCTTTCGCGGTTGTACGGAAAAATATTAGTTTGCGCAGTTTTAATTTCGCGTTGAAAAGTTATTGTCCATAGACTACAATGGAAGACAAGGTTAACATATTCGCGCTGTTTAATTTTCGCGCTAACAATGTCAACGCGAAAATCGCGAAAATAAAACTGCCGTGAAAATTTCCCGGTTAACGTTTACATTATCATATATTTATTCTGACACTAATGATTCGAGTAAATTGAGATTCTCATTGTTTCTCTTAATGTACATGATGTCGTGATTTGTCTCTAGTCGTCGAGTAAAAACATTTTAATTGGCCTCAATGAACTAAGAAAGTATGATTTTCTTTTGAAATACAGCGTTTTCCCACAAATATTAATACATATGAATTGAAATTTATTTTTTTTAAACCGAGACAAAACCGAACTCCACACATTACCAAAACCGAATCCTCTTATTACCAAACCATTATCCACCAATTTTTACATCTCTTTCTTTAAGATAAACTCAATGTTTTTGATAAAGATTTTCTACGTGTCTTTAATACATATGATATCTTCGCTTTGGTGAAAAATATAGACATTTTATGCAAACAAAAACGTATCAACACGATGAAATAGTTTTCGTCAAGAACAATATTTAACTTTGATGTTTTTCGTGAATATTTTCTTTATTTCTCAACAGATTGATTTATGCTTTTACGACTTTTTAGTCATTTGTGCAACAAATAAAGAGACAAAATCATTACACTCATCTACAATTCGAAAGACATATTTTGCAAAAAAACAAAGTTGTTTACTTTTTTCTTTAACCCGACAGAACTGAACCCTCTTACCAAATACAACTTTACGTGAATCCTTTACTGGACTTTCCCGATCGTCGTGAATCCACCTTACTAGGGGTGACTACTTAGAATGAGAAAAAACGGGTAACTCTAAACGAAGCAGTACAATTGAAAACAATGGATCTATACAGTGCATTACTTTTCTACATTGTCAATAAAAAGTAATTATTTTGTCGTAAAAATTTCGACTATGTTGCGCCGTAAAATTACATTGTCATTCAACTTGATTGCAAATAAAATAATACAATGAAATACCTGTAATTGTCAGAAAATGTCTGGTTTACTCCGGTTATTACTGATGAAATCTTACGGAGAGGATATACCCAGGTTGATCATGTGGAACAGCATCTTCATTGTTGTTACAGTGAAGAAATAGTAAGATAAGTTGGAATCTGTTTCTTGACATTATGAGTGATATATTTGACATCGATCAAGTTCTTCCATTATTTTCCCAGTAAGATACATATGTTGTTTTTTTAACAACTCCCATGGTCAAAACTATAGTAGGACGGCAGATCTGTCTTTAGAGGGCGCTTTATCGAACACCGCGCACGTGACTTAAAATTCAAAAATAGAAAAAAAATACGACATTGTCATAAAATGTTGACATGTCATTGGAAACCCCTTTACTGTACATATCTTCTTTCATTTGAAATCTCTTCACGTGTCACCGGAACCCGTTTCTTAAATCGTGCGTGATCTGGTATGACTCTCGGGGGTCTAGTTCTCTCTGCTATACACTGCTCTGCATATCTGTTTGTTTCTCTGACGAGAATATCTACTACGCTGTCATTTTCGCCTTCAAGAAATCTAAGAAAATAATCCAAAACTGACAAGTTTGGTCGAAAATTTACAGGCCCCGAGTCCCGCTCTTAATTATGACGTCATATTTAGTTACGTTATTGAATTTCTTACGTCATCAAATTTCAAAATAAGTTTATGAGTACTCTTATATTTTACGTCTTCGTGAATGTAGATACCTTAGCTATTCTGATGAAACTTTATTTTTATAAATAAATTAAAAACCGACAAAAATGTCGCTTTGGCGTTGTAGCGGTAAACGACAAAAATGTCGCTTTGGCGTTCAATTGTCGTACATGTATGGAAAGTTACTTTTCTAATAGACATGTTTTTAGAATGGATTTGCAAGTTGGCAAGTCTCACAATATCTCATGCAAACGAATTTCGTACAAAATAAACATTTTAGATCTGATATGTGCAACTTTTAAGCTGTAATATCCTCAAAATCATAAAAGATTTTTACATGATACATGTAGCCATTGTTAAATGTTTCGAAATTTTACAGGAGTTGAATTTTAATATGAATTAGGCATTGCGTATAACTAGCTGCGAACACATTATAATTATTCAATTTGCCTCATTTGATAGGGAAAAAGAGAGGAAGAAATGTTTAAACTTGATAATCATAAAAAAAACTTCTTTCAAATACTCCAAGTTTAATTTTAGCAAACGGCGCCGTGACGTTTCGCTCCAAATTTTGAATAACTGATGACGTTGAAAATATTATATCATCGATGTGCAATATACAAAAATAAATGAAAAGCTCAAATAAAATTACGTTGCTAGTAAATACTTGCCCTACTTAAATTGTCTTCCATGTTTTAAAACACAAAATATATTTCTTAGAAGGATTATTATTGATATTCACGCCGAACCTGTAACTCAGTTTGAGAAAAAACGACGAAAAAAATCAATATCAGCATTAGGCAATTTTTTCGCGGGAACTTGCTGTAGAGCTCTCCGCTACGAGCTGTGCTCGCTATAACCTCAGATAAGAGGAGTATCAAAAGAGCTCATGCAACCCTAGTTTTCATGAAAATACAATTTCTTACTTTATTTGTAAAGTATTCACACTTGAAAGGTTTATTTCTCAACCAAATGAAATGGAATTTACACACATGCACAACTGAGTTATTAGTTTCAAACTCGTGCGCACAAGATAAGAAACTCGTGCGCATAATTAGTAACTCGCACACTCAAGTTTTAAACTCGTGTGCTCAAGTTTTAAACTCGAGCGAACAATATAAAAAAACTCGTGCGCACAAGTTAAATATTCTTTTTTGTTCGTGGCACGTCGGGCTTCCATATTTTATTTATTTATCTATTTTGTTCAAATTTTATTTTTTCATTTGTGTTAGAAAGATGTTTGTTTACTTTTGTCTAATCAGAGTGCATTGCTAATGTGTTGGGTATAATACTGACAGCCGTACTCAATTCTCATTTAATGACCCTCGACTAATCAGGGATTTTTGTTTGGATCTGCATTACTCAAGTAATTTAAGGTGGTCAGTAGACAAAATTCATGGAGAAGTAAAATGTGACAGCGAGATAAATGAGTACAGTCATTTTGAAAGTGAATGATAAAAAGATTTTCTTTTGTATTATACTTGCAAAGCCTATATTGCATTGTTCACGTAAAACATCATGTATTGTATTTCTACAGTTGTATTGTTATATTATTTGTTTTTGTCACAAACTCTGTCCAGATGTTTATATGACAATAAATTTGATTTGATTTGTATTGGTACTTTAAGGGATCTATAGACACTTATGTAAGAAAGTTTGCTTGTTTGTTTGAGCATGGCCAATTGTATAATATGAATAAGAATCTTGATACAAATGTGAAGACAATTAAGTGTTTCAGATGTAAAAGATAATTTGTTGAATATTGCTGGCACTGACTGATGGGTTTTTAACGTCGTGACTATAGGCTGAAAAGCCTCTGCAGCGACGTTTCAACACAAGGTTGAAAGGTGATACATGCTTACAGAACTTTCGGCATGCAACCGCCAGCGTTGGCCGGTACAGACATCAGGGACGGCGATGCGTTTAATGAACTGCAACGTTGCCCCACTCTCACCACGTGGAGGTGCTGGTCGGATTTGGAGAGTGATATTGCTGGCATGTCAGATTATTAGTTTTATACCACTATGTCATAAAATGTAACGAGATACCCTGCATTAATCATGCTTTATCAGTAGATAAGGCTAAATTCCTGAAAGACCCCCCTCATTAATTATCATAAACTTTCATTTAGCACCCTCTACAGTCCCGTGGTATAAATCAGTTATCCCCCATCGGGCATCCGCCCTCAAGGGAATAACTAACACTAACACATTAAAAATTGTACCGGGTTTGGGCTTTAGATTATAAATATGGTAAATTAGAAAAAGTCTTTTGAGATACAAAATAAAAGTTCAAGAAGGAACTAGACCACTTCGCCAACGAGCTTACAAAATGGGTCCAAGGAATTCTTTGATGAGTCCAAATAAAAAAATAATGTTTTGGAAAAAATGGTAAAACAGTTAAAGAATCAAGTCATGTTCTTCCTGGGGTACTACTCGTGCATGTCGTATGTTTGTTTCAAAGCATTACAATGAATTGGTAGTAAGTACTGAAGAAATATCTGTAAAATAATAAAATCTGTACATCAAGTACAGCACAATACACTGCAATATGTTGAACCCTTTTCGTTTGAGGCCCAATAATATTTAAATGCTTTGGACACATGCAACCCTTGGTGGATTCACAAACATTCTTACACATGCATTCTGTGGACTTTTGAAGAAAGCATATTTGACAAATGCAAATCAGTGTTAGACAAACTGTTATAATTGACGTTTTTTAATTCCCCTTTAACCCAAACAGTAAGAGATATTGCAAATCTGATTAAAGAAAGATTTAAATATCGGACAAGTAAACAAGCTGAATTTTTGGGTGTGACCCTCCTTAGACCGTCTGCATCAATGTAACAGTTCAAAATAGCATCGCATAATACGACAGCAACATGTTGAACCCTCTATACGTTTGAGGCCCAATATGGATAGTCAATTGCTTCGGACACACACAACCCATGGTGGACTGACAACGTTTTTCGACACAAGCATTTTTTGGTGGAATTTTCACCCACATTCTAAAAGGAATTCAGTCGATTGTTTTGAAAAGCAGACCAAAAAATTGACATATTAAAAAAACCTGTTGGCCCCTAATTAACTAAGTCGGTAAACAGGAAGTAGATGAGGGACAGACCTGAAATCACATCCCACGTTATGGGACCTCACCCCGATGCTGTATACCAAATATCAAGTGGCTGTGATTTATAGTTGCTGAGAAAACTGTTACGAAACTTTCTTCCCCGCCCGCACCTCACCCGCCGCCCGACATACACCATTTTATAACCTGGATTTTTCACTCCGTGAAATCCGGCCAAAAAAGTTTCAATTTCTTCCCTTTTGATTTCCTCGTTGTGCATTATTGCCACATTATGAAGTTTTTAATTGCTCGATCCATGCAAAAAGAAGTCTTAGTCAGCATCTGCAGGATGCATCTTGCTAAGCATCTCTAGGTGCACCTACCATAACATTTTAGATGACGTGGTACTTGTCTGTAAGCAGGAATAAAACTATTCTTCCGTACATTAGTAAGTGGTCATCCATGCGGAAAATATAGATCACAGGGCCAGCATCCGAAGCATGCATATATTGTGTTTAGCATCACTAGGTACACCTACCATACCCGGGCCATATCATTGATGTGGCACTTGTCAGTAAGCAGGAATGGACTTAAACCATTCTTCTGAAAGTTGTCATCCATGCGGAAAATATAGGTCAAAGCCAACATCCGAAGCATGCATCAGTGTGCTTATAGCATCACTAGGTGCACCTACCATACCAATATCATTGATGTGGCACTTGTCAGTCAGCCGGAATGGACTTTAACCCGCATTCTTCTGTAAAAGGTGCAGACGCTGACATCGACGCCGGCGGTATGAGGTGAGCTAAAAAGGGTGTCGCACAGGTTAATTCTACATTTAGTATCCACCATTTGACAATAATTATTATATATTGTTTCAAAATCATCCCAGAAATAAAAATAGAAGCATTTTTTGCTCTTTAAAGGGTCATTTTTTTCTTCTTTATGAAATAAAAGAAGAGTGTGTCCATGAGGTACGGATGTCCCAAAACAAGAAGTAGAAGTCCGACATGTCTGAAAGTCTCTTAGGACGTACAGTTTGTCATACTGAACCATTCTACAAAGTTCAAATCATTCTAGGAAAAGGCTTGAAGGGAATTTTCGGTTACACGTCTTTAGTCCGACAGCCCAATAGTCCGAAAACCCAATGGTCCGACAACCCAATAGTCCGACAGCCCATTAGTCCGACAACCCAATAGTCCGACAACCCATTAGTCCGACAACATACATGTATAAGAATCCAGTCGATCTGACCGATATGGAATTTTCTATAAAAAACTAGAAAATAGAAAATTATTTAAATCTAGAGTTTATTAAAAACTTTAGAGTCATAAGCAATTTATACCAAGCATTTCACATTATAGAAATATATATTGCAACTCCCTTCCATTAGTTTCTGCTTCTGTGTGACTGTATTCTTTTGAATAAAAATTGATGTGATCATGGTGGAATGGTTTCAGCTAGGTGTGACAGCATACTTTCCCTATTGTTGACATCAATTAAGACAGCTTGACATAACAGGCATAAAGCTCTTTTTTACCTTGCTGGTGCATATGTATACCAAGTTTAATACATCTTAGACTTATAGTTCTTAAAATGTTGAGGTGCTCATAAAAAACATATGAATGGTAACATAATGTGACCTTGCTGGAATGGGAACAGGGTGTGACCATGTTGGAATTGGAACAGGGTGTGACCATGCTGGAATGGGAACAGGGTGTGACCATGCTGGAATGGGAACAGGGTGTGACCATGTTGGAATGGGAACAGGGTGTGACCATGCTGGAATGGCAACAGGGTGTGACCATGTTGGAATGGGAACAGGATGTGACCATGCTGGAATGGCAACAGGGTGTGACCATGCTGGAATGGGAACAGGGTGTGACCATGTTGGAATTGGAACAGGGTGTGACCATGCTGGAATGGGAACAGGGTGTGACCATGCTGGAATGGCAACAGGGTGTGACCATGTTGGAATGGGAACAGGGTGTGACCATGCTGGAATGGCAACAGGGTGTGACCATGTTGGAATGGGAACAGGGTGTGACCATGCTGGAATGGCAACAGGGTGTGACCATGCTGGAATGGCAACAGGGTGTGACCATGCTGGAATGGCAACAGGTTGTGACCATGCTGGAATGGCAACAGGGTGTGACCATGCTGGAATGGGAACAGGACGTGACCATGCTGGAATGGGAACAGGATGTGACCATGCTGGAATGGGAACAGGGTGTGACCATGCTGGAATGGCAACAGGGTGTGACCATGCTGGAATGGCAACAGGGTGTGACCATGCTGGAATGGCAACAGGGTGTGACCATGCTGGAATGGCAACAGGGTGTGACCATGCTGGAATGGCAACAGGGTGTGACCATGCTGGAATGGGAACAGGACGTGACCATGCTGGAATGGGAACAGGATGTGACCATGCTGGAATGGGAACAGGGTGTGACCATGCTGGAATGGCAACAGGGTGTGACCATGCTGGAATGGGAACAGGACGTGACCATGCTGGAATGGGAACAGGATGTGACCATGCTGGAATGGGAACAGGGTGTGACCATGCTGGAATGGCAACAGGGTGTGACCATGCTGGATTGGGACCAAAATTGGTCAGCAAGTTCTCTGATTTCTGTAATGTAAGGGACCAAAATAATAATTTGATATCCAAAATAAAAAAAAAAGATAAGTTCATTTTGAAATGTAAAAAAATGATTTGATTTCATGTACTCAGGCATTAAGTTATGCCTAACAACCGGAAAAAATACTTTGATTTTGCTTCAGAAAAGATGAGTAATTTGGTTTTGAAAAATTGTGAAAAAAAATCAGATTCCAGGTTTAGTTAAAAGGTCAGTCCCTAAATCTTTCTATGCTTAAATTGTTGTATTGTATTGTATGTCAAATCATCTTTGTACAGCTTAATCATAGACCTGTATATTAAACCATACAGATCTATGGCTTAATTAATCCTTAAAAATAATAACAGATGTTAGACTATCAAATAATTATATTTATTTCTCTACCATGTATTAAAAACAGTAACTGTGATACATTAAACTTATAGTCACATGAAACATAGCATATACAGTAAATAATGAGAAACATGTGTATTATACAAATAGAAAATATAAATATATCATTATAAGATCAATAAATTGACCAATTTGAAGTATCTTAATATATGTATTTGACATTTTGAGTTGCTTCAATACCTCGATCGTCCTGTAAGATGTAGAAAATGTACATATATGTAAATAAAAATGTTCAAATTAATATGATTAAGACAATGAGTCATATAATTTTCATGAATAACAAGTAATGAATAAATGCTGCAGGAAATGTGCATGTTTTATATTGATTTTCTTCCCGACTCCATATTTAACATAAGCAATTTTTGTAATTTTGAGGTAATTATTTATGTTTATATTCATTGAAATTTCAAATGTAGAAAATGTCATACATCAGTTTTCCATAAAAATAGAAATTGTCTATCAATACAATACAATAAAATTAAAGACCCTTAGTGAGCATGCTCACATTGCCCACACATCCACATTTTGGAAGAAGCAGAGGTACCAATGGGGTATCCGAATGTCAAAAGTCCGAAAGGGCAGAGACTAAACCAGTAAACACAAACAAGAACGGGACAAAAACAGACAACACGTAAAACATGGAAACACAAAACAACTGAATATATATCAACAACGCGAACTCCAGTCGAAACAAGAGTGAACTCAGGTGCTCCGGAAGAGTAAGCAGTTCCCGCTTGCTATAGCACACCCGTGGACCTACATGCAAGACTAGTCATTAAAGTACATTTGTGTAAAACTGAAAACAGATCCCACCTGACCAGCTGAAGCAATAAATAATGTTTGAATAAAAAAACTTATACCATTGGCCCAATTGAGAGAAAATATGACTAAAACAGGAAGTAGATGTTCAGCAGATATAGTATCTTTAAAAAAAATTGAAAACAGACATCCGACAAATCCCAACATAAGGGACCATTACGATAGGATGCATACAAAATTTCAGAGTCTTTGAGAAAATTGTTAAGAACTAGAAAATGTGTCTATAAGCCACAGATGGCCCGCCAATTCTTGCAACATGTAGAACCCGAGATATGGACCTTAACCAAGAACTTAACCAAAGTCATTCATATGAAAAATATAGGTCACGACAACCTAATTTCTAGTGGATGGTGTAGTGTTACCCAAAATACATCTGGTATTTAATTTGAAACCGAATGGAAGGGAGTTGCAATATATATTTCTATAATGTGAAATGCTTGGTATAAATTGCTTATGACTCTAAAGTTTTTAATAAACTCTAGATTTAAATAATTTTTTGTTAGAAACAAACTAAAGGGGACGACCATTTGATTCTGAGGGGGGCTTGGCAGTTTCGGTCGAGACAGATTATTTATTTTCAAAATTTTGCTGGCAAGAATTTTTATTTTTGGCCGCTATGCGGCAAGAATATTTATTTTCTGCATACAATTATTATAATAGCTTAATTAAGCAAGGATCTTGGGAGGGATTATTTTTTTTCTTGCAAACAGAGGCCAGACTATTTATTTCCAACTTTTTCCACGCCAGAATATTTATTTACAAAAACTGCCAGCCCCCCCTAAAGATCAAATGGTCGTCCCCTTAGTAGTAAATAAATATCACCGCCCCTAATCTATCAGAATAAATTTTAAAATAATAGTTGAGATCTACATTAAGTAACAAAGATTGTGAGAAGTTTTATGAAAATCCATTGAAGGGTTTAAAGTAGCGGGTAAGGCTAAGTCCATATTTTGTTATAGGGAAAAAATCATGCTGATCAAACTTTAAAATATTGAAAAACCATTGAGGATTTTAGGAGGAGTTGCGGATAAGGGGTGGGTACCCTCTGGTAGTCGAATGGCTCATACAGTCAATATTTTGCTATACAGAAACACCCAAAATCATTTAGATCAAATTCTTAAATTCTACATTATGTAACAAAGATTTTGTGAAAGTTTTACGAACACATCAAGGAGTTAACTTATGGAAAGTTGCGAGATCAGAAATGGATACCTTCAGGTGTAACGGAAGAAAGGACATACGGACACCCCTATCACTATATACCCCACTTTTCAAGCGGGGTGATAATTATGCCCCGTCTAAGAAGGTGAATATAGCATCTGATATTTGGACTGTTCGTCCGTCCGTAGGTACGTCCATTCGTCCCATATTAGAATAACTTTCAGGTTTATGTAACTTTTCAATTAAGGGTACATGTAAGTAAGTCAGTTGGTATTTTACACCCTAGAAACACATTGTAGGCTACATACGGGCGAAGAACATGAAATGGTTGATAAAATGATAATGAAAGTAAGAGAAATATGAGCGTTGGGTGGTAAATAATGAATCGGTAATTTTTTAAAGCCACTAGGCAATTTAAAAGTAATAAATGGGGTGGGAAATTGTGCAAATGAAAGTCGAAACGGGCATAAATAATTTTCCGTGTTGTGACCACGAGCCAACCTATTCAGCTACCAAGGTACAAAGCCTGATCGCTCTATGGGCTGAGCAATGACCCATCGTCACGGAATACCAAGAGGTCTAGCCGCCTTGTTCGACAAGAGGGACTCTATTAAGTACCTCGGAGCCCGTATAATTAAAGAATGAAATGATCATAACACTTTTACTTTTACAGTCATAGGCACCCGTATACTAGTATGAAATAACAAAACAAAACAAAATAAAATTGTATACAGTGTCTCTGTGAACAGAGGTTTTTTTTTCAGACTGAAAAATTCTTTGTAAGACTTTTATGGAAAATGAATTTCTTGAAAAATATGATAGCTAGACATGTGATATTTGGTATATAGACAGTTCAGGTTATGGTATACGCAAACTGAGTCACCATGTCTTGTGACCTTGACCCCATTTTCACTCTTTAGTGACTTTGTGCATTTGATATACAGACAGTTCAGGTTATAGTCTATGCAACTGTCACCATGCCATGTGACTCTGACATCAGTTTTACGCTCCAGTGACTTTGGGAACATACGTTTTATTTAAGCCGTAAACGTCTTTTCAAGACTTTTTTGGAAAATGAAGTACTTGAATAGTAGAATATCTAGACATGTGACATTTGGTATATAGACAGTTCAGGTTATGGTATACGCAACTGTCACCATGTCGTGTGACCTTGATCCCATTTTCACGCTTTAGTGATTTTGTGAACTTATGTCTTTTTCAGGCTGTAAACATCTTTGTAAGACTTTTGTGGGAAGTGAATTTCTTAATAAAAGTATAACAGCAACTGCAAGGCATCTGATCTTTAGGATATCGATCAAATAAATTGGGTTTTTAGGTGCGTCACCATTTCATCTGACCTTGACCTCATTTCTACACTACATGACAGTTAATATTGTTTTTTTTTTGTGTGTGTGTTCAGTCTTTTATGTTAATTCTGTTTCTCAATGACTATGATATCTAGAATCATTTTGGTTGGCCCACAGGAAAATGTTGAGAATTTATGAATGAATAGTCGGAAAAATAGGTATTCCGATGGTGCCAGTAGGCGAGACATACTTATGTGTTAACTCTTGTCTCTGTATATATATTTTTTTCTTTGTTACAATCTTTCTCAATAGAGAATGTTTCATAAGATAAGTACGTAAAATATTGATTGAAGGTATGAGTTCTTCAGTTTTTATCTTAAACATTCGGTTAATGTGTGTCATCTAAACTTTAAAAACATATAAGCATATGATCAATCGTTTTCGGAAAGAGAGTAAGACTTAGTTATATATAAGCAACATGAAATCATTGTCAATATTGGTGCCCCAGTGGTACCTCTGCTTTTTTTCTTATAACGTTAATTCCATTAGCAGTACAATTGAAGTCAGGATTGTGTGCTTAGAGGTTTTGTTTTATTGGGTTGTGTTTAAAAGTAAACATTGTCGGACTATCGGGATGTCGGACTAGTGGGTTGTCGGACTATTGGGTTGTCGGACCAATGGGCTGTCGGACTATTGGGTTGCCGGACCAATGGGCTGTCGGACTATTGGGTTGTCGGGACCAATGGGCTGTCGGACTATTGATTGTTGGACTACCGGGATGTCACCGAATTTTCACGTTAATTTTCATCTTGACCCAGACCAAAACAGGAAGTAGGAGTCCGACAAGTCTGAAAAGTCACTTAGGACATACAGTTTATCATACTTAACTACCCAACCAAGTTTCAAATCATTCCCATGTACGATTTCTGAGAAAAGCTTGACGGCAATTTGTATGGACGGGCATGAGTAAAATTTAGAGCGGGGGGGGGGGGGGGCATAAGAAATTATTGTTAGGTCAAGTACAAAACATGAAGTAGTTGTCCGTCAGGTCTGAAAGTCGCTTAGGACGTACATCATGTGATACTGAACCACCCTGACACATTTCAAATCGTTTTCATTTACAGTTTCTGTCGGCAATTTTTTTTGGTGGCCATATAAAAAACATTGGAACATTAAGTTTACACAAGAGTTAACACTAAAGTATGTCTTGCCTGCCGGCACCATCAGTATCAATTATTCTTTCTTACTTCCACTATATTTTGAATTTACATGGATTTTCAGTTTCTGAGATCAAAAGATGTTTATAGAACTTAAACATGACAAATATATGCAATAAAAATAATCAAAGTCACACAACCGGAAAATCAAGGTCAAGGTCAAAAGATGAGGATGTAACTGTGCTAAGCTACTACTGGGGCATATGCATACCAAGTTTCATCAACCCAAGACCTATAGTTCTTGAGATATGGAGGTGCTCATAAAACTTTTCCAAAAAGTTAACGCCGCCGTCGCTGCCGGTAAAGTAACACGTATGTCCCGCTCTGCTTTGCAGGAGAGACAAAAATTGAATGAGAAATGAAACAAAAGGCTCCCAGGAGACTGAATAGCTCACCTGAATTTAATGCCTGAATTTTAAGGCTACAAGACAAAAACAACGCTGGCTGTTTTCCATTGTGGATGTACACTTATTCCACATCTCATTTTCTTCTATCATTTAACATTTAAAGGGCCTAAAGTTTTATAAACATTGAATAATCTAATGCATTAAAGTGCAGATTTAGGCAATTAACAGCTTTTTATTATTTCCTACAGTTTGCTTACTATAAGGGATAAACAATTATTTAGACACTTGAGGGACCATAACACCTAGAAGAGGTCATTAACATTTTTTGTAGAGCTTATAATAACTAATAACTTAATAATATTGAAATTTAAATTTTTTCTCCAGCTTTTTCAGTTTGCAATACGATGGGGACAATATAAGACAATTGTCAGTTTTCATGTTCTCTTTGTGAGCTAATAGAAAATTATTTCAGATGAAAAATAAACATTCTGCAGAAGTCAATACATATTGTTATGAAATTTTGAGGTTAGTATTCACCACATATTGTATTTGGGATTTGTGGTACCTTTTGTTTAAGAAAAAGGACCAAAATGGACATAAATGGGTGCATTGACAAAACTTCTTTAGAATATTTATTTTTCATCTGATTTGTCAAAAATATATGCTTTTATATTTTGAATGACTTTTATGTCCTTGTTGTTGTACTCTAGGGATATTTGGTTTCCATGCAATAACTTAAATATTTGCAAAACTAAGTTTATTAGAAAAATCAACTCCTGTGATAAAAATTTCAATATTATATAAGAAGAGGATAAGGCAAACTCATACATATATATATTTAGAAAAAAAACATTGGGTTACATAAGAATTAATAAAAATCAAAACATTAAAATTATATTTTCACAACCATATACTTATGCTTATTACTATTAAACTTGATGTTTTTCTCAAATAGAAAGTTATGTTGATTATAAAAAATTAAATCACACAAAAAGCATGTAGTTTATAAGACAAGACACCTAGCACTCAATTACATACAGGCATGGATCCAAGAAAAATGCACACTGGACACCCCCCCCCCCCAATTGCCAAAAATCAAAAATTTTCTTCTTTGTGTAAAATTCACTTAAAAGGCACAAGAAAATTCTATATAATATCCCCTCATAAACTAAAATTCTGGATCCAACCCTGTTATATAATTTATATGAATAAGATACATAGATAATGAAAAATTCTGTTTTTAGTAAAAGATTCTATGAATATATTCTCTGGATTAAATACTTAACATAGCGCAACATATTTTTTTCAAAATTATAGGAGTCCACAAGTAGCAAAAGGGCCATAATACATGCAGATATTAGAAGAAAGATCAAAATTGATCAACATATCAATAACACAGTTTACAAGAAGTTAATATAAAACATTAAAAACCAGCACAAGACATTAATAAAAGCAATCAACAAAATATCATGTAAAAATTGGTCCATCATAAAGAAATTAGTCTTAACAAGACTTCCAACAAAATCATTAACAAAATGAAAAACCTCAATGAGAAACAAAATGAAAGACATTTAATAATGAAAGACAAAAAGATTAAACATTCGATTTAAATAACAACACATTTAAACCATGTCTGTAAAAATATGGTTAATCCAAGCCAAACTAGAAAAATATTTGGTTATAGCATGTGAAAAAAGGGCTAAATGAAAGACATTTAATTATGAAAGACAAAAAGATTAAACATTAGATTTAAATAACAACATATTTAAATCATGTCTGTAAAAATATGGTTATTCCAAGCCAAACTAGAAAAATATTTGGTTATAGCATGTGAAAAAGGGCTGGCTTTATGTCAATAAGTTATTAATGGATGCTGTTATCATATAAAGTGCAAAAAGCAAAAACAAACTATACAAAAGGAATTCAATATGCATCAAAATATAAAAAAGTACAACAATGTGAAACATTAATTATCAAACTATTGATTTTGACAAAGAATTCAACTATATAAAAGTATAAATGACATCACAATGTTCTATCCATCTATTTTTAAATGTCTTCCATCTTATCAGTAAAAATGTCATAGATTGTAACCCAGGTTCCAACAATGTGAGAACACATTAGTTCTAAAACTTGTTCTTCTTGCTCTCCATTTTTTGGCCAAGGTGGCAAAAGAGTGAGCACATTCAGTAACCACTCAGGGACAGCTAGTTGTCCCGTGTAAGGGTAGCTATAAGGGCCAAAGTATTCTTCAATTCCTTGTTTAAGCCTACAAAAAAGCTAAACTGTATAAAGAATTCAAGGTTTCTGTTGAACACTTTATTTATTATAAAAATGCAAACTCCAATGACTATAATTTGCAATCATATTGAAGAAGCTGACAGAGGTGGATCCAGGATTTTAGTTAAGGGTAAAGATTGTTTGTCACTGAGCATAGCAAAGTGCAAAAATTTATAAGTGTTTTTTTTTATATGTGGAATTTGTGCAAAAGACAGATTTTTTTTTTCAGTTTTAGAGGCGGTGTACGCCCAGTACGCCTTTCCTTGGATCTGTGTCTGGCTAAAATCCTAGTAATCCAAACAATTAATTTACCCGTCTAACATTATGTTTGTTGCCTCGTCTTGCAACATGTCCTGTTTGCTGCTTATCATTTTATCATGAATGTGTGTATAAAGTTTCATGATGATACCATACTTGCTCTTGGTAAAGGCATCTAAACTTGAAGGTAAACCTATGTATAACACCAATTTTTTCTATTATCAATCAACCATCAAGTTGATGAGACAGGCATAATTTCAAGGTGATTTCTGTTTACACTTATATACAATCTGTGTTTATGTTTATTAATCATTGTAACATTACCTTCATGGTTAAGTAAACCTCTTTTTCAATCAACCAGACAGTTAATGAGTCTGTAAAAATTTATTGTTTGTTCATATATAGATAGATGACACCATACTACCTTCATTGTAAAATAGCTTAAACCTGACTAAGGACGGATGGACGGATGGAAAAACAGGCAGACAAATGAAGACCCTCCTTTTTCATAGAAGGGGCATAAAAATGTTGCCATTCATCAATATAATATGTTTATATTATTTTTCAATGTCTATATTCTTTTAAATTCAATAGAAATATACATACCAGATTCCAACATCTCTTTGTGGTACATCAATGATAAGGTAGATACACTCAAACAGAACATCCAGTAACATTTCTAACTGTTCTGGTTGTAAATCCCCAAATATTCCATGCAACAAATCTATCTGTGGATTTGACAGATCACATTTCAGTGATGTTGAAACGCCATCAAAGGATTCCTTAAAAAGATTTTTTTTACATGTCATTACAAAGCACTGATTAGTTAAACAACTGTAGTTTCTTTAATTTGAGAGGTTCCATTTTCAAGGTTTTCTATGGATAACAGTTGGCCATGAAAATAAGAAAATAAGGAAATACTATACTTATATTCATTCCTTTTGAAAATATGTGCAAATATAAACAAGAGGCTCCCAGGAGCCTGAATCGCTCACCTGGTCTTGATGTTGACCCTATAAAAACTTTTGTAGAGCTAAATGAGCTGAACATTTAAGCAAGTAACAGCTTTTCTCTATCTACTATAGTTTCATTCTATAGCCATAGGCCCAAATCATGCAAAAATGTTATTTTAGGGGCAATAACCCCTATAAGAGGTCATCTGACAACTTCCACCCTATGAAAACATTTGTAGCGCTAATTGAACTGAACATTTAAGCAAGCTACAGCTTTTCTCTATCTCCTATAGTTTTCATTTCAAAGGCCAAAAACATGAAAAAACATTATATTAAGGGCCGTAACCTCTATAAGGGGTCATCTGACAACTATCACCCTATGAAGACTTTTGTAGAGCTAAATGAACTCAACATTTAAGCAAGCTTCAGCTTTTCTCTATCTGCTATAGTTTCATTCTATAGGCCACAAACATGAAAAAACGTTATTTTAGGGGCTGTAACCCCTTTAAGGGGTCATCTGACAACTTCGACCTTATGGAGACTTTTGTAGGGCTAAATGAGCTAAACATTTAAGCAAGCAACAACTTTTCTCTGTCATAGTTTTCTTTCTATAAGCCAAAAATATGAACAAATGCTATTTTTCACCTTTAAAGGGTAACTCCTATAAGGGGTCATCTGACATCTTCAACTCAATAATGACTTTTGTAGAGCTTTTGATGCTGAAGCAGCAGCATGGCATCAGATTTCATCTATCTCTTATACTTTTTAATTTACAAGCCAAAAACAGTAGTCTGACCCCCCTGGTCTATTTTTAGTTACGGTGGCCATGTTGTTTGGATGGCGGTCGCCATTTGTGCAAACTTGGTAGAGGACACCCCATAGATAAAGTATGCAAAGTTTCAAAGCGATCCCTTCAGTCCTTTGGGAGGAGAAGATTTTCAAAGAAAAGTTAACGACGACGCCAAGTGATGGCAATAGCTCACATGGACCTTCGGACCTTTACAAATTTGTAAAAAAAAACAATAAGTTGGTGTGCTTGCTTAAAAATTCAAATGTATGAAATTGTGCCAAGGACCAGCTAGAAGTTCAAGAATTTCATACAAGGGTGTTTTAAGGTCAATATTATTGATTTAACATCATACAAAGTAATTAAGTGTCAGTGTCCAAAATATATCTTCAGTATTCAAAAGTAAATTCTATGGTTTTGAAAACATGAAAAGTAACCATCATTGAAAACTATGAACTCAAGGTAACCCCAAATTATTCGGAGTAATTGACAACCTAAGATGAATGCACACAATTAAAAATTTGACAGGACATAAAAATAATAATTACATTACCTTTTTATTCTTTTCAAGAAGTTTTGTCTTTTCTAGAGCTAACTGAATCCACAGAGATTGAACATGTATACACTTGCAGTATTGTTGAGCCTAAAAATATTTTTTTTTATAAATTTCTGACAAAATACAGTAATTTAAATCTCTATCACACCATTTCAAATACATGGAAAATTTATTGATACAAAGCTGGCATTGTTATTGACGATATTTGGGAATTGCCTTTAAATTATCAACAATTTTAGTGGTCATCTGTGCAGAAAAGGGTACAGCCAGCATCTGAATCGATGCATCTTGCCAAGCATCCCTAGGTAGGACTACATGTTTGGTTGATGTGACACTTATTTGTAAGCAGAAACGGATTTTTCTAATCTACTGTAAATGGTATTTAAACCATGTAAAAAATGTAGTTTAAGCCGAGGTATGCAAAAATAATGTGCTAAGCATCACTAGTAGGTGCATCTACTATTCCGATAAGATTTATGTTGTACATATCTGTAAATAAAAATGAACTTCAAACCATTCTTCTGTGTTAGTTGTCTGCAACGATGCGGAAAATTTAGGTCACAATCAGCTTCAGAAGCAATTGCATTTTGCTTAACATCACTTTATGCACCTTCCATACCAATAAAGTTGAAATGGCACTTGTCAGTAAACAGGAATTTATTTTAACCATTCTTTTGTACTTGGATGTGGAAGATGATGCTCAAGATATGATATAATTAGCCCTCACACTTCGTGAAGTGAGCTAAAAAGTGCCAGGTAAAAAGTGTAAATTTGCATTTCACAAACTGTAAACAAATATTATTAATTAGTAATCATCATCTTAAAATCTGTTAAAGATTTATAATTTTACAGGTCTATTAATTTAAAAAAAACATATCTAAAACTAAATAATAAGATGCTCACATTTTTTTTTATATTTTTATATTTTCACTTGTGGATAAAATCAACCACGACTGGAGAAACTGTGAGCATTAATTCACAAAAGATTAAAGAAGCTCCATAATATTATATACTGAAAAAATACTAAAGTCCAATTATCTCCCTTATAGATTTTTTTTATGCAAATGTCAAAATTGTGCACTTTTTTCATGCAATCTTTCATAAGGATCATTGAGGTGTTGTGCTTTCTATTACATATGTAGACAGATAGACAGAAAGGGAGATTTCTATAAACTCCCAATCTATGCTTGTGGAGGGTACTAATTTACGACCTTCTAACCTACTTAGAAGGCATGTTTTATTTGAGACTATAGTTTCATGGTTCATCATTTTATCATAACAGAAATCAATGTGACCTAATCTTACTGTTTTAAGAAATTTGAATAATTTAAATCAAACACCTCATTGTGGAAGATTCTGCAATATTCCAGGACTCACTAAAGGAATTTTAACTTCATTTCTCTATGGATATATTTTTAAAAAAAATAGCGTGTTTTGCAAATTTTTTACAATCAGTGTCTTAAAAAACAACAACACGAAATTCAAAATTATATTTAAATATTATATATAATTAAGTGACTGAAATACATGTATAAAACGTTTCAGTAATCTTTTATTTTCAAACTGACTTACTTTTTTTTGGAATTAAGTACATGTACCACCATTCATTTTCTTTATTTATTAATATATTCTGATTATTTATTTATTTTTATAATTTGTTTGTTCTTTTTTTGGGGTTAAATTTTATCTAATTCGTTATTGGAAGAAAGGTATGTATTTACTTTTGTCTAATCAGAGCACATCATTTCAGATCTCTTATAGACGGGTTGCGCATTTGCGGGATCAGTCACTAATTTAGCCAAACGAGGGGGAACTGGTAAAAAAACTGGTTTCAACATGTAATGGACGAAAAAAGTAATTTCTTTATTTCTGTTCAAGATTGATTTTTAATTGGTTGGAAATGTTGTCCGTGGGTTTATTTTTCAGTTGCAAATGATTATTACCCATATGTTGTATAATTACAGAAGAATCGTTGATAGAAAATGCCGTTCCCTTTGTTCCATGTTGATTGACGTCATTTTTCCTCCCCGTGACCCCTGATGACCTCGTCTAAATGACGAGTCAAATCCGGAACGGATATATTGTGCAACCCTAGTATTGTGTTGGGTAATCTGTCGGCTGACCACTTGACAAATGACCCTTGACTGATCAGGGTCTTTTGTTTGGACCTGCATATTAAATAAGCAAGTTATTAAGATGGTCAGTAGACAGAATACTTAACAAATTAGAGATCTGAAATGCTGTGCTCTGATTGGTCCAGAAGAAAAGGTTCCTTCTAAATATAGATATAGTCACGATCTTAATAATCCCTCACCCGTCACCCGGTACTTTCAGAATATCATTATAACAGATATCTCACTAAAGAAACTCTTACCTTATGACTGACAAAAGGATCATCAATTTTTAGAACATTGACCATGAAATCATGGAGTCTTTCTTCAGGATTTGACCCAACAGACTTTAGGAAACTAATAGCTATATCCAAATTGTCAATACTTCGACATATATCTGAATAGTCTCGCTGCTGCATCTCCTTTACAATTTGTCCTAGTACACTCTGACCTATACACTCCTTGGAGAAAAAAACCACATTAAAATGTATAAACAAGAGTTTACACTTAAGTATGTCTCACCTGCACTATCAGAAACAATAATTCTTTCTTACTTCCACCATATACATTTTGGAATTTATATGGATTTTCAGTTTCTGATATCAAAAGGTGTTTACAGAACTTAGCTTACACATTGCTAATTCATGCATTTATCACTCAACCAGAAAATCAAGGTCAAGGTCAAAAGATGGAGATGCAACTGTAACAAGCGTTTACTAGCCTAGGACCAATAGAACTTGAGATGTGGAGGTGCTCATTAAACCTTAAGGTTCTTCTGAATGAAAAATGGCTGCCATGCATGGTCAATGCAAAACTTTCAAAAAATACACAGCCTAGATGAAATAAGTATTTTGCTAAAATTATATTGAAATGAATGTTTTACAATCTTATCTAAAGCAAGCTAGAAATAATAACATTAAATATTTGTAAGGGTTCCCTCGAATAGTAGGATAGTAATCAGACACACCTTACTTGTTTATGTAAATAGAATTTAACTAAGACTCATTGTGGGATTTTAAATACTAGCTTGCTCTGGGTATTGGTAAGTTAAATTCTATTAGACAGGTTTTGAACCAAATACATCAATTGCTCAATCTGTGTATTTTTTAAAAGTTTTGTATTGACAATGCATGGCAGCCATTTATCATTTAGAAGAACCTTAACAGTCGTACAGCTATTGTATGTATTGAAAATAGTCAAAGTCACTCAACCTGAAAATCAAGGTCAAGGTCAAAAGATGGGGATGCAACTGTGCTAAGCTACTACAGGGGCATATGCATACCAAGTTTCATCAACCTAGGACCTATAGTGCTTCCCATGAAACCTAAACACAGCAATAATATATATTGAAAATTGTCAAAGTCACTCAACCCAACCCAAAATTCAAGGTCAAGGTAACAAGATGGGAATGCAACTGTGCTAAGCTACTACAGGGGCATATGCATACCAAGTTTCATCAACCTAGGACTTATAGTTCTTGAGATATGGAGGTGCTCATAAAACCTTAACACAGCTATTATATGTATTGAAAATTGTCAAAGTCACTCAACCCAAAAATCAAGGTCAATGTCAAAAGATGGGGATGCAACTGTGCTAAGCTACTACTGGGACAAATGCATACCAAGTTTCATCAACCTAGGACTTATAGTTCTTGAGATATGAAGGTGCTCTTAAAACCTTACCCTTGCTATTATATGTATTGAAAATTGTCAAAGTCACTCAACCCAAAAAGCAAGGTCAAGGTCAAAAGATGGGCATGCAAATGTGCTTAGCTACTACTGGGACATGTGCATACCAAGTTTCATCAACCTAGGACCAATAGTTTTGAGATATGGAGGTGCTCATAAAACCTTAACACAGCTATTAGATGTGTTGAAAATTGTCAAAGTCACTTAACCCAAAAATCAAGGTCAATGTCAAAAGATGGGGATGCAACTGTGCTAAGCTACTAGAGGGGCATATGCATACCAACAGACAATTTGCCTTTAATAATAAATTAAAAATGTTTTTCTCTAACATTTTACCATTTAAATTACTTTTATAAATATCTTACTTGTCTAATCTTGTCTCTAAGCTGACTAAAAACAACTGCATTAGTGGTTTCTGATCGATACACAACAATGGGCAACTAAAATAAGAAAAATGGGTCAAAAACAGTGAAATCCTGCCAAAAATTGAAATTTATCTTTATAAAATTTAGCCAGTCTCTGAAAATATCTTATATATATATATTGAAATTTAACTGCATCGAAATGAATACATTTTTCAGTATTTGATATAGAAGTCCCCCAATATTTATATTACCTATATATGTAACAAGAGGCTCCCTGGAGCCTGAATCGCTCACCTGACATATGTGCCTGAAGTAAAGGTTATTAGGCAAAGTCTATTTGACATTGAAAGGGTCATAAGATTAATAAAGGGGTCATCTGACAATATGGTGGATATTAAGGTGCTGATCACTTTTGTTCTCAATCAAAATCTAAAAATCTGTCACACTTTTTGAGTTATTTGCAAAAAAATGCAGTTTGTTCTGATTGGACTTAAACTGTCAGAGGAGTTAACATTTTCAATATAATGAGGAAATGCAGTTAAAATGCTCAATTTTGAAGTTCCAAGGGCAATAACTCCTCAAAGGAAAGGTCCTACAACGTTGACCCTGTTACATATTTTGTAGATCTTGATGCGCTTAACAATATGCAATTTAAATTTCTCAATTATCTTGTATAGTTTTCAAGATATTAAGCTAAACAGGTGCGAAATTTGCAAAAAATCCACAAAAAGGGCAATAACTCCTACATAGATTGTTGGATTTTCTTAAAAATTTCAGAGCTGGTAGATCTTGAGGTGCTAATCACTTTTGTTTCCAATCAAAATTTTAAAATCTGTCACTGTTTTAGAGTTATTTGCAAAAAACTGCCATTTCCCCCTATGTTCTATTTTTAGCCACAGCGGCCATGTTTTACGACCAATAAAAAATCCCCACATCAGTTCTATACACCTAATGCTAATAAACAACTATACCAAGTTTGGTTCCATTTGAACTTAAAGTGTCAGAGGAGTTAACGTTTTCAATGTAATGAGGAAATGCTGTTTAAATGCTAAATTTTGACGTTCTAAAGGCAATAACTCCTAAAAGGAATGGTCCTACAACGTTGACCCTATACATATTTTGTAGATCTTGATGTGCTAAACAATATGCAATTTAAATTTCTAAAATATCTAGTATAGTTTTCAAGATATTGAGCTAAACAGGTGCAAAATTTGCAAAAAAATCCACAAAAAGGGCAATAACTCCTACATGGGTTGTTGGATTTTCTTCAAAATTTCAGGGTAGGTAGATCTTGAGGTGCTGATCACTTTTACCCACGCCAGAATTTTGATATCTGTAGCCGTTTTTGAGTTATTTGCAAAAAACTGCATTCTACCCCTATGTTCTATTTTTAGCCATGGCGGCCATGTTTTACGACGAATCAAAAATCCCCACATCAGTTCTAAGCACCGAATGCTAATGAACAACCATACCAAGTTTGGTTGCAATTGGACGCCAATAGCTCACATGACCCTTCGGGTCAGGTGAGCTAAAAAAGGAAATCAAAGTTTCAATCTAATCGAAATATCTTTGTTTTTAGTTGATTTTTTTTTCTTCCGCTGGAGGAAAATTTATAATGCAATATCAGAGAATAAAACTTACATCCTTGAGTATAATGATAGATTTTGAAAAAAGAAATCTATCCATCAGTTGCCTCTCTAAGTTAGAGAAGTTGTATTCTACTTTAGTACCACGTCCAACTTCAAAGGAATAGTTGCAGTTTGCTAAAACTATGGGTATCAAGTCTACCTCTGGATGGTAGGTGATAAGGTGAGCTCCAGATAAATCAGGGACATGTACTCTTGGTAAACTTTCATAACTGTAAAAGTTATAGATAAGAAGCACTATCAAACTAGAGTTAATTCTAAAGCATGTCTAGGATCATCAGTCCTGCCAACACTGTCAGAATTATAAATTTTCTTGTTATTTCCATAAAACATTTCTTAAGTACATATGAAACCTATATGATGTAGATTCAACCTGATAAGCTCCCACAGATAAAGTAAATTTCTTATACTGTGGTTTCATTATTATTCGTAGGGTATCAATTTTCGTGGTTTTCGTGAGCAACTTTGACCCACGAAATTTAATACCCCACGAAAAGGAAATTCAACATTGATCTATTATGCTGTCGACTTCAAAACCACGAATTTAAGATTCCACAAAATGCTCCCTTTTCAACAAATAAGTAAAACAGTTTTTATATTTAGGTCCTGCTACGGTTAATTTCTGAATTCTATATGCATTTAATGCTGTACACATACTAAAAAAATTGAGTAAAAAAGCCATTTTATGTTTAAATCCTACTCATGAACCTTAATTCCATAAAACATGGATCAGAAAAGCTTTTCAGAACCAACTTTTTTCTTTACCTTATTTGCACTTGCTGGCAATACTTCTGTAAAAACAAATTTTGTTTTTCGAGCAAGAAAAACAATAGGGAATAGGAGCATAGGCCGTTGTCCTTGAGAGCTGGTAAAACATAAGACACAGAAGTTCTGTCATCAAATCTTTTTCTGCAGATTTCTCTGGGTAAAACTGCAGCATTACCATCAATAGGAATTGCTATAAAGTAAAGACCAACTATTATTTCTTTGTAAAATACTATATACTTTGATTTCATTTTTATTAAATGAGAACCAACTTTTGTGGGGATTCCATGAAAGTGGAATCCTACTAAATAAATGAATCCATGGTAGGTTAATTACTTAAACTGTTCATTTAGATATTTATATGCAATTTACATTTTTACTCTGTGAGGAATAAATCATTTACAAATAATCATAATGGTGCTTTAATCAGTTGTATGCTCTTATATATTTTCGAGTACTGGAATATGTGTTGGAAAGTCACTGTTTACATATTTCCAGTTTTTTGATGTTCTGGTCTACAATTGTGGCTATCCCTTATGCAGTTGATAAGTTATTAAACCTCGATAAGTCATTGTTGATATATTTTTTTTGGCTTTTGTGTTTTGTTAGTTCAAATCTAATATCCTACCGATCTTCCAATTTTTCAACCCTTAGCCTGTCTGATGAAGGAGAGTCCAGAAAAGCGCTTCACACGCATTGAATATTTTGTTTTGTTTGTTATCAATATGAGGATCATGTCTTTCTGGCATATTCTTTCTATTTTAATATAATCATTAACATCTATTTGTTTGTAGTAATAACTATTTAAGATAAGAAGCTAACACGGAGCGTAGCATGATATGACCACAAATTGTTGAACTAAGAACTTGAAGGCCTTATACGTATAAATAATTGCTTTGGACACATGCAGTCCGTTGTGGGCTCACAAATTTGGGTTTTTGACAAAGGCATATGTGACATATCTATATCAATATAAGGCAATAAATAAAATTTAGAAAACTATTAGTTGCAATTGCATTACAAGAAAACTGGGGTTATTTTCTTGTAGACTTTTAAAAAGTCAAAAGAATTTCATTGGATTAATGATCATTTAAACTACGCCTATAAAGAAAGTTATCATTATTGAATCCGGTTTATACCAGAATACAACAATGAAGTTTATACACTTTGCAGTTGCAGAGACGCCACATGCAATGTGATTGACAGGTGTAAATATTAATACGCAGACTTAATTAACCCAATTTTTAAAATTTTCATTAAAAAAATGTTATTTTTGCGCCAAACATATCCATAAATTTATTTATAAGTATTAACTGTAATATTTTTTTGATTTAAAGAAGCCATAAACTAAATTTTTAGTGGTGCACATTTTAATGTACACCATGAAATATACAGTTTATGGTTTAATAAACCAAAAAATTATTACAGTTAATTCTTAAATAAATTCAGATATAAAATTGTAGTTTATTGCTCCTTTGACCCCTTATTTTCTAAAACCTGTAAAGGATATTGCAAATCTGATTGAAAAATGCAGGCACTCCATAGAAATTTTCACAAATATTTATATGCAAAAAAAAAGATTTTGAAATCGAACAACAAACACAAAACAAGAGGCTCCCAGGAGCCTGAATTGCTCACCTGGTCTTTAATCCTATAAGGGATCATCTGACAACTTTGACCCAATGAAGACTTTTGTAAAGCTAAATGAGCTGAACGGTTTAGAAAGCAAAAGCATTTTTCTCTCTGCAATAGTTTCATTCTATAGGCAAAAAACATGAAAAAACACCATTTATGACCTTTAAAGGGCCATAACCTCTAAAAGGAGTCATCTGAAAACTTCAATCCAATGGAGACTTTAGTATAGCTTTTCATGCTGAAGAAGGAGGGTTGCTTCAGACTATCTCTATCTGTTATAGTTTTCGATTTATATGTCAAAAACAGTATAGTCTGACCCCCCTGGGACTCTATTTTTAGAAATGGGGGCTATGTTTTTTGACGGATCAAATTCAAAACACAAATTTTGTGTAAGAAACCATAAGGATCAATCATACCAAGTTTCATTAAATTTCCTTCTATAGTTTCAGAGGAGAAGATTTATAAAAAAAAATGTTAACAGACAATGACGACGACAGACGACCAAGAACGCCAAGTGATGGCAATAGCTCACCTAGACCAGGTGAGCTTAAAAAGATGATTTTTTGGGCAGGACCCAACTTTGACCCCCAAAATGTTGTATCAGTACAGGATACATATATTCCCTTGATTCAAATTATTAGCTGAAATAATAAACTGAACTTAAACCTTTTTGGCCCTTTGACCTTAATTTCTCAACAAAAAAAATAGGGCATGTAATGGGACATTAAATGATACCCCGCCACGTTATAATATCAAAAGTTCATAAAATTAGATTTCAAAGTGGCCTTTCTCGAAAACTATTTTTCATATCAAGCTGGAAATTGAACTTGACCTGTATTTTATTGTACTCAATAGCTGTACAAAATATCATTTGAATCCCATGAAGCGTTTTCAAGTTATTGGTCGGAAACTCAAAAATTCTTGAAATTTGATTTTTCAAAGTGGCCTATCTCAAAAATTATTTATTGGATCATGCTGGAAATCAAACTTGACCTGTATTTTATTGTATTAAACAGCTGTGCAAAATATCATTCAAATCCTTTGACGCGTTTTCAAGTTATTGGTCGGAAACTCAAAATTTCATGAAATTTGATTTTTCAAAGTGGCCTATCTCGAAAACTATTTTTTGGATCATGCTGGAAATCGAACTTGACCTGTATTTTATTGTACTAAACAGCTGTGCAAAATATCATTCAAATCCTTTGACGCATTTTCAAGTTATTGGTCGGAAACCTTCGGGGGACGGACAGACGGACAGACGGACAGACAGACGGACGGACGGACAGACACCGAAAAAAACTGAGGGTATAACATAATACCCTGCCACTTCGTGTGGCGGGGTATAAAAAGAAAGAAAGAGATAATGCATATATGATTAAGATTTCACAAGGGATTCAATGCAAAAAAGATTTTGAGAATCGGACCCAAATTATTTTTTTTTTAAAGTGGCCTGTCTTTGATCCATCAGCAATGAAACGGTGCAAAATATATGAAAAACATTGAGAATATGGTTGACAGAATTTAAAAGGGATGGCAGCATTAAAAAAAAATGTTTAAAATCAGATGAAAAATCAAACATTCTAGATGCATTAAAAAATGTTAAAATCGGATGAAAAACTAAACATTCTACGGAAATTTTGATATTTAAGTCCCTGTGGGCCCTTTTTTCTCAAATGGTAGGAGCTATACAAAACCCAAATACAATACCAACATTTCTTTAGTGGCTACAAACATCATATCAAAATTTTAAAACAAATAGTAAACATTTACTCAAGTTAATCAAACAACCGAATGTCCCCAGATCATGACATCTAGATGATGACAACATTGCTATAACATTATACCTGTAGGATTACAAAATATTGTGGTTGTATAAAAAAAAATAGGGCATGTATTAGGAAATTAAATGATACCCCCCCCCCATGTTATAATATCAAAAGTTCATAAAATTTGATTTCAAAGTGGCCTATCTCAAAAACTGTTTTTCGGATCATGCTGGAAATTTAACTTGACCTGTATTTTATTGTACTAAACAGCTGTGCAAAATATCATTCAATTCCTTTGACGCGTTTTAAAGTTATTGGTCGGAAACCTTCGGGGGACAGACGGACGGACGGACACACACGGAAAAAAACTGAGGGTATAACATAATACCCTGCCACTTCGTGTGGTGGAGTATAAAAATAGGGCATGTAATGGGACATTAAATGATACCCCTTCTTGATATTCATCAATAATTAATATATTTGTATACTATACTGTATGTACTATATATCTATATAGAGACAGAAAAGAAATGAGTTATCTTTCTTAAACCTGAAAATTTCATCATTTTTAAATTTGGAAATTTACAAACTGGCAAATCTTCAAAAATATTTTTTATATCATCCTGAAAATTGAACTTGACTTGTATTTTATTGTACTCAACAGCTGTGCAAAATATCATTCAAATCCTTTGACGCGTTTTCAAGTTATCATTTGGATACTTCGAGGGGCGGACAGACAAATGGATAGACACTTCGTGTGGCGTGGTATAAAAACTACTTATGCACTTATGCTTACTGCTGGTTTCTCTTGATAATAAATTTGGAATGATATCTAAAAATCAATATGTAAAATGTCTCTACTATTAAATGCTGATTTAAAAAAAAAGACAACTTAAAATATCTCTGTAAGAGGGATGTTTATACAAAGTTTTAACTATTAAATATAGATATTTTTTTTTTCATATTGATTTTTTTATCATAAAATAATTACCGTGTCCATCTAAATATTGTCTCACACTTTCCCAAGCGTCTACAAAATCTTTCCATAACGATTCTATGTCATTGGCTAAAGATCCTATAAGTAAAAAATGTTAGTCAAAACATAATCATTTTAGCACATTGGTATTGCCAATTAGCCCATATGTGGACCTCCAACTCTTTATACTTTTCATATTTGACAATTTAAACACTTATGTACCTCAGAAATCACACATGTCATAATTTGCAGAATTCTTAAGTTTTGTTTGTCCAAATTAGTATTTTCACAGTCAATTCATCAAATTAAAATTCTCATTCCTATAATAAAATAAATTTGTTTTTCCAGTGCTGTCGTTTTCATATAATATATATTATACTGATTACTGAAAATTAGGAAAATATAAAAAAATGAGACATTTGACAAAATACACTCAGTCTGATTTTCAGCTTACTGCTTTTCTTTTTGATAAACAATTAAACAAAAAGACATTTTAATTTAATATCAAAAGTGGTTTCTATTAAACATTAAAGCAATAATAATGAGCAAATAACTCACAGATTTATTTTTCGGCCATTAAGGATCTTAATGTAGCTCTACACCTTTCATCAAGTGATGTTCAACAGCTTTAATTTCAAGCCCAATACTTTTGTCACTAAAGAAAAAGCTTTTAAATTATGATATCAACTGTACGTCCTAACAAATTTTGTTCTAAAAATACTAAAATGATTTCTGCATTTAAACTAAAATTTTGCTTTTATTTACTCACCATTGAACTCCATCATAACTCTGTCCATGGTCATGTTTGAAGCTTCACTTTTATATAATATCCTGTTGTACTTCTCAATTAAAATCCTTTGTAGTTTGATGATACTAGGAATGTATCTGAGAGCTCGTAAAAAGTGCTCCTACAAATAATAAAAATTAATTTACAAAATCTAACTATTCATCTTTGAAAGACCTTTAACTTTAGTTGGTGTTTTCTAATTCATATATGGGTAGTGTAACATGCACAACCATTCCATGATGTTTGCTAACATAACAAAAACACTGAACCTGATAAGGAACTTTTAGTTACTATGTAAAGTTTCATTATTTTCCCCCTTCGAGTTACATAAAAGTTTTGTGAAAAGAGAGAAAAAATATTTCTACACAACTCAAACCTTAATTTGCAGAAGGTTAATGATGAACTCTATTTTGATTTAATCATTTAATTTTCTCTTGTTCTTTAAGCAAGAAACGAAGACCAATCGATGTCTGGCCCTGCGTTACACAGCAAAATATTGAACCCCAGTGTACGTTCTAGACCCAATATGGACAGTCAACGGTTTTTGACACATGTATCCTACGGGGGACTGACAAAGCATATTTGTCACATGCAACTAAATTTATAGACTGACAATGAATATTTAACAATAAAAATATTTAAGATCCTTATATCTTACAGGAATATAAAAACACTCAAAAATTAGAAAAAAAAGTTTCGATTTCCCACCTTTTGACTCCATTATTGCTTATAACCGAAAAGATGGGGTCAAGAAGAAATTTATCCTCCATATTGTATCCAATATTTGACAAAAATCAACTTGTAATTTTTTTATTTTCAAAACTAGAACATAAATGAAAAAGTTGAATATTTGACACTTTTGGGCCCTAAATTTCTCAAAAAAATAGGATAGACCTAAAAAATCTTGCCAATCAATCATTGAATGGTAAGGAACATTATTGTAAAATTTCATAGCAATCAGTCAATTAGAATTAAAGTTATTGTGGAAAACAAATAAAGGTCTAATTTTCTAGCCCCCTTAAGGCCCCTAAATTCTGAACATAAAAGAGCAGACACCCAAAATCAGCCCCACCCTTCCTTTTATTGTAAGTAACATTACTGTAAAGTTTCATAGCATTTGATCAACCAGAACAAAAGTTTTTGTGGAAACAAATTAAAAAGTCACTTTTTTGGCCCCTTTAAGGCCCCTAATTTCTGAACAGAATTATAAAATGAACCAAAAAGGGGAGGTGCACATCTTCAATATATCTGTAATCACTGTCACTGTGTAGAATTTCAAAAAGATCTAGTGTTCGGTTTTTGAGATTCAAATTACACGAGACAGGCACCCCAATAGCATGACAGACGGATGGATGGACAGAGTGAACCAACACCTAGGCCTCCTTTGGCCTTCAGCTACACAGGTAAAAAATATTGTACCTCTTCTAAGAATTGCCACAACACAGGACAGTCAATGGGAGATTTCATTAACTTCTGCATTAGATGGTCAACTGAGATTCTCTCTCTGAACTGCCACACTGCTGGATTTTCAGAGAGTCTGTTTCTTAATGTCTCAATAGGCTTCTCTGTTTCGTACATCAGCTGTAATAAGGGGTCAGATCCTGAAAATAAATTGGTTAAAATGGAGCTTATTAGGGATATTCATTAAATAAGACTAAGAGTAATTATCTATAATTCAAAAGCAATATAATAATCAATAATTTGCATTTCTTTTCAAAACAGTTGTCTCAAAGAGCTTCACAAACTATTGCTGTAGTTACTGAGCCTTGCAAACTATATTTATTCTCAACTCCTAATAGAGTATACAGCCAATACAGCTATATAATGCAATTCCATCTTTTTTTGTGCGAGTGTCTTGTAATATTTTTTGGGTTCATGACCTGTATCAAAATATATTTTTCAATTAGCTGAAAATCAATTAAAGTTGACTTATATTTTTGTAAAACAAACGTCACGTCACAGCTGTACAAGAGAACTATGTTTGAACAGGTCAGAAACCACCAACAATTTTGAATATAGGCCTACTACAAATTCTTGTTGATGGAATGCTCTTTAGCTACATTTGATTTATAAATTGCAATGATGGTTTCCAAATTGTTTACTATTGAAAAGAGTTGACAACTTGGTGTATTTCATAAGGAAATGCTTTTTTAGATATACGGAACAA
The DNA here is from genome assembly GCA_963971305.1 of Arcuatula senhousia. Classification (NCBI taxonomy): domain Eukaryota; kingdom Metazoa; phylum Mollusca; class Bivalvia; order Mytilida; family Mytilidae; genus Arcuatula; species Arcuatula senhousia. The sequence continues at coordinate 15,217,527 of OZ020309.1, read as the reverse complement.
AAAAAGATACGCATATTTTTTATTTTTCTACCATTACATCCAAAATCAACTAATCATACCTAATCCTTTATCATTCATAACTCGAGTGGTGACATCATCTAATGTTTCCTCGCATCTCTGACAAGAAAAAAATTCTGTATTATATAATGATAAAATTGGAGGAACAATATATTTCATAAAATTTTTACTAGCATTCATTTCTAATCTTATCAATATTTTTTATTGCTATTATAATAAATAGCTATGCCAAGCACAGTATGATACATTTGTACGACCACAACATGTTGAACCCTGTGCAGTGGATGCCCAATTAGCATAAAATCTTGTTGCAGAAAAAATCCACGAATTTAAATTTTATTTTTATTTGATAAAAATCAATGAAATACAATATATTTTGAAACAAAACCATACTTTTCTGTATACAATACAAATCTTTGTAATTTTTTGGTAATTTTTCAAGTGGATTATCTCCCTTGTTTTAATTGAAAATTTTATTTATGAAGGAATGGTCGTTTTATTTGAATTAAAATTAATTTATTTTGATTAAGTTTTTACAAATGAAACTATTTAACACAGTTTCAAGGTATTTGTGACATTTGCACTTGTTTTTTTTTTCATTTTTAGCTGTTTTTGGTCACATGACAGGTGTCCTCACTAACCTTAACATCCATTTAGCCCAACTGCCAACCTGCTTTTGCTATTGGTGAAGCAGGTAAAAAAAAACATAGTAATTATTTAAAGCAAAAAGCAAACAAACAAACTTCATATACCTCTAGAAGTGGAATGATATATCTTCTGTTAAAAATATCTTCCCATTCTTGTCTTGACTGTTTAGTTTTTAGAAAGCAGATATCCTCTGAGTATTTCTCACCTACAAAATTGATGTATTATATAATCAAGTAAATACTAGTAGATAGTAAATTAGTATTGCAACCTTGCAGAAATGTTGCCTAATTGCGTCAGGTCAACCCAGAAAGAAAACCTATTTTAAATACTCATCTTATGCATCAATAATCAATTGCATATAAATGAAAAATGATATATATACACACAAAAGTATAATAAGTCAAGTTTTATATTATTGCACATATAATTTTTTTCCAAGAACTTCAAACAAGTTCACTAAGAATACATTTTGATCATTTTTTATGGACCTATTAGTAAAGACTCACTATTAGAATATGGTTTTTCAATATTTATGTTTTAAGTTTGTGATGATTATGATTATGGTTTAAAAACTGATATTTTAAAACGTAGGGGAGGGTGTTTGCTGTAAATGAGTAAGCTGTTTAAATTTTTACATCTTAGCATTTTGATTTTTTGTAAGTGCAGAAAATACAATCATAGTATAACTCAGTGTTAAGAGAGTTATACCAACATAGAGGGATCAGCTGTCAATTTAAATATGATTGTACCAAAACATTATCATGACTTAAGCCATCTGTTCTGCAATTTTCTCATGATTTCACTATTTTGTTATGTCACTCTATTTTCACCATGACCACACTAAAAAAAGTTTTGTTCATGTATAAATTTATCTAGCACAGTTGTATAGTCACCATTTAGTTACCACCAAGAAAACCTATGACTGTAGGACAACTACACTACATTGTTCCACTATTAACATTAAATCAAGATCTTAGTAACGTTGTGGATCAGTGTGAAAGGGGACTAAAAGTATAATACACAGTAAAGATTTTTTTTCCATTTATCATTTATAAAGATACTTATTCCAATGATACACTTACTTATTCTTTATTCCAATGATACACTTACTTATTCTTTATTCCAATGATACACTTACTTATTCTTTATTCCAATGATACACTTACTTATTCTTTATTCCAATGATACACTTACTTATTCTTTATTCCAATGATACACTTACTTATTCTTGCTGTTGTTAAGCTTTTCATTATATTAGCTAAGAGCTGATGAATCAGAATCTGAACATTTTCCACACTTTTTCCTAGAACTGTTGAAATTGAAGCCAAATCTTTCTGTATGTGGTCTATTAGGAATGAGGATACATCATCTTCCTGCAAGTCAGGTTTTATAGCAGTACAAACTGCCTGCAATAAACAAAAAAAAATCTGTAGGCATTCCTTTCTCCATGTAACCCTTTCATTCCAATTTTAGCTAGTACATGAACAAAATTGTAAGCTCCACAAATAAACAAACCCTATCCCGCAAAAATCAGACAGATCAAACAAGGTTGATCATTAGGTATCCATTGTAATACTTTACAAGTAGTTCATTTACCAGCACCTTCAGAAAAGTCCTACAAAAAGCATATGCTCTGTGGGAAAGTATTTTCTCTTTCTTGCCTTCCATGACTATTCATCACAGCCAAGAAACAAGAAAAGTACACGTATATGGTTCATATATGTTTAAGCTTTTTGGTTGTGTGCTGTACTGAGTTGATCATTTCAGTACTACAAAAGCACTGTATTTTGAACTATACTGTACATGTTCTTTTTGAAATATCCTGTACATCTATGTTACTGAAATAACGAAGCGTTTTTTGTTAGCGTTGTTGTAGTCAAACAACACATGTTACGACTAAGCTTCATATATCAAAAATAGGGGACGGTTGTGCCCTTTAAAAATTTCATTAGTACATATGCAATTGTATCTTCAGTTGGCAAATTAACCTAATTAATTGATCCAGAAACGCTATAACCGTCCTCATTCCGAATTATCAAGCTTTTTTTTATAACGTTTGAAATTATTCCCCCTGTTTTCAGACAATTACAAAATAATTCAACAAAACTTTTCCATTAGTTATGCTAAATATTTAAAAGATTTTATATAATAGATTATATTGGTAAGTTAACTATAAAAATGTATGCAAAAATGTTTTACCGCCAAAAACTGCAACTTGATAGAAAATGAAAACCATATTGAAGTTTTTTTCCCTACGTGTAAAATAATTCTCAACGATGAAATTGCGTAGCAATAAATTGAAATGACATTCGTCAATAAATTTACAGGTGGGATTACAAACATTAAAAGATAAAATCAAAACCAAAAACTAATTTAGAAAAGAAACCTTTAATTTGTGATTAGCTCGACCATGTAAGGCCATGCAAATGCAATTTTTTTTAATGTGTGGTCTAATTGTTAAAGCAACACAACGATTGATTTTCCCGCGAATTGGCGGTTTTTTCCTAGTATTTCTATATATCTCTTACCTCTCTGTTAGAGTTAGCTCCGATGTACATAGCCATGTGCGTAATTAACTTCATTACAGCACAGTTGCCTCTTTTTAATGTTCTCTCTGGAAATGATTCAATATTTCTATTTTCTGCTCTTCCTAAGATGTGCCCAGTATTGATAAAACCAGTCCTTGAAAAATCATAAAAACATTTGCAATAAAACAAAGTACAGTGAAACTTCTCTAAACTGGACCCCCCTGAAAACTGGCCACCCCTTTAAACTGGCCATTTCAAAAAGTCCCTGCAAAATTCTATTTAAATTCTATGTAAATTTTCCTCACAATACCGGCCACCCCTCCAAACCGTACACCGGCCACCTTTTTTAAACTTTCCCTTCATTAATCAAGTACTTTAAACCTCTGAATACTGGCCAAGCAATCAATGCCACAGGCAATAAAGTTGTCAACACACAAGTTATAAAAGCAAATTTAAGAATTTTGAAGCCCTACACAAGTCAATTTTAATTATTATATAAACAATTAATTTAAAATGATAATTTTAAAAGAATTTGATTATTATGGAATTAAAAATTGCACCTTTGTAAGTCATTGTGACATAATTTGTTTATTCAAATCTTTCTGTCCAAGCTGATCAAAATATTAATAGGCAATTTAATCATGTAAATTGGAATTAATGAGCTGAAAATAATAAATGGTATGAAAATAGTCTTTTGAAATTATTTTAAAACTTAATATGTTTTGCATTTTAAATGTTTTAATTTATGCCAGATTGATATTAAGTATTTTGCCAACTTACAAAATTGTCCATATTGTAAAACTATCTGATCTTTAAACACTCACATTTTTTACTTTACTATACAAATCAAATTTGATATCAAAATAATAATAAAAAGCTACGCCGAGCGCAGCATGATACGACCGCAACATGTTGAACACTGTACGTTTGAGACCCAATATGGATAGCCTATTGCTTTGGTCACATGCAGCCCATGGTGGACTTACAAAGCTTTTTGACATATGCACCCTGTGGTTGACTTTAAAATGCACATTTGACACATATATACCCTATATATACCCTATATTTAAATCTGGGATGTCCACTGATCCTTCAAACTATAGAGGTATAACTATGATGAGTTGTGTGGCAAAATTATTTAATGCCGTATTAAATTGCAGATTGGATAGTTTCTTACAGAAAAATAAAATCATACATGAATCACAAATTGGATTTCAGAAAAAATCAATGACTTCTGATCATATGTTCATTTTGCGGACCTTAATAGAAAAATACACAACAAGTAAACAATATCTATATTCTTGCTTTATTGACTTTAAAAAAGCATTTGACACGGTAATACATTCAGCTATGTTATTCAAACTTAGACAAATTGGCATAGGGGGTCCATTTTATGATGTCATTAAAAATATGTATAAAGATAATTTACTTTGTGTAAAAATAAACGATAAGCTGACAAAGTTTTTTACATCTAATAGTGGTGTACGACAAGGAGATAATTTAAGTCCAAATTTGTTTAAAATTTTTATTAATGATCTACCAAAAGTGTTTGACAACGAGTGTTGTCCAGTTAAAATTGGTAATAGATCCTTGAATTGCTTGTTATATGCAGACGATGTTGTATTATTATCAAATAGTAAACTTGGTTTACAAAATTGTTTGAATGAGATTGACAAGTATTGTAAAGAATGGTGTCTACAGATTAACATTAGAAAGACGAAGATCTTAATTTTCAATAAGAGCGGGAAAATACTAAAAGAAACTTTTAGTTTACAAGGAACCTTGCTCGAAAATGTCCAAACATATAAATATCTAGGTATAATATTTTCTGCCTCTGGAAGCTTTTGTCACGCAAGAAAAGATTTATACCAGAGAGCTTTAAAAGCATTATTCAAACTAAAAGGCATGCTTGGAGATATCATACCAAAAATTGACACAAACTTGCATATCTTTGACCACACCATCAAACCTATTTTACTTTACGCCTCTGAAATATGGGGTACTTTAACATCTGTGAATGATGAATTTGAAAACAAATATGAGAAGTATGAATTTAATACTTTATGCAATAAATTTTATAAATACGTTCTTGGAGTAAATAAGAAATCAACAAATATTGCAGTTATTGGTGAACTAGGGAGATTTCCCTATCACATTGACATCATATGTTCGGTCGTAAAATTCTACCAGAGAATATTAGATTATGAGCATGATCATTTACTACACCAATGTTTACAGGAGAGCAAAATGCTGAGTGATAAAGGTGTAAAAACTTGGTACAATTTTATATTCCAAATTAAAAACATACTGAAAATCAACTTAGATAATTGCAATGTAGATAAAGTACGTCTGTTGTTAATTAACAGATTCAAAAGTCGTTGGAAAGATCAATTAGTTGAAAATGGTATTAAAAAGCAAGGAAAATTAAGAACGTATTGTAGATTCAAAGAATCTTTCAAACGAGAACCTTATTTGCACTGTATAAAATCTTTCTCTACAAGGAAGTGTCTCACACAGTTTAGAATAAGTGCTCATAAATTAGCGATAGAGAAAGACAGGTATTTAAATATAAACAAAAATAATCGATTTTGCAAACTTTGCAATACACAGGAAATCGAAGACGAGATACATTTTCTTATGCACTGTCCTTCGTACACTGTAGAGCGGGCAAATCTGTTCAGTGAAGTAGAGAAACTTTGCTCAAACTTTCAACACTTAGACGTAACTAACAAATTTATCTGGTTGTTATCTTGTGAAAATGAGAATATATGCAATATGTTAGCATCTTATACCAAAAAATGTTTTCAAATACGAGAGACTGTTAGTAGATTATGAATCGTCACGAGTCATGCTACATGTGTAATTATTGTTTGTTTTCTAATTTGTTTATTTTATTTCCATTATTATTGTCAGATTATTATTTTTCATGTACGAATTATGTATTTATATATGCTCTTTCGAGGGCCCATGATTTGGTGTAATAAATTATACTTATACTTATATATTAACAATAACATCTAATAGAAAAGTCTTATATTAATTCTAAAACATTTTTGTCAATGCACCCGTTTTATCCCCTTTTGGACCTTTTTTCTTAAACAGTAGGGGCCACAAACCCCAAATACAGTATCAACCTTCCTTGAGTGGATATAACCATCATATTAAAACTTCATAACAATTGGCTGGTCCACTACAGCTAAAATTTACCTAGACAAACTTTAAATAAAAATGGAGTTTTTTGTCCCTTTGACCCCTAATTTCTCGAAAATGGTTAGAGATATTGCAAATCTGATTGAAAAACGCAGGCAGGGATTTTCACAAGGATTCCAATGAAAAAAAGATTTTCAAAATCGGACCACAAATAAAAAAGTCGATTTTTGGGGTGTGGCCCCTTTTTGGCCCCCTGTAGCAAAGTAACGGTGCAATATATATTAAAACCATTGACACATTTGGTTGACAGAATTTTATGAGGAATTTAATAAAAAAAGAATTTTCCAAATCAAATGAATAATAAACATTTTACAACAGTTTTGTCAATACACCCGTTTTAGCCCCTTTTGGTCCTTTTTTCTAAAATGGGAGGGGCCACAAACCCCAAATACAATACCAACCCTCCTTAAGTGGTAACAAACATCATATCAAAATTTCATAACAATCGGTCAATATTTACTCAAGTTATCGCACGGAAACCAAATGTCTACAGACGACGACGACAACGCCAACGACAACGACGACAACGACATCGCCATAACATTATACGATCGCAAAAATTTTGCGGTCGTATAAAAACATAAGTAAACATAACCTTATTTTTAAATGTTACTGAGACAGCTTTCATAAGGTATGAGATAAAGAATATACTTTATGAATTTAAGATCAATATATATTTTGTTCATGGGTTGTAACATTGATGGACATTAAGGAGACACCCACAAAACTGGCCACCCCTCTAAACTGGCCATTTTATATGGTCCCTGTGGCGGCCGGTTTAGAGAAGTTTCACTGTATATATAGAAACCAGCACATCTTTGTCTAAGAATTATTACTCAAATATTAAATAAAGTAAACATTTGTCCATGGACCACAAATGCCAAAGGCCCCAAACAAAAAGTAGAAGTGTGACAGGTCTGGAAATCAATTAAAATATTGATTTGGGCTTACAATTTAAATTATTAAATCACCCCCTATCTCTTATACTTTTCAAGCTATAAGCCAACAAGAAAATTTGTCAAACAGACACGGTGCCCAGCCTTTATATCTATCAAACAGCTAGGTTATCTATCAATTATTAAGCTCTACTTGTTACCCATTATTGTCACTAAGCAGGAATTGACTTGAAATTTTCCAAATTTTAAGTGCTCATTCATGAAGAAAAAGAAGGTCATAGCCATCATCTGAACCATATGTCTTGCTTTATAATCATCCCTAGATGCACCTACCATATCACTTTGGTGGAAGTGGTACTTGCCTGTTAGCAGGAATGAACCTTAACCATTCTTCTGTTAAAGGTCGTCCATGCCAAAAATATAGGTCAAATCCAGCATCAGAAGCATGCATTGTCTTTAGCATTATTTAGTTCACCAACCATACCAATATGGTTGGTAGGTAAGCAGAAAAGGACTTTAACCATTCTTCTGTTAGAGGTCATCCATGCGGAAAATATAGGTCACACTGAATGGGAAGCATGTATTATGCTAAGCATCACTAGGTGCACCTACCATACAAATATTGTTGGTGTGGCACTTGTCAGTAAATGGGAATGGACTTTAACCATTTTTCTATAAGTGGTTATCCGTGCGGAAAATAAAGGTCAGATCCAGCATCTGAAGCCTGCATTGTGCTTAGCATCACAAGGTGCACCTACCATACCAATATGATTGATGTGAAACTTGTCAGTAAGCAAGAATTTGAAAATATGTATTTGGGACGGACGAATGGACCCGAACACTATATGCCCCTCTACTTTTGTAGGCGGGGCATAAAAACAAGGGTCTGATCCCCTTGTCCTTTCATAGCATATGGCAAACATGTTTGTTGGTCATGCAAAAATTTTACAAGCCTGGTAGAGGACATCATAAACACTAAGTCTATGTTTATAAGCAATCTTTTCAGTGGTTTCATAATAAAATCTTAATGGACAAAGGGATGGACAGATAAAGAATGCCTAGTTATAAAAATAGCTAACCTGACCCTACGAGTACAAATATTTTACCAGAATCCAATTAGATAGAATACTCTTCATTCTTTTATTCTTAAGTGGAGTATAATAAGTTATTGATTTGCATTAAAGTCCTAAAATAGTACTAAATAATGCTTTATACTTAAAACTTTTTGCATTCACACAAAAAGTGTGGACCAAACAACAATTACAAGCTCAGACAAAGTGAAAACTTAAGGACATAAATGAAGCACAAATTATATTTATTTTATTCAAATGAATGGTCATTGTATTTTATAAGATTTGTAGCACTACATGCCTAGAAGTCATACCCAATGCCTTTGAAATTATCTGCTAATAACTCGTGTCTCTCTCCTCCAATTTGCAGTCCACAACCTGGTGCTAAACATCTTGCAATCACATAAGGTCTTCCACACTGAAAGAGAGTCACATATTTCACAAGAGGCTCCAAGATTTGCTTTATTTAAATTATGCTTTAAATGATAGAAAATAATGAGATGTGGAATAAGTGTACATGACACAGCCCACAATCAAGCAGCAATTCAAAAAGCACAATGGACAACCGCCCACAGCCTTCAACGAGGCCAGTAGGCGCTGCTCACGGTTATGCAATTGGCCCAGTTTACCACATAATTGTCAATTTACTTTTTTCAATACTAAAATCACAATGACAGGTATGGTAATATATAAATAATCATCATATGAATTTTCTAACAAATATCTTTGACAATACTTTAGTAACTGGATACCAGTGAGACATATGGTCTTTAAATTAGTGATATATAGCTGTGTCCTTAATTAAACTTACATCACCAATAACATACAAGTGACCATTTGGACATCCTAGAAATAAAAGGAAGATATTTCATATGCTTTTAATTCATTGGGGAAACCTGCCATGTGAACTTATTTATAATACATGTACATATCACATTGAATAGTACAAAAACTTATTAAATTGAATTCAAAATACTTTAAATTTTCAACAAATGCATTTTCAATTTCTTCATGCATATCTCCATATGATGTACTTCTTTATTTTTAAGTTATATTGAAATCCATTAAAGATGAGTTACAAGAAAAAACTAGTTGAATCAGCTACATTGCATATCCCCATGCTTTTCTGGTGTTTGATAGTATGAGGGCAAATAACAAAAAGAAATGATCTATGACTATAATGAGCATTACTAGTACTATCAAATGTATATGTATTAAAATGAGACTTTGAGCTGGTAGTGGGAGTGATAGTAATGAAAAGAATTATGTGTGATGAAGGAATAATGTGCCCTTAGGCTACTTATGCAAGTCAAGCCCCTAAGGCCATTACCAAAATTCCGAAACCTTCAGCAGAATATACATCCATAGTGCAACTACTGAGCAAGGCAAAGGAATAATGTGAAATCTGATGGACAGACATAAAATCCCTTTCTGTTTTCGCTGGACAAAAAAGTACTGCGCATGGATAGGAGAAATACTTTAGCAAAATATTAATATTTAACACTGACTTCACTACTGAGTGTCATTATAAAATCATCAAAATGCAAAACTATTCTCAGTTTGGACTTACTATAAAATACAGGGTTTGCATCGCCACCTTCTTGATTTCTTGCAGCCAGAAGAGCCTCCTGTATTTGCTCTAAGTCATCCTGAGGCATTGCTGGGAAATACGAATCCTAGAATGAAGAAACAATGCAATTGTCTTCTCATTGTAATTTTATAAGATTTTTCACTTAATACTTATCCCGCTGTTTTAAAGAATTGCATGATTAACCTTAAGTGACAGTTAGATTGATTAACAAATACATTTGTTCCGTTATTTACCAGGTTCCTTTATAATCATTGTTCAGAGATGTAGAAATAACACTGAAGATACATACCACCATCTGTTCTGGATGTTGACATAAATGTATTACAGGAGACAATAAAGTCTGCTGTCCAGGAGCAAGTTGGAACAGTACCATGAAGTGAACTAGTAGTGTTGATAGACCTTGGTTAGTCAGATTCATTGATGGACACACATTCCTTTCAATGTCATATCTCCAAATCATATTTGTCAGAAAATCTCTGGTTAATTCCTAAAATACAATTTTGTGATTGTAAATATTTTAAAATAACTACAGTTCTCGAAATATCTTCACAGCTTTTGAATTTTTTCCTTGCTCAATCAGCCATATAAAGACCTATATCAGCTGATTTTAGATGTTACAAAGAAAGTAAAACATTGAACAGATCAAACACTTGGTCTTGAATTTAGATTGAAAAAAAAGATGTACCTTCCACAACAATAATTGTCAATGTTACTTCACACTGAATTTTGAACTTGTCCAAGGTACAAACATTCATATTTTTTTTTATAAAAATCTGTTGATTATTGAAGTTGGGACAGTATATACTGACAAGAGTTTGACAGACACCAAGCATTTTTATGAACCCTATTGCGGTCCACAAATGAAAAGCAGCAGGTTTGAAGACAAATATATGACAAAACCTTGAAAAACAAGATTGTGTCCCCCGCGTCCACATTAAAGTTGAAATTTACTAAAAGTTGAATAATTGAAATTGCATTGCGATATGATCAATTTTATATCATGACAAACAATCCTACAAAATTTCATCAAAATCTGCTCTCACAAAGTGTTCCTAGGACCTATAAAATGAACAAAGTTGATAAAGTCTCATAAATCCTGTAACATTTGTTGAATCAAAATGGCAGTGAGATATGATCAAAGTCATATCATGACAAACAATCCTACAAAATTTCATCAAATTCTGTTGAGCTGTCTCAGAAAGAGAAGTTGTGCTCACAAAGTGTTCCTATGACCTAAATTGAACATAGTCGATAAAGTCCCATAACTCCTATAAAATTTGTCAAATCAAAATTGCTGTGCAATATGATCAACTACATATCATGACAAACAATCCTACAAAATTTCATAAAAATCTGTTCAGCGGTCTCAGAGGAGTTTCGCTCACAAAGTGTTCCTATGACCTAAAATTAACAAAGTTGATAAAGTCCCATAACTCCTATAAAAGGACGAGTGGCTGTAAGACCAATAATTGGCCCAAGAAAATGAAGTTGGTTCAAATGTTAAGATATTTATAAGAAATACCAGCTTATATGTGGTTTAAAGGAAAACACAGCAAAAAGTCCAAATTTTGTTCATTGTGATGTCATTATGACATCATATTTAGTGGTCTTATTTGACAAAATAAAGAAAATCTACAATTTGAATGGTTTCAGTCCATATTTTCCTTAAGAAAACATTGGGCGCATGAAAACAACAATTCCAAACTTTCAGAAATGATGGATTTCTTCATTTTACACATTTTTGCCACATATTAAGTTGTTGTTTTGATTCGCCCACCTTCTTTAGGACCAAAAAATGTGAGAAAATCAGCAAAAATCAAAGAAATTAGGACAATTTCTTTTATATACAGCTTTTTCTGAGTTAACTGATTGGCATGACAGCTGATCTGATATGACACAAGCTTATCATTATCTTAAAAATTACATCAAAGTGCCTTGAATGGTCTCAGAGGAGTTGCGCTCACAAAAGTGTGACAAACGCACAGACAGATGGGACAAAGACCATTACTAGGTCCCTCTGTCACGTTGCGGCGGGGGACCAAAATTCAAACTAGAGGCTCCCAGGAGCCTGAATCGCTCACCTGATCTCTTATGCTAAAGCCTCTTACCTAGTGTGCAACATGGTGTACATGTACGTGCTAAGTAACATTAAAGAAACTAGTTAGGATAGAAAACACTTTTAAGATCAAGAATACAAAGTTACAAAGCTTTCCATTTGAAAAAAAACAACAAACAAGTTAAAAGTGATTGAAAATACTTAAAGGGGGATAACTCTTCAAAGGATGATCTGACAATTTTGACCCTGAAATAATTTTTGTAGATCTTAATGAGCTGAACAATTTTGCAATGCTAACTTTTCCTCTAGCTCTTATGGCTTTTAAGATAAAGTCCAAAAACTGAAAATGGTCAATTTTGACAGTTAAGGGGAAATAACTCCTATAAAGAGTCGTCCCACATCTTTGACACAATGAAGAGTTTCGTAAAGCTTTTGATGCTGAAGATGGTATGTTGCTTCGGATCTTCTCTATCTCTTATACTTTTTTAGCAATAAGCTAAAAACTATGGTCTGACCCCACTGTTCTATTTTTAGTAACAGCGGCAATGTTGGTTGGTTGACGTTCACAAATTTCACAAACTTGGTAGAGGACATCCTAAAAATCAAGTGTACAAAGTTTCAAAGCAATCCCATCAGTGGTTTCAGAGAAGAAGATTTTTTAAAATCAGTTAAAATTGATAGAAAAATCAGTTAAAGGGGGATAACTGTTAAACAGTTGATCTGACAATTTTGACCCTGCAATCATTTTTGTAGATCTCAATAAGCTGAACAATTTTGCAATGCTAACTTTTCCTCCAACACTTACAGTTTTCAAGATAAAGTCCAAAAACTGTGAAAATGGTCAATTTTGACAGTTAAGGGGAAATAACTTCTATAAAGAGTCGTCCCACAACTTTGACACAATGAAGAGTTTTGTAAAGCTTTTGATGCTGAAGATGGTAAGTTGCTTTGGATCTTCTCTATCTCTTATACTTTTTTAGATATAAACTAATAAAAAGCTACGACCGCAACATGTTGAACCCTGTACGTTTTAGGCCCAATATGGATAGTCAATTGCTCTGGACACATGCAGCCCATGGTGGACTGACAAAGGTTTTTGACACATGCAGCTTTTGGTGGACTTTACATTTTAAAAGGAATTATTTTTTTCCCCAAAGGAGATCAAAATTAGACCACAAATTTTCCATTTTGGTCCTTAATTACATAATAGGGGAAAAAAGGGGGGTTGCAAAAATTAATTCTCAATTTTGTATCTACTATTTGACACGAACAAACATGCAAAAAAAAATCAAAATCAGTTCATAAGTAAAAAAGTTTTGATTTTGGGCCCTTTTGGCCCCTAATTACATAATAAGGGGAAAAAGGGGGGGTCGCGAAAATTGATTCTCAATTTTGTATCGCTATTTGACAAGAACGAACGTGCAAAAAAAAAATTCAAAATCGGACCACAAATAAAAAAGTTTCAATTTTGGCCCCTAATTACACAACAGGGAATAAAGGGGGGGGGGCATAAATTCATCAGGTTCATTCTTTGTAAGAAACATTCTGACAAATTTCACAGCAAAAGGCCAACTAGGACCAAAGTTATGGTGGAAACAAATAAAACATTTGAATTTTTTGCCCCTTTTGGGCCCCTAATTTCGAAACAAAAAAAGGGGGACCCCCAAAATCAATCCCATGCATCCTTGTATGGTAAGGAACATCACTGTCAAATTTCTTAGCAATCGGATAACTAGAACTAAAGTTATTGTGGAAACAAACAAAAAAGTAGTATTTTGGCCCTTTTTTGCCCCTAATTTCTTAACGAAAAATGGGAGGACCCCCAAAATCAACCCCATTCATCCTTTAATGGTAAGGGACATAATTGTCAAGTTTCATAGCAATCGAATAACTGGAACTAAAGTTATTGTGGAAACACTAAAAAGTTAACAGACAACGACGACAACAGCATCATACCATAATACAACCACAAATTTTTTGCGGTCGTATAAAAATATAATATTGAGAAACAACATACCTGATTTGAAAAATCTGTAATTCCAGATATAGTTCTTTGCAAAAATTCCCTAACCTAAAAAAAATAGTAAAACAAATATATTAAAAAATACTACATGCATGTGTCTGCACAAAAAAAAATGTTTGACAATAAAACAAAGTTTTGGAATGTAGGAAGTGCATTCTCCTGGACAAAGAACATTGATTTGTTAAACTATTCAATTTGAGCTTACCTTTTTTCGATCAATTACTGTAATTGAGACACACACAAATATACATATAAATGCTATGGCTATTTCTTCCTATATTCAAGTTTTTTTTTTCCCTTCAAGATCTGTTTGAAGGCCCAATCTAGGCTATATCAATCTAAAGCATCATGGAAGATGATGACTCTACAGTCGAGATTGTGGGTTTTAAAACCAGATTTAAGGATGGTCACTCTTCATGTTTCAGAATTTCAGTCTGATTTCGGAAGTCCTCTAGACTATACCTTAAAATACCCAAGACATTTTTTGCACACTGACCCCTACTTTTTATGACATTTTCTGATTATAAAGACCTTAACAAGAGGCTCCCAGGAGCCTGAATCGCTCACCTGACATATGTGCCTGAAGTAAAGGCTATTAGGGAAAATCTATTTGACATTGAGAGGGTTATAAGTTTAATAAGGGGACCATCTGACAATATGGTGGATCTTAAGGTGCTGATCACTTTGATCTCAATTAAAATTCAAAAATCTGTCACCCATTTTGAGTTATTAGCAAAAAAATGCAGTTTAACCCAATGTCCTATCGTATAGCGGGTAATTTTCGCGGCGTGCAAATTTCGCGATTTCATACCAAATGACCAAGTTGTTATTTACGCGGACATTTATTTTCGTGATATAAAAATATTCTCAACACTAATTTATGTTGATTCTATTTTACGCGGGTTTTAAATTTCGCGTTAGAGTACTGGTCGCGAATATAGCGAAAATTAGAACCTCGCTAAAATTTCCCGCTATACGGTATTTTTAGCCACAGCGGCCATGTTTTACAACCCATCAAAAATCCCCACATCAGTTCAATACACCTAATGCTAATAAATAACAATACCAAGTTTGGTTCCAATTTGACTTTAAGTGTCAGAGGAGTTAACCTTTTCAATGTAATGAGGAAATGCTGTTAAAATGCTCAATTTTGACGTTCTAAGGGCAATAACTCCTAAAAGGAAAGGTTCTACAACGTTGACCCTATACATATTTTGTAGATCTTGATGTGCTCAACAATATGCAATTTAATTTTCTCAAATATCTTGTATAGTTTTCAAGATATTGAGCTAAACAGGTGCAAAATTTGCAAAAAATCCACAAAAAGGGCAATAACTCCTACATGGGTTGTTGGATTTTCTTCAAATTTCAGGGTAAGTAGATCTTGAGGTGCTGATCACTTTTACCCATGCCAGAATTTTGATATCTGTAGCCATTTTTGAGTTATTTGCAAAAAACTGCATTTTACCCCTATGTTCTATTTTTAGCCACGGCGGCCATGTTTTACGACTATCAAAAATCCCCACATCAGTTCTAAGCACCGAATGCTAATGAACAACTATACCAAGTTTGGTTTCAATTGGACATATGGTGTCAGAGGAGTTAACGTTTTAAAAAGTTTACGGACGACGGACGCCAAGTGATGACAATAGCTCACATGACCCTTCGGGTCAGGTGAGCTAAAAACCAACTGTATAAAATTTCTTGAAATTCTTGATACAACTTCATGATTTTAAAAGGCCAAAAACGTCACAATGTTAAAGTTATTTAAAGTCTAGAGGAATCTAATTTCCTGCCAAATTTTTGACATCATATATCTCTGAAACTTGCACACCGACCTATAGTTTTCTTTTTGTCATTTAATTAAGTGGACAATTATCTATCATTTCCATCACAAATCATAAAATATTTGATATAAAAAAGTTCAGGAGTGACCATCCTTAACCATACTTTTAAACTAATTTGTCATATGTACTGTAAATGTAATGGTTATCGTAACTTGAGTATACAGGAGAAAATTTTTATAAATACAAAAGCTGAATCGTATCAAGTGCAGGATAAATTCAAATACACGATCAAGCACAGTTTGAAAGTTTCATATTATCTATTTTGCAAAGATGGTTATTGCTTGTAAGAAACAAAGACAAATTGCATGAATTTTGAGGAGGAAGGAACGGTAAATTTTCAAATAGTATTGGTCTTATTATCTTATAATGAGGACATTAAAAAAAGAAATGGATGAGAGTTTTTTGCTGATATCCACATCAGTAAAGAGGGTCTTGCATTTCTGCAAACAATGCCTTCTCTGCTAGGGAAATGATAAAGGTAGGTGGCGCCACATCTCATTTGTGTTATAATAAAAGCGAGCATCGCAGATGCGAGCCCTACGGCATTGTGCATGTTTTGAGATGTGCCAGAAATATACTGACGATATAACCGGAACAGGTTTACTTTTACGGAGTGAAAAAAATAATAGGCACGGAGCAAGTAAAACGACCAACCCTCTGGGCTTATAAAAAATACATCATAATCTGTTATGCAGAAAGATAAAAATTGAAATTCAAAAACAGTAATAAAACACACATCCATCTACTTGTTTTTTTTACACACAGATTTTTATTTAAACACCATTCGGTCTTTTCCGCTGAAAAACGATTTTCCGGAAATTACCGAGGCAACTTCGTCCCATTGACTAGTCTAAACTGGACCACCTGTTGTTGATCTCTTATCAGCGCTACATACAACAGGAAAGGGGTTCTATATCGGGTATGATTTTTGGCCCGATTTTATCTCCGCCATTGTTCCTGTTGGTCCTATTACCATGCTGGGCTTATCACTCGTATGAAAATCGCGTTTGAGATTTCTTTAGATAAAATTCATTATCACATAATTAACACCTACTTCTCATGTCTTTCTTACTAATTAAGTTACAAACATCTGAAAGATCTACTTAATTTTATCAGCTTATAATTAGCATCAATTAAAAGACTGTGGGGAGAGGATGATATGCAACATATTTTTGTAGCCAATCAAAATTGGAGATCCGTTACCCCTTATTTGTTGTATTTTACAATGCAACAGAAGTTCAGTTTATGACTAGTCATACCAAATGCATGATACTGACCAAGCTTTGCTAAATTCTAAGTAAGATAAAATAAGATAAAGAAATACATAAATTTACTGAATAAAATATACTCATATTATATATAAAAGGTTCTTACCTGAAAAAGAAAGAAGAGTCCCATCCTGTGGGGTTTCACTCACTTTCCTCAGTCCCGCATGATATTTTTTATCTTACCGTTTTTTCCGCCAGGTTTCTTAATGTACCTTCTGTTACCAATGCTTCAAATAAAACATTGATACTCAGAAAATCTCACAAAACCTGACGGAATCTGAATGTTGTTTTGGTCTGCTGAAGAAGCGTGAAATACTCTGACAAGGAAATGACGTCACGTAATCCATAAAATGAATAATTTCGTCCCCACTTAATGTTGTCCAAGAATGTTACAGGATTTATTATTTGCACAAATAATTGAATTTTTGATAAGTAGTAAGTTATTGATCACAGATATTTTAACAACAACATTCTCAAGTGCATATGAGGACATATGATTTGGGTTGGGTTACGGGTCAGACTTTGCTATTATTTAATTCCCTTTTTAAAAGTTCCCTCTTTACGTTAAATTTAGCCAGTCGAGCACATAGATTTATTCTAAAAAGGTTTATAGATTTTCGATGCTCGCTAAAAAGGCAGGGCCTTAATCATATTATTAAACTTTCTCTGCCTGTAAGAGCAAATTTGAAAAGACCAACAGTGACTAAAATTTTAGTTTGTAAAGCCTTTTTGAATTTTGATATATTACAATGTTGTAAGAATATTTCTGATAGAAAGTTCTTATTTATTCCATTCTCTGTTAGATTGAACAAATAATTCTATATATAGTTAGAAATAATCACAAAAAAAATTACAAGATGATCTCTGTTCCTTTATGGATAGTTTGATAAGCTACCAATACTAGGGGGTTCAGTCTACAGAGAAATGGGGCCCGAGCAAGATTGTTTATCATGGTATACATCAACTGTTATTTTCTACGTTCACATCTGGTTTTCAAGGTTTCCAAACAGTAACTTCATTATAAATCTATTCTATGTTAGTAAAATAGGTACACCTGTAACAATTCTTGCTGCTTCTAATTGAGGGAACACTTAAGTTTGTTTGAATATACTATGACAAAATTATCCCTAAAATCACAGGAATATTCTAATATCATTCTTATATAAAGGATAATTACATAATCTTTCTAAGGTAGATCTTGACAATTTGTATTAAAGTTTTCTTAAGACATTGACATGGTTAAACAGGTATCTTCTATTTGGAGTCATCTGGAATTATTCACCCACTAGAGACTTTTGTAGGGCATTTTAGCAAGCAACATCTTTTCTATATTTACAAACATTTTCTCTATTCTATAGGACAAAATCAAGAAACATTATGTAACCCCTCTAAGGGATGTCTGACAGCTTCAACCCAATGACGACTTTTGTTGAGTAGAATGTGTTGAAAGTTTCAGTAAACTACAACTTTCTTCAATCTTCAATATTTTCAAGATTCAGTACAGTAGTTTAAGAGGACTTGCTTCCACAAACTTTGATCACAGATGAACTGACTGAGGGACCAGTCAAAACCTTTTTCAAGTTTGTTGCATGGGTATCATGAAGTGCAGAAGATAATAAAACAAAGTGTTCCACACTGAAATTAAAATTTAAACTGGAAAAACTGTGAGCCACAGCTCACAAATAAATACCCCCCACCCCCCAAAAAAAAATAATCAGATAAAATTTAGAATAGGAGATGCACATCTACATTATGTCACAAAGATTGTGTGTAGGTTTCATGAAAATCCATCAAGGGGTTTAGGAGGAGTTGCAGATAAGAGATGGGTACCCCCATGTAGGGGAATGGCTAAGTCCATGTTTTGGTATAGGAAACTCCAAAAATCATTCTGATCAAATTTTAAAATAGTAGGTGCACATCTACATTATTTCACAACAATTGTGTGTAAGTTTCATGAAAATCCATCAAGGGGTTTAGGAGGAGTTGCGGATAAGAGATTGGTACCCCCATGTAGGGGAATGGCTAAGTCCATGTTTTGCTATGGGAAACTCCAAAAATCATTCTGATCAAATTTTAAAATACCGGTAGTAAGTGCGCATCTACATTATGTCACAACAATTGTGTGTAAGTTTCATGAAAATCCATCAAGGGGTTTAGGAGGAGTTGCGGATAAGAGATGGGTACCCCCATGTAGGGGAACGCTTAAGTCCATTTTTGCTATGGGAAACTCCAAAAATCATTCTGATCAAATTTTAAAATAGTAGGTGCACATCTACAGTATGTCACAAAGATTGTGTGTAAGTTTCATGAAAATCCTTTAAGGGGTTTAGGAGGAGTTGCGGATAAGAGATGGGTACCCCCATGTAGTCGAATGGCTAAGTCCATGTTTTGCTATGGGAAACCCCAAAAACCATTCTGATCAAATTTTAAAATAGTAAGTGCACATCTACATTATGTCAAAACAATTGTGTGTAAGTTTCATGAAAATCCATTAAGGGGTTTAGGAGGAGTTGCGGATAAGAGATGGGTACCCCCATGTAGTCGAATGGCTAAGTCCATGTTTTGCTATGGGAAACCCCAAAAACCATTCTGATCAAATTTTAAAATAGTAAGTGCACATCTACATTATGTCACAACAATTGTGTGTAAGTTTCATGAAAATCCACCAAGGGGTTTAGGAGGAGTTGCGGATAAGAGATGGGTACCCTGAAGTGTAACGGAAGGACGGAAGGACGGTCACCCCTATCACTATATACCCCCCACTTTTGAAGTGGGGGGTATAATTATGCTCAACCTATATCTGGGGTAAAATAAAGAAGGAATGTGTCCATGGGACACAGATACCCCTGCTAGGCCCAAAACAGGAAGTAGATGTCAGACAGACCTTAAAGTCACTTAGGACAAACAGGTTGTCATACTGAACCATCCTACCAAGTTCCAAATCATTTTCATGTACGGTTCCTGAGAAAAGCTTGACGGAAATTTTCAAAGTCATGTTCACATATTTTCACATCAGCCTAAGTCCCAAACAGGAAGTAGATGTCTGACAGGTCTCACAATCGCTTAGAACGTACAGTTTGTCATATTGAGCCATCCTACCAAGTTTCAAATCATTCTCATGTTCGTTTCCTGAGAAAAGCTTGATGGAAATACGTACGGACAGAGGGACATGAGTAAAACTTAATCCCCCCTGACAATAATTGTCGTTGCGAGAGAAAATAATGAGATGTGGAATAAGTGTACGCGACACAGCCCACAATTAAACAGCAATTCAGAAAAACCACAATGGTCAACCGCCAGCAGCCTTCAATGAGGCCATTTGGCACTGCTCGCGGTTCTGCAATTGGCCCATGGTCTAAATAAAATGCATATAATTCAAATCCAGTACTTGTGTAATGCACTATTTTTTGCATTACATGTAATGGTAATTCAATGCAATGCATGTAATTCATGAATTACAAATGAATTACATTCGGTTGCATTACTGTTATTAAATGTGAAAATGAAGAAGGGCCGGGTCAGTTTTATATTAGGATTTTGAAATTATGAAATCATAAAACATATTGTTCTAAAAAGTGAAGTGAAGTCAAACAAACACAAAAAAATTAAATCATGTAAATATTTTCTTTTGACACTGTAACTTAATCAGAGTGTCAAAACAACTCTTCTGTCAAAATTAAATGGCTTCTTTAAGCCATTTAAGCAGGAATTAAGCAGGAACTGCTTACTCTTCCGGAGCACCTGAGTTCACTCTCGTTTCGACTTGAGTTCGCGTTGCTGTCAATGCGGTTTTGTTGTTATGTGTGTGTGTGTTTTATGCTGTTATGTGGTTTGTTTTGTTGCGATGATTTTTTGTCTGCCGGTTTTGTCTTTGTCTTTACGGTTTTATGATACTGATTACCCCTTTGGTACACCTTTGCTTCTTCAAGTTAAAAATATTAATTAATTTTTTTTTTATTTATCTTTAACAGAAGAAAGTTGACCATGAACCATTTAGAGAGTAGAATTGGCAAATAAATTTCAAATTACCAAACAGAATATGCTAAAATGTTATATTTTTCGATTGTTAATCCTCATTTAGTAATTCTATGTTATCTTCCTTCACAAACATGATAAAATCTTTTATTTTTTTTAAAAATGATTTAAATTCAACTTAACAACTTTTTTGTATTACAATCTTATTTTTGTACAGATCACAAGCTGGCTTTTCAACAAACTATGCATATTCATGATCTAAACTTCATTATATGAGTTATGAAATTTTTTTTAATGAATAATATTTTCAATACATGAGTTATGAACAATATTCTTTAATATAACATATATTGTTTTAACTCCTATTTTTCTATGCATTTGTTTTGTTCATGGCACGATGCATAAACAATATTATAGTATTATTGCATAAAGTTTTCCATATTGGCTTAGTTATTGGTCCAAGGCTAGCCATATTGGACTGAGGCGAAGCCGAAGTCCTATATGGCTAGCCGAGGACCAATAACTCAGCCAATATGGATAACTTTACGCAATTATACCTTTATTGACTAACCTGACCAATATGGCTGACATGCCATATTGACTAGTCCAATATGCCATATTGGACTGGCGGTATCCGTCCAATATCCATATTGGACGGATAAATCACATATTGGCGTAGTTTTGTGTTTATATAGTATAGGCTGTTTTCATCATATTTAGACAAATATTTTTATATTAGTCAATAAACATTGAAAAAGACGTTTTAGTTCTTAGAAACAAACAAAGTTTTTGCTTGGTCACTATTTTACTTTTCTGTTTTGTTTATGATTTGTTTTTGTGCCAAGACATACAATGTATCATTGTACAAAAGTTTATGAAGTTCTGACTCAAATCTTTTAAAACAAAGTTATCCTAGGTATGATGGATGTTGCAAACAAGTCAACGAAACTTAACAAGAGGCTCCCAGGAGCCTGAATTGCTCACCTGAACTACAAAGATACACATATTTTGTAGATATCATTATGCTTAACCATATGCAATTTAAATTTCTGAAATATCTTGTTTAGTTTTCAAGACATAGGCCATAATAAGGGCAAAATTTGGCAAAAATTACGAAAAAGGGCAATATCTCCCACATCAGCAGTTGGATCTTTTTCAAAATTTCAGGACAGGTATATCTTAAAATGCTGATCACTTTTGATTCTAGCACCAATTTGGTATCGGAATCCATTTTTGAGTTATTAGCAAAAAACTGCAATTTACCCTATGTTCTATTTTTAGCCATGGCTGCCATATTTTTGACGAATCAAAAATCAGAAGAACAGAATTGTAACATATATGCTATTAAACATGTGTGCCAAGTTTAGATGCAGTTGGTCTTATGGTGTCAGACAAATTTATCTTTGAAATTCAGGGGAAAAGTATTGAAAAATAGTAAATTTTGATGCTTTAAGGGCCATTACTCCTAAAAGAAATGGTCCTACAGCTTTGACCTACAGTCGGACCTCGTTAACTCGAAGTCGAGAGGACCATTGAAAAGTATTCGAGTTATCAGAGGTTCGACTCATTCAAGTTACGAATAAACTCGAAGTGGAATCTTCCGACATTTGCTTTATGTACCATCTTCCATGTCTAGATGAATCTCGTTTTTTGTTCTGTTTTGTGTGTTTGAAGACGTGTCATCGTGTCAAGAGATTACTTTGAGTGAAATAAATTATTTAAAAAAAACATGTTTTTAAAATTTATTCCAATTTTGAATCAATATCGTATGATGCAATCAACAATTCAAACATTGAAAATACAAAATCCGTTACGAAACGAATTAACACGTATGTTGTGAGTCACTGGTTATGGTGGAAGTTGAGCTAAGTTTCTTCATGAGATGATGCCGATTTATTTTATTTTATTAAAAATATCAATCAATCATTGAAATTTATGATTGAAACTAAAAAAAATCATTAAAACAATGGCTTTACTGATTAAGTTCGTCTTCTCAGATTAAACACACAATTTACCATGAGGTTTAAATCGCTTGGGTGATCAGATCAAACAGTTACACATGAATACACATGTATCCAACATTAAATAAACAACTCATGATTAACACCTTTTGAAGCCATAGAGCGGTCACGATTCAATTAAAATGACATCAAAGAATTTGATAAGTCGACTTCGACTAATTAGGGTTAATTACTATTATTTTCAAAGTGTGGGGACTGTCAAAATACCTCGACTTAACCGAGATTTCGAATTATCAGAGTTCGAGTAATCAAAGGTAGAAATGCATTGAGTTAATGGAAATTTTGCCGGGACTTTCAAAATAGTTCGAGTAAACCAAGTATTCGAATAATCCGAGTTCGACACATCGAGGTTTGACTGTAATTACATGAAATGTAGATCTTGATGTGCTTAATCATATGCAATTTGAATTTTTGAAATATCTTGTATAGTTTTCAAGATGTAGGGCTAGATAAGTGAAAAATTTTGAAAAAAATCCAGAAAAAGGGCAATAACTACATCTGTTGTTGGATCTTCTTGAAAATTTCAGGGCAGGTAGATCTTGAGGCGCTTAACACTTTAACCCTTGCCAGAATTTTGATATTTGTCAGCGTTTTTGAGTTATTTACACAAAACTGCTATTTACCCCCTAAGTTCTATTTTTAGCTACATCAGCCATGTTTTTTTACGAATCAAAAATCCGAACGATAGTTTAGTACACATAGTGCCACTAAACAACTGTATTAAGTTTGGTTCCAATTAGACTTATGGTGTCAAAGGAGTTAAGGCTTCAAAAAAAGGTAACGGACGGACGAAGGACGCTAAGTGATGTCAATAGGTCACATGATCCTTTGGGTCAGGAGAGCTAAAAATGTAATGGTAATTCAGTGCATTACTTAGCCAAAGTAATGGTAATGGTAATTCAATGCAAGTTTTCTCCAAGTAATGGTAATTCAATGCATTACATTAAAGGTAATTCGCCCCATGCCTGTCCCTTATAGGGGTAATGGCTCTTTAAAGGTCAAACAAGTTTTAGCTTTTCAAAAAGCTGGGGAAGCTTCGCTGTAGCAGCACTTAAAGGAAAGGAAAGTGTATATCGGTTTATGTTTAAACATGACAAGTCACTAGTCTACTAGAACTTTATAGAATGTATCAGGAACATGCCTATAATTACAATGCATATATTACCGTGAGCTGAAGGTCATTTTATAAGAAAACAACAGATTTCTGTTTAATGTTCAGTTTCTCTGTTACAGTTGCTTTGCCATATTATAATGGTCTCCTTTAAGGATCAGTGGCCATTAAAATTGATATCTTATAACGCCAATAAGTTATTACTGAGTTTTTGTCTAATTGGTCTAATTAAATGATTTTTGAGGATGAATAGTAATGGCTAACTATATATGGAAGACATATGTTGCATGCTCCTTATGAAAGTTGGTCAACCGAATGAAAATGAGTGGTTCATGAGTTTCGGGTATAAAATTGCTTGACACAATAGAACATTGTAAGAGGTAGCTAAATGTACGCGTCTATAAAGGGACAATTACATGAATTTGCCTGGAAAACTGTGATATATTTCTTTTACACGACAGTCTTAAGATATTCGGTATACAAGAAACAGAAGGGTAACAATAAAAAAATGCTTGATATAGAAGAAATCCATACTTGGCAAATGACATATAGTTGCCGAAAACCTGCGATGAGGAATTTTTGTGACGCCACAGCACCACTATGCAAGACGAGGGATATTAAAAAAGTCACTCTAATTTGTCGCTATATTTGCAAACATTGCAAGTGAATTCTAAAATAAACTGAACGTGAACAAGTATTGGTAAGTCGCCCATAGTTGTTCCAGGTACAAACGCCCTGGAGACATGACCCGTCTTCCACCACAAGGAGGTACTGGTCGGAATTCTGGAAGACAACTTTTCAGCACGGTGCATTATGCTTTTATAAGCCCAAAGTGTTGCCAAACAGAAAAGCATATATTTGGATGAAAATGCACAGCAAAAGAAACATAAAAATAATCTGGACTTGTAAATCATATGATAAACCTGTTGATTACAACAAAATTTATGTAATCTGTTCTTGCTCAGCGATCAATAAATATCACGTGATATTTTAGTGGATTTTAATCAACAGTAAACATTAAATTGTACCGTGTCCAGTTCTGCAGTACACAAAATAGCCCTATCATGATCAAATCGTCTCTTCTCCGTAACTGATTCACGATTATAGTTATTGGTTAAGCCAATGAAACGATCTGTTACTTTTGTAACCTTATTAAACAGCCAATCAACGCGTTCATAAGTGATTGATTATTTCAAGATGGCGTGAATATCCTATAAAATTAATAGCTTCGCACCTTGATACGAAGCAATAATAGTCTTTTCATGTTTTTGCCTTATAGAATTAAAACTATTGCAGAGAGAGAAAAGCTGTTGCTTGCTTAGACAATCAGCTCATTGCATATTGAGCTCTAGAAAAGTATAAATTGGGTCGAAGATGTCAAATGATCCATTATAGGGGTAATAGCTCATAGAATACACCCTTAAAGCTTAAGATCCTGGGAGCATCTTGTTATCTATTCAAGACTCATCAGAGGTGATCTACCCAAAGATTGAAAATGCCAAATATTATGCGACTACAATAAAAATAAAAGCAACACAATTACAGGAAACCAAATCATGGCTAAGATCAACCTATATCTGGGGTATGAAAATCTTTACACAGATAATTTATAGCCTAAGTATATAAAGTCTCATATTTCCTATAAAATTGTCAAATAAAAATGAAGTTGCAAAACAATCAGCCAGATATGATAACAAACAATCCTACAAAATTTTAGCACAATCCATTGAGCGGTCTCAGAGTAGTTGTGCCCACAGTGTTACTATGACCTACAATAAAAAATTTGATCAAGTCCCACAACTCCTATAAACTTTGTCGAATCAAAATGGTGTTTGAGTTATGATAACTACATATCATGACTCACAATCCTCCGAAATTCCATCAAAATACATTTAGCCCTCTTAGATGAGATGCACCCACAAGGTGTTCTCATGAACTTAAATGAACAAAGTCGCTAAAGTCCCTTAACTCCTTTAACTCCCTTAAAACTTGTCAAACCAAAATGGCGTTGCAATATGGTCAACTACATATGCAACTAAATTTCATCAAAACCCATAGACCAGTCTCAAAGAGAGTGCTCACAAACTCTCTGTGTTCCTATATGACCAAAATTGAACATAGTCGATAAAGTCCCATAACTTGTATCAAAATAGTGTTGCGATATGATCAAATTCATTCCATGACAAACAATCCTACACAATTTCATCGAAGTCTGTTAAGCAGTCTCAGAGGAGTTGTGCCCACAAAATTGTGACGGACAAAAAGAGACCATTACTAGGTTCCTCCGTCATTTATTCAAGACTCATCAGGGCTGTGTACCCAAACACTATATGAAAATGCACCTTACCATGCCACTTTAGATGATGTGGTACTTGTCAGTAAGCAGGCATAGACTTAAACCTTTGTTCTGTTAGTGGTCATCCATGTGGAAAATATAAAGTCACAGTCAGCATCCAAAGCATGCATTGTACTAAGCATCACAAGGAGCACTTACCATACCAATATCATTGATGTGACACTTGTCAGTAAGTGGAAATTGACTGTAACTATTCTTCTGTAAGTGGTCATCCATTCGGAAAATATAGGTCACAGCCAGCTTCCAAACCATTCCTCTGCAAGTGGATGAAGACACCTCCACACCTCCACGGGGGTATCACATAAGCCTCCCTAACTTTCATGAGGTGAGCTAACAGTGTCCAGTTTATATACTAGAATGGCAGTCTTCCATGGAAGTATGTGGCCTTTGTCTTAAAAGATTTGGTAAACAGGAAGTGGATGAGTTACAGCTATAAACTAGAATGGCAGTCTTCCATGAAAGGGGGGGGGGGGGGGGGCAAGGGGGTTAGCTGTTCCTGTGTTATTGGCTTAAATTGGTTCTCTGTTAGCTGTTATTGCAGATATCAGATTTAATGTTAACTGTTCATTGACCAGTTCTGTGTTAACTGTTATTGATGAAATTCGGTTTACTGTTACCTGTTATTGAATGAATAATATAATTTTATGTTATCTGTTATTAAAAATAGTATGTTAGCTAAATTGAAATGGTCAGTCCAAAAATACCAATTCTCTGTTATCTGTTATTGGGAAAATCAATTTCCTGTTAAGGTGTTCTTGGACCCCCCCTTGACCCCCCTCATGAAAGTATATCCCCTTTGTCTTAAAAGATTCGGTAAACAGGAAGTGGATGAGTTACGGCTATAAGATCACTTTACACCATATAGTACTATAGATGAAAGCTACATGCCAAATATCAAGAGCTCACTAGTGAGACCCCCCTCTTTCACAATTATGTGTTCCATAAACCAAACAAAGTTATTTCTTCAAACAGGAAGTTAATGTCTGATGGACCTAAAAACATACTGCCCAAGCATCATGTCCATATTAAACAAAATATCAGCAACCTTAAGGAGCAATAGAGGCCAAGTATTGAGTCAATAAAAAGTTGGATGCAGAACTATGGACGGACAAAGGTAAAACAGTATAAACATTCTTCTCTGAAGCAGGGGTATAATTAATCTTAAATTCATAATTTCCTTATTTGTTTACCTGAAGAGAAAATTTTTGATGCTCTCCTTCATACAGTTCATCCATTACAAACTCTCTGTATAAAACTAGTAAGAAGAGAACTTCTTCCTTCCACGGCTGTTTGTGACCCTAAATATATAAACCAACAGATATATGTGTTGACCTGATAACCAGGAATAAAATTAACTGTTAACACAGAGACATGTCTTGCCTGTCGCAACTGGACACAGTATAAAATGAAGTAAAAATCCTCCTTAAACTGATCTTAACTGATGCTTAAGCAGCTGCATACCAAATATAAATGGTGAACCATAACTGCTTTAAATAAGACACTCATGACATAAGTAAAGAGTTAAAAAGTGTAAAATCTCAAAGTCAGTAGACTGTGACTGCAGGATCATACAGATAAAATACTTTTGAAATTGATCTGTACTGATGCTAATGCAAGTGCAAACCCAATATCAATGATGTACCATAACTGCTTCATGTTAAACAGACGTAAGAAAAAAGGTTAACCTCGGCCAAATCGGTGTAAAATTTCAAAGTCAGTAGACCGTGACTGCAGAAGCATACAGATAAAATGCTTTTGAAATTGATCTGTACTAATGCTAATGCAAGTGCATACCCAATATCAATGGTGAACCATAACTGCTTCATGTTAAACAGACTTAAGAAAAATGGTTAACCTCGGCCAAATCAGTGTAAAATTTCAAAGTCAGTAGACCGTGACTGCAGGAGCATTCAGGTGAAATCCTTTTAAAACTGATCTGTACTGATGCTGATGCAACTGCATACCAAATATCAATGGTGTAACATAACTAGTTCACACAAAACAGACTTAAGCAAAAACTTTAACCAATTGTGGACGCCGCCGCCGCCGCCGGACACACCATACCTAAGTCTCGCCTTTTGCGACATTCGTCGCAGGCGAGACAAAAATTGTTGTATCGATCACCAGGGTATACAAGATACAATTAGATTGGCTAATTCTTTATTGTTTGAAAAGAAAGACTTTCATGACTCTAAAACCGAAAGAAATTGCTTATCAGTTTGCAATGCTTAGTGAAGAAAGAAAGCAAATGTGGCTCCTCAATCAGACACTGATATTCCAAAAAGTTGGAAATGCATAATTGATTCTGCATTTGTTGTCTTTGTTATGATTATTTAGTGTACAAACTTTCAAGAATTTTGATTTATGCTTTCAGAAATGTTGGTTTAAATGAATGCAACACCTAGAGTAAACATAGCTATTGTTTAATAGTACACCCCAGGTGTGAAAGATGTATTACTGTATGAATATAAAATTACATGTAGGTATGTGCGTAACAGAAAATAAAAAGAGGGATCCATAGAATTTTCTGAAACCAAAAATATAAACAAACTTACATGCAATAAAGGCAGTATTTTCTTTTCATCTTCATTCAATGCTGCTTCAACAAAGGATTCCCTCATTCTGGTATATTTATCTCCATATACTATAAATCTATCATTCAAAATATCAACCTAGAAATTGAACAAGAATTCGCTTTTGTAAAATATTTCACACTTATATTTTGATTTTCATGTAATCCTTAAAGTTATTCATAATTCTACCATAATAAAATTGTCAATCATGGGTCCTTTTATACACTATTTTCAGTGTGATAATTTTTTACTGTGGATGCAGAATAGGCATTATTGTATACAGAAAAATCCATCCTATTTCAACTGGCTTTTCAGTTTCAAGATGCTCTATTAGATTTAGATACATTTAAACATGTATAAAGCCAATGACAAAACTATCAATTTCAGGTTCTCTCATTGACTTTTCAATATTTTGGGTGATAGATTATAATAGAATAGAATAGTATACAATTGTTTACTGGTCATGAGGGAAACAAATGTACTGTTTTCCGAATGACCAGTAAACAATTGTTTTATTATACTGAATCCGTAAACAACTGAACTTAAGCCACGCCTACTGTTCACTCTTTTTTCTTTGTATACAAGGTACTCTAGCCACGCCTACTGCCAATCATACAAAAACCCCGCGAAATAGTATTACGATACTATTACCCTAGGGAAATAGTTTTTACTATATCCCTAGGGAAATAGTACTTTTACCAAATTCAAGATGGAATAGTTAAAATGTTTACTTGTATTTTATATAGAAAAAATCTACTGAAGTATAATAAAATAGTTTATCAAACCAATTATGGGCCCATCACTGGACATGTATATATAAATACATACATGAATACAATTGAAAACATCAAACATAACTAAAACAAAAGATATAGACATATTTAACAAAAGAAAAAAAAAAAGTGATAAATGAAAATAGACGAAATAATAGAATGTCAGGTGTAGCAAGATTAATTGTCTTAAAACCTAGTTGTATTTTTATCTCTTAAATAAAAGAAATATAGCATTTATATGTGAAATGGGATATTAAATGATACCCTGCCAAGATATTCATCAATAGTTAATAACAAATATAACTAGAATACTGACAAAGTCAGAAAGGGCCCAGCGACAAAAAATCTAAGCGTTTTCAAAACCATACAAACTTTGATTATGACTGCTAAGGCATGTTCCATGGAATGTGTATGAAAATTCAGAGCTGTATTGTTAATAGCCTTTGAGTTTTATTGTTCAAAAATTTGAATTCTCAAAATCTGTGATTTTCCATAAAAAATGAAGTTTTTTTCCAAAAATATTAAACAGATTTGCACGAAATTTGTAAATCAAGACATGCTACTTAACAGCTGTACAAAGTTTCAGAACTGTATTGTTAATAGTTTTTGAGTTTTAGTGCTCACAAAGTCCAATCTGTGATTTTCGATACAAAATGAAGTTTTTTCCAAAAATATTAAACAGATTTAGACGAAAATTTAATATGCAAATCATGACATGCTACTTAGCAGCTGTACAAAGTTTCAGAACTGTATTGTTAATAGTTTTTGAGTTTTAGTGTTCACAAAGTCTATTTCTAAAAATCTGTGATTTTCGATAAAAAGTGAAGTTTTTTTCCAAAAATATTTCACATTTTTGCATGAAATTTTAATATGCAAATTATGACATGCTACTAAATAGCTGTAAAAAATTTCAGAACTGTGGTGTTAATGAAAGAACCTTAGTGAGCACGAACATATACCCCACGCATCCACATTATGGACAGAGATTATCTATTTCGAGTTAGGAATCAAAAAGTCTGAGTTGTTGTCTTTTAAAGTCGGATTGTTAAACAGGAAGTAAAAGAAAGACAGACCTGAAAATGTATCCCACAATATGAGACTCCCAAAGCTACATACAAAATATCAAAAGACTACTATGACTAATAGTTGCTGAGAAATTTGTGACTAAAATTTTCAACCCTGAAAATTTAGTGAAAAAAGTCTAAAACGGCTCCTTTAACAGGAAGTAGTTGATTGACAGATCTGAAAACATATCCCACAATATGGGACCCCCATCTGAAGCTATATACCAAATATCAAAAGCCTACAATTAATAATAGCTGAGATATCGACTGTTACAAAAATTTTGGTCACGGACAGACTGACGGACCAGTCAAAAACATTATACCCTTGGCAACTTCTTTGTGTGGCGTATAAATATATACTTCTTCTACATATATCGAGAGAAAGAAATGAGTTATCATTCTTATACAAGAAAAATTCATCATTTTCAAATTTTGAAAATTTATAAAGTGGCAAAACTTCAATTGTATTTTTTGATCAACTGAAATTCACCTGTATTTTATTGTACTTAACAGCTGTGCAAATTATCATTCTCATCGATCCCTTGACATGTTTTTAAGCTATTTTCTGGAAACTTTCAGGGGGTGGTTGGACTATACTGAACAAAACGGAGGACTATACCATAATATCTTGCCACTTCAGGTTATAAAAATGTTACTTTATATTAAATTTGGTATCTATGTTCCTAATGAATATCTGATTTCATACACAAACCTAATGTCAAATGAGTTGACCTTTTTTCATTTAATTTATAGAATACAGTCACAAAGGGAATATGGATAGGATAATAGCAAATCTATTCTATTGAATTTTCAAAACTTTGTAGTCAAAGATAAGGTTTTTATTACAAAGCACTGATTATCTAACCTACCTTTTCTCTTTGAAGTTCTGGAAGTTTAATCCATCTTTTGATTGACATGTCACAATCAGCACAAATAGTTTGATAAGAATCTGTTCCATAGTTTCTACACAGGTATTTTACAAAATAACGCCTGAAAAATATAGAGAACAATACAGATAAGGTTGCCATGTTCATCTGAAGCCTTGCTTAATTCTATATGCTTCAATGATATACGCCCTACTGAGTGCTTGAAATTTCCCTGGGGAAAGCTAGGTTCTCCCAGTGTTAACACCTTATTGCCCAACTGTTTTGTATCTTTAACACATTTTAAAATAGCTTTTCATCCTTTTAGATCCAGTCTGCTTCTGGATGGTTTAGTAAGTGTTTTCCTGTTTTCTTTAGACCCTAGAACAACAAAATTCAATATCAATTGTATCCATTCATAGTTTTTCCTTAAAAAAAACCCCCCAAAAAAACCAAAACCCCCAAATTCTGATTAGAAAAATTCAGAGTTAAATATACTAATACATGCATGCTCATCTATTTTTAATTATCTGACCTTTAATAACCATTTCATCTTTTTTTTAAGAAATAAGAATTTTTCATTCTCATTCTATTAGATTACTGGGTATATGCTTCTTTCTTTAAAACATTAAATCTTTAAAGAATAGTATGTTAAAAACTAAAAATATAGCAAGTGACCCACAAAAGGATAGCAAATCCTTCTGTGAGTTGGGTTTGGGGTACATTAAGTCCTTAGAACATACTTTGGCCAGTCAGAGCCACATTCTTCACATAGTTTTCCAACCGCTTCAAACAATCGTCTGATCTTAATGTCAGTGCTGCTACAAGACTTTTCTATGTAAACTCTATACATGAAGGAGGCTGCTACACCAAGAGAAAATCTTGTTTCAGAAATACTTTTCATATTCAAAAGTAACTGGTCACTCTCTAAACAGATTTGTCCACAGGCATTTCTTAACATTTCTAGGGCTTTTTGAAGCAAATTTGATTTTTCAATGGGACTTCGTTGATAACAAGCATCCTATAAACAAGAGAATAAAATTAACACATTAATCACTTTGAAATAAACAATTGAAAAGTAAAAAAGAATTGCAGTCTTCCATGGTAGACATATGTCGCCTTCTTTTAAAAATAACAAAACTAGATGAAACAGAAATTTTATATATATGTCCTCTATATGTGAAAAATTAAGTTCTAGGTAAACAGGAAGTAGTAATTTTTCAAGCTTAAAATCACTTCACACCATACACTACTTTAGGACAAAGCTACATGCCAAATATCAAGAGGCTGTGGCATGTAGTTGCCCAGAAAACTGGGGCTCCCGCAGGGTACCCCCCTCAGGTCGCAAGGTCGCTTTTAAAAGGGGCCTGAGGTCGCAGGTCGTTTTCTGGCATAGGTCCATTTTATGAAGTGTAGGTCAGAAGTCGCACTTAAAAAGCCCTCAGGTTGCAGTCGCCCTTAAAAAGCCCTCAGGTTGCAGGTCGCTTTTAACCCTGCGGGAGCCACAAAACTGTGACGCTTGCACAAAACAATTCTTCATTCTCTAATTTATTACAGATATCTATCCTTCTGAATTAAACTTTAACAAATCTAACATCTTTGTGACGCAGCAGGACAATGCAAGACAATGGATAGTGCCAAAGTGACTCCTATATGTCTCTTTGAAATACATTGTAGGCAACAACTTTTTGCACACCCATCCCTCAGAATTCCATCAGTTTCTATCATTTCCGTCAATTTTCTGATAGAATTTGATGGAAATTGATGGATTTCCGTCTAGAATTAGACTTTTTGATAGAATACTGATGGAAGTTGATAGAAATGTTAAAAACAATGGAAAAAAATCCGTCAACACATGCTTGATGGAAAAAATTCATCTATTTCCATTAAAAAAAACAACCCGCTGACGGAAATGTTGATAGAAAACTGATGGAAAATTGTCTTCCAATGGAAAGCTGACGGAAAATTGATGGAAAATCATCTTTTGATGGAAAGTTGCCGGAAAATTGATAGAAAATTGACGGAAATTATCTTTCAATAGAAAATTGGCGGAAAATTGATAGAAATAAAGATCATGACGGAAATTGATAGAAAAACTTGATGGAAAAAATCAGTAATGTTATAGTGTGCCGGAAAAACTTGCACCTGCTGAACTATTGACGAAATATTGATGGAAAGTTTGACCTAAGTGCACTTGATGAGGTCATCTATTACATCATCAGTTTTTTAGTCATGGTTTTGCTAGCAGAAGATAACATGGTGTCTGTTGTGTTCAATGAGATAAATTTTACAAGATGAAGATACTGTAAGTACACAAATTTTATTCATCTATAGTGCATGTATTTCAGTTGTTGATCGCATTACTTACACAATTTTAACTTCAGAAGTTAAAATTTTGCAATTCTGATGAATTATTTCCTGTTAAGATTCAGAAATACATCAAATTGTCTAGCACAGCAAACACATAAAAAGGGAGTAGGTTTATTCAATTGCAGTTTTAAGTTTTTATCGTTGTATAGAAAATCATTTATTAAAAGTATGTAGTTATTCCATGTTCCCCCCTTTTTCCCCATTTCTTAATACATGGCAGCTAGGTAATAATATTTTCTTTCCAAAGTATAGACACACTCATGCAATACCTAGAAGGGTAGATTAAATTGTAAATGACAATGCCCATAACAATACACTTAAGTCAACATAAGCTCTATAATAAATGCAAAACTTCTTTGTGTAGATTGAAGTATGATATTTTGCAGAACTTACATGTCATGTATGTATTCTGCTTTCTTTAATAGCAAATTGTCTGCAGCTGTTTCCAAACATAAAGAAATGAAAACAATGTTCATTTACACTTCTATTTCACAGAAAAATTACAATACATGATTAATTTAATTTAAATTTTCAAATTTTAGGTACACAAGTGACATCCTAGGTCAAGGCTATTGGCCTACTTTTTCAGCCATGATTGGTCGGCTAACTTTCCACTGAGATTCCATCAACTTTCCATCAAGATTCCGTCAACTTTCCATCAAGATTCCGTCAATTTTCCATCAAGATTCCATCAAGATTCCATCAAATTTCCATCAAGATTCCGTCAACTTTCTATCAATTTCCATCAATTTTCCATCAAGTTTCCATCAATATTTTCCGCTACTTTTTTCCATCAGTTTC
This sequence comes from Arcuatula senhousia, assembly GCA_963971305.1. Taxonomy (NCBI): domain Eukaryota; kingdom Metazoa; phylum Mollusca; class Bivalvia; order Mytilida; family Mytilidae; genus Arcuatula; species Arcuatula senhousia. The sequence goes on along the minus strand of OZ020309.1, from coordinate 15,182,465 downwards.
CGTCAAACAAAATTTTTGATGGAAAAACAGTGCCAATACTCCATCAAGTTCCATCAACCTGATGGAAATTGATAGAATTTAGTGATGGAAAATTGACGGAATTCTGATGGAAATCTGAGGGAAGGGTTAAATAATCTAATATATTAACATGGGACTTGAAAATCTTGCATTGTTAGGTCCTATCAAAAATAATATGTTTATATTGTTGGCACAACTTTCATGTGCAATGTTCATTTAGTTACTGGTTATGATTGATACTTACAAAAACAAGACCAATCGATGTCTGGCCCTGCGTCTTACGGCAAAACGTTGAATCATGTACGTTCTAGGCCCAATATGGACAGTCAATAATTTTTGACACTTGCATCCTATGGTGGACTTACAAAGCATATTTGTCACATGCAACCCAATATTAAAATTATATTAAAAAAAAATAAAGTTTCTATTTTATCCCTTAACTTGTAAAAAAAAAATTCTAAATTGCACCGGAAATAAAAAAAATCTCATTTTTGCCCCTTTAGGACCCCTCATTCCTAAACCAAAAAAGAAGGGACACCCAAAATCAGCCCCATCCTTCCTTTTATCATAAGTAACATTAATGTAAAGTTTCATAGCTTTTGGTCAACCAAAACAAAAGTTAATGTCAAAAAAAATTTAAAAGTTGCTTTTTTGGCCCCTTTAGGGCCCTTTATTTCTAAACCAAAAAAAAAATAGGGGACACCAAAAATCAGCCCCACCCCTCCTTTTATGGTAAGTGACATTACTGTAAAGTTTCATAGCATTTGGTCAACCAGAACAAAAGTTATTGTGGAAACAAATAAAATAAAAAGCTACGCCGAGCGCAGCATGATACGACCGCAACAAGTTGAACCCTGAACGTTGGAGGCCCAGTATGGATAGTCCATTGCTTTGGTCACATGAAGCCCATGGTGGACTTACAAAGCTTTTTGACACATGCATCCTGTGGTGGACTTAAAAATTCATTTATATTTACATCAACATCTAATACAAAAAGCCTTATTTATAAACATGTATTTTAATTTACAATTTTGGCCCTTTGACCCCTAATTTCTCAAAAACGGTTAAAATATTGCAATTCTGATTAAAAAATAAGGCACAAAAATTCACAAGGAATCCAATGAAAAAAAGATTTTGAAAATCGGACCACAAATAAAAAAGTTGATTTTATGGGCGTGGCCTGTCTTTAGCCCCCTGTAGCAATGCAATGGTGAAATACATATCAAAATCATTGACACATTTAGTAGATAGAATTAAATGATGAATTCAATAAAAAAAGAATTTTCAAAATCAAATTAATGATAAACATTCTACAACAGGCTTGTCAATACACCTGTTTTTGCCCTTTTTTCTAAAATAGAAGGGGCCACAAACCCCAAATACAAAACCAACATTCCTTTAGTGGATATAATCATCATATTAAAACTTCATAACAATTGGCAGGCCCACTACCACTTAATTTTTGGTTTAAAACTATTTGCCTTGACAAACTTTTAATAAAAACAGCGTTTTTGGCCCCTTTGACCCCTAATTTCTCAAAAACGGTAAGAGATATTGCAAATCTGATTGAAAAACGCAGGCAGGGATTTTCACAAGGATTCCAATGAAAAAAAGATTTTGAAAATCGGACCACAAATAAAAAAGTCGATTTTTTGGGTGTGGCCCTTTTTTGACCCCCAGTAGCAATTTAACAGTACAAGATACATCAAAGCCGTTGATACATTTTGTTAACAGTATTTAAAGAGGAATACAATAAAAAAAGAATGATCAAAATCAGATAAAAATTAAACATTCTACAGAGGTTTTGTCAATATACCCATTTTTGCCCCTTTTGGCCCTTTTTTCTTAAACGGTAGGGACCAGAAACCCCAAATGCAATACCAACCTTCCTTTAGTGGTTATAAACATCATATCAAAATTTTATAACAATTGGTTAACTACAACTAAAGTTATCGCACGGAAACCAAAGTGTCTACAGACGACGACGACGACAACGCCGACGACGACAACGCCAACGACATCGCCATAACATAATACGATCGCAAAAATTTTTGCGGTCGTATAAAAAGTCGCTTTTTTTGGTCCCTTTAGGGCCCCTTATTTCTAAACGAAAAAAATAGGGGACACCCAAAATCAGCCCCACTCTTTCTTTTATAGTAGGTAACATTACTGTAAAGTTTCATAGCATTTGGCCAACCAGAACAAAAGTTATTGTGGAAACAAATAAAAAAAATCGCTTTTTTGGCCGCTTTTGGGCCCCTAATTTCTAAACGAAATTATTAAATGACCCCAAAAGGGGAGGTGCACATCTTCAATATATCTGTAATCACTGTGTAAAATTTCAGAAAGATCCAGCATTTGGTTTTTGAGATTCAGATTACACAAGACAGGCACCCCATAGCGGGACGGACGGACGGACGGATGGACGGACGGACGGACGGACGGAGTGACCCGACTACTAGACCTGCTTTCGCCTTCGGCGACGCAGGTAAAAATAGTTTAACCCCGCCACATTTTAAATGTGCCTGTCCTAAGCCAGGAATCTTTATCAAAGCACAAAAGCATGATAATCAATAACAAAGCACAAACTAATGCACAGTAAAAATCAAATCGATTCAATTCAACAAGAGAGAACCTGAGACAAAAGGACAACAAGAAATTAACAGGACATAGAGATACTCTCTAGAGAACACTCGAAGTTACTGACAGCTAGCTATAAGAAGCATCTATCAACTGATGTAAAGAAATCAAGTATGTGGATTTTAAATCCAACACAACACATCACACAATCATTATGATTTAGTGATGCATCATCACACAAAACCAACACACTTGACCGCTGTAATGCTAAAAAATGACATAAGTATAAAAAGGCAATTAACATTTTAAAGTAAGTATCAAATTATCAATATTTTTTACCAAAAAAAAGACTCAATTCAAAGATTTTACAAAAATTTCTATTTCATAACCTTTATTCAATAAAGTTTAATGCCAGTTTTTCATTCCCAAAGGATTGTTTTTGAATTTATTTGCTCTATAAACAACATTACTGTAGAAATTGGGATGGGACATTCCCTTTACAATCAAATTTTGATGTGTACAGTTGAATTTTTTATAAGGTATAGATACTTATGATAAAATTTAGTAGTTTTCACTAATTTGTGGTACTGATATCCTTGTTTTAGTAATTTTTTTATACACCGGTTTTTATCATTAAAATCAGACACACCACTGCAGATCCGGGCATATCTTACCAACTGTGAAATATATACTTCGCAAGACGGAGCAAGTGGTACATCTCCCTCAAGAAATGGAAAATTAACAATAGGAAATGAAAAGTCAATCCCATTCATCCTTTTATAGTATTGTTACGTTTTGGGTATATGTGTGTTTTCCGTAACCGTAACTGGTTGGTACTACTAATAAAGTAGTGATGGGTTTGTTACCCTAAGCGGGTATTAATTGGTACTTATAATCTTGGTTACAGATAAAGTCAAATGGTTTAAAAATAAAGTTTACATTGGTAATATGTAAACTAACTCACTGGTAGCGTGACAAACATTGGTAGCATGTTCAACCCATTGGTAAGGCACTGATGATCTTTTTATAGGTGTATTTTTATATATATACTCTATGTATTTTGATCAATGCACTATAGAACAAGTATTAACTGTGATTGCAAGCAAGTCACAAAGTCCCCCAAACGACCCGTATTTCCCACTATTCTCTTCAGCATGTCAAAAAACCCCTAAATATCAATTTTCATGTAAATCGGAGCACTTTGAAAATTTCAACCCGATTATCTCCCTTGAGAAATCACATTTTTATTTATATCCCGAAAACCGTAAATATCGCTTCAAATTTTTTTTTCATATTATTAAAGAGAATGTTTTGCTCTATCAACCTACAAAATTTCAGAACCCTGCGCACCTAGGTTACCGAGATATTGCAATGTCCAATATTTAGTCCATTTTCCTGTTTCCATGGAAACGGCGGCCATCTTGAAAATTCTGATTGTCAACGAAGCTTCCTTTCTTTACAATCTATTATCCTGCCAAGTTTCATATTGATATGTGGAGTCGTTTTCTCTGGGATCTCCGGACAAGTTCACGACTAAGTGGAAGAATAAGAAGAAGAAGAACTAGTGCTGATTGTGTTGGGATGCCAACACATAAGTCGCCCAAAATCGCCTTGGATAGTATTCCATTCAAATCAGTGCATCAAAATAAGTCTAGAAATCAAATTTCGTTGAAATCGGAACAAGTTGACGTTTTTTGGGGGGCGGGTGTGGTAAAACGGCCGCCATTTTAAAATGGCGGCGTTCCCGTCAAATTTTTTTACGCCATGTTGCTCAGCATGAATCACTCTACCAGTGTACCAATTTTCATTAAAATCCATCCACCCATCTCTGAGATCGGAGAGAGGCCCAAAAATCTTAAACGGCGGCCATTTTGAAAATGGCGGCCATCTTGAAAATTTCAAAAGTGGATTGCACACCTCTGAGTGACCCTCCACCCATCTCAGCAGGTTTTATCTTGATTGGTCAAAGCGTTTTCAAAAAATGTGGCGGACAAGTTCATGATTAAGGTAAGGAAAAGAATAATAAAAAAAATAATAATAAGAAACGGTGCAAAAACAATAAGTCTCCCAAACTTTGTTTTGGGCGACTTAATAATAATAATAAGAAACGGTGCAAAAACAATAAGTCCCCAAACAACGTTTGGGGGACTTAAATATTTAAAATGAGACCAACTCAGTAGATTCCAAGTAATAACAATTTAATAAATAACAGAGTAATTCACTTTATAGAATTACTATATAATATAATAAGTTACAATAAATAATTAAAATCCCTACCAGAGCTTTGTAGAATAAAACGGGGACCCCCCTTTTAGTACAAACTGGCGATTGTAAACATCGTAGTATTTTTGTAGTAAATCTGACAGGTTTCTGCCGGTTCTTCAGTCCAAATATGGTCAATGGGGTTTGTAAATGGTTAGCATCACATTAGGTAAATGATAGATTAAACGGACTGCATAAGACTGCGACTTTTGATGGACGCGGACTCGCTTTTATTCAAATCCTACCGTGGGACTTTCCGTGGGATGATCTTCCTCAACTGATTGGTCGGCCCACAGGTCACTGGGTTAAATGACGTCATAGTTCAGCATCCAGTGCACTTCCGGGTACCTGCTCATCAGTGCACGTAAACAAGGCATGGCGGATTTTACAAATAAACAATGTGTTTACAATCTGGGAATCGGGGAATGGGACTTAACGGGGCTTACCCTTAACAGAATGCATAGCCCATTACAATATATAACCCTTACGCAAATGAGCAAGAATGGTAAGAGGGACTGACAAGTGATAATAGCGATAACTCAAGCGGGAATGGGACACGGGACCCCCCTTGGAATAAAACAGTAGGACGAACTCATGCCTAATAATTCCCATAAATAGCAATAAATATACAATAATACACAATATAATAACGCATAGCAGTACATATAGCATCAACAAATAGTTCATGAATGTCCATCATAGTCGCGATCAGGTTGACAGCAAACTACGAACACGAATGAAACAACAAATGAACATGAGTGTTTACTGTCAACCAGAAATTATCAATAATATAAACCTACAGCCTAACCCCTAACCCGTGACAGTATTTAACATTATTGTGAAATTTCAAAGCAAAAGGTAGACCTGAACAAAAGTTATTGAGGGAACAAACAAAAAAAGTTTTATTTTTTTTTGCCCCAATCTCTAAATGGAAAAAGGGGGACCCCAAAAATCAATCCCATCCATCCTTTAATGGTAGGGAAAATCATTGTCAGATTTCATTGCATTCTGATAACTAGAACTAAAGTTATTGACAGTGTATGCACTAAAGTTAACAGACAATGACGACGACAAGGACAACGACAAAGACAACAACATCATACCAATATTATATGTCGGCAATTTATAAAGTCGTATAAAAAGTGTAATGGAACTACAGATCTAGAGAACTATTGATGGAAACAGGTTAAACAGTATACCCCCTTTTCTTTGAAGTGAGGGGTATCATAAATATTGATGTCAAAAATATGAAAAATGTGAAACAAGAGTTAACACTTAAGTATGTTTCGTCTGCCGGCACAATCAAATTCCTCAAAAATTATCATCAAAGTCACGTACATATCTGTAAATAAAGGTCAAGGTCAAAAGATGTGCTAAGCTACTACTGGGGCATATGCATACCAAGTATCATCAACCTAAGATTTATAGTTCTTAAGATATGGAGGTGCTCATAAGCTTTATTCTCTTCATTTTATTTTATATTAGCAATCATCGTACTCACCTCCATGCATTGAAGAACAAGAATACAGAGATTGTGAACTTCTGCCTGATCTGTTTCTGTTATTTCTAATAGATTGCATGTTCTTGTAAAGTAGTTTTCAAGGTGGGTATAAACATCTTGACCACTAAAATATAATCAAACTTAATCGAATACATAAATTAAGACCTTGTTTACACTTTAAAATAAGGTTATTTGTATGTTTTGAGTTTTTAAAAATGTATTACTTTCTGCTTACCAAACCATGACAGTTAATCCCCTCTACCATTACATTAAAATGAAAGTCAAGGTGACCTAATTTTGGTAAATATGCTGGTTACTATCCAAGATGCATCCATTGACCTAATATAATCTCTCTATCACTTGCAGTTGCTGAGATATGGACCTTAACCAAAACTTTAACCTGAGCCATTCATGTAGAAACTGAAGGCCAAGGTGACATAAGTTTGGTACAGATGCTGGTTACTATCCAAGAGGTACCCACTGACTTAATATCATCTCTCTATTACTTGTTGTTGGTGAGATATGGAACTTAACCAAAACTTTGAACCTGAGTCATTTATGCAGAAAATGTAGGTCAAGTGGTTGTAAATATTTTGGTATGGAAACTGAATACTTATCCTAGATGTACCCACTGACTTAGTATCTCTTTATCACTTGCAGTTGCTAAATATGGACCTTAACCAAAACTTTAACAAAAGTCATTTATGATGAAATGTAGGTCAAGGTCATCTCATTTTGATACAGATGCTAGTTATTATCCAAGACGTATTATATGACCAAATATCATCTCTATTACTTGCAGTTACTGCCATAGGGACCCGAGTCATTCATGCAGAAAATGTAGGTCAAGGTAATGTTACTTTGGTATGGATGCTGAATACTATCCAATATGTGCTCACTGACCCAATATCATTTCTTTATTACTTGCAGTTGCTAAGATATGAACCTTAAGGATGGTCACTCTTCATGTTTCAGAATTTCAGATTAATTTCGATACTCCTCAAGATTTTACCTTTACTTCATGAAGAAATTTTTTGCACACTGAAGCCTACTTTTTATGACATTTTCTGATTATTTAGACCTTAAATCCCAACTGTATAAAATTTCTTGAAATTCTTGATACAGTTTCATGATTTTTAAGGCCAAAAATGTCACAATGCATAAGTTGTGTAAAATCTAGAGGAGTCTGATTTCCCGCCAAATTTTTTACATCATGTATCTGGGAAACGAGCACATGGACCTATCATTTTCTTTTTGTTATTTGATAAAGTAGACAATTATCTATCATTTCCATCACAAATCGTAAAATATTTGTTTGATATAAAAAAGTTCAGGAGTGACCACCCTTAACCAAAACTTTAACCTGAGTCATTCACAAGAAAATTTAGGTCAAGGAACTAATTTTGGCATTGATGCTGATTACCATCAAAAGGTGTACCCACTGACCAAATATCATTCCTCTTTGATTTGCTGTTCCTTAGTTATTGACAAAACAAAAACCATTACGTTCGTACAAACAAACCAAATGTTATCTTTATTCACTCCAGGATCCACAACACCATTGGGCTCAGGGATAAAAACATTTTTTGACTTTTGATTTCAACAGCATAACTAATCTCCTTTGGCACAACAAATGCCAAATTCAAGCTTCGAAAACAAGAAGCAATAGTTAACCTAATAAAAAGTAGAAAGTAAAATTCTGACCATTATCATAGTAATTCACAGTGAACCATCCTGTCAATTTTCAAACCATTATCATGTCAGGTTTCCTAGGACAGCTTGACACCAATTTTCAAATCTACTTTCCAATGGTTAACTAGAAAATGTGTCTATGAGCCACAAGACGGCACTCCTGTTCTTGAAATATCACAGACTCCCAACATATATTACCTGGGATATTGAACTAAACCTAAGTTGTTCATGCATAAGTTATAGGTTGCAGTGACCTAATTTCTAGTGGGTGGTGTCATGCTTGACCAAAGGCACATCTAGTGGTGAAAATTCATTGACACCTCACATGTAGTATCTGAGATATGGACCTTTTTCAAGAAATTAATCAAAGTTGTTCATGCCTAAAATATAGATCGCAGTGACCTTATTTTTAGTGGGTGGTGTCATGTTACCCAATACACATTTAAAAGTGAAATATCTTTGACAACCAACATATAGTATCCAAGTAATGGACCTTAACCAAGAAAGTGTTAGATGTACAGACGGACAGACAAGGGTAAAACAACCAATGCATTCATTAAATATAGATCACAGTGACCTAATTTCTAGTGGATGGTGTAGCCCTACAAAAGATATCAAAATATCATAAACCTCCAACATCAAGTATCTGAGTAATGAACCTTATCCAAGAACTTCACCAAAGTGTTAGATGTACAGACGGACAGACAAGGGTAAAACATACATGGTCAGGCCATAAAAATAAGAAGTAGTACTGCTAAATTTTTATCAAGTCATTTCTAAGTTTGGTTTCTAAAAAATGGTTGGATAAAGGGACATGATTAAAACTTATGACCTCCTGACATAGTGTCATGAAGACATAGAAATAGAAATAAAGAAGGAATGTGTCCATGGGACAGGGATGCCACTGCTGGCCTACAACAGGAAGCAGAAGTCCGATAGGTTTGAAAGTCGCTTAGGACTTACAGTTTGTCATACTGAACAATCCTACTATGTTTAAAATCATTCTCATGTACGGTTTCTGAGAAAAGCTTGACAGAAATTAAAACATTAATTTTCATCTGGACCTAGTCCCAAACAGGAAGTAGAAATCTAACAGGTCTGAAAGTCGCTAAGAACATACATTTTTTCCTATTAAACCATCCTACCAAGTTTCAAATCATTATCATGTTCAGTTTCTGAGAAAAGCTTGACGGAAATTTGTACGGACAGACATGAGTAAAACTTAATGCCTACCCAAGATGCCGTTGACGGGGCTTAAAAAATTCTTCAGAACTTCCCAAGGTTTTGAAATTGTCATTGAGCAAATTCTATATGAAACTGCAAAAAAATCAATATGCTTGAAAAGATGTGTAAAAATAGTTGAATTAAATAAATTGAGCATTCTTTTTATTAAGTACCTAGTTTGCATTAAAAGTTGTAAGAGAAATGATCTAACTACTGGTGTTGAATCAATGCTATCATCATAGATATTAAGCTCTTTGGTGACTTGTTTTCCTTTCTTGGTCTTTGTTGTAATGTATGACAAAAGTTTGTTCACTACATCTACAGCTGGAGGTGTACCATCAGCAAAACACATCTGAGCAACTACCTCCATAAAAAAGCTGTTACATCTTTTTCTGAAGTCATGATATGCTTGCACATTTTCACTAATTAAAAAAAATGTAAATAAAGTCAATTATAACATAAGTTCTATAACATTTATGTTCTTGTATCTTAAAGCTATGATTTTGATAACTTTGATAACAACTGGGCAATATTTTTAAATGTCAGACGAAGATCATTTGATAAAAAAAAAATTAAAAGGCCATAATATTAGGTTATCTTAAAAGGGATACCAAGTTATAAAACTTTCAAAGATTCATGGGAAAGTCCTTTTTGTGTTGTGTTCAGTTTATTCCATCCTTTCTACTATAAAGCCTTCATTCATGAATTCATCTTATGATTTCAAGTCCCATTCTTAGAGTTGCTGGTTTCATTTATCTCAAGAAAGGGACACCAATGAAAAGAGAAGCTCATGGACACATGACATTAAAAAAAGTCTTGCTCTGAATTGGTATAGCCATCATAATCAGAGATTGAGATTAAATTGTCATGTTTTCATCTTTTGGTATTGGGTAGCTGCAATTTATTAGACTGGATCCACTTTCAGTAACTAGAATTTATAGGACAAGGGATGATTCTTTACTTCACATTATCACAAATTGTTTGAACCTTCAATATGTGTAATAACTTAAAGTGTAATGAACAAAAGTGAATCATATCATCAATCCTTCATTATGTTCACTTACCTTTGGTCCTCTGGAATGGGCTGAAAATTTCTTGGGAAACTTCTATCACAGCATGGGCATTTTATTTGTTTTGAAAATTCTCCAACACTTGCCTCATCAAAACATCTTGTACATACAGAATGTCTACATGGAAAGGTCACAGGAGCACTTGGAAGTTTGTTTTGACAACCAACAAAAGGCTCATTACAGGAGTTACATTTTTTCTCTCTGAAAGAACATTTTTAAGTTAACATTATAATGACTTTAGATATACACTGCATTTTTAATGAAAACTAGATGAAGCCTTCCCCTTTGCCTTTGCCTGCGTATCTATGTTTGTTTGGTACACAGGTAGAAGAAGAGTAAATGTTGGCATAAAATCTCTTTACACCATATATTGTTCTATTGGATAAAACTGCATGCAAAGTATCAAGACCCTACTGCATGTAGTTGCTTGAAAAGTGGGACAGAAATTTGTATCCAAGTCCTTTATATATAAAATCTAAAGTATCTGTCACACAGGAAGTAGTTAGTTTTTGGGCATAAAATCGCTTAACACCATATTGTACTATAGAATAAAGCTTTATGCAAAGGATCAAGACCCTGCTGCATGTAGTTGCTTATAAAAATGCTATGGAAATTTGTATTCAAGTCCTTATATATATATATAAAATCTTAAGTATCCCTCAAAAAGGAAGTAGTTAATTTTTCGGGCATAAAATCGCTTTACATCATTATAGCACTATAAAGCTGCCTGGTAAGTTTCTTTTAAGAGCCTGCTGCATGTAGTTGCAGGACACAAGATGATGGATAGTGCCAAAGTGACCCCTATATGTCGCTTCTGCAACATGTTGCAGGCGACATAATAAAAAGAATGGGAGAAATAAATTTTTACATACAATTTTTTCATAGACTGAGCCTTTTTATTTGCTCTTTTTTTTAAGAAATCAACAAGGTATTTAGCTGTGTTGAGTTTTGAAATTAGCTTCTGTGTATAATCCCAAATCTATGAAAACAATAAATCTGTGAGCAAAAGGTCAGTTATACCAGACATGTTAACTCTCCCGTTTTCACCGGGAGACTCCCGGTTTCAAGACTCCATCTCCCGCCTCCCGATTTATACCTTAAATCTCCCGGTTACCGATTTTCTCTATAAAAAAAAATAAATTGTCAAAAGAAAAGTCACGAAAATCGTCATTTTGAATTTCCTTGGGCAGAGTTACAAAGATCAAATCCAATTACTTTTTGATTAGATGATTTCACATGTCACCCAAGCTAATTAACGAAGCCATATCAAGCTTTCATTGTTAATTGTCAAATTAATATGGTATTACCCCTAATTAGACACCTTACACATCGATCTCAGACCTTGCCGACATGAAAGGTAAATTGAAGTTAAGTTTAAAAACCCTTTAAAAACACCAAAATTCCTGAAAATCGGAAATTTTTGCCTTAAATTTATATCCAAGAAATATATAACATTTGGATAAATGGAATTATTTTGAGAAAGTTAGCCATTAAAAATATTATTTTTATTTTAAAAAAATCACCTTAGTTATTAAATACAATTTCACAAAAAGTTTAATAAACAAACTTGGACAGGCGAAAATTTCAAAGATGCATGAAGTTATATTAGAAATAAGAAAGTCAAAAGACTTGCATAACAGCAAAGATGCTTAAAAAAATCCTGGTATTAAATACAATTTGCAATCAATTTGTAATTTTACATGAGACTGCAGCTCCCTGAGAGGCTGTCTGAAAAGTTGAAAATCTCCCTGAGAGGCCTTCTGAAAAGTTAACATGTCTGGTTATACCCTGCTCTCTTAACTTTGCCTTATCCCAAAATCCATCATGTCCATATTATCAGCAATCTAGGAGTACTAGTTGCAATGTTAAAAGTTATTAAAAAGCGTAACAGAAAAATTGAAAGTTTTTCATAAACAGGAAATATCTGCCCGATTGATCTAAAAACATATCACATAATACATCATGTCCATATCAAGCAGAGTTATAAGTAAATAATAAGCATTGACATAGGTGTTAACCTTTTAGAACTCCAATCAGGGTTTTGAGTTTCAGGGAGATTTAGCGTAGTGACATTTGTGAGCAAAAATTATATTATCCATTTTCAATCAGCTGATTTGAGTAAATCACCTGTGACGACCTGTTGAAAACTAACAAATAAATAAGTTTTTGATAGAATAATTCACAGTTGCAGGAGTTCATGCGGGAGGGCTTAAAAAGTGGGGAAAATAGCATCTCCCCCATGGGAATAATTCATTTCGCGGGAGGCTCCCGCAGGATTCGGGAGGGTTAACACCTATGAGCATTGATAAGTGTGACAAAACTGTAACTACAGATGGACACAAGTACAACAGCCTTTAAAGCAAAATAATATTCATTTTGACCCTTAACAAGTTTTTGGTTATATTCACTTTAATTTTAGTACATAAAATAATGTTTTTCATATTGAATAAATCAAGGAATTATATAATTCCTTGAATAAATGAAACATGCGCTATCAAATCATACCCAAATATTTTCATAGCAACTTCTTTGTTGCATGATTTAAGTATTTTCTCCACAGTTTCTACTGTTGCTAGGGTTTTCATATCTGCATCTCTCTTCAAAACCTGTTTTAAAAATGAAATTATAAAGTATAATTATTTCTTTCACACTTATTCCTAAATACTAGCCACTCCCATGACTTTAATGACCAATAGAATTAACAAGATCATTTAACAATTATGAGGGCATTTCAGGAAAAAATCTCATAAAGAATCATTGGTCAACTTCAAGCTATAGAGGCTTTCCTAGGGCTCAATTAATTGAACATTTCAACAAGCTAAAGAAAAAGTCAGTCAAATTCCACTGGAATTCCATCTAATATCACTGACGCAGTGGAATTCCACTGGAATGGTCAATGGAATAAAATGTTCCAGTGAATTTCCAATGAAAATTCAAATGGAAAAATAGAATCGTTGGAATTCCATTGAAAATTCCACTTCAATAAAATTGATCATCATCATCCAAACAAATTTCTAAACAATATAAATACTTACCACACTGAGTGATTTAAATTTCTTAATTTCCATTGTTTCCTTACAGATATTGTCACTAAAGAGCTTCAAAACCATAACTCTTGTCCAGTAGTTTCTGAAATTAAAAGGAAAATACAATATGCATTAGTATTTTGATGAAAGTTTTTTTAATGCATCGAATAGAGTGACAGTAATAAAATGTATCTATTCAAAATATTTTGTGATAGAAGCGTTGACTTATTTTTTAAGATCGTTTTTATTAAAAATATGTTATACCTTTACAATTTAAATTATTGCTTAGAAAACTGGTATTACTCCATATATATTTATAATAATGGAAATAGGACAAGAAGTCATTATTGTGCGGCTCTAAAATGACAATATGTAATTGTCTAACAAATAAATGTCATATTAATGCAAGAATAGAAAACCTAAATGGTCCCCAACTGAGAGCAAACTAAATCGGCTCGTCTAACAGGAAGTAGATAAGATACAAACATGTCCAATCATTTCAAAATTTAATATTGAAGCGTCAAAATGAAAAAGTTCATATTTTTAGTAAAGGTTTACAAAATGTATACAAGCCATATAAATAAAAAAAAGAAGATTTTATTGTTTCTTGTGTGAGGAGATACTTTTCTAGTTCAAAATGTATCCTTAAAATGCTGAAAATTCATGTAAATTGGCGATTTTCTTATTGTGAAGGTCAGTTTCATTACATATTTTTTACCTAAACAATCATTTAATAAAAAGCTTCGCCATGATACAACCGCAACATGTTGAACCCAGTACGTTCTAGGCCCAATATGGATAGTCTATTGCTCTGGACACATGCAGTCCATGGTAGACTGACAAAGTTTTTTGACACATGCTTCTCTGATGGACTTTCGACCCAGGGGGTAAAAATATAAATTTTCAATTTTGTATTCTACTCTTGAAAAGAATAATGTTTGGGGAAAAAAATTAAAAATCGAGCCAGAAATTTTTTACAATTATGATTACAGCCCCTTAAGTAATGAGCAAAAAAAAGGTGGGGTCGCAAAAATTTATTCTTAAATTTAGAATCGCTACTTGGCAAGGATGAACTTGTAAAAAAAAATTTTTTAATCGGACCAGAAATAAAAAAGTTACGATTTTGGCCCCTTTTGGTCCCAAATAACATAACAGTAAAAAAAGGGGACAAAAATATATCTGCTACTTGACAAGAATAAACTTGCAAAACAATTTTCAAAATCGGACAAGAATTAAAAAAGTTTCGATTTTGGCCCCTTCCTAACAGGTGAAAAAGGGGTGGGTCGCAAAAATAAATTCTCAAATTTGGATTTGCTTCTTGACAAAAATAAACTTGCAAAAAAAAATTTCAAAAACAAACCAGAAATAAAAAAGTTTTGATTACGGCCCCTTTTGGCCCCTTATTACAAAACCAGTGAAAAAGGGATGGTCGCAAAAATTAATTCTCAAAATTGGATTCACTACCTGACAAGAATAAACTTGAAGCAAAAATTAATTCTTAATTTTGTATCCGCTATTAGACAAGAACAAACATGCAAAAAAAATATTTAAAAATCGGACCACAAATAAAAAAGTTTTTATTTTGGCCCCTAATTACACAACGGGGAAAACGGGGGCACAATAATTCATCAGGTTCATTCTTTTCTTAAATATTATTGTAAGAAACATTCTTGACAAATTTCACAGCAATAGGCCAACTAGGACCAAAGTTATGGTGGAAACAAGTAAAATATTTGAATTTTTTGCCCCTTTTTGGCCCCTAATTTCGAAACAAAAAAAGGAGGGACCCCCAAAATCAATCCCATTCATCCTTGTATAGTAACGAACATCACTGTCAAAGGAGTAGAGCCACGAAGGCCCAAAAATGGCCCACAAATTCAACTTTTATATATCTGCTTCTAGTTGCTGCACTAATGTTCCTTTGTCTTTATATTTCGTGAATTGCAATAATTTTTCCTTGAATTATATATCAATAAGGAGAACAGTGAGGTAAAAAATTGACTATTTTGTGAAAAATTACAATTTTTGACAGTTTTCCTTGATTTTCATATATAAATCGATGAATATGAAATGGGCCACACCTGTCGACCAAAATTATTTTATGATAGAAATGTGTATTATGATATCATAAATTAATTATAAAAAAATTAGGATGGTCGAGGAATGTGGCCAATACTAATTTTGACAAAATATGCATAGAAAAAGGTGAAAATGTGTGAAAAATAAGGAATTTTCAAGTTTTTGGCATGTTTAAAGTCCCAAGGCTAAACCTGTGGTGTAAATATTTTGCTAAATCTTACAGATATGAAAAGTTTGTTCATACCTTAACATAATTTAGTTAAATTTATGACAAGATATAGTAGTTGAAAAAATAGTGAAAATACCGGGCCGATTTAGGGCCTTCGTGGCTCTACTCCTTTCATAGCAGTCAGATAACTAGAACTAAAGTTATTGTGGAAACAAACAAAAAAGTAGTATTTTTGGCCCCTAATTTCTAAACGCAAAATGGGGGGACCCCCAAAATCAATCCCATTCATCCTTTTATGGTAAGGAACATCATTGTCAAGCTTCATAGCAATCAGATAACTGGAACTAAAGTTATTGTGGAAACACCAAAAAGTTAAGACAACGACGACGACAGCATCATACCATAATACGTCCGCAAATTTTTTGCGGTCGTATAAAAATTTTAAAAAATATATTAAGTTTCTCATGTTTGGATAATTGATAAATATTTTATCAGCATCATCTGACAACAACATTCAAAGGTTTCAAAAATTTAAGACCAAAAACAGGCCTTCATGCTCCTACTGACTCCTTTGTGAAATCAATCTCATTAGCAGAAGCCAAGAAATCTGTTACAAAAAAATGCCTATTTTTTACCCTAAAAAGCTTCAGCTCAGAAAACAGGAAGTAGATGTAAGACTGACCTTAAAGAAGAGGCACTTTATACTTCATGCTTAAGCTGTTATACCAATTTGATATAAATCCCTGAAGGTGATCATGGTGTTCTCTCTAACGAATGGCTGTATAATCATAATGGAAAACAATAAGTTGTCTGTGCTGAGTAAAGGTTTTATCCTAGAAAGTCAGATAGGCTCAGCATGGTTAAAATAAGGTTTGATAAATTAGAAAATCCCTTCCATATACCTACAAACTCCTGTTAGTTGTTGAAACTTCATTACAAATAAATGAAACTCTGATTATTATGTTATTCTTCAAAAACATAATACGTTTTTAGCTCATCTGACCTAAAGGGTCGTGTGAGCTACTGTCATCACTTGGCGTCCGTCTGTTGTCTGTCCATCCATTGTCCCTATAAATTTTTAAAAGTTAACTCCTCTGACACCATAACTCCAATTGCAACCAATCTTTTTATAGTTGTTTATTAGTAGAAGGTACTTAGAATTGATGTGAGGATTTTTGATTGGTTGTTAAACATGGTCACTGTGGCTAAAAATGTAACATAACGGTAAATTGCAGTTTTTTGCTAACAACTCAATACGATGACAGATTTTGAAATTCTGATGCAAATAAAAAATGATCAGCACCTCAAAATCTATCTACCCTGAAATTTTGAAAAAGATGCACAAACCCATGTAGGAGTAATATCACCCTTTTTCTGAATTTTGCAGTTATTCAGCTCAAGTTCTTAAAATTTATAACAGATATTTGGGAAATTTAAATAATATATTGTTAAGCACACTTAGATATGAAAATAGGAAACAGAGCCAAAGTTGAAGGACTGTTCATTTAAGGAGTAATTCTGCTTTAAGACTGTCAAAAGAAGAAAATAAAATAAAGCTTCAATTGCAAAAACATTACTTTACATTTTATTACATTAAGATAAACCATGTTGTCAAGGTTATGATAAAAAAAATCAGTGTCAAATAGTTTTTGCCTTATACAGTTATAGTCTAAAAGTCAGGTGAGCCATTCAGGCTTCTGGGAGCCTCTTGTTACTTACTGCTATTTGAATAATGAAGGGTCAATAAATAAGAACTTCTTATACAAAGGACAATGAGCAATCAACACATACCTAGCAGTTTTAATAGCTTGCAAACACCTTGGTGACTGATCTTTGCCGAACTGATCATTTGTAAAGTAGGCAATAATCCTCTCAACTATTGGTCGATAATCACAGATAAGCTTGACCCATTCCTTTCTCAGTTTTGGATCATTCAAATTCTGTGGTGGTTCCAAGTTTTTAAGTATCAGTATAAGCCCAATCAAGTCAAGTGTCTAAAATCAAGTAATAAAAGATTTGTTTATATGCTCTTATATATTTTCCAGTACTGGAATATGTGTTGGAAAGTCACTGTTTACATATTTATATGTGTTGGAAAGACACTGTATACATATTTAAAGTTTTTTGACATTCTGATCTAAAATTATGGCTAATGCATTTGATAAGTTTACCTGGTTTAGTCATTGTTGTAATATTTTTTGGCATAAGTGTTTTGTTTTTTTCAAATCTAATGTCCTACTGGTCTTCCAATTTTCGACCCCTAGCGTGTCTGATGAAAGTTAGTCCAGAAAAGTGCTTCACGTGCATTGAATGTTTGTTTATTATCCTTTATAAAAATAATATCAATATGTGGATCGAGTCTTTCGGGCACATATTCCATATTCTTTCGTTTTTAATATTATAGGTCATAAATATAAAACCTCTTCAAATCTGAGTACAACAAGCATTCTGAGAGTATTGCAAAACAATAAATTAAAAGGAAAAAGAAATATCAAAGTAGATGAATATAAAGCAGTTCTGTCAATACATTCATTTTTCAGCAGAGAGGACTCTGCAAGTATGAATTTACTGTGTCCAATCCATTTTGTTTAATTACAAATAAAATATGTTTAAACTATTCATTTTTCTTATTTAAATTTGTCAACTAAAGTTATTTTACTATAACAATATGTCTATTGACAAAGATGCAATAGCCATAACATATTATCATACGTAAAAACACATTTTTGCAATCATATAAAAATAAACAATCAAAAGGGACAAAAATCATCTTACTATTTCATCTGTTGTTTGAAGATAACTCAAGTCTTTTTCATTCTCAAAAAACATCATCATCTGCTCACACACATTTGGCAATACATGTACAATATCAGAGAAATTCCTAAATCTACCACCATAGTAGATAAAAGAAGCATGACAACCAAAAATAGCAGAAACAAGTCTGCCAATCTCTCCCTGTATTATCTGCCTGCAACCTGTCATCAAACTTTCACATATAAGCTGAAATAGAAGTCAACATGATTATTATATTGTTGGGTTTTCTAATATTCAACTTATGCATTTGGTGGATCTAAACTAAAAATGAACCATTATAACCAGTATAATATATATGTTAGAGGCAATAGGTATAATTAGGCATTAAGCTTAAATCCTAGGCAATAAGATAGTACCTTGTCATTAGTGTTAATGCATAAATAGAATTTGTCATTAATTTTAATGCCTAGGAGTTATATCTAATGCCTGATTTTTTTTCCATGAAAATTGCTCTTATAGCCTACTGTCTGTAAAGGGTAGTCTGGAGAATGAAAAAATCAAAACTTATTTTTTCTGAAAAACGTAAGCCTTTATTTATTTACATAATCTTATGAGTATCAAAAAGACCTAACTAAAAATACATGTATAACAACTTTTAAACATGCTTAAATACATTTTCTAAAAATCTAGCTATTTACATTTGAATGGGAAATTCCCATAGTAAAAAAAGTACAGTAAAAAACGTCAAATTTCTATTGTGACGTCAAATGACGTCAAAATGCACTCCCTGATGTCAACAAAAACAAGTTCATGTCAACAAAAACAAGTTCATGACAAAATACCTATTTGGTCAAAGTGGTATTGTAAACTTCTTTGATATAGTGATTTTTGAAAATTTGGCATCTCCAAAAATGGCTGCCATTTACAATGGAAAAACAAGGGGGAAAAGTGATTTTGCTTCATTTATCTTAGAGGTAAGCTTTTCTTTCACTCTTTTTTTGTAAATTAAGTTACGTTTTAGTGCAACAATAAAAATAGCAAACATTTCGAATGTGCTAGTTATGACATAAAGAAAAATTCTAAGAATTTCTGTTCTCCAGGGTATCCTTTACAGACAGTAATCAGATAATCTGATAGATCAAGAAAAAAAAAATTGAAATTGAAATTTCAATATTAACAAGTTAAACTGAAATAGTATTTCTTTGGATGATGAGCCCAATTTCAAACAAATAATTATATATTTTTTTAATTTCTAATATTTTTGTTTTTGATTTGTTTTGTTCTATTCTATTTTTTATTTATTTTGATGGAAAGAGGCAGATCAAAATTTTATGCCCCATCTACGAAAGTAAGGGGTTTATAGTTTTTGGGTCCATTTGTCTATCCCAAATGTTGGCGAGATGGGGCATTTTGTCTTTTGGACATATTCTTGTTTTTTTTTCAATCTATATAACATATATTTAATCCTTCATGTACATGTATGACTTATTGGTCAGTGATCCATATTTACTTAAGTATCTATAATAGGTTAACAAGTGATTACTTATCAAATTAAGAGCCTGTTCATGAGAAAACCATGCAAAATCGTCCAATAGCAATGTTTTCATTTTTGTAAAAGGTATAGTACAACTGAAAGACCATCCTATAAGACTTATTCAGGCAAATTTTTTCCATCGAAAAATCAAAGATGGCCGCTCTACAGGCCTTAATAGATATATATAGCATTCATCTGATTTTTCAGTGATTTCAATATTTTTTTTTATGAAAATAAGACATTTTCATTGTGATTTTTGGTAGTTTACGTATATTGAATGACAATTGTAACAATATTTTTTGAAATAGTGATGTTTTGTCTTTTAAATACAGTGCAATTTTCGTAACTCATAATTTTGGTTCCTCGGGTACCTTTAGGTAGGACTTGGGCAGTATTCCAGACTGTTCAAAAATGCTAAAATTTGTTATTTTTAAGGGCACTTATTGTCCAAGGTAACGCTTTTTTATCCTTATCTTTTAGAAATTCAAAAACAATAACATATCAAGACAAACTTATCAAAAAGCCAAGCTGGGATTTTACATTTTGACTTAGCCACAGCCCCGGAAAACAATGACATGTTTTGATAATTCTCCATAAAATCTACTTTTTGGAGGATTCAGTTTCAAACTCTGAATGTGTTTGCTATGAAACAAAATACATTTAGAACATTTGTTACAACAGATGATCACAATACAAGTACCATTTAAGGGTAGAGAAAGACATATACTTGGGGATTAAGGGTGAAAGATGGGAATATCTTGTGTATTTTGATGAAATGTACAGAAATGGCCAACTTTAGGGGACTATTTTTCATGAATGAAGGGTTGGACTATTAATATGGAATATCTTTCCAGAAGACTGTTATATGGTCTATACAAAAACATATTTGTAACTTTGCTTTCGGTCATCCCTTGCATGTTACAGCATTACAAAAATGGAGATTTGGCCATTTTACCACATGGCTAAAATGGGCTTCGGGGGCCTAATAGTGACATCTTTTTGAAATAATTAAAAGATGTACAGAACAGCAGACCTTATAGGCCAAATGTATATAACTTGTTCTATATAAACAAATAATATTGTAGAAATCAAACAAAAGAGCACTTTCAACTTGGTGGTCCAATATGGCTCCCAGGGCCATTTGGCGAAATAGTCCCTTGTCCTCAAGCAAAAACTAACATTTTCTTTGGTCGGGATCCACCATACAAAATGTTTTATTGTGCAGAAAATGGTCGAATTTTACAAATAAATCAATTTTCCTGGTTCATATTTTTTTTCACATTTAGGTCTGACTTTGTCATTTTAAGGTGACTAGAGACTTTTTTGTAAAAAAGGCTCTGGGGGCTATATTAGACCACCAAGTAAAAAGTGCCCTTTGTTTGATTTCTACAATATTATTTGTTCATACAGAACAAGTTATATACATTTGGCCTATAAAGTCTGCTGTTCTGTACATCTTTTAATTATTTCAAAAAGATGCCACTATTAGGCCCCCGGAAGCCCATTTTAGCCATGTGGTAAAATGGCCAAATCTCCATTTTTGTAATGTTGTAACATGTAAGGGATGACCAAAAGCAAAGTTACAAATATGTTTTTGTACAGACCATATAACAGTCTTTTGGAAAGATATTCCATATTAATAGTCCAACCCTTCATTCATGAAAAATAGTCCCCTAAAGTTGGCCATTTCTGTACATTTCATCAAAATACACAAGATATTCCCATCTTTCACCCTTAATCCCCAAGTATATGTCTTTCTCGACCCTTAAATGGTACTTGTATTGTGATCGTCTGTTGTAACAAATGTTCTAAATGTATTTTGTTTCATAGCAAACACATTCAGAGTTTGAAACTGAATCCTCCAAAAAGTAGATTTTATGAAGAATTATCAAAACATGTCATTGTTTTCCGGGGCTGTGGCTAAGTCAAAATGTAAAATCCCAGCTTGGCTTTTTGATAAGTTTGTCTTGATATGTTATTGTTTTTGAATTTCTAAAAGATAAGGATAAAAAAGCGTTACCTTGGACAATAAGTGCCCTTAAAAATAACAAATTTCAGCATTTTTGAACAGTCTGGAATACTGCCCAAGTCCTACCTAAAGGTACCAGAGAAACCAAAATCATGAATTACGAAAATTGAACTGTATTTGAAAGGCCAAACATCACTTTTTCAAAAAAACATTGATACAATTTTAATTCCTTCTACGTAGACTGAAAAAATCACAATAAAAATGTCAAATTTTCAAATAAAATTTGATTGAAATAAGCGATAAATCAGATGAAAGCTATATATATCTATTGAGGCCTGTAGGGCGGCCATCTTGAATTTTTCGAAAAAATAAATTTGCCTGAATAAGTCTTATAGGATGGTCTTTCAGTTGCAAAATACCTTTTACATAATTAAAAACCTTGCTACTGGACAAAATTTCCATTTTTGCATGGTTTTCTCATGAACAGGCTCTTAAAGAACCTTATAAGAGCATGCTGACATACCCCACACGCCCACATTTTGGACAGAGGTTATCTATTTCGAGTAAGGAATCAAG
Organism: Arcuatula senhousia; assembly: GCA_963971305.1. Classification (NCBI taxonomy): domain Eukaryota; kingdom Metazoa; phylum Mollusca; class Bivalvia; order Mytilida; family Mytilidae; genus Arcuatula; species Arcuatula senhousia. The sequence continues at coordinate 15,160,011 of OZ020309.1, read as the reverse complement.
AGTCAGAGTTGTTGTCTTTTCAAGTCAGAACAGGAAATAGATGATTGACAGACCTGAACACGTATTCCACCATATGCAACCCCTACCTAAAGCTACATAGCAAATATAACAAGGGGTTGCACTAAGTCGTGCTAAGCATACCCCCACTCGACCATTCAGACAACAGAAAGTAGATGACCGACTGACCTGGAAAGGGGAGGCATGATACAACTCATCATGCTAAAGCTGTATACCAAATTTGAAATCAATCCCTTTTGTAGAAGCCGAGAAATCTGTTACGAAAAATTGTCTATTTTTGACCCATTAAAAGTCTAAGTTGGCTCGGAAAACAGGAAGTAGATGATAGACTGACCTGGAAAGGGGAGGCACGGTATAACTCATCATGCTGAAGCTGTGTACTGAATTTGAAACCAATCTATCCAGTAGAAGACAAGAAATCTGTTACGAAAAATTTCACATTTAAAATTTTTTACCCTAAAAAAGTCTAAGTCGGCTCGGAAAACAGGAAGAAGATGACGGACTGACCTGGAAAGGGGAGGCACGGTATAACTCATCATGCTGAAGCTGTGAACCAAATTTGAAACCAATCCATCCAGTAGAAGCCAAGAAATCTGTTACGAAAAATTTCACATTTCAAATTTTTTACCATAAAAAAGTCTAAGTCGGCTCGGAAAACAGGAAGTAGATGATGGACTGACCTGGAAAGGGGATGCAAGGTGAAACTCATCATGCTGAAGCTGTGTACCAAATTTGAAACCAAACCATCCAGTAGAAGCAGAGAAATTGAACCGGACGGACAGACAGACGGACAGACGGACGGACAAGGTGATTGCAATATAGCCCCCTCTCTTACGAGTGGGGGTATAACAAGAGGCTCCCAGGAGCCTGAATCGCTCACCTGGTCTTGATGTTGACCCTATACTTTTGTAGAGCTAAATGAGCTGAACATTTAAGCAAGCAACAGCTAATCTCTATCTGCAATAGTTTTCATTCTGTAGGCCAAAAACATGAAAAATCACTTTTTTCAGGGGCCGTAACCCCTATAAGGGGTCATCTAACAACTTCGACCCTGTGGAGAATTTTGTAGAGCTAAATGAGCTGAACATTTAAGCAAGCAACAGCTAATCTCTATCTGCAATAGTTTTCATTCTGTAGGCCAAAAACATGAAAAATGGCTATTTTTCAGGGGCCGTAACCCATATAAGGGGTCATCTGACAACTTCGACCCTATGAAGAATTTTGTAGAGCTAAATGGGCTGAACATTTAAGCAAGCAACAGCTAATCTCTATCTGCAATAGTTTTCATTCTGTAGGCCAAAAACATGAAAAATGGCTATTTTTCAGGGGCCGTAACCCCTATAAGGGGTCATCTGACAACTTCGACCCTATGGAGAATTTCGTAGAGCTAAATGAGCTGAACATTTAAGCAAGCAACAGCTAATCTCTATCTGCAATAGTTTTCATTCTGTAGGCCAAAAACATGAAAAATGGCTATTTTTCACCTTTAAGGGGCCGTAACCCTTATAAGGGGTCATCTGACAACTTCGACCCTATGGAGACTTTTGTAGAGTTAAATGAGCTGAACATTTAAGCAAGCAACAGCTAATCTCTATCTGCAATAGTTTTCATTCTGTAGGCCAAAAACATGAAAAAATGCTATTTTTCACCTTTAAAGGGCCGTAACCTCTATAAGGGGTCATCTGACAACTTTGACCAAATGGAGACTTTTGTAGAGCTTTTGATGCTGAATCAGTAGCGTGGCCTCAGATTTCCTCTATCTCTTATACTTTTTGATTTATAAGCCAAAAACAGTAGTCTGACCCCCCTAGTCTATTTTTAGTAACGGCGGCCATGTTTTTTATCAAAACATTTCAAAATGAGGATCGTTTGTTGCCAACATGTCATATATCATTCCTGCCAAGTTTCTGTTAAATTGGTTCAGTGGTTTCAGAGGAGAAGATTTTTGAAATTGTTAACGGACGACGGACGACGACAGACGACGACGGACGCATAGTGATGGCATAAGCTCACATGGACCTTCGGTCCAGGTGAGCTAAAAAACTTACCTTTAATAGTTGCTGAGAAATCTTGTTAGGAAAATATTTTCGTCTGAGAAAATTTAGAGAAAAAGTCTGAGTTGGCTTGTGAACCAGAAGTAGATGAGAAGGTTTTAAAAGGAAAACATGGAGTTAGGACACAGAATTTTTTTCTGAAATCATGATAAGACATAGCAATGGAAAAAACAAAGAATATTTTAAGTATGGAACATAATCATGAACAAGGGGTTGCACTTAGTCGTGCTAAGTATACCCCCACTTGACCACTCAGAAAACAGGAAGTAGATGCACGACTGACCTGAAAAAGAGAGGCACGATACAACTCATCATGCTTAAGCTGTATACCAAATTTTAAATCAATCCCTTCAGTAGAACTCAAGAAATCTGTTATGAAAAATTGTCTATTTTTTACCCTTAAAAAAGTCCAAGTCGGCTCATAAAACAGGAAGTAGATATGCCACTGACCTGGAAAGGGGAGGCACGATAAAACTCATCATGCTAAAGCTGTGTACCAAATTTTAAAGCAATCCCTTAAGTAGAAGACAAGAAATCTGTTACGAAAAATTGTCTATTTTTGCCCTTAAAAAAGTTTAAGTCGGCTCAGAAAACAGGAAGTGGATAAGTGACTGACCTGGAAAGGGGAGGCACGATACAACTCACCATGCTAAAGCTGTATACCAAATTTTAAATCAATCCCTTCAGTAGAAGCTAAGCAATCTGTTACGAAAGTTGGTTACGGATGGACAGACAGACGGACAAGGTGATTGCAATACATTTTGTATAGCCCCCTCTCTTACGAGTGGGGGTATAATTAATCAAAACCTTGCATAAAATCTCAGAAAATGGAAAGATAACCTTAATTAGTGATTATCATAAAACTGAAAATATGACATTTTGCAAGTCGGCTAATAACCAAGTCAGATAATCCAGTCGACAGCTTGAAAGTATGTGTGTATTTGGAAGAACAGTTACTGTAATAATATGATATAATGGTTTCACTGCATACAAAGGTATTTATGTTCCTTTGTTTTGTAGAATACATATAAATTACGTCTTGGTTTTTTATAACAAATACTCAAAATCAGTTAATGCAATTAGAATAATTTTCATTGAAAAAAATCAGGCAATAAACCTAAATCCTAGGCATTAAGCTTAATGCCAAGTTCTATTTGGGAATTAGCACTAATGACAAGGTATTATCTTATTGCCTGGGATTTAAGCTTAATGCCTAATTATACCTTTTGCCTCTAACATATATCAATGAATAAAGGATGGGTTGCGATAAGGCCCTATTTTGGCCCATCTTTAGGCGAAAAATAAAAAGTATTTCATAGCATGTTACTTTATACCTTATTTTGTAGCTAAATGATTGTACTGTTGTAAAATACTACTTTTAAATTCTTTTGCACGAACATACCCTGGAAAATCGTGTTCAAAATTGACCCGTTTTGAATAAAATTTCATCTTGATTTAAAGAAAATTTCAAGGTATAGGGTTCAATAAATAGAAATTTTGTGCTTATATACTTGAAGACAGTGTTTACAATTCTTTGAAAGGTTCATCATATATATTCATCACTTTTAACAACAATTTTGAATTTGAAATGACCGCTTATCTCAAGAAAAACGAAGAAAACGGAAAGATTTCGCAAATTTTTTAACTACTGACAACAAGTTAAAAAATTATAGTCTTTTTAAATTCTCAGTATGTCTTGCACGCGGAACCAGCTTGAAACTTTTACAAAAGATGTGTTTTAGTAATACAAGTTTGTGAATAAAATATAGAGCTGGTTCCGCGTGCAAGGCTATACTTTCGGGAAGGATATGTATCACTCATGTTCGCCACTTTCCCATAGGCACAATGTTAAAATCATTTGTGGTGGTTCATTTCAAGTACCATTTACTAAAGAATAAAAAAGCTTTTGGACTACCGACTTTTATTTTCAAAAAATAGAAATAATAACCTTTCCAACAAGACATTTTGTAAAAGAATTTACATAATTTTATTTTTGACTTTCGCGGTGGGCTGAAAAAGGGTCTTATCGCAACCCATCCTTTCATGCTCAAGGTGATATTGATTTCAAGAAAAAAGATATAAGCACATATAACAACATACTAGATGTTCAGCTTCTGATTTTACTGGATATGATATGTGAACAAAATCCTTCACATAGTACTGGATAACTTGTTGAATGTCAGACCCTTCCACTCTGCACAACCATTGACCCATTGGAGTGGCTTCAAATCTTGAGGCTGCTCTTTGGATTATTTCCACAGATCCAATGTTTGCTGAAAATATTCAAGTAGAATTAATAATTTAGATAATAAACTGTGATGGATCAAGCACACAATAAACTCTCTCATTTATAATGAAATCTATATTGGAAACAAGAGTTAACACTAAAGTATGTCTTGTCTGACATTACCATTGGAAGCATAAATTCTTGTTAATTTCTCTATATTTTCATGAATCTATAAAAAATATGAAAACATCTAAAAGTTTTGGTTTGGTGTTTTCATAACAGTTTATAAATCAGTGATAATATAAAGGAATCAGCAAGGAAATATCAATTCTAATAAAAGCCTACAAATAATATTAGCTGAGAAATTTCCAATTTACAAGAACAACAAATAATTCAGTTGACTCATTTAACAGAAAGTAGATTCCATCATATGAAACTCCTACATAAAGCTGCTTACCAAATAGCTTAATTTTACAAATAATAAATACTGCGAACTTGCAACTTTCTTCCACTTTAAAATTCGAAGTTAGCTTGTTAAACAGAAAGTTGAAAAGCAACAAACACACCATATGAAACCCCTACCTGAAGCTGAATACAAAGTATTGAAAGCCTACAAATAACTGAAGCTTAAAAAAATAGATAAGTGACAGACCTAAAAATGTATTCCATCATATGTACAATACCCTTACCTGAAGCCTAATACTGGCTGAGAAATAATGTTATGAAGAAAAGAGTCAGTGACGGAGGCACAGACACCCAACATTTCAATTTAATTTGATTAACTTAAAATTTAAGTGCAAAGTCTTAAGATTGGGATGTAATTGTGTTCTATTACTGTGGAATGTGCCCTCATGTTCCATCAATTTAGGATTTGTAAAATCTGCTCACATTACTTTAACATTACATTACTATTGCAATGATTTGAAAATTGTCAATGTCACAATCAGAAAATAAAATAAACATTGATATAATGCAACTGTGCTAAGCTGCTACTGGGGCATATACATACCAAGTTTCATAAACTTATTAATTAAATGTTCTTGAGATTTTGAGGTGCTCATAAATTTTAGCATTGAATAAAACAAAATGTAGTTCTAAAGCTGTCATCACCACCTATGACAGAGTAACACCCATATCCAGCTCTGCTTTTAATTGTGGGTAATATAAAAATCTGAAGTCAAATGAGCTCTCAAAAATGATATCCAAGTGGTAGGTGGAGGTATAAAAGCAAACTATACTCATACGCATACTGATCGAAATATGAAGCTTTTAACAATAATGAATTGTATAAATAGCAAGCAAAGCAAGATTTTGACAAGAGTGAGAAAATATTATTTTTTTTTAAACTCATTTCCAAACATCTAAGTAGCTTTTTATATGTCAAAATCCTTACTGCAAAAAGTGAACTAATGATAAAATCCACTGTTAACAGTAAAAGGTTTTACTAATACTATATATATGAATGTAAAAGAATACAGCTTGACCTTACATTTATATAATATAAATTTTCAGTATGATAGAGAACTTAAATTGTATAATTATACAAAAACAAAATTAAATAAACATCACAAACCATGGATTCCTGGTTCTTCCAATGTTGACTTCAGCAATTTATCTATCTGCCGATACAACAACCAAGAGAAGGGCATAACAGCAGAGAAAGTTCCTCCCTCATATGCCGTACCACATACTGTGTATTCTGATAACATATTATATCCAAACTGTGTGGTGAAGTCTGAGTATTGCATACAAGTTAATTGTGGAGAACTGAAGAACTCAAGCCACAAATGTCTCTGCCAAGGTTTGCTTTTTTCACTCAAAATAATATTCATGTTTCTGTTTTTATCTATGAAGGCTATAATACCAGCTAACAGACTTGACAACTTCTGTTCAAGACACTGAATTGCAGCCCTCCTGAAAAAGACAACAATTATTTATTTTCAGAAGTTTTACAGAATGTTGCAAAATTCTGATCAGCAAAAAAAAAGTATTGGTGTTCTTGTATTTAAATTTTTATTCAAAACTATTTGAAAAGTTCATATAAAATTTTCAAAGACAAGTAAACCTGTGAGCTTATTCTAACTAGCGATACCCCTGCCCTCTAAACTAGGCATTATGAAACAAGAGTTATCACCTGCCAAGCACCATCAGAAACAATAATGCTTTCTTAATTCCACTACATTTTGCAATTATAAGAATTCAATTTCTCAGATCAAAAGGTGTTTATAGAACTTAAACATTGCTAATATAAATGCAATTTAATAATGAAAATCACTCAACCAAAAAATCAAGGTCAAGGTTGAAAGATGGGGATGCAACTGTGCTAGGCTACTTCTTGGGCATATGCATAGCAAGTTTCATCAACCTAGGACTTATAGTTCTTAATGAGATATGGAGGTGCTCACAAAACCTTAACCTTGCTATTATATGTATTGAAAATTGTCAAAGTCACTCAACCGGAATATCAAGGTCAAGGTCAAAAGATGGGGATGCAACTGTGCTAAGCTACTACTAGGGCATATGCATTCCAAGTTTCATCAACCTAGGACCTTTAGTTCTTGAAATATGGAGGTTTTCATAAAACCTTACCCAAAAAATTTAACGCTGCCGCCGTTAAAGTAACACCTATGTCCCGCTCTGCTTCACAGGCAAGGCAAAAAGCAAAGTATTTATTAAACAGGAAAACACCAGAAGGTGATCTAGGAGCAGAGAATCGCTATACATCATTTGGAACTGTAGCATAAAGCATGATGTACAAAATACCATGTCACATAGATCATGTATTCAGCTAAGATACTGTGGAGGACATTTTGAATGCATATACAGAAGCTATGTGTATCTTAATTAGTTCTCAGGAAGTAGATGACCTAGGAGCATAAAATCCTAGCATGTGGTGCTATAGTAATGTAATATAAAGCTAATATTTGCAAATTATCAGACCTTTCATCTCTTATTTCATTCAAAGAATCATTTAAATTAACATTACAATAGAATCTGAAAGAAATACTATGTTTTTATAGGAACTATATTATTGGACAACGAAAATTAAAGGGGCTAACTGCAACCTCGTACCTAATACTATGATCAATGAAAATTCTTCATGCACATTTACATATGATGTACTTCCTTCATGTAAAGTTTCATCAAATTAAGTTGACCAGTTTAGGAGGAGAAGTGCTTACAAGGTATGTAGACAGACGAACGGATGGACAGAGAGACAGGGTGATTCCTATATACCCCCCAAACTTTGTTTGCTGAGGGTATAAAAAGCAAGTCAACTAATTAATTACCTGAATGTACCAGCACTATTTATATGTTCCTGAGTTGATGCTTCAGAAGCCAACCACTTCTTTTGAATTTCTGTGTCAAGTTCTTCCTTTTCTTTCAATAAACATTTGAGATGAGCTGTGACACCACCGAGAAAACTTATTTCTGCATAAAAGAAATGGTTTGACGTTAACTACAACTAACAAAGCCTTATTTCCAATGTCATGCGCATTATCACTAATGAATATTCATCGTCCCAGACCAGGAAGTAAAATGTTTGTTATTACGACCGAATTAACAATAATTCTTTAATGGTTTGCAGTAATTATCGGCTAATAACGATAATGTATTGTATAACGAATAACAATAATATATTATATTTATTATTAAAAATAAAATTGCTGAAATTTAGAAATCGTCCATAAATCTATTTAAATATCAACTGAACATAATCTAAACGCGCGCGGGGGGGGGGGGGGGGGTTTAATATATTTTATTCGTTTTTCTAACTTTGTGCAGGATGTCCAAATCAAATCAGTTTTATTTAATCCCTGCTTTGTGACGGAAAAACATTTTCTTTTGATATTAGAGTGGCTCCTGCAGGGTTAAAAGATCGAGGGGTCGATGGGTTTATTTCGTTCTCCATTATTGGCAATTTTTATTTTTCGTGAATTGTGATTTGTTGAAATATTTTTCCATGCATCGTGATTGGATATTGCATGTGAACCGTTCTCAGCAAAGTATTTTGTCCCTGATGCATTTTCATAAGTTCCAAGTCACCCGATTGAAATGTTTTGATTGATTATTGATCATTATTTTGAGCTGAAGACACAATGTCTTAAATATCAAGCTTCTTTGTCTTAGCGAACATAGTTTTTCATGAACAAATAAAAAGTTTGATTTGGATTGAAGAAGTCAAATAAGATCTGAGGTCATCGTAGTTATTTTCTTTTTTATCAGTTCATTTTCTAGAATGTTTCGTTTAGGCAAAGATGCTTGGGGCGAATGAGTTTTAAAAAGGAAATGTAAAAAATGAATAAAATTTGTTTGTTTAAGAAATGTTGTAACTTATCATCATCAGAATATTTTTCTCCTTGATTTTTTTTTAAATACATAATTTTTTGAAGGCAAAATTGGTAATTATTTTCAAATTCACACCGGACCTGTATAAACTGTGAGAATTAGGCATATCCTGACGAAAAAAAAATATTTTCAGCATTTATAAGGCAGAATTTTTACAGGAACTTGCCGTAGAGTTCACCAATCTTGCGAGCACTTTGTGCCCGCTACGAGCTGTGCTCGATATAATGTGGATATAAATTAAAATGGAAGGTAACAAAAGAGACATTAAAATAAATAGTAATAAATTCTCCATGGTTTATAACTCAATAATCCGACATACACATAACACTACCCTATCATTCTTTGTCCATAATAAAAACATTTAGTGTAAAAACTCCAGATTTCATCAAACAATTAGTAAATGGGCAATATTTCTGAAATCATATCTCATGATATATATAACCCCATACAGATGCAAGCATACTAAATATCAAGAGATTGAAGGAGTTGTTGCTGAAATAACTTCAGCAAAAATTTGTCATGCCCACCTTATAGCAACATTCTATCCGCTACAGCTTATGGATTTTTCGTGTCACAATTGATTCGTTACTCCAGATATTGCAGAAATAACATTGATTGTCTTGTCAGAGTATCATGTTTGACACAGAAATTGCTAACACAGGGTTATGTTCCCTCTGGTTGCTGTTTTCACTCACAATTTTTTACAGTAAACACCATGCACCCGTGGCCAAATATGGGATTTCTATCTCAGATGAGTGCAGATGTTGGTTTTTATAAAAAAAGGTAGTAACAAAATTACTGAACTCAGAGGATCAATCTCAATGTCCAAGAGAAAAGAAAAAAAACACGGAAGACACACCGGAATAATTATAAATTACAATGGTCTTGACTTGGTCAGAGAGTTTTGTTTTGTCTCACTTTACCGGATTTGACAAACTGAATAGATAATATCACTCAGGCAGGAACCACTTACTCTTCTGGAGCACCTGAGTTCACTATTGTTACGACTTGAGTTCACGTTGTTGTTTGGTTGATTTCATGCTTTGTGTTTCTTTGTTCTGTTCTTGTTTGTGTTTACCTGTTTTGTCACTGCCCTTTCAACTTGTGACACTCTAATGCCCCATTGGTGCCTCTTTGCTTGTTTCAGCCTCCCCCACCAGGATCATTCACCACACATTACCTTTACCCATATGTTCACTTTGTGAAATCCAGCCAAAATTTATCCTTTTTTCTATTTTAATGATTAAATATTTAATACTTCTGACATTTGATTGTTTTAAAAATAATTCCTACAGGAATACTACTGAAAAGGCGGGTTTAGAAGCATATTCCCTCCTGCTTTGGAACGGTTAGGAACTAAATAAAACAGGAGGTCCCAAAAGAATATTTTTAATTGTGCACCTCCAGTTTGAAAGATTCTTGATCTCCCACAGACTAGTATTAACATCTCTTATTAAACAAAGAAAGTGTGAATCTCTTCATTAGCCTTACCATTCTTTTCACTATTCTGAATTAGATGAAGAACCATTCTTATTCTCTCAGTTGTTCGTGGTGAATCTTTCTCTGGATCTTTTACCATTGCCAACGCAGACTGAACACAATTTGTTATCAGGGATAAAATATCAATCTTTCCTGCAACTGCTGAAACATCATTGGTTTCTTTAGCTTGGTCCACATCCATCTCTGTTTCATGAGAGTCTTCGGTCTCCATTTCTTCTATGTCAGATTTATCATCCTCAAAACCAAAGAATGCACTAATTGGATTTCTGTACAGTTCAATGAAAGATGGCATTTTGTCTGGTGGTGGCCTCAAATCATCAATATGCAGAGAATGCCATAAGCCACACTGTAATTAAATTATTCAATAAGGTAACAACATAACTACTTAAGTTTATCAATCACATACATCCAATAAAAAAGAAAAAATGAAGGCAAGACATACTAGAGAAATTGAAGATCACAATGGTCCTATCTTGCTTGGTACAGGCATTTCAAAAGAAATTGTGGGTTAAACCAGGTTTTATAGCATCTCCCATTAGGATTTTATGGTCCAGTAACATAAAAAAGAAATGGAATAGTTGAATATGACAGCTAATACCCTCAGTTGTTTGTATTAAAGTGTAAGTTCGCGATTTTTTCAAAATTTGTACATTGAAAGACTATCATGTAAAAATAACTTTGGTGAAATTCCTAGCGCTCAAATATGCATAGTTAGGATAAAATTGGCTTTTGAAAGTAAAAAAATTCGATCCATGGAGGGTCACATGATTTGTACTAGATGGCGCTGCGCAAAGCCAATACACAGAGTGAATGTTGCATCCTATACCCATGTGGTATTTACCGATGTGTACCACAACGGACAATTTGGAATAATTAAAATTAAGTCTGGAATGATAAAATATAATTCAGTCTAATGATTGATTGTGAAACGTTTTAAAATGGTACCAATCGTAATGTTCAGAATTAATTCGTATAAAAATTTAGAATTTTTTTTTAAAATTTGATACGCCGTACATACATTTTCGGAAAATATATATTTCAATTTTCAGTATGTAGAATTGCCCTATACTATTTCTTTTATAAATCCTGTTTAAAATTCATGGTTCCCAGACACCCTACTGGGATTACCTTGCATGATTCGTTTGAAGTGATATTTTGATAATTAGTCCTTCCGTACAAACCATCGCACCACAGGGGCTTACTTATGGTTTTCTGTGTAGAAGACTTTATTCCCTTCTACAAACCACTGGCACAACAGGGGTTCACCTACCGTTTCCTGTGTATGTTTAGTACCCCCGTGCAAACTATCGGCACCACAGGGGTTTAATATTGTTTCCTGTGTATTAGAAGTTGACATTTACCTGGTTGAATGGGTTCTTGAACACTTTCTTTTAACGAAAATCAACCCCTTTGGTCCGCCAGAGTCTATTGAACATTGAAGTGCGAAATGTTAATAAAATACCCTTTCTAATCAAAAACATATAAAAACAATAAACTGTAGCTGAGAAAATCATATCGAATTAATCATTGTCTCAGACTGTAGGAATCTTTTTTTTTGTCAAGTTGCCAATAATTATGTAGTTAATTAACTGTTTTTCCAACACTTCAAAAACGGAAAAAAGTGGGAACTAAAACTCTTTAGACACATTTTAATTTGGGTACTAGTATTACACAAACGATGCACAAACACGATGTAGCACCACGCTTTGGCTGATTGATAATTGCAAGAGAAAGGTAGTCAATGAAGTGAACAGGTGATATTGACACCTGCTGATTAATTATACCGTATACTAATTAAGAAATTATTAAAAGATGTGCCAGTCGAAATTCTTAAACTCGAGCTGTGATGGGTGTGTCTTAAGCGGATTGAGTACTGCAAGGAAATCTTTGATTGGAGGAGCACCTTAATTGATCTATGATATCTGTCAATTATACCTGTAATTAACCAACGGGGCGTGGCAGATCGTCCAAAAGGTTAATGATTTTAATTGACACCTGTGTATTCATCAAGAACTGAATTTATTGTCTTAAATATTTGAAAAAGGATTGAAAACTAGGGCTACTGTGTCAATAAATGTTTCAGATTATTTACTATTTGGAATTATAATTAATTATTTTAAAACAACTTAAGGTTTAAGTAAACTATTATCTTGCTAAATGCGGGATTCAAAAAAATTATTAATGCCAATTTATTCATATTTCAAATCATTATTATGATCGACAACATCGGTCTTATATTACAAATATCGTTAATTGGTTCATGTATTTATCATTGGAGATGTGACGTCACATCTCCAATTGAGCTATCCCATAATTCATCATTGTTCATAACATGGACGCGCCCATATGGTCTTGTGTATTGGAATAAAATTACAAATATCTTTCTTAATATATCGTTTTCAATGCCCAAACCCGGCATGATGCCTACTCTCATTATAATAAATCAAATAAACTAATAACTCAAAAATCACGAACTTACACTTTAAAATGTAGGTCAAAGTGACCTTATTGCAGTACAAATGTCAATTACTCTATAAGATTTGTTCATTGACCAAACAATAAATCTTTGGGCCATTGCTCACAAATGATACACACACTTTCACAACTATGCCTTGGGCAAAATACATGCTTTTTGTTTACCAAATATTAGAATAATAGAAGCAATATATGTTATGATATCGCGAGGAAACAAAAGTGTGACCTAATAAAATTGTGAAAGAAAAATCTTAAAATTTCAGTAAACAGGAACCAAATGCTGGATGAACATTAAAACATACTGGATACTGCATCATGTCCATATAAAACTTGCTACCTAATATCAACAACATAGGACTAAAAGTAGCTGAGTTATGAGTGAATGCAAAGTGTGACAGAAAGTGTGACAGAAGTACGAAACCAGTTTTTCCTTAACATTTATGATTGATCATTAAACCTAAGTATAATTATGATTGATCATTAAACCTAAGTATAACACCCCATTTTTCTGTGATCAGTCAAACATGAAGTTGATGAGACAGATTTATAATGATTTTTGTTTGTTTGTGTCCTGATGTATAAGGGTATCAAGTTTCATGCATATGATGGAGCCACACTTTCTTCATATGGCAAAGTAACTATAGTAAATCTAAGTATAACATGTGACCCTTTTTCTGTGATCAATAAACCATGAACCATTGATGAGACAGACCTGTACAACTTTATGATGATTTTTGTTTGTTCATATCCTGATTTTGATCTCTCAGATGAGTGCAGATGTTGGTTTGTCTTCTTTTACCGGATTTGACATGCTGAATTGACTATTGGCAACACAACAGGTGTGCTATAGCAAGCAGGAACTGCTTACTCTTCAGAGCACCTGAGTTCACTCTTTGTTTCGACTGGAGTTCGCATTGTTGATTGATGTTCAGTTTTTTGTGTTTCCATGTTTTGTGTGTTGTCTGTTTTTGTCCCGTTCTTGTTGGTGTTTACTGGTTTTGTCTCTGCCCTTTCGGACTTTTGACATTCGGATACCCCATTGGTACCTCTGCTTCTTTTATATGTGTATTAAGTTTACGATGATTTCATACTTCCGTCATGGTAAAGTAACTTAAACCTGTAGGTAAACCTAAGCATAAAAGTTTCACGATGATAACAAACTTCCGTCATAGTAAAGTAACTTAAACCTGTAGGTAAACCTAAGCATAAAAGTTTCACGATGATAACAAACTTCCGTCATGGTAAAGTAACTTAAACCTGTAGGTAAACCTAAGCATAAAAGTTTCACGATGATAACAAACTTCCGTCATAGTAAACTTACTTCAACCTGATTTGGGACAGACAGACAAATGGACAAACAGACAGAACACTTTATGCCCCTACTTTTGTAGATGGGACATTAAAAAGTAAAAATTAAAAAACTGAAATTTCAGTGATTTTTCAAAGACTTACATGTATAGATGCAAATGCCAAAAACCAATTCAATAAACACAAGTTCAGCGGATTATGAGAAATTAAACAGTGTGGAAAACTGAGGTGTGACATGGACCAATTGCAAACCTGAAGTCCCCTTCTCCTTTCACTGGTAGGGGACTAAAAAGTCACAAAACAGTTAATTTAATTTTCTACCTGAAAACCAGTGAAATTGCTGCCTGATACACGAGGGAGCTGTACCACAATAACAACATGTATGTTTCCTGAATGCTTATGTTTCATTTGTTGTAATTCTCCTTGGATACTATATCTAGCACAGGCTAACAAATCTCCATTTTGGTCTCCACAATCACACTGTACAATCAACAGTTTGTCACTGGTGATGTCCTTTTCTAGGAAAAACCTGAAATATTATTAAACAGAATGTTCTAGATTTAATTTAGTATCGTCTTAAATACAGCTTGTACTTATCATATTATGTTTACTTTACCAGTTACAGCTAAATATGCTCATTTTCTTTTTTCTTTTTCATTCCATTTAACCATTCACTCCATGTGCATATATCATTCATTCCATTATTTTCCTATCTATTTTTTTTGCAAACTTGTTGCATTGTTCGTTCATTTCATTCTCACATCAATTTATCATTTCCACACAAAAAACATTACATCTGAATTAGAGTTTTCAAATGACCTATTTCTTGTCCACACAAACCAAACCCTTTTATTCTCTAATGAGTCTTTTGTCACGTAAGATAATCACGTAATTATGTGTTGACTAAATAGGAAGTTCATACAAAGTTCTTTTTTTTAAATTAAAATACTATATATCAAAATCTATTAGGGTAACAAGAATATGTCCAAAAGACATAATGCCCCATCTTGCAACATTTATTTTTTTCAGCAATCACTAAAGCATCAACATGGTTGCTATTAAGGCACTTGTCAGTCAGAAGCAATGGACTTAAACTTAACCATTCTTCTATAAGTGGTCATTCATGCAGAAAATATAGGTCAATACCAGCATCCGAAGCTTGCATTGTTCTAAGCATCACTAGGTACACCTACCATACCAATGTTTCAATTAATCGAAATTTATTGAAGATTGATTGGTATTTTATTGAACTGGTGAAATTGTTTAACATGAGATCGGAAGTGACGTATTTAGGTCATACTTTAGAGCTGGGGAAATTTAGTTGGCAAATAGGGTAGGGACAAAAACTACATGTATCCTTTCCCTAGAGGTGGGCATGTTAAACAATTTCACCAGTTCAATAAAATACCAATCAATCTTCAATAAATTTCGATTAATTGAAACATTTTATTGAACTGGTTCAATTTGTTTACCATGAGATTTTAGAGCACAACTAAATTTCCAGCACTCAACAAAAAATCTTGTCTTTCTGTCATACATACATGTGTATATATATTTCATGAAATTCCATCAGTAGATATACATATTAATGCACCCGTAAAAACTTTGTTATAGAAGTGTGAAGTATCATTTCTAATTCTCTGATTTGATTTCATCATTTAAAAATATAGAAACTCAGTAAAAGTATAAACTTTATATATACAGATAGATCATAAATCACATCAAGGATTTTTAACCCAAAACATATTCCCCAAAATTATCTGTCACATCAGTTTCAATTGTTTTTTGGTAATATTTCCGAAAAGTATAAGCTGATTTCCATCCAGCTGCCTTCATTATAGTATCTAATTGTAGTCCTTTCGCTGCAGCTTTTGAAGTTGATGCAGCTCTACAACTGTGAACACCAAAGTTATTTACATCTTTTCCAGCCTCGTTCATTAACGTTTTAATCCAACGTGCTATTGTACTTTTAGTCACAGATTTGAAAGGTGTAACAGTTGAAATAAACAATTTAGTCTCATTACCACGATGTGGTAAAGTCCTTTCAATGTAATCTTCTGTTGTCTGTACTATACAAAGTTTTTGTTCCTTAGTGTACCTTTTAAATTCCAAAGGTTCAACGTGACAACCCGGTTTAGATTGTTTTACCAAGTCTGTTATTATGCATAACATTTTATCTCCTTCAAATTGTATCTGGTTAGTCTTTATCAAATGTATTGTTTGGCATCTCTGACCACTCAAAATCATAAATAATGTAGCAAGTTTTTTGGACAATGTCATCATTGGCAACTCCTTATTGCCTGGCAAAGTTTTAAAAAACTCTAATAAAATATTAACATCCCAAACTTTAGCATATTTAGGTAGTGATGGTTTCCGAAAGTAAATTCCTTTCATAAATCTCTTTACAATTGGATCCTTCCCTATCTCCCTGTTATTGATTAGTCCACAAATAGTTGAAATAGCAGATTTCGCCGTATTAATTCCACTGTATCCAACATTACTATTATACAATGAAGTTAGAAAATCTAAAACTGATTCTGAAGTAGGGTTAAAGATATCAATTTGTTCCTTGTCTGAAAATTCCATCCATCTTTTGAAATACGATTTGTATTGTTTTGACGTACTTTTTCGCCAAGAGTCAAAAATGATGTCGGCAACGTTTGCTGAAACTCCTCTACTAAGGAGCTTATCCCTGAGACACAAAAAATCCCCAACTGAAGATCCTGTACTGGATGAATTTTTCTCGGATTCTTTGGAAAAGTCAGACTGTTTTTCGGCAATAGATACGACGGTTGACAAATCATCTGCAATAATTTCGGAAACCAAACCTGTGTCTTCCACAAAGGAGCAATCACTAGTGTCCTCCTCACTTTGTCTTTTATAATCTTTTGCAGGACTTTCCCAAGTAAACTAAAAGGAGGAAACATATAATATAAATTAGTATCATTCCAAGAAAAAGTAAATGCATCAATGGCTAATGCTCCTGAATCTGGTAAATAAGACACATATTGTTTTGTTTGATGATTATTTCTTGACGCAAACAAATCAATGTCAATTTTCCCAAACATTTGTTCACACATTTCAAAAATTTCAGGTTTTAATTTCCATTCTATATCTTCGTTAACTTTCCGAGACAGTTTATCAGCAATAACATTATCTTTTCCTGGGACATGAGCCGCACTTAACCAAATATGTCTATGTATACACCAGAGCCATATTTCCCTTGCTAACTCATGTAAACTGTATACTTTCCCACCAAAATTGTTAATATATGATACTGCCACCATATTGTCAAGAAAAATTCTAATATGAATATCAGTTTTGTCAGAACAAAAAGCTTTTAAAGTTAAAAATGCTGCTTTTAACTCCAAATAATTAATATGCTCCAAACTTTCCTCAAGTGACCAAAACCCATTAATAGTTGTTTTATTTGTCACATTTACTCCTCCCCATCCTATCATACTAGAATCACTATTTAAAATCATTGTGGGATCAGGTTGCAAAATAGGTTTAAAACTATTTTCCAAATTATCTATCCACCATTGGATAATGTTGCAACATTTATTCGTTAATTTTATATTTACATCAAAATTTCCTGCATTCAGTTTTAGACATTCATCTTTGAAATGTTCTAAATCCTTATAAAATACAGGAGCATACTGAACACCAGGTTCTGTTGAAACCATTTTACCAATCAACTTTGCTAACTCCCTTATGGTTAATGTATGTTTGCTTAATGCAAGTTGACATAAATTAATCAAATCCTCAATACGTTGTGGAGTTAATTTAACTATCATTTCAACCGAATTTATAATAAATCCCAAAAATATTATCACCTGAGTAGGTTGAAATATAGACTGAAGATCCTGTACTGGATGAATTTTTCTCGGATTCTTTGGAAAAGTCTTTGGGGAGGAGTAAATGTGACAAATAAAACAACTATTAATGGGTTTTGGTCACTTGAGGAAAGTTTGGAGCATATTAAAATATAGATGCTAGACTTTTCTGGATGGATTGTAAATCCCAAATTGTCTAATAATTGTACAGTTTCCTTGATATTAACCAAGATTTCCTCATGTGTATCTGACATTAATAAACTGTCATCAATATAAGGTACATTCATCAGTCCTAATTCACGTAATTTACCATAAACTGGTTTTAACAGCTTCGTGAATACCCGTGGACTGGTTGATAATCCTTGAGGCAAAGATCTAAACTGGTAATGAATACTATTCCAAATAAATCTCAAAAATTTCCTGTCATTTTCATGAACTAATACACTAAAGTAAGCATCTTTGAGATCAATTGATGCTAAAAACTGATTTTGTTTTAAATTGTTTAAAGCAGTATGCAACGTTTCCATTTTAAAATGTTTTTTCGTCACATAATCATTAAACGATCTCAAATTCAAAATAACCCGAACACTTCCATCTTTTTTAGGTCGAATAAAAATGTTAGAATAAAACCCTTCATTACGTTGCGAGTCCGGAACAATTTCAATAATTTGCTTTCTAATGAATTTTCCAATTTCACTATCAATAAGTGTCTTTTCCTCTTTTTTAAAAGAAATAGGTTTTGGAATAAAATTTTGATATGGTAAAGAATCAAGCTCCACAACATATCCATTCAATAATTGTAAAATCCACTTATCTTGTGTAATAAGTTCCCAGTTGTTTTTGAAAAAACACAATTGACCACCTTGAAAATTGTCTGGTGTATTTATTAATGTACTTACATCTATTTCGGAGGGTTTTTGGCCCAACCATGTTTCAAGTCTTTCTTCACATATGGCTTCTTTGGATTGCCCATCTTTGGTATTTTGTAGTTCCTTGGAAACTTTCCTGGAACTTTGCTTGATTTCCCTAAAAAACGATCATCTTTCCCTTTCAATTTGTCAGACCGTTTACTGTCTTTATCCATTTGATCTACTTTTTCATCCAAATTGTCCCCAAACAGAAACTCTGTGACCGGTGTGTCTACCTCACACAATCGTCTATACTTAGCTGGCACAGCAGGTCTAATATAGCGTTTCCTGTTTCTGTTTGACAAACAAATCCCATTTGTCAAGATCTTGAACAGATCTCTGAAAATCTCCTTCATTTTGTCTACCTCTCCTTTATTCTTGATCAATTCCAAAGCTTTCAACACCATTACCAGTGATGTGCTGCAAGTTTTTGTTACCCGCTGAACTGCAACATCACACTCTCTTTTATTTTTAAACGCTGCCCAAAGTTCTTTATTTACCAGCGGCACCTTAATTTTCTTGCAGTTCTCCGGTATCAGATATTTGTCTGTCAACTTTTGAATATCGTCATCTTTCAACACCTGAAAAATAACAACTTTTACTATAATCAACATGAACATGTACTTTTTACATATGCAGCAACATGAAAAAATTAATATACATTAAAGCATATATCATGCTATACACATGTATCTATGTATCATCATAACACACTATTTTACAATGTAATTATTAAAAATTTGCTTATTCAACAAATTACCGATATTAAAATCTATGTACATGTACCTTCTCAATGGCCGACTCAGCTAATTTTGCTATAGCTTCATCAATCTTTGGCCCAAACTTCTTCTCTTCCTCGTATTCTTTTTCTAATTCTGCAAAGAAGGCATCATCTTTCTTATCTGGTTCATCGTTACTGTCTTCTATGATTTTGTCTAATGAATTGTCAATATCAATTTCGACATTATCGTCCTCGTCAATAATTGAGCTTTCCTCATCTGAAATGTCTGACAGTTCATGTTCAACAGTTACAGCTTTCTTTGGCTCTGTAACAACCTTATCATTGCCTTTCTCTTTTACCGTTTTCTTTTCCCCAAATTTGTCTTGTAGAGTTAACACATGAACAGACAAATTAGCAATAACTTCCGCTTGTTTTTCCATTGTTTTGCGGTTGTTATCCTCCATCTTGGAAATGATATTTAAAATCTCGTTTCCTTCGGGATTTGCCCCAAGATTTCCGGACATGCGCACTACGTCGCGATTTTTGTCAACAACATCGCTGTTATTGTTTGTCTCCGGATTTCTCGGTGTTTCTGAGACTTTGCCTGTTTTCAAATTGTAGAGTTCTTTCGTTCTACGTTTGACAAGTGTCACGAACTCATTTTCATTCTCGTCCAAAGTATCGGACGCTTTTCTTTTACTCGCCGCCATGTTTGACATCTCAGTATATGTCGCGGCCACTGAACACAATCGTTTTCAGTACATTAATCCTGATCACAACTAATGTCAATCCATATAATATAATGAAAGCGGAAACGTTTATCCACAAGTAGAACACATAATTTCAAATTAAATTTGAGAAACAAACTTTAAAATCGAAAATAAACACCAGCTTTGTAACACATGTATGACCAAAACAAATCACTAAACCGTTATGACCTAAATACGTCACTTCCGATCTCATGGTAAACAAATTGAACCAGTTCAATAAAATATAGTTGATGTGGCATATGTCAGTAAAAAGGAATGGACTTTAACCATTCTTTTATAAGTGGTCATTCATGCGGAAAATATAGGTAACAGCCAGCATCCAAAGCATACATTGTGCTTAGCATCACTAGGTGCACCTACCATAACAATATAGAAGATGTGGCACATGTAAGTAAGTGGGAATGGACTTTACCACTCTTCTTTAAGAGGCCATCCATGCGGAAAATATAGGTCACATGCAGCTTCCCAAGCATGGATTGTGCTAAGCATCACTAGGTGCACCTACCATACCAAAATGGTTGCTATGGCACTTGTCAGTAAGAAGGAATGGACTTTAACCATTCTTCTATAAGTGGTCATTCATGCAGAAAATATAGGTCACATCCAGCATCCAAATGCAATGTGCTTATCATCACTAGATGCACCTACCAAAACAATATGATTGATGTGGCATTCGTCAGTAAGTGGGAATTTGAAAAAATGGGATTTGGGACGGACAGAAGAACGGACCCGAACACTATATGCCCCTCTACTTTCGTAGATGGGGCATAAAAATCAAAACTAATGAAAGAATAAATACACATAATGATATCAAATACATATAAAAATGAAAGATTTCTTTATAAATTGTGCCCATTACTTTATAAATTACTTGTAACAGAAATAATTTTGTTTTATTCACAAATCTAGTTATGGTTCAGTTATTACATTAACACAATCCTTAATTTTGTGTGACCTATCAATTCAGCCCAATCTTGTGGACACTAAATAGGTCTGTTCATTGCACGTCAACAGCAACTTCAGAAGCAATCATTGTTGCACATTAATGGAATGAATTAGAACAATTCTGATCTAATAAAATTGTTTATTAATTGTTAATTCAATGTCCGTGTTTGCTTTGTTTATAGTTCGTGAGAGAGGGAATGTTGACTATCTACTTTCATAAAAAAAAAAACAATTAAAGAGCGCACATGTAGTATTGTGAAGTCCCTGTTATAGTCAGATTGAGGCACACTTTTTACAGGTCATATGTACAACCTGAAAACTTACCAGTAAGTAAAGGACCAATATCATATATGTTTCTTCTTCATCTTATAAGCTTTTCATATGTTGAAGTATAAAGAACTCAAATGCAATGCCCAAAAATCCATTTTAAGTAGATATGGAATAAAACCTCATTTTACAGTCCTCCCCTTTGGGAATTCATTCCAACCACAATCAATCATTTTATAGTAAGAAACATTATTGCAAAGTTTCATAGCAATCAGTAAACAATGCAGAACTAAAGTTTTTGTAGAAAACAAATAAAAGTTTCATTATTAACCTTTTTGGGGGCTATTATTTCTAAATGAAAAAAAGAGGGGACACTCAAAAACCAACCCATCCTTCCTTTTATGTTAAGAAACGACGGAAAAGTTTCATAGCATTTGGTCAACCAGAACAAAACTAATTGTGAAAACAAATAAAAAAGTCATTTTTGGGCTCCTTTAGGGCCCCCAATTTCTAAACGAATGACTAAAATAACCCCAAAAGAAGGTGCACATCTTAAATTTATCTGTAATCACTGTAATAAAATTTCAGAAAGATCTATTGGGTTTCAGATTACACAAGACAGACACCCCACCCCTATAGTGTGATGGATGGACACAGAGACGGAGTGACCTGACGACTAGACCTGCTTTTGCCTTCAGCCACGAAGGTAAAAATTTTCAATGACTTAAATCTTGAGGAACCTTTCCAAATGTACTGTATCTTACCTAATGTGTCTACAAAACTGTTGCTCTGTGTCAAATGATTGTAATGTTGAAAGACAAATGTCATGTTTGTTTACAGATAAACCTTTGGATATGATATCAAGATCTGGAGTAGACAGCAACTTGGAATGAGTAGTGATCTGCAGATATAAATATAAAATAGTATAAAAATAAGTTGGAATGGTATAGCTAATAAAAGAATTTCCTTACAAGAAGAAATATTCAATGGAGACAAACAATCAATTTGTTCAAGTATCCATGCAGTATACTTTTGCTTATATTTTTGTTAGTCCTTAAACCTTTTGTCTTATAACACACATATCTTTTTTAAAAATATGGGAAATTCTGTTTAACCCATGCTGTAAATTATCAATGTTTTTTTCTAACCTGTGCCTTGAGGCTCTTTGCTGTATTCATTTGATGTTTAAGGAACTGTAGCAAACTGTCATGCTGTTGGTCTTTGTAGTAAAATGTCATCAAATCTTCGGCTTCCTCTCTCAGTCTTGAGGATGGTAGTCGAATCACAGAATCAGGTGCTGCACACCAGAGGAGGATGCACTTTGCATCATGTAGTACCTAGTATGAAAGGTTTGAGAACAAATTGTCTGTAGGACAAATTCAGACGTAATTTAATTAAACAAGAGGCTCCCAGGAGCCTGAACCGCTCACTTGACTTTAATGCCCTTTTTTTAGATTGAAAGGACTATAGGTTTAGTAAGGGGTCATCTGACATCATCAATTAACTTAATGCATTAAAGTGTAGAGTTCAATTAGTTTAACATTTAAGCAATCAAAAGCTTTTTTATTTTTTCAACAGTTTGCCAGCTTAGTAAGGCATAAAAAGGTTATTTAGAAATTAACGGGACCATAACTTCTATAAAGGGTCAATAAAAACAACTATACTTAGTTTGGTTGCAATTTAACGTATGGTGTTAAAGGATTTTAATAAATTGAATAAAGACAGCAAAAAGGTCAATTTTGACGTTCTAAGGGGAATAAATCATAAAAGGAATGAACTTACAACTTCAATCCTGTAACAGATTTGGTAGTTTATTTTGTGCATAGCAATATACAATTTAAATTTTTCAAATATCCTTTATTAAGTTTCCAAGATATTTAGCTTAAGAAGTGCAAAATTTGGAAAAAATGCAGAACAAGAGGCTCCCAGGAGCCTGAATCGCTCACCTGGTCTTGATGTTGACCCTATACTTTTGTAGAGCTAAATGAGCTGAACATTTAAGCAAGCAACAGCTAATCTCTATCTGCAATAGTTTTCATTCTGTAGGCCAAAAACATGAAAAATCACTTTTTTCAGGGGCCGTAACCCCTATAAGGGGTCATCTGACAACTTCGACCCTGTGGAGAATTTTGTAGAGCTAAATGAGCTGAACATTTAAGCAAGCAACAGCTAATCTCTATCTGCAATAGTTTTCATTCTGTAGGCCAAAAAACATGAAAAATGGCTATTTTTCAGGGGCCGTAACCCCTATAAGGGGTCATCTGACAACTTCGACCCTATGAAGAATTTTGTAGAGCTAAATGGGCTGAACATTTAAGCAAGCAACAGCTAATCTCTATCTGCAATAGTTTTCATTCTGTAGGCCAAAAACATGAAAAATCACTTTTTTCAGGGGCCGTAACCCCTATAAGGGGTCATCTGACAACTTCGACCCTGTGGAGAATTTTGTAGAGCTAAATGAGCTGAACATTTAAGCAAGCAACAGCTAATCTCTATCTGCAATAGTTTTCATTCTGTAGGCCAAAAACATGAAAAATGGCTATTTTTCAGGGGCCGTAACCCCTATAAGGGGTCATCTGACAACTTAGACCCTATGAAGAATTTTGTAGAGCTAAATGGGCTGAACATTTAAGCAAGCAACAGCTAATCTCTATCTGCAATAGTTTTCATTCTGTAGGACAAAAACATGAAAAATCGCTATTTTTCAGGGGCCGTAACCCCTATAAGGGGTCATCTGACAACTTCAACCCTATGGAGAATTTTGTAAAGCTAAATGAGCTGAACATTTAAGCAAGCAACAACTTATCTCTATCTGCAATAGTTTTCATTCTGTAGGCCAAAAACATGAAAAATCGCTATTTTTCAGGGGTCGTAACCCCTATAAGGAGTCATCTGACAACTTCGACCCTATGGAGAATTTCGTAGAGCTAAATGAGCTGAACATTTAAGCAAGCAACGGCTAATCTCTATCTGCAATAGTTTTCATTCTGTAGGCCAAAAACATGAAAAATGGCTATTTTTCACCTTTAAGGGGCCGTAACCCCTATAAGGGGTCATCTGACAACTTCGACCCTATGGAGACTTTTGTAGAGTTAAATGAGCTGAACATTTAAGCAAGCAACAGCTAATCTCTATCTGCAATAGTTTTCATTCTGTAGGCCAAAAACATGAAAAAATGCTATTTTTCACCTTTAAAGGGCCGTAACCCCTATAAGGGGTCATCTGACAACTTTGACCAAATGGAGACTTTTGTAGAGCTTTTGATGCTGAATCAGTAGCGTGGCCTCAGATTTCCTCTATCTCTTATACTTTTTGATTTATAAGCCAAAAACAGTAGTCTGACCCCCCTAGTCTATTTTTAGTAACGGCGGCCATGTTTTTTATCGGATCAAAAATCAAAACACAAGTTGGGTGCAGGAGACCCTAAGGATCATTCATACCAAGTTTCATTAAATTCTGTTTGGTAGTTTCAGAGGAGAAGATTTTTGAAAAATTGTTAACAGACGACAGACGACGACGACAGACGACGACAGACGACGACGACGGACGCCAAGTGATGGTAATAGCTCACATGGACCTTCGGTCCAGGTGAGCTAAAAAGGGCAATTACTTCTACATGGGCTGTGGAATCGTCTTCAAAATTCTAGGGCAGGTAGATCTTAAGGTACTGAACACATTTGGATATTTGTCATGGTTTTTGAGTTATTTGCAAAAAACTGCAATTTACCCCTATGTTTTATTTTTAGCCATGATGGCCATGTTTTTTTATGAATCAAAAATTAAAACCATAATTTTGTACCACTTATGCCAATAAATAACTGTACCAAGTTTGGTTGCAATTGGACTTTGGTGTCAGAGGAGTTAACACTTGAAAAGGCTAACAGATTGATGACAGACGGACGACAGACGCCAATTGATGGCAATAGCTCACATGACTAATAAAAAGTTGATTTCTAAATTGCCGCTTGTTATGTGAGTTGTGACGCATACACTTATTCCACATCTCATTATTTTCTATATTTTTAGCATGCAATTCTTTGACCTCCTGTAGCTATATAGATGCAATATATAAACATTAACAGTTGATAGAATTGAATCAGTTATGGCCGGTACACACGATGAAATTAATTTCATGAAAAAAAAGGCGGTCACCATATGATTTGACACCACTTAAGTTCAATAGGAAAAAAGTTACACTATATAGATAAATTTCATGCAATTTTTGTTGCAAGAAACTTTATGTTCACATGATGAAATTAATTTCATGATATTTTCTTGTTACTCTATAGTAAAGTGCCTAATCAATTAACATAATAACCTTCAAGCACACCATTTGATTGGCTATCAGTAGAAAAGTTGCATGCAACTTTTTCTGGAATCCTTAGAGCAATGTTCTATTCAGAAAAAGTTTCATGAAACTTTTAAAAAGCGGCATGCAACTCAAAATTTCGTTGTTTACAAAATGAAATTTGTTGCATGCAACTAATTTCATGAAATTAATTTCAGCGTGTGTACCTGGCTTTATGCAATAAAAAAGAATTTTTAAATCCGATGAAAACAATTTTTTTTGGTCAAAACACCTGTTTTATCCCTTTCTTCTGACATGGTAGTGGCTACGTTACAATACCAATCTTCCACATCATATCATAATTTTATAACAATTGGTCATTATTTACTCAAGTTATTTCATGAAAACTAAATGTCCCCAGAAGACAATGATGATGACATCGCCATAACATTACCCCATATGTTCTATTAAATCAGTCCTTTCCTTTGAAAATTTCCAGAACTAGCCTGAATTATTGAACACTGTACAACAGTGAACTAGCCTGAACAAAGGAAAGCTCATAAGAATTCACTAGCCTGAATGAATTTTTAGTAGCCCCAGGCTACAGGCTACCAATTAAAGGCAAGGCTCAGCACTGTATTTTTAGCCACAGCTGCCATGTTTTATGATGAATTAAAATTTCTCACATCAGTTCTATACACCTCATGCTGATGAACACTATACCATGTTTGGTTGAAATTGTGTCACAGAAGATAATTTTAATGGTGTCAGGGACGCTAAATGATGACAATAGCTCACCTTCAAATCAGGTAAGCTAAAAAAGATTACAAAATATCGACCCCAAGTGATAGCAAAAACCCAAGTGAGCTTATCATTGAATGGAAGAATACATATTAATTTAGTCTCAAAGGACCCTTTTTGTCAGGTGAGTTAGAATCTAACCTCGTCATTGATGCATTGTTGGATATCTTCTGTATTCAATCCCCTGTCTTCAAAAAGTTGCATTATAATTGCTGCACATGTGTCTGCATGATAGCCAATGAAAACATCTCCAATCTGAACTAAGTTCGACTTTTCTCTGTCAATAAAAAGTACAAGGCTCAAATGCACAGGAATAATAATATTTTAAGGATTGCAAGATATATCATGACTGAGCAAGCAAATATGTCTGTAAGATATGGATGGCATATATGTGTTATTTTTAACTGGATTTCTTTGCTGCAATGTTTTGCCAATGTTATGATTCATAAATGTACACAATATCATTGAGTCTCGACTAAATATAAGACCTTTGGTACAAATGTACTACAATGTATAATGTATCACATTCATGACATTATAGCATCTAACGAAATCTTTTACCAATCAAATTAAAACAAAGCTGTGTACCAAATTTGAAATCAATCCCTTCAGAAGAAGCCGAGATATTGTACAAAAGACATTTATCAACAATCACTTCCAAAAAGTTAGTCAGATAAATACATTTTTACTGATATTTTTATGATCATATCAAGATGTATATGTGTATAGAATGATATCTACTTCTTTTATAAAAAAACCTAAGTTTAACACCAATTCCCTTTTCTGTGATTAATTGAAGTTCATGCTTAAGACCCAGGCTAGTAGTGGCGTTTGTTTGTTCATATTTTGATGTATATGGGTATAAAGTTTCATGATGATACCATACTCCTTCATTCCAAAGAAAACCTGAAGGCAATCCTGGTTTGGAATGATTTGACAGACAACCAACCTTAAAACTATAAGCCCTTCAACTTTCAGAGCAAAAAATTATTTAATGATTAAACAATACCTCTTCCGCAAATATTGGGGGACTTCAGTTTGACAAAAGTCTTCAACCCAGTCCTTCAATTTGCAAGCTAAGTCTTGTTGAGTATCTGACAGCATTGTGCCAAGTGACAAGATGTGTTTTTCTAAACGATTAATCAAAGGAATGGGGAACTTCTTGTAAACAATTTCTTTTTCTGCTACCACTATCAACCTAAAATTGTAAGATTTATATTGAAACAAGGGGCTCCAAGGAGCCTGGATCACCTACCTTACTTAAATGCCTGACTTTTTAGGCTATAATGTAATAACAACTTTTTTGACATTTAAAGGGCCATAAGTTTAATAATGGGTCATCTCACAACATTAATTAACCTAATGCATCAAAGTTTAAAGTTCATAAAATATTTAAGCATTCAAAAGCTTTTTATCATTTATATATATTACTAACAGTTTTCCAGCTATAAGGCATAAACTGGACATTTACGGAATCATAACTCCTAAAAAACTTCCATCATATTGAGTTTTCTTAGGGCTTAACTAACTTAGCAATATTAAAATTAGATTTTATCTCCAGCTTTTACAGTATGCAATACAAAGGGGAAAAGGCTGTGACAATGGTAAATTTCCACATTCTAAGGGGAATAATTCCTAAAAGGAATGGTAATACAACTTTGAACCTGTTACATATTTTGTAGATCTTAATATGCTCAACAATAAACAATACATTTTTTCAAATATCTTGTTAGGTTTTCAAGATATTGAGCTCAATAACTTATAAATTAGAAAAAAATTAAGAAAAGGGGCAATTACTCCTATATAATTGGTTAGATCTATTTCTATAATGCTCAGGGCAGTGCCAGACATTTTTGCTCTTCTACACAATTTTGATATTGTTGTCACTTTTTTGAGTGTTTTGCAAAAAAACTACAATTTACCCCTATGTTCTATTTTTAGCAACAGCAATGTCTTTCAATAAATCTAAAATTCAAACCAAAGATTGCATCACTTCATACTATGCCAGAATTTTGACCTTTTTGAGCTATTTGCAAAAGCTGCAATATACCCCTATGTTCTATTTTTGCCATGGCAACCATGTCTTTTAGGAATCAAAATCCAAACAATAGTTTAAAAGGATTCATGCCAATAAACATCTGTACCAAATTTGGTTATAATTGGACCTATGGTGCAAGAGGAGATAACCTTTGAAAAAAAATAATTGACAATGGACGACAGACAGTAGATGCCAAGTGATGTCAAAGGGTCAGGTGACTTAAAAAGTTATTCTTGTTATATTGTGTATACATAAAACAGGATTGCCACCATTTTGGCATTAAGGATTTTAGATCTTTCCGTGGGTATATAAGTCATTTTAAAGGCTGATTATATTTTCTTGTAAACAGCTTTACATTGACCTATTAATTGTCAAACTATTAAAATCCTTTTTTGAAAGGATATTTCCAAGATCCACTGAGTGACAATAAAATTGTTTATTGAATCTTCTTTTATTTTATTTCATAATGTGTCCACATTTAATAAGAGTACAGGTAGGCCTGCAGCAGCACTAACCTTATCTGAAAAAGTCCAATTAACAGCTCTTAGTACTAAGTAAACTGATGCACAGGACACAGCATTACCTAGGACAAGGTAACCCTTCCATTTCACATGTCGGGCTAGTAAGGCCCTGCCAGTTGAAGCCTAACTTTGGAACAAATAAGGACCTGGTATTTGTCTTTGACACATATTGCTCACAGTGGATGGACAATAAACTTTTGATACATGCATCCCATGGTGAATAGTAAATGTACATACTTTTCTTTTTAGAACCACACATTTCAAAATCAATGGAGCAATATGGAGCATTATCAATGGTAAATAAGACTTGTAACTCACTATACTAGATTCAAATACAAAATATCAACCCAAAATCTGCCAGCAGGGGGTATAAAAAGTGTGGAAAACTGATTTTTTTATGAACAAATGCATGGACAAACTGATAACTATTGGACAAGTTAGCCACTTTGTGGCAAGCCCTGATTTTTTTTACAAATTTTTATAACAGTGATTGTGACAGGAATAGATTAATAATTAAAAAGTCAATATTTGACAACTGGTCTGATTTTTGTTTTTTGGTTATTAATGATTTCATAACTTATATTTATTTTACAATGCAATTTGTACTACTCTAAACATAATTAAACCAATGCCTAAAAGACAAAATATCTTTAAAACACTACCTGAATTCTCTGTGAACTTTACATTTGACTCTGTGACTTCCTAGACCAAGATCAACATATCTCTCTCCACCATAAGTCACATAATACTTTCAATAAAATAAGGAATGAATGATTTAACATAAGTAAATGACATAGTAATTGTAGTGTATTTTTTCATATAATTGTATAACTAGTACTAGTGTAAATACATACAGTATGGTTAGCAGTTAAATTCAGTCAACTTTAAAAGTGAAAAATGTTACTGAAGATATTAATGCATAGTCCATAAAAGCTTTGCTAAGGGCAGCATTTTACAGCTATAACATGTTGAATTCAACATGGATAAATTGCTTCAGACACATGCAGTCTATGCATATGGTGAACTAACAAAGCTTGATATACTAGTAAACATTCTGTGGTGGACTTTCAATGCATATTTATCATTTATATACATTAATATAGATTGATGTTTTTGGTCCTTTTGACCCCTAAAACTGAACAAGGAATACATTGTATTTTTAGGGAGCTGTCAAAAGGATACCCCATTTTTATTGGACTCTATATCCCCCCACCCCCCCCCCCCCCATAAAACCTGAATCATATTCCAGAGCATTAGAATTTCTTTATGCACATATGCATACAATGTACTTCCTTCATGTAAAGTGTCCCCTAAATCCACCCAGCGCTTTAAGAGGAGTTGTGCTCATGATGTCTCCTTTTGAACACTATATCTTAACAAGAGGCTCCCAGGAGCGTGAATCGCTCACCTGGTCTTTTATATATAAACGTCGACCCTATAAAGACTTTTTGTAAACTTAATGAGCTGAACATTTAAGCAAGCAACAACTTTTCTCTATCTACTATAGTTTTCATTCTGTAGGCCCAAAACATGAAAAACCATTATTTAGGGACCATAACCCCTATGAGGGGTCATCTGAAAACTTCAATCCTATGAAGACTTTTGTAGAGCTAAAGGTTTAAGCAAGCAACACCTTTTCTGTAACTGCTATAGTTTTCATTCTATAGACCAAAATCATGAAAAAACATCATTTTAGGGGCCATAACCCCAATAAGGGGTTATGTGACTACTTCGACTCAATGTAGACTTTAATAGAGCTTTTGATGCTGAAGCAGCAGCGTGGCATCAGATTTCATCTATCTCTTATACTTTTTGATTTACAAGCCAAAAACAGTAGTCTGACCCCCCTGGTCTATTTTTAGTAACGGCAGCCATGTTGTTTGGACAGCGGTCACCATTAGTGCAATTTTGGTAGAGGACATCTGGGAATTATGTATATAATTCTTTTTTATACAGAAGACAAATCTCCCTACTGTGCCTCTTTCCAAAATTAGATCAGATATATGCTAGTACACGTGAGAACTACTTTCGTTTCTTTTCTTTGTTTGTCAGCAAGTTTAGATTTCCTTAATATTCTACCCTCAATAATTTATTTCTTGGATTTATAACTAACTACGAACACTGACATTCAGTTGATGTTTCACCACTGTCATGATACTTGATTAATCGAACAAATAAACAGAATATTGTTGATGTTAAACTAGTGTAAACATCGTGATTTTACCTGTGCCTCACACGAAACGTGCATATCGGACATATTGATTTGACATTATAAATTTACACTTTATATAACTCGTGGATTAAACTTCTTAAAGACGTGAGTAACTTTTGATTTAATCATGAGTGGTAGGAAACGCACTAGACGTGCAGTTTATGACTCAGAAGACCCTCGCAATTGGGCTAAAGACAAATATATAAACAAGCTCTCAGAGATGGGAATCTCCGTCAATCCCGCCTGGAAGGTTGAAATGCTCAGGCAACTCTACTTGGCCAACGCTCCTCCAACTTCGCCTGAACCCCAAGAAGTTAATGGCCCTCAAAATGTGACACTAAATATCAGTGATGCTACGGAATCAATTCCGTCCGAGACGACCGAGGCACTCAATGTTCCGCCGCCATTACCTCCGCGGAGGAATATGTTAGAAATTACTTCCGCCGAACGCCCTAACAACGCTGAGGCTCTCTTAAGGGATACCGTAGTAGCGCTTAAGTCGGCAACAGAAACCAATAGTACAATAAAATCCGCGACTGAAACTTTAGCAAATCTGTCTCAAGTTATACTAAAACAGTCAAAACAAAACAATGAATCTGCTGAATTTACGATGGCGACAGCTATAAATGCCACATATGGGAATAGGGAGACAGCAAGTTCACTACCGCCGGGACCGCCGACCAGCACTGGAAGAGTGGTGTATGCGGAGGACTTGCCAAAAATGGATTTTGTTTCTCCCACGGTCAAGGAACAGATTATCAAAGGTAAGGATGTAAATTTAGCCATCCTCCTAGCTCCTAAATTTGACGTTCCTCAAAGCCAGTCGCTGCAATCTAGGGGCTTTACCGTCGAGCTTTCTAGTAAGAAAGACGTTAGGTTAGATCACCATTTAACGATTGAAGAATTTAACATCGCCTTCCGGAAATACCGAAATATCATGGGAAGAGCGTATCCGCAGCGAAAGGCCGAGCTGGAACAATACGAAGCAGATATTAATGAGATGTCCCAGCACTACGGTCCCTGTTTCTATACTTACCATAAGATGTTTTCCGCTAAAGCAGCGGCGGCCATTACGGAACATAACATCTGCATCAATTGGTCCAAAGTTGACGAGAAACTGTTGAGACTAGTGACACACAATGTCAGCAGTCGCGCGTGTGCTCACTGCGGTGAATTTGACCACACATCGAAATTTTGCGAGAGGGCGAAACACGGCACCCCTGCTCAGATCGTCGGTCAAACCGGGGCTTCCTTTAATGCTCGAAATACCGATAAGAGAGGGAGACCTATAATTCAAAACGAAGACGGCAATGAAGTTTGCAATAATTTCAACTACGGAGTTTGCTTCAGAAGGGGTTGCAGATTTTTACACGCGTGTAGTCGATGCGGTTCTGACAAACATAGTTTAAAAACTTGCAATGGGTCCGCTGTCAAACAACCGAAACAAACTAAATCTATCAACGATAGAAATGAACAAGGGGAACGAACTGCAGCTAATACTCCCAAGGGTACACACAAAGATACGAAAAAACAATCAAACATTTGACTAGGAAGGTCCCCTATTAATGCGGATAGACTAGAATTTGAACTTAAAAAGCATCCGGACAGACAATTTGTTAAATATTTAATTGATGGTTTGAGATTCGGCTTTGACACTATGGTGGCTAGTACCGAAGTCACAACTTATGAGTGCAAAAATTTACAATCAGCCTTGAAAGACTCCGACTCCGTCGATAACCTGTTAAGTCAAGAGCTTCAGAAAGGGTACATTAAGGGTCCTTTCTCATCTCCGCCTTTTCCATCGTACCGCGTCAGTCCTATCGGGATTGCGGAAGGGAAATACTCCGGTAAAAAGAGACTCATTGTTGATCTGTCGTCTCCACACGAACACGATACTCACGAAAGTGTAAACGATCTGATAGAAAAGGAATCGTGTTCACTGTCTTACGTAAAAATAGACGATGCTATTAGCGAAATTAAAAAATTCGGTAAAGGATCGATTCTTAATAAAACAGATATTACCGATGCATTCAAACAATTAGGCATACGAGATGATCAACATCATTTATATTGTCTTAAATGGAAAGGCAAATACTATTATTATGTTAGGCTCTGCTTCGGTTCGCGCAGTTCTCCGTGCATCTTCGATCATTTGTCAAGAGCTATTTGCTGGATAGCTACGGAGAATTACGGCATTCCCGTTATACTTCATTTGTTAGACGACTTCCTCACTATTCAGTCTCCAGACTCATGTGGTTATCGGACCATGGCCCTACTTACAATGATATTTAAAAGGCTCAATATCCCCATTTCTGCGAAAAAGACAGTCGGCCCGACCTGCGTCATTGAATATTTAGGGGTTATCTTGGACACCGAGCGTTTCGAATCCAAACTCCCCGACGAGAAAATCGATAGAATGATAACCTTTATCGAAAACTTTCTGATCCGATCATCGGTTACTAAAAGGGAGATATTACAATTGCTCGGCCACTTTAACTTCGCCGCTAGAATCATCCGCCCAGGTAGAACTTTCGTGAGTTACCTTATAAAGCTGTCAACTAAGGCTAAAAAACTGCATCACTTTCTGTCGTTATCTAAAGAATGCAAAGAGGATCTAAAAATGTGGCTAAAATTCTTAAAAGGTTGGAATCGTATTTCATTCTTTTACGATCAGGCTATCACACTTGCGAGTGATATGGAACTGTACACCGATGCAGCATCCAATTTTGGTTTCGGTGGTTATTATCGCGGAAAATTTTTCAGTGGCGAATGGCACCCACAGTTATCCGAATCGCTCGACTCCGAAATGTCTATGGCCTTTAGAGAACTCTACCCCATAGTTGTTGCCTGTCTATTGTGGGGTCATCTTTGGAACAAAAAACGGATTTTGTTTCACTGCGATAATGAATCCGTCGTCAGTATAGTAAATAAGGGCAGATCTAAAGTCCTTGACATAATGAAACTGATGAGAACTTTAACGTGGGTTTCTGTGAAACATAACTTTACTATTCAATGTAGACATATTCCTGGCGTTAAAAATGTAATAGCTGATGCATTATCTCGTTTTGATTTTCAGACTTTCCGGAAGGCAGCTCCGTCAGCAGAGAAGATACCAACTCCGTGTCCGCAATTTTGGGACGTAATGTGGAGTTGAGCAGCAAAGTCGATGATTTGTTGAGAAATTCAATTGCTAAAAGTACTTTAACAATTTATCAACATGGGCTCACTTCATATAAGAACTTCATGTGCCTTTCTGGTTTCATATGGCATGATAATAAACTTCCTCAGTTGAGTGAGGAGACCTTAATTCACTATGCCACACATTGCCACTCGAATTTACATCTCAAAAGTTCGACAATTAAGATGTATATCTGCGGTATTCGTTTCCATTACCTCCAATCAGGAGAACAGTGCATTTTCAACAACTCCTACGCAAAACTGGAAAGATTAGAATCATTATTTAAAGGAATTAAGAAAACCGAACAGAAGAGCACGAGGATAAGACTACCTATAACGTTCGATATTATAAGTAAAATGAGTGAAGCTTTATGTAAAAATATATTTTCACCATACAATACCGATCTTATTCGTGCGGCTTGTTTCATCGCTTACTTTGGGTTCCTTAGGTGTGGGGAATTCACTGTAAAAACTGAATTCGATGCGTCTTGTAACTTGTGTATCGAAGATTTTACCGTCATGGAAGACTATGCTATTCTTCACCTAAAGGCATCAAAAACTGACCCATTCCGTTGTGGAGTTAATCTATACATTTTTGAGAACAAAACATCTGTTTGTCCGTTGATGGCTATCAAACGTTACACAACTATGAGAAGATCTCGATTTCAACACCTGAACGATAAAAGCCCTCTTTTCGTCATGGAAAATGGCGAGGCTCTCACCAGAACGTTCTTCATTAGCTGCGTCAGATCGTTATTGGAATTAATCGGTCTAAAGTCGCAAGACTATAACGGACATAGTTTCAGAATTGGAGCAGCTTCTTCCGTAGCAACAAAGATCGAAGATCATATGATCAAAATTCTTGGCCGTTGGAGTTCGAACTGTTATACAAGATATATACACACCCCGATTTCAAAAATAAAGCAAGCACAATTAGCCTTGATCAGAAAGTGAAAGCAGAAATTCGTAATGGAGTTTAGAATGTGTGAAGGGCATAATAATCCCTTGTCATTGTTAAAGTGCTTGAGGCATAATAATCCTCACTCTTAAGTTTGTTAGTGGTCCAGATATAATTATCATACAAGTGTGAAGGGCATAATAATCCATCTTCATGGTGTAGGCCCTTATGTATTTGTCCATCTCGTCATAATGTGTTGTGTCAACGACATACTTTGTATTTGTTATTCTATATCACAAGTGTTTTTTAAACTCACATTTTATACTACAGTAGCACCTTTAATTTCATGTTTGTGCGCTTTATCGCGGTTTACGTTAAAAATTAAGCTAAATGTGTTACCTGAAAACTAGTTTGTCTATGACTATCAATATCTTTTAACAATTTAGTCGATTATGTACTCTGAACAAGCTTTGTAGAACTATTTTGAAGACTTGAAGTATCTAGCTCATTTGAGTCAAACTGGTTGAGAAATGTCAGACCCATGTTGTTGCTCTCTTAGAACTACAGTTACTACATTTATTATTTATCGAAAACTGTATCTATCAATCAATTCAGAGCATTTAGCGTATCATTTTACTTCGGTACCAAGGCATTCTCGATTAAGATATTCTTTTCTTAATAAATTTGGGGTCCAGCTGTCTCACTTCTTTTCCCATCTGTTTGGGGGTCATTGTGTTCCACAAATTCTCAAATTTACGGGTTCTTCAGTGGTCACTAGTATCCTAACTGTAGCACAAATCTTGTCCAAATTCTCTGGCTTTATAGTCAGACAAAGGTTTATGCTATTAGTTTTGCAACTCGGCTCTCTCTGTATTTCATTCATTTAAATTCTGAACCGCAGTTCAGTTACCATGGTTACTTGTATACTGCATTTCTACAACCTTATGAATCAAGAGAGCCGAAGTGGCATATTTTAAGTGTCTTGTAGTAGCTTTAAGTGAGATCAGACACTGACAGCTTCAGCCGTTCTGACTATCTTAAAGTTATGTTACAAGCAAACCGCAGTTTGCCTACAATGACACTAATAATTCAGTTTACTGCCATTGATTCAGAGTTTTGTCAAACACGGATGAGTGACCATGATTCTCCGAATTTATGAGACAGCCGTACGCCAATGTTGTATTAGTTATATATTGTATATCATATATATTGTTGTTTATGTACGTATATTATAGTTAGTAATAAAAGTTGCATTCTAACTTGTCTTCTGGATAAATGGGAATTATGTATATAATTCTGTTTTATACAGAAGACAAATCTCCCTACTGTGCCTCTTTCCAAAATTAGATCAGATATATGCTAGTACACGTGAGAACTACTTTCGTTTCTTTTCTTTGTTTGTCAGCAAGTTTAGATTTCCTTAACCTCCGTCCTCCCCACCACCACCTTTTTGTATATATGTTCATTTGTTGTCTCTAAAATTTGGTTAATCATATATTTCAGGGATTTAGCGGGGTCATTGTGTTCCACAAATTCTCAAATTTACGGGTTCTTCAGTGGTCACTAGTATCCTAACTGTAGCACAAATCTTGTCCAAATTCTCTGGCTTTATAGTCAGACAAAGGTTTATGCTATTAGTTTTGCAACTCGGCTCTCTCTGTATTTCATTCATTTAAATTCTGAACCGCAGTTCAGTTACCATGGTTACTTGTATACTGCATTTCTACAACCTTATGAATCAAGAGAGCCGAAGTGGCATATTTTAAGTGTCTTGTAGTAGCTTTAAGTGAGATCAGACACTGACAGCTTCAGCCGTTCTGACTATCTTAAAGTTATGTTACAAGCAAACCGCAGTTTGCCTACAATGACACTAATAATTCAGTTTACTGCCATTGATTCAGAGTTTTGTCAAACACGGATGAGTGACCATGATTCTCCGAATTTATGAGACAGCCGTACGCCAATGTTGTATTAGTTATATATTGTATATCATATATATTGTAGTTTATGTACGTATATTATAGTTAGTAATAAAAGTTGCATTCTAACTTGTCTTCTGGATAAACCATAGATGAAGTGTGCAAAGTTCAAAGTAATCCTTTTAGTTGTTTCGGAGGAGAAGATTTTCAAAGAAAAATTAACAACGATGACGGACGCCAAGTGATGACCTTCAGTCCAGGTGAGCTAAAAAACTAAGTGCAAAAATCTTTCCTGAATATTATCTGAGGCCAATCAAATTTTTTCATTCATATCTTCATAAAATGTACTTCCTTCATGTCAAGTTCTATCAAAACCCATTGAGAGTTTCATTTGAGAGATATGTGGACAGCCAGATTTTTCATAAAAAATGGACAACAAACACTAACAGACAACAACAGACGCTTGCTCACATTGACCGAGCTAAATGGATTATAGTATCATTCATGTAAGTAAATTTACATTAAGGCAAGTCTGACTACAATCTATATTATAAGTGGCACCAGAGGCAGATCCAGAAATACTGAAAAGAGGGGCCCACTGACTGGCCTAAGAGGGGGCTCGCTTTGGTCACGCTTCAATGATTTCCTATATATTTAACAAACAAATTTTGCCAAAAGGGGGGGGGGGAGCCTGAGCCCCTCTGTATCCACCTATGGGCACTACATTTTTGCACTAACAAATAATAAGCTTACCTGGTTGAGGGCATCATACAGACTTTCATACAAATTTTCTAGATTCAGAAGTATAACAGTGCTTCCAGTTTCCATACAGACTTTAATGCGATTGATATTTCTGCAAACCTAAGAAAATAAATAGTATTTTTTGTTTGTTTGATTCTTTTCCAGCAATAAACATATTTTATCAATATTTGATTTTAATTTAAAGCAAAGAATTATGAAAAGACTTAGTTAAGTTGGAATTAAGCACAAATTACATTTTGAGCTGCCTTATTGATTAAGCTAAAAGGTTGAGGGTCTTTGGATAATTTTGGTCATGAAGAAATCCACAAATAGGACAAGCCATTATTTCCTTTAGCTGGTTCTAATATCAATAATTAACCAAGATATTAGTTGCAAGGACACACACAAAAATTTAGCTTCTCAAACCCCTGCCTGACACTATCCCTTTTTATTGCTTTTTCATAAATTTTTTCAGTGTTTTCCAGCAAACAATAGGGATTCCAATGGGCACTAATTGCGCACCTTTGCTTGCTGATTTGTTTCTTCATTCATATGAAGCAGACTTCTTACAATCTCTTCTAGACAAAAAAGACTGTAGACTAGCTCTCTCTTTCAACCTCACTTTCCGTTATATTGATGATGTCCTTTCACTAAACAATTCTTGATTTGGTGACTTTCTCCATCTCATATATCCCCAGGAGCTTGAAATAAAGGACACAACGGTTCTAGGAAGTCTGCTTCATATTTAGATCTACATCTTGAAATTGACTCTCAAGGAAAACTTTCAACAAGGTTCTATGATAAACGTGATGACTCCAACTTTCCAATCGTCAACTTTTCCCTTCTTGTGTAGCAACGTTCCGTCCGCTCCAGCTTATGGAGTTTACGTATCTCAATTGATCCGTTACTCCAGAGCGTGCGGGACTTACATCAATTTCCTTAGCAGAGCGACACGTCTGACACAAAAATTGCTCACACAGGGTTATGTTGCTCCTCG
Source organism: Arcuatula senhousia (assembly GCA_963971305.1). Taxonomy (NCBI): domain Eukaryota; kingdom Metazoa; phylum Mollusca; class Bivalvia; order Mytilida; family Mytilidae; genus Arcuatula; species Arcuatula senhousia. Next base: position 15,121,040 of record OZ020309.1, on the reverse strand, counting down.
GGTGCTGTCTTCACTCAAGAAATTTTACGGAAAACATCATGCACTTATAGACAAATATGGTATTTCGATCTCTCAGATGAGTGCAGATGTTGGTTTGTCATAGGTTTTTGTTTTGTCTTCGTTTACCAGATTTGACATGCTGAATGGACTATTGGCAATGCAACAGGTGTGCTATAGCAAGCAGGAACTGTTTACTCTTCTGGAGCACCTGAGTTCACTCTTGTTTCGACTGGAGTTCGCATTGTTGATTGATATTCAGTTATTTTGTGTTTCCATGTTTTACATGTTGTCTTTTTTTGTCCCGTTCTTGTTGGTGTTTACTGGTTTTGTCTCTGCCCTTTCGGACTTTTGACATTCTGATACCCCATTGGTACCTCTTCTTCTTTAAAACAAAACAATAACCTGCTGCTTTACTTCTTTTGCTGTTTACAAAAAAATAAGTTGCCTCATTTACCTTTTGAACCAATAAAGAAATATATAGAAGACTCCCTTCCTCATTTGTTTTTGAAAAAAATGGCCTGAGAAGCAAACAAGGGGTTGCACTAAGTCGTGCTAAGCATACCCCCACTCAACCATTCAGAAAACAGGAAGTAGATGACCGACTGACCTGGAAAGGGGAGGCACGATACAACTCATCATGCTCAAGCTGTATACCAAATTTGAAAATCAATCCCTTCTGTAAAAGCCAAGAAATCTTTTACGAAAAATTGTCTATTTTTGACCCATAAAAAGTCTAATTCTTTTTAGAGTAAACAATTTGAAATGTAAATTACATTTCAAATTGTTTACTCTAAAAAGTCTATTGAGTCGGCTCGGAAAACAGGAAGTAGATGATGGATGGACCTGGAAAGGGGAGGCATGGTATAACTTATCATGCTGAAGCAGTGTACCAAATTTGAAACCAATCCATCCAGTAGAAGCCGAGAAATCTGTTACAAAAAATTTCACATTAAAATTTTCTACCCTAAAAAAGTCTAAGTCGGCTTGGAAAACAGGAAGTAGATGATGGATGGACCTGGAAAGAGGGGGAATGGTATAACTCATCATTTTGAAGCTGTGTACCAAAGTTGAAACCAATCCATTCAGTAGAAGCAGAGAAATTGAACCGGACGGACAGACGGACAGACAGACAAGGTGATTGCAATATAGCCCTTATGAGTGGGGGTATAAAAATAAATTTTGTTTAGCCTATATAACTCTTATTCAGAATCTCAATGAGTTAAAAACTTGGGATATCCATTGATGACCATTGTATTATGTAGCATAAAACAGGTATAAAACATTTAACAAGAAGCATTTAGAACAACAGACCTTAAATGGATTAACTGATCAAGTCTGTTTTTACCACAAAAGTGTTGGACAAGACATAAATATGGGACACTATGCTGATGTTGTAGACAAAATATCAATATGCTGTGATAAAGTATTTTATAATTGTAATGAATTATCAGCGGGGTAAGGTTTGGCCTGAAAAAACTAGTTTAACAAGACCACAGTTTAAATATCAAGAATCCTTATCAAAGCTTATGTTTGTGCTTATCGACTTATTATTATTTGATTCCAAATTGGCAGGCAAGTCATTCTTTGACATTTTTAGCTTTGGTTTTGAATCGTATGAATTATTTATATGATTAATCTAAGGCTAGTTGCAAAACAAAAAGCAATGGCAATTGGCCACAATGTAGTCAGCTGACTACAGCCATTGCTTTTTGTCAGCAGAAATTTTCAAATCACCGTTATGTATAATGGTTGCATAATGTACCATTATTACATATCTCCATTTTTTTCTATAATTTATTCATCTATTTCAAAGATAAATTACACAGACAGGATAAAGCAAAATGTTCTGATTCAATATACTCTACCTGTGTATATTCTTGGTCACTAGGAAAACTACTTCCAAATATGACTTGAACATCATGCATGGCTAGAATTTTTTGTTGAAGGATGGCTAAATCTCCATAGTTCTCTGTGAGGAGCAAGAGATATCTTGTTTCACTGGAATGAAGAAATGCATTTCAAATACTGTTATCATATTAATTTTCATGGTTGCTAATTTTCACAGTCTCATATTCACAGGTATCAATTTTCACGGTTTTTAAGGTGCAGCTAATAATTATTAGTATTATGATATTAATTTCAATTTATTTGGAAGTTAGTCCAAGACTAAAATCACACAAGTAGTAAAAGATTGCTGTTGTTAACTGTCGTTACCAAAGCTATCAATGACATATATACAATACCTTGACCAATTAATGGATTGATATTATTTTAATAAATGATAAAAAACAAACATTCAATGCGTGTGAAGCACTTTTATGGACTAACCTTATTACAACAATGACTTAACGAGGTAAATTTATCAACTGCATTAGAGATACAATGTAGCAACAATTTTAGATCAGAACGTCAAAAAACTGGAAATATGTAAACAGTGACTTTCCAACACATATTCCAGTACTCGAAAATATATAAGAGCATACAACTAAAGCACGGGGAAGCTTTCTACAACCTCCACACGGCACTAAAGCCAAGCTCTGAAATAGTATTAAAAACGAAAGAATATGGAATATGTGCCAGAAAGACATAATCCACATATTGATATTATTAAAATAAAATAATAAATTATGCTCACACCAAGGCGGCTGACCCTCTTTTCATTATGTAAACAATTAATCATGCTTTATTCATTATTTATAATAATTTTCATTTTATACCATGCCCAAAATGTCAGCAATATACTAGTATCTGATTTCATGCACACATTTACAATTTTTTTAAATCAGAGATATTTGTGGGTACTAATTTTTGCTGTCATTTGGCAACCGCAAAAATAGCAAAAAATAGTACACACGAAAATTACTACGTTTACAGTAACTGGTGCACAATGGCATTATTTGTAATGATTTCGTTTTTAAAAATTCAAGCATCGCAGTACAGAAATTGAAATCCTCTTTGTGCAGTGATTCATATGATTAATAAAACATTTTAATTAATTTCAACCATCCTAAAAAGTTTCAAATCATTCCCATGTAAAATTTCTGAGACAGGTTTGATGGACACTTTCCATTCAATTGTCATATCGGCCCAACGCCAAACAGGAAGTTTGACAGACAAGTTGGAAAGTTGCTTAGGACGTACAGTTTGGCATATTGAACCATCATATCAAGTTTCAAATTATTCCCATGTATGGTTTCTGAGAAAAGCTTGACAAAATTTCAACAGTCGTATGGACAAATGGATATGATGAGTAAAATGAGTAAATTTGAATAAAAAAATAATGGTTTCATTGAAGTCAAATTAGCAAATTTAGTAGCTAGGCCTTGACCAGAGATGAAAGAAAAGACAGATGTAATTACCCACATCAATATCAACTTCATCAAAATGGTGTAATCAGCTTACTTAAAACTAATTTAACCCTGCCACATTTTATATGTGCCTGTCCTAAGCAAGGAATTTTTGACAAAGCTTTTGTTTGTACTTGTCTTTTTGAAGTTTTCTGTTCTTTGTTTAAAAGGGGGTGTATCTCTGTGATTATTTTAGGACTTGATTCAAATTAGACACATTTAATATTTAGACCATGGGCCAATTGCAGAATGGCAAGCAGTGCCTTCTGGCCTGGTTGAAGGCTGCTGGTGGTTGTCCATTGTGATTTTTCTTAATTACCACATACAATTATTCCACATCTCATTATTTTCTATTACTACCTTGACAGTGTATTATCTCCTTCTAAACAAGCTTTTATCATGCCACTAAATGAACAATCTGGATCATCAGGTTGTCTCTAAAATCAAAATTGAAAAAAAAAAATATAACAAGAGGCTCCAGGGTGCCTGAATCGCTAACCTGATTATAATGCCAGAATCTATAGGCTATACATGGCAAAAACAACTTTGTGACATTTAAAGGGCAATAATTTAAATGAGAGGTCATTTGACAGCATCGATTTACTAAATTTAAAATTCTCACTTTAGGGTTTCTATCTCTTTGTCATATACCATCTGTTTTAAAAATTGGTTGTTAACTAATTTGTGACCAGCAGTCAAATGTACATACAGTTTGTTGTAAACATTTTAATCATAACCATGGCAAGACTTATTATCTAATGGCAACTCAATTGATACCATAAAATGACTTTATTAAGCAGGAAAACAGAAAATTGATGAGTAAGTTAACTGACTTGAAGAGTAATCAATCAAATCAAATTGAATCAAAACTAAAACAGCTACTTGAAAAATATTTGTCCATAAAAATTATATTGCATCGAAAAATAAAAGCTTTACTTACAGGGTCATTAAAAACAACAGTTGTTTCTCTTAAGCACTGGATAAATATTTCTACAGGATCAAAATGTTCTAATCCACCAAAATTTCTCATGATAGCATGTTTTAATTGCAGCCAGGTTGGTTTTCTTTGTGTCTTGGCAGCAAAAGCATAAACCATCTTTATCAGGCTAAGAAATAAGGAAACTAATGGTCTGAACAAAAAGGATACAATGACATAATACATGTAGAAAATAGAAAATCATCATGTAGTTCTTGTAATTTTTTTAATATCATAAATTACTATTATTAACCAGAAAATGGGTCTATGAGCCACAGGATGGCCCTCCCGTTCTTGAAATATCATTGACCCCCTGTATGTATTACCTAGGATATGGACCTTTACCAAGAAATAATGAAAAGTGTTTATGCCTGAAATATAGGTCATAGTGACCCAATATCTATTGGTTACACATCTAGGGGTGAAATATCTATGACTCGCAACATTTAGAATCCAAGTTATGGACCTTAACCAAGAACTTAACAGAAGTCGTTCATGCATAAATATAGGTCACAATGACCTAATTTCTAGTGGGTGGTGTAGCCCTATCCAAGACCTATTTAGTGGTGTATTATCATTGACCCCCAACATCTACTATCCGGGTGATGGACATTAACCAAGAACTTAACCAAAGTGTTAAGTACATAATGATGTATGGGCAAGGGTAAAACTATATGTCTGATCCACATACGTGGTTGGGCCATAAAAATATGAAGAAATGGAGCACTCAAAAGGACAGCTTGTCCCCTCTCCCATTATGATAAAATGTAAGTCAATGTGACCTAAATCTGGAACTGATGTTGGTTACTATCCAAGATATTCCCACTGACCAAATATATTTCATCTATTACTTGCAGTTGCTGAGTTATGGACCTTGATAAATATTTAACCTGATTTGTTCATACAGAAAATGAAGGTCAAGGTGACCTTATTTTGGTACTAATGCTTGTAATTTAAGATATACCCACTGACCCAATACATCTCTCTACCACTTGCCATTGCTAAGATATGGACCTTAACCAAGATGTATCCACTGGCCCTGTGAATATCATCCCTTTACTACTTGTAGTTGCTTAAAAATATACTTTGACCAAAACTGTAAATGAGTCATCATATGGAAATTGTAGGCCAAGGTGATCTTATTTTGGTACAGATTCTGCTTACTATCCAAGATGTACCCAATCATCCATCTACCACTTTAAGTTGCTTAGGTATGACCTTTACCAAAACTTTAACCCAAGTCATTCAGAGGGAAAAGTAGGTTAAGATGATCTTACATTGGCAGGATGCAGGTTACTATCCAAGATGTACCAACTACCCACTGACCCAATATCATTTCTTAATGATGAGTAGTTCCTAATTTATTGCCAAAATCAAGAACTATCATGTACGCAGATATGAATGAATGAACCAAACACTATATCCTCTCCCCAGTCCCCAACTCTTTTTTTTTTAAAGTTAATTGTATAATAAATATTACTTATACCATTACAACAGCAAAGAGTTTCTCAATTACAGAAGTGTAAAATGCAAAGTAAATATTGACTTGGAGGTGAAAAACTGATTACAGCTCTTGTCATGCTTGTCAAAAATTGGAAAACTGATGACAGGCCAAAAAGATTACATTCTATGATTTTTAATAAAGAAAAGGACAGTAGGAGAATATGGTAAACAACAATTGAGGATCAGGCTGTTATTGTCCTTTGCTTTGTTAAAAATCATAGGCCAGTAAATTGTTTTTGACTGCCGCCAGATTTCCAGTGTTAAAAAAGCCTGTATTACCCTGAGACTCTTTTTGTCATATAATAAACAAGATTGCTACGCGTAGCCATGTGTCCCCCCCCCCCCCCCCCCGCCACATAAAAGTTCTGTGGTATGTCACAAATTCGTAAATAACTGGAAAACTGGAAATATTGTTTCAAATTTTTTTTCGTATTATTATAGAGTACCTTTTGCTCTATCAGCCTACAAAATTTCAGAACCCTGTGCAACTAGGTAACCGAGATATTGGATGTCCTATATTTTGACCTTTCTTCCCTGTTTCCATGGAAACGGCAGCCATTTTGAAAACTACAAATATGGAATGATCACCTACTACTAATGGTACCCTATCAGTGTGTAAAGTTTCAGCAACATCCATTCAGTAGTATGCAAGGAGTTGCACCCACAAGAACGTTTGACAAAGTCCCATTTTTCGACTGAAAAATCACAATTTTGTAAATAACTCAAAAACCATAAATATTGTTTCAAAATTTTTTTCGTTTTATTATAGAGTACCTTTTGCTCTATCAGCCTACAAAATGTCAGAACCCTGTGCACCTAGGTAAAGGAGTTATTGGATGTCCTATATTTTGACCTTTCTTCCCTGTTTCCATGGAAACGGCAGCCATTTTGAAAATTTCAATTATGGGATGATCATCTACTAATTGTACCCTATCAGTGTGTAATGTTTCAGCAACATCTGTTCAATAGTGTCGGAGGAGTTGCACCCACAAAAACGTTTGACAAAGTCCCATTTTTCAGACTGAAAAATCACAAATTCGTAAATAACTTGAAAACCGTAAATATCGCTTCAAATTTTTTTTCCGTATTATTATAGAGTACCTTTTGCTCTATCAGCCTACAAAATTTCAGAACCCTGTGCACCTAGGTAACAGAGATATTGAATGTCCTATATTTTGACCTTTCTTCCGTTTCCATGGAAAGGGCGGCCATTTTTAAAATTTCAAATATGGGATGATCATCTACTAATTGTATCCTATTAGTGTGTAAAGTTTCAGCAACATCTGTTCAGTAGTGTCCGAGGAGTTGCACCCACAAAAAACGTGACGGACGGACGGAGAACATTACTAAGTCCCTCCGACGCGTTGCTGTGGGGGACAAAAAAAAATGTCTTAATATATGAATTCCCTAAGAACTGTGTCCCATGAAGTCATATTCAAATCTATGTTCTTTTTTTAAATTGCAAAGCAACCCAAATTTGTGTCCTTCCTTGAACATGTTGAAAACTAAAACACCTATCCAACAGAGAAAAACACCTAAATTAACTTTTTTAACCAATTGACACCCTACTTTTTCATGGGGGAAAATGCAAAATCATATACATGTATACCCAAGATAAAATTTGTTCTTAAAACGCAGCCACCCCAAAAATATGATGTTAACTGAAAATTAAATGTTGGCTTGTTTGGGCAATTATTACAGGATGCAGTTCCCTGGTGACTTTTTACAGTATATCTGTATTAGCATTTTTATCCATTTAGTGTGAAATGTCAATACCTAGTTTCTTGCTTGCAATTTCAAAAGCAGGTCTATCCAAAGGTTGCCAGGACTGAGATCTTTGTTCATCTGTTTGTTTTAAGGAAAAAAATAGGACCCTTCAAGTAAAATGGTCATTCCCTGAAGCATAAATGCTTCGAAACTAGCAAGCAGTTGATAGTTATGTAGTAATCCATACTTTATTTATACATACTTTTCACTCTCCTCTCTATTATATTAATGAAAATGTGAGTTACATTAGTTTTGTTTTTATCTCTGTTTAATAACAAGTCCAACTAATGTGGCCCTGCGTCCCATGTTGAACCCTGTACATTCTAAGCCCAATAAGGACAGTCAATAGTTTTTGTCATTTGCAACCTATGGTGTACTAAAAAAGCATTTTTGTCATATACAACCATATTTATTACAATGAATATTTAGAAATAAAAATATTCAAGATCCTTCTATCTAACAAGAGTATAAAAAAACTAGAGGCTCCCAGGAGCCTGAATCGCTCACCTGATCTCTTATGCCAAAGTTTGAATAAATTTCACAAACTTTCAAGTATACAAAGTTGCAAAACAATCCTTTCAGTGGTTTCAGAGAAGATTTATGGAAATCAGTTTAAATTAATAGAAAAATACAGTTAAATGGCAATAACTCCTGTAAGGACCTTTTAATGCTGAACATGAAAAGTTGCTTCGGATGTTCTTTATCTCTTATACTTTTCGAGTTATATTTGCCAAAAACAATGGTCTGACCCCCCTGTTCTATTTTTAGCAATGGCGGCCATGTTGGTTGGTCGACGTGTATATTATTCACAAACTTGGTAGAGGACATCCTAAAGATCAAGTGTACCAAGTATCAATGCAATCCCTTCGGTGATTTCAGAGAAGAAGATTTTTGAAAATCAGTGTAAATTAATGGAAAAAAACAGCTCAGTGAGCTTAACAGTTCTGCAATGCTAACTTTTCCTCTAGCTATAACGGTTTTCAAGATATAGTCCAAAAACTGCAAAAATGGTCAATTTTGATGATTAAAGGGCAATAACTCCTATAAAGAGTCGTTTCACAACTTCGACTCAATAGAGAGAATTGTAGAGCTTTTAATGCTGAACAAGGAGGGTTGCTTCAGATTTTCTCTATCTCTTTTACTTTTCGAGTTATAAGCCAAAAACAATGGTCTGACCCCCCTGTTCTATTTTTAGCAACGGCGGCCATGTTGGTTTGTCGACATGTATATAATTCACAAACTTGGTAGAGGACATCCTTAAGATCAAGTATACCAAGTTTCAATGCAATCCCTTCAGTGGATTCAGAGAAGAAAATCTTTGAATAAAAGTTAACGGACGGACGACGGACGACGGACGGACGCTTAACGATGACAATAGCTCACATGACCCTTCGGGTCAGGTGAGCTAAAAACACACAAAAATCAGACAAAGACTTAAAGCTTCAATTTCCCCTCTTTTGACCCCTTTATTGCTAAACAGAAAAGGTGGGGCCAAGAAGAAATTTATCCTCTATTTTGTATCCAATATATGACAAAATTTAACTTTTTTTCTAAAATTGGATCATAAATAAAAAAGTTGGATATTTGTTCCTATTTGGCCCTTATTATCTTCTCAAGTGAAAAAGGGGAACCCTAAAAAAAACCATGCCAATAGTCATTTAATGGTTAGAAACATTATTGAACAATTTCATAGCAATCAGTCTACCAGAACTTAAGTTATTGTGGAAAACAAATGAAAGCTTTATTTTCTGGCCCCTTTTGGGCCTCTAATTTCTGAACGAAAATAGACAGTGCACCTAAAATCAAGCCCATCCTTTCTTTTTATTGTAAGTACATGTAACATTAATTTTAATTTTTGTGGAAACAATTAAAAAAGTCTTTTTTGGCTCCTTTACGGCCCCTAATTACTAAACAGAATAATAAGATGACCCCAAAAGGGGAGGTGCACATCATGGACAGACAGATAGACGGATGGGCATAGTGACCTGACTACTAGACCTGATTTCACCTAAGTAAAAAAATAATTATAAAGGATGCACAATTTCAAACTCTTATTAGAATTACAAATAAAACTTCTGTTAAATGATGTTTGTGCTGACATTACATTACAGTAGGACACACATCTGAGATGAATCTTTTTGAGAGGTTTAATTGAGTCTGTAAAAGGACACAAATTTGAGGTGTAGACAAATATTAAGGAAAGAACACAGATCTATGCTTGACACAGATTTAAGCTAATTCAAAACTTCCAATAGCTTATTTTTTCAATTTTTTTTCTAATACAATAATGCTGAAAACCCATTATTATCACAAATTGTTTCAGAAATTTTAAGATAATTATAATCTTATTTTCTGTTTGCAAACCTGTAAAAATCTCTTAGTCCAAAAAATTCTCTTTGCTTTGAAATCTCTAATTCAGCAAATAAATTAGAGTATGCTGTAGATAGAGATGGAATCAGATTGTCCATCAGCTGTTTTATGTTCTCTTTATCTTCTGATGTTTGGCATATTCCTCTGTAAAAAGATCACATATGCTAGATGTACTTGCAAAAATATTATATCACATACATTAATTTTTTCTCATTAAAAATGTAAAAATTATTTATCATTTATCATTGAAATGATTGCAGTACAGTTTTTTAACAAGAGTTGACACTAAAGTATGTCTCGCCTGTCGGCACCATCACAGAACTCATTGAATGTCTAGCTTGGCCATCAGAAAAGTTAAGGTCAAGGTCATGTGGCAGATGACAGAATTACATTTAACCATCACAAAAATGTTTGAAGTTTGTTCTAGATACCATAGTTATTGAGAAACAATGAAAAAGACCAACATTCAATGAGTCATGCAACCATAAAAATGGGATGAAGGTCACATTACATGCATGGTGATGTCGGTTGTGTATACCATAATCCCCAAATATCTGATGCCTTGCTATAATATTATACTTTTCACTTAACTCATTTTCCACCCAAAAATCATCTACATTCACAAAGTCATTGAACTGTGAAAATGGAGTCAGTTGTGTAGACCGAAACCTCAAATGTCTGTATACCAATTATCAAATGCCTCGCTATTATACTTTTAACTTAATTTATTTTCCACAAAAGTTTTAATTGTCCCAAAAATCATCTCAGTCCACAGAGTCACTGAACCATGAAAATTGTGTCAAGGTCACAGGACATGGTGTCAGTAGCATAGACCATAGTTCCAGGTGTCTGTATACCAGATATCAGATGCCTAGGTATTATACTTTTCACTTAATTCATTTTCCACAAAAGTCTTACAAAGAGGTTTTTTGGCCCCAAAAATTATTTAAGTCCACAGAGTCACTAAACCATGAAAATGGGGTCAGGGTCAAATGGCATGGTGCCAGTTGCATAGACCATAACCCGATGTGTCTGTATACTAGATATCAGACGCCTAGCTATTATACTTTTCACTTAATTCATTTTCCACAAAAGTCTTACACAGGTTTTTTTTGGCCCGAAAAAAACATCTTAGTTCACAGAGTCACTGAACCATGAAATTGGGTTCAAGGTCAAATGGCATGGTGCCAGTTGCGTAGACCATAACCCCAACTGTCTGTATACCAAATATCAGATGCCTAGCTATTATACTTTTCACTTAATTCATTTTCCACAAAAGTCTTACACAGGTTTTTTTTGGCCCGAAAAAACATCTTAGTTCACAGAGTCACTGAACCATGAAATTGGGTTCAAGGTCAAACGGCATGGTGCCAGTTGCGTAGACCATAACCCCAACTGTCTGTATACCAAATATCAAATGCCTAGCTATTATTCTTTTCTTGTTATTCATATTCCACAAAAGTATTACAAAAACGTTTATGGCGTCGCCGTCGCCGCCGGCGGAAAGTAATACCTATGTCTCGCCTTCAGTGACTAAAGTCGCAGGCGAGACAAAAACCAAATTCTGGAATACATCTGATTTACATATCATTAACCTTATATACAAACATATTTTTAAATAATGACTTCAAAAATTGTAAATTTCAAGTTTTATTTACAGACCATAAGTATGATTTTTAATAAAGAATCTGGAATATTAATAAGAATATTACACTGCACTCTTTATGAGCTCATCTTTGTCTGGCACTTCTCTTTGAACAAATATTCCTCTGTTCATCTTAGCAGGATCCAAAGCCCAGTTTGAAATACCAATAAATGCAACCTTAAATGTTTGAAATACATTTCCTCATTATTAAACTAAAAAGATCTGCATAATTGATATATATAAATAAAAAAAATTGATAGCAATTGGATAACTAGAACTAAAGTTATTGTGGAAACAAACAAAAAAGTAGTATTTTTGGCCCTTTTTTGGCCCCTAATTTCTAAACGAAAAATGGGGGGACCCCCAAAATCAATCCCATTCATCCTTTTATGGTAAGGAACATCATTGTCAAGTTTCATAGCAATCGCATAACTGGAACTAAAGTTATTGTGGAAACACTAAAAAGTTAACAGACACCGACGACGACGACGACAACGACGACGATGACGACGACGACAACGACAGCATCCTACCATATTACGTCCGCAATTTTTTTGCGGTCGTATAAAAATAGATTATTACATTCATGTAAAATATCTGACATGACAATGCTGGATATATATATTTTTTTTCTAGATTTTTTTATGTTTTTTCAACATGCATTTCAATGTTAACTGAGAACACTGGTGTGGACAACTAGCATGCATACATGTGACGGATCCGCCATGACAAAGCTGGAGATTTTGATTTTTTTGGCTGGAGATTGGACAAAAAAACGGGAGATTTTCAACGCTCATTAAAATTGCATTTCAATGTTAATTGAAGGCACTAGCATGTGTCAAATATACATGGCTTCACTGATTAATCTCAAACTGTTTATACAATCATCAGGTCAATCATGGCAATAAACCTTCAATTAACACTTTTACCTGTTAAAAAAATAACGTCTACCTAATTGACAAACCCCTAAAACACTGGAAATGTTTTATGATTAACCAATTAAAATGTCTATAAAACTAAAATTTTGTCATGTCTTGAAAAAGCAGGAGATTACACAACAAGAGGCTCCCAGGAGCCTGAATCGCTCACCTGGTCCTAATGTCAAACCTTTAAAGACTTTTGTATAGCTAAATGAGCTGAATGTTTAAGCAATAAAAAGCTTTTCTCTATCTGCAATAGTTTTCATTCCAAAGCAAAAAACACTATTTTTCACCTTTAAAGGGCCATAACCCCTTAAAGGGGTCATCTGACAACTTCGACCCTGAAAAGACTTTTGCAGAGCTAATTAAGCTGAACATTTAAGCAAGCAACATCTTTTCTCTATCTGCAAAAGTTTTCTTTCTTTAGGCCAAAAACACTATTTTTTGCCTTTAAGGGGCTGTAACCACTATAAGGGGTTATCTGGCAACTTTGACCCTATGGAAACTTTTGTAGAGCTAAATGAGCTGAACATTTAAGCAAGCAACAACTTTTCTCTATCTGCAATAGTTTTCATTCCATAGGCCAAAAACATTATTTGTTGCCTTTAAGGGGCTGTAACCCCTATAGGGGGTCATCTGACAACTTTGACCCTATTTAGACTTTTGTAGAGCTGAATGAGCTGAACATTTAAGCAAGCAACAGCTTTTCTCTATCTGCAATAGTTTTCATTCTATAGGCCAAAAACACTATTTTTTGCCTTAAAGGGGCTGTAACCCCTTTAAGGGGTCATCTGACAACTTCGACCCTATGGAGGCTTGTGTAGAGCTAAATGAGCTGAACATTTAAGCAAGCAACAGCTTTTCTCTATCTGAAATAGTTTTCATTCTATAGGCCAAAAACTCTATTTTTTGCCTTTAAGGGGCCATAACCCCTATAAGGAGTCATCTGACAACTTTGACCTTATGGAGACTTTTGTAGAGCTAAATGAGCTGAATATTTAAGCAAGCAACAGCGTCTCTCTATCTGCAATAGTTTTCATTCCATAGGCCAAAAACATGAAAAAATGCTATTTTTCACCTTTAAGGGGCCGTAACTCCCATAAAGGGTCATCTGACAACTTCGACTCAATGGAGACATTTGTAGAGCTTTTGATGCTGAAGCAGTAGCGTGGCATCAGATTTCATCTATCTCTTATACTTTTTTATTTACAAGCCAAAAACAGTAGTCTGACCCCCCTGGTCTATTTTTAGCAACAGCGGCCATGTTTTTCGACGAATCAAAAATCCCCACATCAGTTCTGTGGGGGATACCCTAAAGTACCACCAGACCAAATTTGGTTTGAATCTGTGCAGCCGTTTCAGAGGAGAAGAAGTTTGAAGAAAAGTTAACGACGACGGACGACGATGACGACGACGACGACGACGGACGACGGACGCCAAGTGATGGCAATAGCTCACATGGCCTTTGGCCAGGTGAGCTAAAAAGTTGGGAGAACAGGTGATGGATAAAAAAGTCGGGAGATTTTGTCTCCCGGCGGGAGAATCACATGTATGAGCATGTGTCAAAAATATCTGGCATCACTGATTTATTTCAAACTGTTTATACAATCATCAGGTCAATTATGGAAATAAACACATTAATCCACATTTTGTCCAATATCATGAATATGGAAGACTAACAAAGCTTTTGACACATGCATCCTGTGGAGGACTTTTAAATGCATATTTAACACATACATCTATCATTTACATCAATATCTAAAAGAAAAAGTCTTATTTAAATATTAATTGACATATTCTGCCCTTTTGACCCCTAATTTCTCAAAACGGTAAGAAATATTGCAAATCTAATTGAAAAATACAGGCAGGGATTTTCACAAGGATTCCATTGAAAAACGATTTTGTAAAGAAGGACTAATAAAGAAGGAATGTGTCCATGGGACACGGAAGCCCCCGCTAGGCCCAAAACAGGAAGTAGATGTCTGAAAGACCCGAAAGTCGCTTAGGACATACAGTTTGTCATACTGAACCAACCTACCAAGTTTCAAATCAATCTCATGTACGGTTCCTAAGAAAAGCTTGACGTAAATTTTCAAAAACATATTCACATATTTTCACATTGGCCTAAGTCCCAAACAGGAAGCAGATGTCCGACAGGTCTCAAAATGGCTTAAGACATATAACATGTCATACTGACCAACCCTACCAAGTTTCAAATCATTCTCATGTATAGTCCCTGAGAAAGCTTGACGGAAATTTTCATAGTCATGTTCACCTATTTTCACATTGGACTAAGTGCCAAACAGGAAGTAGATGTCCGACAGGTCTCAAAATCCCTTAGGACATATTGTTTGTCATACTGAACCATCCTACCAAGTTTCAAATCAATCTCAAGAAAAGCTTGACAGAAATTTGTATGGATGTACGGACAGACAGACATGAGTAAAACTTAATGCCCCCCCGACATGTCGTCGTGGGGGCATAAAAATTAAAAAGATAATTTTAAGGGCATGGCCCATCATTTGTCCCCTGTAGTAATGTAACTGTGCAATATATATCATAAACTGTTCACACAAAGAGATGTCTTGCCTGAAGCAGCTGGACACAATAAAGAATAAGGACCACCCAACGTGCATCCTCCTGTTTGACAGGAATATTTAGTAAGGAATTGTATAAAAGAAGAGGGTGTTGACATTTTTTTTAATTGTGTGCCCTCCTGTTAACATTGACCACATCAGTTAGCTATAAAATCTCAAAGTCAGTAG
The DNA here is from genome assembly GCA_963971305.1 of Arcuatula senhousia. Classification (NCBI taxonomy): domain Eukaryota; kingdom Metazoa; phylum Mollusca; class Bivalvia; order Mytilida; family Mytilidae; genus Arcuatula; species Arcuatula senhousia. The sequence continues at coordinate 15,105,747 of OZ020309.1, read as the reverse complement.
ACTGTGACTGCAAGAGCATACACATAAAACACTTTTGAAATTAATCTGCACTGAAGTTAATGCAAGTGCATACACAATATAAATGGTGTACCACAACTGCTTCTGACATGTTTAACGGACGTAAGAAAAAAGGTTAACATTTGCCAAATCAGTGTAAATTTTCAAAGTCAGTAGACTGTGACTGCAGGAACAAACAGATAAAATGCTTTTGAAATTGATCTGTACTGATGCTAATGCTAGTGCATACCCAATATTATTGGTATACCATAACTGCTTCATGTTAAACAGATGTAAGAATAAAAAGCTTCGCCGAGCGCAGCATGATACGACCGCAACATGTTGAACCCTGTACATTTTAGGCCCAATATGGATAGTCTATTGCTCTGGACACATTCAGCCCATGGTGGACTGACAAAGGTTTTTGACACATGCTTCTCTGGTGGACTTTCGACCCAGGGGGTAAAAATATAAATTTTCAATTTTGTAATCTACTCTTGAAAAGAATAATGTTTGGGAAAAAAAATTAAAAATCGAACCAGAAATTTTTTAAAATTATGATTACGAAATTTAAGAATCAATTTTTGCGACCCCCACTTTTTTTTTGCTCATTACCTAAGGGGCTTAGGTAATGAGCGAAAAAAAAGTGGGGTTGCAAAAATTAATTCTTAAATTTCGAATCGCTACTTGGCAAGGATGAACTTGTAAAAAAAAATTTTTTAATCGGACCAGAAATAAAAAAGTTAGGATTTTGGCCCCTTTTGGTCCCTAATAACATAACAGTAAAAAAAGAGGACACAAAAATATATCTGCTACTTGACAAGAAAACTTGCAAAAAAATTGTCAAAATCGGACAAGAATTAAAAAAAAATCAATTTCGGCCCCTTTTGGCCCCTTATTATGTAACAGGTGAAAAAGGGGTGGGGTTGCAAAAATAATTTCTCAAAATTCAATTCATTACTTGACAAAAATAAACTTGCCAAAAAAATTTTCAAAAAACAAACCAGAAATAAAAAAGTTTTGATTACGGCCCCTTTTGGCCCCTAATTACAAAACAAGTGAAAAAGGGGATGGTCACAAAAATTAATTCTCAAATTTGGATTCACTACCTGACAAGAATAAACTTGCACAAAAAAATTTTAAAATCGGACCACAAATAAAAAAGTTTCGATTTTGGCCCCATTTGGCCCCTAATTACGTAATAGGGGAAAAAGGGGGGGTCGCAAAAATTAATTCTTAATTGTGTAAATGAGCTAAACATTTAAGCAAGCAACAGCTTCTCTCTACCTGCTATAGTTTTTATTTCATAGGCCAAAAACATGAAAAAACATTATTTTAGGGGCTGTAGCCCCCATAAGGGGTCATCTGACAACTTCGATCCTGGAGTTTTTAGTAGAGCTAAATGAGCTGAACAATTAAGCAAGCAACAGCTTTTTGCTATCTGCAATAATTTTCATTCTATAGGGCAAAAACATGAAAAAATGCAATTTTTCACCTTTAAGGGGCCGTAACCCCTATAAGGGGTCTTCTGACAACTTCAACCAAATGGAGACTTTTGTAGAACTTTTGATCCTGAAGCAGTAGGGTGCATCAGATTTCATCTATCTCTTATACTTTTTGAATTACAAGCCAAAAACAGTAGTCTGACCCCCCAGGTCTATTTTTAGCCACGGCGGCCATGTTTTTTGACGAATCAGAAATTGAAACATTACGATAGTGCAGGACACCCTAATGATCAATCATACCAAGTTTCATTGAATTCTGTTCAGTAGTTTCAGAGGAGAAGATTTTGAAAAAGTTATTGTAAGAACAAACAGAAAAGTTGCAATTTTGGCCCCTTTTGGCCCTTAATTTCCAAACAAAAAAAGGGGGGACTCCAAAAATCAATCCCATCCATCCTCTAATGGTAAGAAATATCATTGTCAAATTTCATTGCATTTGGATAACTAGAACTAAAGTTATCGTGTATACACTAAAGTTAACAGACGACGACGACAGCAGGGGTTCAAATTAGCACTGGTCCAAGGTCCGGGACCTACCATTCCTAATTCAGGACCTTTAAGATTTTATTTACATAAGTCCTGGACCTGCCTATATTTATAGTTATTCTTATTGAGGACTTCTTGATGTCATCTGATGGACCTTCAACCTACAAATCCTAAAAGTCCTGGACTTTTAACTTACAAATGCTAATTTGAACCCCTGCGACAACGACAACGCCAACGACAACGACAACGACGACAACAGCATCATACCATTATACGTCCGCAAATTTTTTGCGGTTGTATAAAAAATAGGGCATCTAATGGGACATTAAATGATACCCCGCCACAATATTCAACAATAGTTAAATAAATTTGTATATTATACTGTATAACCTATTAATATATAGAGAGGTGGAAAAGAAAGGTGTAATCTTTCTTAGACCAGAAAATTTCATCCTTTTCAAATTTTGAAAATTTACAAAGTGGCAAATCTTCAATAATTTTTTTCGGATCATCCTTAAAATTGAACTTGACATGTATTTTATTGTACTCAACAGCTGTGCAAAATATCATTCAAATCCTTTGACATGTTTTTAATTCCCTTTGGGGGCGGACGGACAGACATTGAAAAAAATGAGGGTATAACATAATACCTCGCCACTTCGTGTGGCGCGGTGTAAAACAAGAGGCTCCCAGGAGCCTGAATCGCTCACCTGGTCTTAATGTCAACCCTTTGAAGACTTTTGTATAGCTAAATGAGCTGAATGTTTAAGCGAGCAACATCTTTTCTCCATCTGCAAAAGTTTTCTTTCTTTAGGCCAAAAACACTATTTTTTGCCTTTAAGGGGCCATAATCACTATAAGGGGTCACCTGGCAACTTTGACCCTAGGGAAACTCTTGTAGAGCTAAATGAGCTGAACATTTGGGCAAGCAACAACTTTTCTCTATCTGCAATAGTTTTCATTCCATAGGCCAAAAACACTATTTTTTGCCTTTAAGGGGCTGTAACCCCTATAGGGGGTCATCTGACAACTTCGACCATATGGAGACTTGTGTAGAGCTAAATGAGCTGAACATTTAAGCAAGCAACAGCTTTTCTCTATCTGCAATAGTTTTCATTCTGTAGGCCAAAAACACTATTTTTTGCCTTTAAGGGACTGTAACCCCTATAAGGGGTCATCTGACAACTTTGACCCTATGGAGACTTTTGTAGAGCTAAATGAGCTGAACATTTAAGCAAGCAACAGCTTTTCTCTATCTGCAATAGTTTTCATTCTATAGGCCAAAAACACTATTTTTTGCCTTTAAGGGGCCGTAACCCCTATAAGGGGTTATCTGACAACTTTGACCTTATGGAGACTTTTGTAGAGCTAAATGAGCTGAACATTTAAGCAAGCAACAGCTTCTCTCTATCTGCAATAGTTTTCATTCCATAGGCCAAAAACATGAAAAAATGCTATTTTTCACCTTTAAGGGGCCGTAACTCCCATAAGGGGTCATCTGACAACTTCGACTCAATGGAGACTTTTGTAGAGCTTTTGATGCTGATCCAGTAGCGTGGCATCAGATTTCATCTATCTCTTATACTTTTTGATTTACAAGCCAAAAACAGTAGTCTGACCCCCCCTGGTCTATTTTTAGCAACGGCGGCCATGTTTTTTGACGAATCAAAAATCCCCACATCAGTTCTGTGGGGGATACCCTAAAGTACCACCAGACCAAATTTGGTTTGAATCTGTGCAGCCGTTTCAGAGGAGAAGAAGTTTGAAGAAAAGTTAACGACGACGACGATGACGACGGACGACGACGACGGACGCCAAGTGATGGCAATAGCTCACATGGCCTTTGGCCAGGTGAGCTAAAAAGTTAACCTCGGCCAAATCAGTTTAAAATTTCAATGTCAGTAGACCGTGACTGCAGGATATCGAATGAATAATAAACATTCTACAACAATTGTCAATACACCCCTTTTTCTCCAAAACAGTAGAAGCCACAAACCCCAAATACAATATCAACCTTCCTTTAGTGCATACTAATATCATATCAAAATTTCATAAAAATCGGTCAATATTTAATCAAGTATATGAATTAATTAAATAAGGTAATAACAAAACTACCTAACTTGAATGATCAATCTCAAAGTCCAGATAAAATGACAAAAACGAATCAGTCATACCGGAGAATGGGTGGATCGCAATGGTCCTGACTTGGTACAGGCATTTCAAACGAAATGGTGGGTTAAACCAGGTTTTAAGGCACCAAACCTCCCTCTTCCATTGTGATCTTCAATTCCATAGTATATATAGTTACATAGATTAGTGTAACACTATAAAATTTGCTTAACCCATAATATATAGTTACGTAAAATAGTGTGCCACTGTAAAATTTTCTTGGAATTAGGTTTTATAAATCGAACATAATAGGACATGAAGGATATGAAAATTATCATGAACAAATACAGAAGCTTTTTATGGAACTTTGTTGTAATTTTTATTTGAGAGAAACACAAAACCAGAAGAATTAGGTCCCTTACCAAAAAATGTGTGGGTGTATATTTCAAGACTCAAAATCTTAGTTTTTTTCTTGCTTTATAGAACTACCTTATTATGATCTGGATCTACATTCTGCATATTTTCCTCTTCTTCAAAAGTACATTCTTCCTATAAAAAAAATCTGTCTATAGTAAAAATTGCAAGATATCCCTAAACAGGAAGTTAGTAAGTGGCAGATCTTAAAGACAATGCTATATACCCATTTATACCCCAGATTTTTGTCTCCAAGAAATCAAGCCAAAAATATATATAGTACTGTAAAAATCAATTCATGATGTAATCTTGAGACTTCTGAATTTCATGAGTTGTAGCCTACACTTTTGTTTCACCAAAATAAATACAGACATGGATGAACCAATATTTGTTGGAAATTAAAATACTAGCCTTTTCTTCCAAAAGATCTTCATCCTCTAAATATCCTTCTTCCAACAAAGGATGTAAGGTCTAAATAAAACACAAGACAGAACATAAGTAACAATAAATACAATGCAATAAATTACAAAAAACAAACAGCAATTTAAACATAATGACATGATTAAGAATAAACTAGAAATAAAGGCAAAGTTACTAAAGACATTCAAAATTTTTTTCATTAAAATCAAACTCTTTCAATGATTCACTTTATCACCAAAGGCTCCCAGTAGCCTGAATCAGTCACCTGGTCTTTAAACTTTATAAAGGGTCTCTTTGGTATAAGTGGTCATCTGACAACTTTCAACCCAATGGAGACTTTTGTAGAGCTTGATGAGCTGAAGGATTAAGCAAGCAGCAACTTTTCTCTATTTTCAATAGTTTTGATTGTATAGGGCAAAAACATGCAACAACGCTTTTTTTATTCTTTAAAGGGTCATAACCCATCTAGGAGGTCTAGGGACTGCTGTAAGGCTCAATGAGATGAAACCCCTAAAAGAAGTCATCTGACATTTCCACCCAATGGAGACTTTTGTTGAGCTCAATGAACGGAAGGTTTAAGAAAGCAACAGCTTTTCTCTACTTGCAAAAGTTTTCATTCTTTAGGCCTAAAACATAAAAAACAAGATTTTTCACCTGTAAAGGACCGTAACCTTTCTAGAAGGCCTTCTGACAACTTCCATCTTGTAGGGACTGTTGTAAGGCTCAATGAGCTGAAATTTTCACCACCTTTAAAGTTTTCAATGTATATGCAAAAAAGCATTTAGAAACCATTTTTATCTTAAAAGGCAATAACCCATAAGGGGTCAACTGACAAATTCAAACCAATGGAGACTTTTGCAGAGCTTTTCATTTTGGTGCTAAAAAAGGAAACAAGAGGCTCCCAGGAGCCTAAATTGCTCACCTGGTCTTGATGTCAACCCTATATTTTGTAGAGCTAAATGAGCTGAACATTTAAGCAAGCAACAGTTTTTCTTTATCTACTATAGTTTTCACTCTAAAAGGCAAAAAACACGAAAAACCGTTATTTTAGGGGCCGTAACCCCTATAAGGGATCATCTGACAACTTTGACCCTATGGAGACTTTTGTAGATCTTTATGCCCTGAACATTTAAGCAAGCAACAGCTTTTCTCTATCTGCTATAGTTTTCTTTCTATAGGCCAAAAACATAAAAAAAACATTATTTTAGGGGCCGTAACCCCTATTAAGGGTCATCTGACAACTTCGTTCCTATTGAGACTTTTGTACAACTAAATTAGCTGAACATTTAAGCAAGCAACAGCTTCTCTCTGTCTGCAATAGTTTTCATTCCATCGGCCAAAAACATGAAAAAACATTATTTCAGGGGCCGTAACCCTTATAAGAAGTCATCTGACAATTTTGACCCTATGGAGACTTTTGTAGAGCTAAATGAGCTGAACATTTAAGCAAGCAACAGCTTTTCTCTATCTGCATTAGCTTTCATACTATAGGGCAAAAACATGAAAAAATGCTATTTTTCACCTGTAGCCCCTATAAGGGGTCATCTGACAACTTGGACCAAATGGAGACTTCAGTAGAACTTTTGATGCTGAAGCAGTAGGGTGGCATCAGATTTCATCTATCTCTTATACTCCTTGATTTACAAGCCAAAAACAGAAGTCTGACCCCCCTGGTCTATTTTTAGCAACAGCGGCCATGTTTTTCGACGAATCAAAAATCCCCACATCAGTTCTGTGGGGGATACCCTAAAGTACCACCACACCAAATTTGGTTTGAATCTGTGCGGCCATTTCAGAGGAAAAGAAGTCTGAAGAAAAGTTAACGATGACGGTGACGACGACGGATGCCAAGTGATGGCAATAGCTCACATGGTATTTGGCTAGGTGACCTAAAAAAGCATGAGATTTTCTTTATCTCTTATTCAAAAACTGCTGTCTGACCCTTATTCTTTTTTAGCGAAGGTGGTCATGCTGTTTGCTACGCAGTCACCACCTGTGCAATCTTTTTAAAGGATATCTCATAGATTAGGTATGCAACCTTTCAGTAATTCCAGTTGTATTCAACAACAACAATGACAGTGACGATGTCAATTAATGGCAAAATGATCATGAGCTATAAATGAGTCAAACACAGAAATGACAGAATTCTGTTAAACAGGTAATAAATAAGTGACAGACAATAATCAAATCCCACAATATTGGACCCAATACTGATGCTTTAACAAAATATTAAGGAGCCGACATGTAAGAAAACTGATACAAATTTTTTCTACAGGAATAATTAAAAAAATTGTGCAAAATTCTTCACTTTATAATCCAATTATTATATCATTAAACATTCAAATCAAGTTAACTAATTATCATTAAAATTAAGGATGGACATCTATATAGAAGGTCAACATAGCATGTTATTGAATGGAACTACAATAATTTTTAACAAAACAAAAGCTTCTTTGTCCATTGTGATTTTTCTAAATTAATGCTTGTTATGGAGCTGTGTCACGTACACTTATTCCACATCACATTATTTTCTATTTGTAAGTATCTTGCAAGTTATGCATTAAATTAATGTTAAAAACTTAAAGATCATTCTTTGACTATACCTTCAAGGGCATTCTAGGAGAATCTTCAGCTAATCCAATCTCATCTAAAACAACAACAGATACAAATCGATCTAGGCTTTTAGCCTTCTGGAACTCTGCACATTGTTTAAAAGTACCAATAATTCCTTCTGGTGTTGACAAGGGGCTGCACTGGAATGATACCATTTGAACCTGAAAAATAGATCAAAATGCTAATTAGTACAGTTCTTCTTTGCAGAGTGACTCATTTGATACAGATATTGCTAATACTGAGTCACAGTGTCAACTGTAAAATTTCTTGAGTGAAGACAGCAACCATGGAGTAACATAACCCTCACTCAGTGTTAGCAATATCTGTATCAAATGTGATGCTCTGCAAAGAAGAACTGTACTAATTAGGATTGACATATTTAGTTGACAGAATTTATCAAGAAATGCAATGATACAAGAATAATCAAGGAAATCAGCTAGTCCACTGCAACTAGTTCTTGCAATTAATCTAAAACCATTGTCTAGACAATGTTTATAATCGGTATTTTATGCCCCTTGGACTTCTAATTTTTCAAAAACTGTAAAAAATACATGTTTTGCAAATTTGATTGAAAACGCAGGCAGAGATTTTCGCAATGATTCCAATGAACAAAAAAGGTGGTGCAAGATACATTAAAACAGTGAACACATTTAATTGACCAAATCCATTGAGGAATAAGATAAAAAATAGGGCATCTAATGGGAATTTTAATGATACCCTGCCACGATATAATATCAATAGTTCATAAAATCTTATTTTTAAAGTGGCTTGAATCTCAATAACTATTTTTCAGATCATGCTGGAAATTGAACTTGAGCTGTATTTGATTGTACTAAACAGCTGTGCAAAATATCAATCAAATCCCTTGACGTGTTTTCAAGTTATCAGTCGGAAACTCAAAAATTCATGAAATTTGATTTTTCAATGTGGCCATTCTCAAAAACTATTTTTAAGATCATGCTGGAAATCGAACTTGACATGTATTTTATTGTACTAAACAGCTGTGTAGAATATAATTCAATCCCTTAATGCATTTTCAAGTTATTGGTCGGAAACCTTCGGGGGAGGGATGGATGGACGGACAGACACTGAAAGAAACTGAGGGTATAACATAATACCTCGCCACTTTGTGTGGCGGGGTATAAAAAGAATGATCAGAATCAGATAAAAAATAAACATTTCACAGAAGTTTTGTCAATACAACCATTTCAGACATATCAAAATTTTATACCAAACCAATTGGTTAACTACAACTAAAACTATCCCATGGAACCCTAAGTGTCTACAGATGACAACAAGGACATTGTCATAACATTATATGATTGCAAAAAAATTTGCAGTTGTATAAAAAGCGATGATTACTGACCTGTTTATACTTTTTAAACAATGGACTTCGTGCTGTTTCACCTTGCATGGCTTCAGACACAATGGTTTTTGCCAATGATTTAGAACTTCCAGGTTTTCCAACTAGGAACAGAGGAATTCTTAGTTCTATACACACAATCATCATGAATACGTTTTCCTTTAAAGCTTGGTTTTTGGCTATATTGTCTGCAAGTTTTACATTATCCAGAAATTTTCCTTGACATCTACAAAAGGACAACATCGAGAATACTATTTATCATGTTATGTACTAATTAGCATTTATTGCTACAAGCAGTAAAATATCTGATGTTTTGAAAATAAGTTACAATGTTCAATGTTATAGTATTATTTTCAAGTTTTCATTTAATTGCAAGAATATTCAATCTTCATTTTATTCATATTTAATTGTTAATTGTTCTTTTCTGTTTAAATTGCTGTGCTTTTTACTTCAATTCATTCAACAATTTTTTTTATAAGGATCACAATTTGTTTTTGTTCTGCCTTGACAATGTATGCTATGACTGAAAAATTGCTGACAAGAAGGAAAAATAATGAATCATACAAAAACAAGTTAATGATTTCTAAAATAATGAAGATGCCCCTTATAAAACACTGACTTTAAAGGTGGTTCTGAACACCATTTTGACCTATAGTTATTGTCCAAATGAAAAGTATTTATTTCGATAAAAGAACACAAATTTCTACCAAATAAACTGCATGATATGGAATATCATATACTCTGAAGATTGATTTGAAAAATAAAAAAAATTATTTATAGACGAAACTTTATAACCTTTTGGAAAATCTATCAAATTCTATTTACAAAACACAGAAAGATAAATTGAAATGGATAGTTAGAACGGTAAAAATATCTCATGATTTTTTTAACACTAATCAGAGACTAAATGCATTTTAACATAGAATAAATAATCTTATTTAATTATGACACCATATTATAATTAATTTTAAAATTGCACACCATATGTTAACATTATCAGTTCCGTTTTATGTTACTGTACCACAATTGAGCCCTTTCCATATATAAAATACATGTGTTTTACACATTGAGTAATTTTAATTATTAAATTGATGGCTATTTTAAGAATTTCGAAACATCCTTTTTTTTAGATAATGATTCTATAATTGACAGACGTAATTAGCTTTCTTCAGAATTGTGAATAGCGTGGAATTTGTTAGATGTACTAAAAGATTGCAGACATTTGACCACATATAAATCCTAGAAAACAAATTTGTTTAAAAGTTATGGATGTAGTGCCTTCATATAAGTAGGATTAATACCATGCATTTATTTGGTAAAAATGGGCATTGTCTTTTATCAAAATTAACATTATTCTAATTCATGGATATCTAGGTCAAAATGTGTTCTAAACCACCTTAACTGTTAAAACTCCACAAACCTGGGGTTTAGATGTTCATATTAAAGACATAGAACCTATCAATTTCGCATTTTTTTACATTGAATAAAAAGTACATCTATCTAAAACTTACCTTTACCAGCATAAAAACTCAATGTTTTGCAGTTTTCTATAAAATAATCTTATTTTAATTATTCGCTTTGATTAAGTATTGTCCAGCATAAATATTTACATTTGGTAAACTTGGTACTGTTAAACTGAGAAACGAAATGTAACCAAACGAGGCGAAGAGAAAACGAAATCGGTAAATAAGGAAAAACGACTGGTGTCGGCTAAAATCAATTCAATATTCCTTTTTACCAGTTTCGCTTGATTTCGTTTCCTTTCTAAATACAGATTTGGGTTGCTAATTTTACTGTTTACGTTTCCTTCTTTACCTAAATCTTTTTTGTGCAGCTCCGTTTCGTTTGGTTACGTTTTGTTTCTCAGTTTACCAGTACCCGCAAGTGTTTACATTCTATTTTTGACACTGCGTTTTTTTCATCAGTTTTCCATCGAAAAGAATACTTTCTGGCCGGTTTTTTGAAAATTTAACAGTTTCTTCAAAGGTTTTACAATGTATTCTTCAAATAGTGTGAATTTTAGTATTTTTTTTAAAATTGCCAAAATGATAGGTTCTATGTCTTTAAACATTACAAGTTAACAGGTGAAAAAAAAACCTAACAGTGAAAGAAGAATATCAAGTATGTTTTCTGTGAAATCCTGATAATCAGGTAATACTAAAAGATTAGCTAGATTACCATGTAAAAGTTTTGAAAATTTAATCAAAATGGTTATGTATATTTTAAGTATAAGCTTTTAAGTTATACACATGTTACTAATATTACCTTAATAATTCTGTCTCGAGCTGGTTATCATCTTCAAGCTCATATGGGTCTTCGAACAAATCCACAATTAGATCTCTAAAATCCTGTCTTCTCTGCAAGCAAGCCTGATAGCAAACTCCTAATGCAAGTATAAATGCTTTGGTGATCTTTGAAAAAAAAAATGATAAAACTGAATATATTATAACAAGATATCTATAAATACAGGGAACACCATTAGAAAATAAGCAAAAATGACAGAGTTACTAAAATTCTAAAACTATAAAGAAATACAACTAGCCTGTCTTCCCTCAATGCAGACAAATAATAAACATAAAATAAAACTATAAAAACTGTGAGCAGCTGCTCACAAATAAATACCAGCCACCCAAAAAATAAAAATAAAATAAAGAAAGAATGTGTCCAAGGGACACGGATGCCCCCCCTGGCCTCAAATAAAAAGTTGAAGTCTGACAGGTCTGAAAATCGCTAAGGACGCATAGTTTATCATACTTAACCATCCTACTAAGTTTCAAATCATTCTCATGTAGGGTTTCTGTGGAAAGCTTGACGGAAATTTTCATGTCAATTTTGGTATCGATCAAGCCCCAAACAGGAAGTAGATGTCCGACAGGTCTAAATTTCGCTTAGAACATATAGTTTGTCATACTGAACCATCCTACCAAGTTCCAAGTGATTCCTATTTATGGTTTGTGAGAAAAGCTTGACGGAAATTCCTACGGACGAACGTATGTACGGACAGACATGAGTAAAACTTAATGCCCCCCGACATGTCGTGGCGGGGGCATAAAAAATAAAGAAGGAATGTGTTCCTGGGACACGGATGCCCCCGCTAGGCCCCAAACAGGAAGTAGATGTCCCTGAAAGATGCTTAGGACGTACAGTTTGTCATACTGAAACATCCTACCAAGTTTCAAATATACCCATGTACACTTTCTGAGAAAAGTTTGACAGAAATTTTCAAGTTGATTTTAATATCGCCCTAGTCCCAAACAAGAAGTAGATGTTCGACAAGTCTCAAAATCGCTTAGGACATATAGTTTGTCATACTGACCATTCCTACATAGTTTCATATCATTCTCAAGAACGAGTACTGAGAAAGCTTGACAGAAATTTTCAAAGTCATGTTCACATATTTTCACATTGATCTAAGTCCCAAACAGGAAGTAGATGTCCGACAGGTCTCAAAATCACTCAGGAGGTATAGTTTGTCACACTGAACAATCCTACTAAGTTTCAAATCATTCTCATGTATGGTTCCTGAGAAAAGCTTGACAGAAATTTTCATAGTCATGTTCACATATTTTCACGTTGGTCTAAGTCCAAAACAGAAAGTAGATGTCTGGCAGGTCTCAAAATAGCTTATGACGTATAGTTTGTTATACTTAACCATCCTACCAAGTTTCAAATCATCCTCATGTATGGTTCCTGAGAAAAGCTTGATGGAAATTTGTACGTACGAACGGACGGACATGAGTAAAACTTAATGCCCCCCGACATGTCGTCGTGGGGGCATAAAAATAAAGGAATGTGTCCATGGGACATGGATGCCCAGGCTTGGCCCCAAAGAAAAAGTATGTCTGAGAGACCTGAAAGTGGCTTAAGACATACACTTTGTCTTACAGAAACATCCTACCAAGTTTCAAATTATTCTCATGTATTGTTCCTGAGAAAAGCTTGACAGAAATTTTCAAAGTCATGTTCACATATTTTCAAATCAACCTAAGTCCAAAATAGGAAGTAGATGTCTGACACGTCTCAAAATCACTTAGAACATACAGTTTGTCATACTGAACAATCCTATTAAGTTTCAAATCATTCTCATGTATGGTTCCTGAGCAAAGCTTGACGGAAATTTTCATAGTCAGGTTCACATATTTTCACATCAGCCTAAGTCCCAAACAGGAAGTAGATATCCGACAGGTCTCAAAATCGCTTAGGACTTATAGTATGTCATACTGAACAATCCTACTAAGTTTCAAATCATTCTCAGTTAAGGTTTTTAAAAAAAGCTTGACGGAAATTTTCATAGTCATGTTCACATATTTTCACATTGGCCTAAGTCCCAAACAGGAAGTAGATGTCCGACAGGTCTCAAAATTGCTAGGGACGTATAGTTTGCCATATTGAACCATCCTACCAAGTTTCAAATCATTCTCATGTATGGTTCCTGAAAAAAGCTTGACGGAAATTCGTACGGAAGGACGGACATGAGTAAAACTTAATGCCCCCTTTCACTATATACCCTCCACTTTTCAAGCAGGGGGTATTATAATAGAGGATTTAATTTGCGTTAAATATACTAGCCCAAAAAAGAAACATTACCCAGTTACTTTTAAAAATTTAGTTCATATCTGAAAGGGAAATACAACAATGTATTATGTACAAAATATACATGTATAAACATTATTTTAACAATGCTTTGAATGAAAAATGTTTTGGAAAATATCGAGTATGACATCATATTAGACCTCTTTAAAATTTTGTGAAATTTTTTGAAAAAATGACAATCACCATAGAATTACTGGGAAAATTGTAAACATTTTGGCATTAAGTTATTCTTGAAATGATGGATGACGAAAGGTGAAAGAGAATAATTTTCCCAAATGCCTTAAAAACATTTTAAATTTCTATTGCAAAAATGCCATTTTTTACAAATTTTTGTTTGAAAGTTTAAATCATCAAAAGCTGGATTGATTGAAAGCCAAAATCATCCAAAACATTTCCATTCAATTTTTGTAACGTTAAATTTTCAAAAACTTGAAATAACGTGCAAAAAAACCTTTATGGATATCATCAGGGAAATTGACTTGAGTGGGTTCAGAACCATCATACTCCACGTTGGAGGAAATGACTGTAGCAGAGGTCTCAATATTAACCAAATGAGCGAAACATACAGAAATCTGCTTATGTTGGTCAGGAGTAAAACTGACAGAAATGCAACAATCTTTGTATCCGGTATACCCCCAAGATTTGACACTGATGTCAGACAATTTAATGATGTACTTAGATATTTATGTGACTCTTTAAATGTACAGTTTATTGACCATTTCCATAAATTCTTTGACAAATATGGCTATATTGATAACCAATTGTTTAACTATGACGGAATCCATCTTTCAAAAAAGGGCACATCAGTTTTCCTACACAATATTAATGAATGTGTGTCTATTCTAAAGTCCAATGTTGTAAACAAAAATTTTTGTTTTTACTGTGGAGAACCAGGTCACAACTCCAAATCATGTAAACATGGTAAAAAAGTAAGGTGTTATAAATGTGAAAGTTATGGTCACAAACAAAGTTTTGTGATATGTACTAGGGAGATGGCAAAGAAGAGGTTGCCAACATTAATCCAAACCTAAATTCAGATTTTCTTTCAATTTTTTTATGAATGCCTGAGTTCTATTTGTCAGGATTGCAATTTTTACTCTTGTACTTGTAAAACCAAAGATATTTTATTTAGAAAGGAAAGAGATAAATGTTTGCAAAAATGTAACATTAAAAGTTATGACCAAAGCAAAATTAATTTTACTAAATTAGATCCAATTGATAAAAGACTTTCTTCAGATGTAGAGATTAATCAAGGATTTGTAGATGTTAATGTACTTGAAACCAACTGTGAATTATCTGTATTATCTTGTAATAGTGTTAGTTCTGATAATTCTTTGAGTGACTATGTAAATGTTGATTTATTGCATGATCTCCCTGAGGCTGATTTGTCAATTGAGAATATTATATATGCTTTTTCTGTATTTACTCTATTGTTTATTTCCTGTTTGTATTATATTAATGAAAACCTCAACAACACATGTCAAAAAGCATATGGTTTTAACAAGGTTAAGGGGTTAATGATTGTTTCACACAATGTAAATAGATTTGAACATAAATTTGAAGAAATTAAAAACACTTTAATAACTGAAAATTCTCCGGATATATTAGGATTTTGTGAAACATTTTTAACTGACAACACAGCTGATAATGAACTTTTTATACCTGGATATGTAATAGAGAGAAAAGATAGAAAGACACATGGCGGAGGACAAATTGTATATCTAAATGAAAATATATTTTTTTCTAGAAAAACTGTTTTTGAAAAAGGAAAAATTGAATCTATGTGGTTAGAAATAAAACCAAAACATAAAAAGCCTTTTCTGCTCTGCTTTGTATACAGACCTCCGAGTTCATTAATTGAATGGATAAATGACTTTGAAGATGAAATTAAATTAGCAATAGATTTTAATCCAGATATTGTTATCCTTGGAGATTTTAATATGAATATGTTTAACCCAAGAAGTCTTCCACAAAAATGGTTTGATCTGATAAACACATATGCACTCAAACAACTTATAACACATGCAACTAGGGTAACTAAAGATTCAAGCACATTAATAGATCACATTTATGTCACAAATCATAACATGGTTTGTGAATCACATGTCAGTCATTATTCTATCAGTGATCATTATCCTATTTGTTTTACCAGAAAAGAAAAACATTTAGAGAGAAAATATGCCCATACTGAAATATCATATAGAAATTTTAAGAACTTTCATGAAGAAGATTTTATCAATGATCTTAAAAGTGCCCCTTTCCACACTATAGAGCATACTTATGATAATGACCCCTCAACATGTCTTGACATATTTTATGATTTGATAAATAAGATACTAGATAAGCATGCTCCTCTAGTAACTAAGAGAGTTAAAAAAGATAAACAGCCTGAATGGTACAATGATGACATTAAATTTGCTAGGAACAAAAGGGACAGATTTAAAGCCCTTGGTCTTTGGAATGAATATAAATTTTGGAGAAATAAAACAAACTTAATCATTGAAAAAGCTAAAAAAAACTACTATGATGACATGGTGAAAAACTCCAAAGACTCAAAAACTCTTTGGAAATGTATAAACAGCTTCAACCCCAAAAATAAGAAAGCACCTACTGAGCTCATCAATGATCAAAATGAAAGAATAACCAATGAAATTGACATAGCAAATAATTTTAATGATTTCTTTACATCATGTGTTGAAAATTTAAGAAAAAATATTAACAGCTCAGAAAATTCACAGAGACATGAAAATCTGGAAATGTTTATTGAAACAAGGTTAAATCTTCTTAATCAGGATAAATTCAAAATCCCACCTGTTAAGATAAATGAAGTCTTTGGTGAATTAACTAAATTAAATGTAAACAAGTCATCTGGGACAGATAATATTGGACCAAAAATATTAAAGTTATGTGCTTCTCATATTGCTTCCCCTATAACATACATTTTTAATAGAATAATTGATACAGGTATTTACCCCTCTGTTTTAAAAAATGCTAAAGTAACCCCAGTATACAAGAGTGGTGATAAAAATCTCCCAACCAACTACAGGCCTATATCTGTTTTGCCAACCATATCAAAGTTATTGGAAAGGCATGTTTCAAAACATGTATATAAATACCTAAATGAAAATAATTTATTGCATCCTGCCCAATCAGGTTTTAGACCAAACCATTCTTGTCAAACAGCACTTATTAATATTGTTGACAAATGGCTGCATGAAATGAATAATGGAAATATCAAGCTAGCTGTATTTCTTGACTTCAGAAAGGCATTTGATGTTGTCGACCACAAACTGTTATGTCATAAACTAAAAATTTATGATTTAAGTCATATATGTATTAAATTTTTTGAATCCTATTTAAGTGAACGGACTCAACAAGTGAAGATTGGTAGTGCCTATTCTAGTCAAAGGGTTATTGAATATGGTGTTCCACAAGGCTCTATTATCGGGCCTCTTTTATTTGTAATTTTTATAAATGACCTTCCATTATCAATAGAAAATTGTGAAACAGATTTATATGCAGATGACACCACCTTGCATAGGTCAGGAAAAAATATTCAGGACATTCAATCTAAAGTTCAAGATGATTTGCAGAATGTTGAACAATGGTGCAAAGATAACAACATGTTTATAAACATTGACAAAACAAAATGCATGACAATTGGAACTAAACAAAGACTTCAGTCAATTAACAATCAACCATCCCTGTTAATAAATTCATCCTGTCTACAAAATTCTGATTGTGAAAAACTTTTAGGTGTAAGAATAGATACAAACCTCACTTGGAAGAATCAAATTGATTATTTATGTAAATGCATATCATCAAGAATACACCTTTTAACTAAAATTAAGAAATTCTTAAACTTTGATACTAGAAATGCATATTACAATGGCTATATTCTCCCTTTAATTGATTATTGTTGCTTGTGGAACTGACCAATTGTCTAGAATTATAAAACTACAAAAGAGAGCTGCTCGAGTCATCCTAGATGCTGATCCGTTAGCACCATCAGAACCTCTTTTTAAAAAAACTAGGATGGATGACTGCAGACATAAGAATAAAATATCATAAATATTTGCTGATGCATAAGATCATTAACAGTGAAGCACCAATTTATCTAAAAAATATGTTTAAATTTTCTAACAATCCTTACCAATTACGAAACAATGTGATAGAAAAACTACATGTTCCTAAACCTAATATTGAAGTATACAAACACTCATTTTCCTATTCTGGTTCACTGTTGTGGAATGATTTACCTATGAGTTTGCATAATGTAGCAAATGACAACCTTTTTAAAACAAAAATAAAGACCTACTTACAGAGATAAAATTATTGCTTGACAGTGTCTATATCTGTACAATAATAAATATACAATATATGCTATTATAATCAAAATGTATATACATGTATTTTGAGTACATATTGTAATATTCCATATTATGTGTTGTTTTGATATTTGCTTTAATGAGGGCCTCAGGGAAGATTAGTTTTGTAAACTAACTGTGTTACCTTCTATAAATAAAGAATTTATTAAGGTCTTTCCCTTTCCAAAGGGAAGACCTTATTGATTTCGTTCTGCCTATTATTATTATTCTTTTTTTTCTTCCACCATTGTCAAAAAATTGGCTTGACCGATTTTGATGAAATTTGGCACACTTATTCGGCACTGCCTGGAATCGACGTGACTTAGGGCCTGACGCTAAACTATTCTTAGTTACGGCGCAATCGCGCAAAACGCTGTTTACCCTTGTTATCAGATCTCCTCTAAAACGGTAATAGTTATCAAGATTCTGTTTAGTGGAATTGGTAGCTTACATCCATGTGATGATTTATCATGCAAAAATAATGCTCTAATTTACTTCCTGGTTGCACGCGTATGGCGCAAAATTGGCGCAAAATGTAAATGTTGTCCGATTTTAATGAAATTCATTTTCCAGGTAGATTTGAGGGTCCTGATTACGAATATGTGGTCAAAATTTTTTTTGCGTTTACCATTGCCAAAATGGCGGTCGTCAAATGGTTTTTTACGTATAACTCGAAAACCGTTACAGTTAGTATAGACAATATATGAACAAAAAATAATCGTCTTGAAAAGACATACAATTTGAGTACAAGAAGTGCATGATTCGGTTGAACGGTTTCGAAATGGGGGCCGAAAAAGGTTTTCTCGCGATGCGCCAACAAAATTTATTTGGAAACGGTTAGTCCTAGAGACTTGGGACCTTCACCAATCGTCTTAGGTGACACAAGTTGCATCCGAAAATATATATGTCATAGGTCAAATCTCAAGTTTGAATTATTGCGTCATGACTAAATATATGTATTTATTGCGCAATCATTAACAATGTAATATTAAGGAAAAGTCCATAGCAACCATATATTATTAGAATCAGTGTAGAAGGGGCTACAATTTTGGTCCAAGGTCCAAGGTCAAAGGTCAAAGGTCAAGGTCAGTCCTTAGCAACAAGGTAACCATAAGGAAAAGTCCATAGCAACCATATATTTTTAGAATCAGTGTGGAAGGGGCTACAATTTGGGACCAATGTCAAAGGTCAAAGGTCAAGGTCAGTCCTTAGCAACAAGGTAATCATAAGGAAAAGTCCATAGCAACCATATATTTTTAGAATCAGTGTGGAAGGGGCTACAATTTGGGTCCAAGGTCAAAGGTCTAAGGTCAAGGTCAGTCCTTAGCAACAAGATAACCATAAGGAAAAGTCCATAGCAACCATATATTTTCAGAATCAGTGTGGAAGAGGCTAAAATTTGGGTCAAAGGTCAGGGGTCAAGGTTAGTCTAGCAACAAGGTTACCTTTAGAAAAAGTCCATAGCAATCATATATTAAATGACTCCTGACTACTTGCTCAGTTTAAATTTCAATATTTTACGACCGGAAGTGACCTTTTGTCCATAGCAACCGACTAATAAGTCCATAGCAACCATATATTTTTTGACTCATGACTTCCTGCTGAGTTTAAATTTCAATATTTTATGACCGGAAGTGACGTTTTGTCCATTACAACTGACCTTAAAGTCCATAGCAACTATACATTTTATAAATCTTGACTTCCGACCAGGTTGATATATCCAAAAAGGGTATCATTCAGTAAGGAATCTATTTCTATTGGAGGACACAAATAGGGAAAGACCTCGCAATCGTTCTTTGAACGATTGTAATTTAATTATTATTATTATTATTATTATTATTATTATAATTTTGCCCAAAAGTGCAATAAACAGAAGAGTAGGAAATTTCGGTTACTACTGGTTTGTTAAATGGCTTTTTTAAAAAATTTTTCTCTTGTGTTGTAATCTTCTAGGTCTTTGCAGCAAAACATTTTTGTTTTAATCCTCTGACAATCAGTTTAAGCTCCCTACTGCACCTTCAACACCAATGTGTTAGTGATTTTTACCAAATTTTCAACTTTCATATTCTACAGACCTCAACTCGCAAGAGTCCTACACCATTTGTCCTGGTTTGTATTCATCATTTTTTCTGCAGATGTAGTCCAATATGTTATTCCCTCGATATGTGCAAAATATTGTGCGACAATTATCTATTGTTTTGAAAAGATGACATTTTTATTTTGGTATCATTTCTTTTTTGGGCCAGTATATAAAATACGCACATAACATGTCTTATGCACTAGCTAATCTGAACTGTGTTATGCATTTATTAGTCATTCTGTCATCTTTATTTTAGGTATATGTTGAAAAAGAAGTAAATAAATCCTGAAAAATTATTCCCTTTACACAATATAGTAATATATATAGGATACAGCTACATGGAAAATGTACAAGACTGCAGAATAACCCCCCCCCCAAAAAAAAAAAAAATGAATAAAAATAGCTTTTGACAAAACACAAGAGGAGAGATGATAATGTAAAGGTGACCCCTATTTGTAGCTTTGCAACAGATTAAAATGTTTTCTAGGTTGGTTCCTGCAAAAAAGATGCTGAAAATTATTTTCAATGCATCAATGCAAGTATTATTGAATATTCATATACTCGTACTGAAGGAAAAAGAAACCAGAATATATACATTGTATTATTACACTGTCCATAACACGTTCTTTTAGGGTAATCACTTAATCATGAATATGATGCAAGATGCATAATTTAAGTATTATTTTTTGTATGCTCATAACCTGATGTCTACTACATGTATATAAAATTGCATGATGATATCATACTTACTTCATTGAAAGTAAACCTGATTTAAGACAAACAGATGAATGGACATACAAACAAACAATCCATTCACTTAATGGCTCTGTACTTTTGTTAACAGGGCATGAAAACAGAAATCAAGTTGGGTTTTATCTTATTCCAAAAAAATAAGGTTCTCTGTGATTTGTACAAATCTTTTTCATTTTTAAGGGCTTATCCTGAACACGAAAGACATGTTATAAATTCCTGACCTTTTCCAGGAACATGGGAACCCATTATAAAATTACCTCAACTTTCTGATATTCTTCATCATGGTCTTGATCCTCTTCATAAAGGATGCCATCTTCTCCTGTTTGTTGATAAAACCATGCCATGACTTTAAGTACTCTTTCAACATCTCGAAGGCTAACAAAACTACATTCATCCTGTTTAAAAAAGGCTTTCATGGGCCTGAATAGCTCACCTGACTAAAATGCCTAATTTTTAGGATACAAGGTAAAAAAAAAAATCTGTTAAAGTCAAAAATGGCTGGATTTCGTTTTACAGGAAGTAGGTGAGCGACATACCTGAAATCGTATCACATGTTATAAGACCCTACCCTGATGCTGTATACCAAATATCAAGTGGCTGTGATTAGTAATTGCTGAGAAAACTGTTACGAAAAATTTCTTCCCTGCCTGCCCGCCCGCCCACCTGACATTCACCATTTTATAAGCCGGGTTTTTTCACTCCGTGAAATCCGGCCAAAAACAGGACACAAGGGGTCATCTGCAACATTGATAATTCCAATAAGTTTAACTATTTGAACATTTGAGCAATCACAAATTAAGTATTTCTTATTTTCTATAGTATCCTGCTTTATATTAACTTTAAATTACAACAAGTGTGGCCACTAAAAGTATGTCTCGCCTGCCGGCACCATCACTAAAATCAACTACCAGCTAAGCTTTCATTTCTTGATATAAACACATAAAATGTCTGTATACCCAATATCAGATGCCTACCTATTATACTTTTCTAGCAAATCATAATCCACAAAAGTCTTACAAAACAGCTGTCAGCCTGAAAAAACCTAAATTCACAGAGTCACTGGAGCGTTAAAATGGGGTCAGGGTCACACAACATGGTGACAGTTGTGTGGACAATAACCTGAACTGTCTGTATACCAAATATCAGATGCCTAGCTATTTTACTTTTCAAGTAATTCATTTTCCACAAAAGTCTTACAAAGAAGTTTTCTGCCTGAAAAAAGATCTAAGTTCACAGAGTCACTGGAGCATGAAAATGGGGTCATAGTGACAACGCATGGTGACAGTTGCATAGACCATAATCTGAACTGCCTAGCTGTATACCAAATATCAGATGCCTAGCTATTATACTTTTCAAGTAATTCATTTTCCACAAAAGTCTTACAAAGAAGTTTTCTGCCTGAAAAAAAGATCTACGGTAAGTTCACAGAGTCACTGGAGTGTGAAAATGGGGTCATGGTCACACGGCATGGTGACACTTGTAGAGACCATAAGCCGAACTGTCTGCATACCAAATATCAGATGCCTAGCTATCAAATAACTTTTCAAGTAATTCATTTTCCACAAAAGTCTTACAAAAAAATTTACGACGCCGCCATCGCCACTGCCGGAAAGTAATACCTATGTCTCGCTTCCCCAACTATTCATTGCAGGCGAAAACAAAAAGTAAGTCCAATTATCATTCTTCTCTGAATGATAACTATCTCCATGGATCTTCCTCTATGTAAAGTTTCATCAAAATCCAACAAGCTGCTTAGAATGAGTTATGTGAACAAAGGGACTGACAGATAGGGAGATTCCAATATGCTCCCAACTTAGTTTGCAGGGTGTATAGAAATAATGTTATAATGTTGAATATCAAAATAACATGTCATTTTATTTTGCCTGAATAGTAACATGATTTGTCCTCATGCATAATGAAAGCTATCCTCTAATTTTCCCAGAGGAATTATTTTTTTTTGTAATATGGACATTTTCATGAAGGACATAACATATAAAATACCTCCTGGTTCCTCATGAAGTCCTGACAAGCACATAATATGTGACTAGTGACATCAACAAGACCATCAATATTTGGAATAGATCCTTCTTTCACCTAAAATGATAGACTATCATGAAATTATATAATAAAATAAGGAAAATTGTGAGCAAGCTCTGGATGACAAAAACATTACAAACAAGAGGCTCCCAGGAGCCTGAATGGCTCACCTGGTTTTGATGTCAAATCTATGGAGTCTTTTGTATAGCTAAAGGAGCTGAATGTTTATGCAATAAAAAGCTTTTCTCTATCTGCAATAGTGTTCATTCTATCAGCATAATAAAAAGCTTTGCCGAGCACAGCATGATAGGACCGCAACATGTCGAACACTGTACGTTTTAGGCCCAATATGAATAGTCAATTGCTCAGGACACATGCAGCCCATGGTGGACTGACAAAGTTTTTTGACACATGCAGCCTTTGGTAGACTATCCATCAACATTCAGAAGAAATTCATTTTTTTTTTCAAAAGCAAACTAAAACTAGATGGAGCCTTCCCCTGAAGGCATATGTCGCCTGCATATTTATGTTTGTTCGCCAAACAGGAAGTAGTTATTTTCGGGCATAAAATCGCCTTACACCTTATAGTACTATGCGATGAAGCTACATACCAAATATCAAGAGGCTGTGGCATGTAGTTGCCTGGAAAACTGCGATGAAAATTTGGCATCTATGTCAATTATATATAAAACGTTAAGTACTGTCAAACAGGAAAAAGTTATCTTTTGGGCATAAAATCCCTTTACACCTTATAATACTATGGGATAAAGCTACATACCAAATATCAAGAGGCTGAGGCATGTAGTTGCCTGGAAAACTGCGACGGAAATTTGGCATCTATGTCCATTATATATAAAACGTTAAGTATTCGTCAAACAGGAAGTAGTTATTTTTTTCCGGCATAAAATCACTTTACACCTTATAGTACTGTGTGATGAAGCTACATACCAAATATCAAGAAGCTGTGGCATGTAGTTGCCTGGAAAACTGCGATGAAAATTTTTGTGACGCCGCAAGACGACGGATGGTGCCAAAGTAACCCCTATATGTCGCTTCTGCAACACGTTGCAGGCGACATAATAAATTAGTTACAAAAACATTACCCCTTTTGGCCCCAAATTTATGGTATCTTCTACCCTTCACTTGTGCTCCTTTTGGCCCTTAGCAGCAATTAGGGAAAGGGAAGTGTTGCAAAATTAACATTCAATTTGGTTGATTCACTACAAGAATTTATTTGCAAAAAAAAAAAAATTGAAATCAGACAATAAATAAAAAGGTTTCAATTTTGGCCCCTATTTCCAAAATGGGGTGGAGGATAAAGCAATAGTTAATCCTCCATTGTCTATCCACCACTTGACAAGACTTAACTTGCAAAAATAAATTTCAAAATCGGACCAGAAATAAAAAAGTTGAATTTTTTGCCCCTTATGGACCCCTCATTTTAAAATGAAAAAAAGGGGACCCCTAAAATCAATCCCATATATGGTATAATGGTTGTGCATATCACTGTCAAATTTCATAACACTTGACCAACAACCAGAACCAAAGTTATTGTGAGAACAAATAAAATATTTGAATTTTTTGCCCCGTTTGGGCCCCTTATTTATAAATGAATAAAGGGTAGACCCCCAAAATCAATCCCATTCATCCTTTAATGTTATGAAACATTGTTGTAAGATTTCACATCATTTGGATAACCAGAACAAAAGTTATTGTGGGAACAAACAAACTAGAGGCTCCCAGGAGCCTGAATCGCTCACCTGATCTCTTGTGCTAAAGCCTCTTACCTAGTATGCAACATGGTCTACATGTACTTGGTAAGTAACATTAAAGAAACTAGTTAGGACAGAAAACACTTTTAAGATCAAGAATACAAAGTTACAAAGCTTTCCATTTGAAAAAAAAAAACAAGTTAAAATTAATTGAAAACACTTAGAGGGGGATAGCTCTTTAAAGGATGATCTGACAATTTTGAATGTGAAATCAGATTTGTAGATCTTAATAAGCTGAACAATTTTGCAATGCTAACTATTCCTCTAGCTCTTATGGCTTTTAAGATATAGACCAAAAACTGTGAAAATGGTCAATTTTGACGATTAAAGGGAAATAACTTCTACAAAGAGTCGTCCCACAACTTTGACACCATAGAGAGTTTTGTAGAGCTTTTGATGCTGAAGTAAGAAGGTTGCTTTGGATCTTTTCTATCTCTTATACTTTTTGAGCTATAAGCTCAAAACTATGGTCTGACCCCCCCTGTTCTATTTTTAGTAACGGCCGCCATGTTGGTTGGTCGGCGTGCACAAATTTCACAACCTTGGTAGAGGACATACTTAAGATCAAGTGTAAAAAGTTTCAAAGCAATCCCTTCAGTGGTTTCAGAGAAGAAGATTTTTAAAAATCAGTTAAAATTGATAGAAAAATCAGTTAAAGGGGGATAACTTTAAAGACAATTTTGACCCTGAAATCATTTTTGTATATCTCAATAAGCTGAACAATTTTGCAATGCTTACTTTTCCTCTAGCACTTACAGTTTTCAAGAAAAAGTCCAAAAACTGTGAAAATGGTCAATTTTGATGATTAAGGGGAAATAACTCCTATAAGGAGTCGTCCCACAACTTTGACTCAATGAAGAGTTTTGTAGAGCTTTTGATGATGAAGAAGGTGGGTTGCTTCGGATTTTCTCTATCTCTAATACTTTTTGAGCTATAAGCTCAAAACTATGGTCTGAACCTCCTGTTCTATTTTTAGTAACGGCGGCCATGTTGGTTGGTCGGCGTGCATAAATTTCACAAACTTGGTAGAGGACATACTAAAGATCAATTGTACAAAGTTTCAAAGCAATCCCTTTGGTGGTTTTAGAGAAGAAGATCTTTGAAGAAAAGTTAACGACGGACGACGGACGCCTAACGATGACAATAGCTCACATGACCCGTCAGGTGAGCTAAAAAGTAGCATTTTTTACCCTTTTTTGGCCCTTAATTTACAAACCAAAAAAGAGTGGACCCCCAAATTCAATCTCATCCATCCTTTTATGGTAAGGAACATCATTGTAAAATTTCATAGCAATTGGATAACTAGAACTTAAGTTATTGTGGGAACACTAAAGTTAACAGACAATGCAGACGATGACGACAGCATCATACCATTATACGTTCTCAAATTTTTTGTGATCATATAAAAACACTATTTTTCACCTTTAATAAATCATCTGCCAACTTCAAGCCTATGAAGACTTTTGTGGAGCTTAATGAACTGAATGTTTAAGCAAGCAACAACGACAAAAGTTTTCATACTGTAGGCCAAAAACATGCAAAATGTTATTTAAAGGGCCATTACCCCTATAAGGGGTCATCTGACAACTTTGAGCTTATGAATGCTTTTGAAGAGCTAAATGAACTGTAATACTATTTTTTGCCATGTTTTTTGCAATAGTTTTCATTCTATAGGCCAAAAACACTATTTTTTGCCTTTACGGGGCTGGAACCCCTCTAAGGGGTCATCTGATAACTTCGACCTTATGCCGACTTTTGTAGAGCTAAATGAGCTGAACATTTAAGCAAGCAACAGCTTTTCTCTGTCTACAATAATTTTCATTCTATAAGCCAAAACCATGAAAAAACATAATTTTAGGGGCCGTAACCCAATACATGGGATTATCTGATAACTTCAACCCTACGAAGACTTTTGTAGAGCTTAATGAGCTGAACATTTCATACTATAGGGCAAAAACATGAAACAAGAGTTAACACTTAAGTATGTCTCGCCTGCCGGCACCATCAGAAACAATTCTTCTTTCTTACTTCCACTATATTTTGAATTTACATGGATTTTCAGTTTCTGAGATCAAAAGATGTGTAAACATTGCAAATATTTGCAATAAAAATAATCAAAGTCACTCAACAGGAAAATCAAGGTCAAGGTCATAAGATGGGGATGCAACTGTGCTAAGCTACTACTGGGGCATATGCATACCAAGTTTCATCAACCTAGGACTTATAGTTCTTGAGATATGGAGGTGCTCATAAAACTTTTCCAATCCGTTAACGCCGCCGTTGTCGCCGCTGCCGGTAAAGTAACACCTATAAGGTGCTATTTTTCACCTTGAAGAGGCCGTAACCCCTATAAGGGGTCATCTGACAACTTTGACCAAATGAAGACTTTTGTAGAACTTTTCACTCTGAAGCAGCAGGGTGGCCATCAGATTTCATCTAGCTCTAATACTTTTTGAATTACAAGCCAAAAACAGTAGTCTGACCACCCCTGTTCTATTTTTAGCCAGGACGGCCATGTTTTTTGACGAATCAAAAATTGAAACACAACTTTAATGCAGGACACCCTAAAATTCAATCATACCAGGTTTCATTGAATTTTGTTTGGTAGTTTCAGAGAAGAAGATAGTTCTTAAGCCAAAGTTTGGTATATACAAAGACCATTACTTAAATCAGCATAAAAGGGGTGATTTGCTAGCCATTATACGTGGCTAAAAATTTAAATCTTCATTTCTTATTGACATTAAAAAATTTTGGTCTCTTGACAATAAAATGCATTAAAAGTTTTAAAATTAGTAAAATATTCTTAAATTTACATTTTAACAAGGAATACTGTGAGCGAGCTCACGGAGGATACCCCCCGCTTTAACAATTCTAAGTCCAATTATCTCCCTTGAATGATATCCGACAGCAACCAAAATTCTTCATGCACATCTCCATATATTGTACATCCTTCATGTAAAATGCCATCAAAATCCATCAAGCGGTTTAGGAGGAGTTGCGCTTACGAGCTCTCCCATTGAACACCAAGTTTAAAAAGTATAAGTCCGATTATCTCCCTTGAATGATATCCGACAGCAACCAAAATTCTTCAAGCACATCTCCATATGGTGTACATCATTTGTGTAAAGTTTCATCAAAATCCATCAAGCGGTTTAGGAGAAGTTGCGCTTACAAGGTCTCCCATTGAACACCAAGTTTAAAAAGTCCAATTATCTCCCTTGAATGATATCCGACAGCAACCAAAATTCTTCATGCACATCTCCATATAGTGTACATCCTTCATGTAAAGTGTCATCAAAATCCATCAAGTGGTTTAGGAGGAGTTGCGCTTACAAGGTCTCCCATTGAACACCAAGTTTAAAAAGTTTAAGTCCAATTATCTCCCTTGAATGATATCCGACAGCAACCAAAATTCTGCATGCACATCTCCATATAGTGTACATCCTTCATGTAAAGTGTCATCAAAATCCATCAAGTGGTTTAGGAGGAGTTGCGCTTACGAGGTATGTGGACAGACGGACAGACGGACAGACAGACGGACAGACAGGGTGATTCCTATATACCCCCCCAAACTTTGTTTGCGGGGGGTATAATTATGTCTTGTATTGTTATGCAGCTGGGAGACATTTAAGGGAAATCAAATGGTTAAATTTATCTCCATATATTGTACATCCTTCATGTAAAATGCCATCAAAATCCATCAAGCGGTTTAGGAGGAGTTGCGCTTACGAGCTCTCCCATTGAACACCAAGTTTAAAAAGTATAAGTCCGATTATCTCCCTTGAATGATATCCGACAGCAACCAAAATTCTTCAAGCACATCTCCATATGGTGTACATCATTTGTGTAAAGTTTCATCAAAATCCATCAAGCGGTTTAGGAGAAGTTGCGCTTACAAGGTCTCCCATTGAACACCAAGTTTAAAAAGTCCAATTATCTCCCTTGAATGATATCCGACAGCAACCAAAATTCTTCATGCACATCTCCATATAGTGTACATCCTTCATGTAAAGTGTCATCAAAATCCATCAAGTGGTTTAGGAGGAGTTGCGCTTACAAGGTCTCCCATTGAACACCAAGTTTAAAAAGTTTAAGTCCAATTATCTCCCTTGAATGATATCCGACAGCAACCAAAATTCTGCATGCACATCTCCATATAGTGTACATCCTTCATGTAAAGTGTCATCAAAATCCATCAAGTGGTTTAGGAGGAGTTGCGCTTACGAGGTATGTGGACAGACGGACAGACGGACAGACGGACAGACAGACGGACAGACAGGGTGATTCCTATATACCCCCCCAAACTTTGTTTGCGGGGGGTATAATTATGTCTTGTATTGTTATGCAGCTGGGAGACATTTAAGGGAAATCAAATGGTTAAATTTTATTTTATTCATCAAAACGCTATATTGAAAATGCATTAAAAAGGGGGTTAAAATAATACTAGTCTTGGGCCTCTCACTTCCTTTTAAGATGTTTTAAATAACCCAGTCCACCAGGTTGAAAAGTGGGATGTATCAGTGTTAGGGCTGTCTGTCTGTCTGTTACACGTCGGGGATAAAGCACGGTTTACTTGAACACAAACAAGTAAATCTGTGAGCTAATGCTCACAAGTGATACCCCCGCTCCCCAAACTATACCATGCAAATAGTTCAAATACTCTAAAAACAGGGAGTAGTTGACCTAAGAACATGAAATCCCTATACACCATGTGGGACTATAGGATAAAGCTATATGCAAAATATCAGACCTCTATCTCTTGTAGTTGCTGTGAAAACTTTTGACGAAAATTTTGCATTCATCATTCACTATGTGCAAAAATCAAAGTATTCGGTAAACAGGAAGTAGTTGACCTAAGAACATAAAATTGCTATACACCATATGGGATGGTAGGATAAAGCTATATGTAAAGTATCAGACCTCTGCATGATGATCATGTAGTTGCTGTGAAAACTGTCACTCAAATTTTTGTTAAGGACAAATGGACGGAGCGACAAACAGACTGAAAAATGTGGTACATACTCAGAAGCCTGTAAATTTTCTATTCTGACAACATCAGCTAGCAAAAAAAACTTTTTCATCAGACAATGGATTAATTTAGGATGAAAATTAATCCATCCTAAATGGCTTTTGGGATTTTAGCAATATGAGAAGCATGACCCCCAAAATGCTTATAAACATTTGAATATTGGTGTTGAGAAAGTCATTGATGCATTCATTTGCCATTAAGAAAAAAAGTCATTTGGAATTTCTTTTTGCCATTTCTTATGTCTATTAAAACTAAAATATATGAATATAATTATTATTTGTTGATCTAAAGCATTCGTAAAACAACTGTTTCTACACTAGATCAAGTTATTTATAAGTTCTTCCTCTCGGATTGTCAAGGTGGAGACTTGGTTAAACAAGAGTTGACACTAAAGTATGTCTTGCCTGTCAGCACTATCATAGAACTCATTGAAGGTCTGGCTGGGCCTTCAGAAAAGTTAAGGACAAGTTCATGTGACAGATGACAGAATTCCATTTAACCATCACAAAAATGTCTGAAGTGTGTTCTTAGATACTATAGTTATTGAGAAACAATGAAAAAAGACCAACATTCACTAGTCATTCAACCATGAAAATGGGATCAAGGTCACATTACATGGTGACATCAGTTATGTATACCATAATCCCCAAATATAAGATGCCTAGCTTTAATATTATACATTGTACTTTTCACTTAAGTCATTTTCCACCCAAAATTCATCTAAGTTCACAAAGTCACTGAACCATGAAAATGGGGTCAGGGTCACAAAACATGGTGTCGTTGTGTAGACCAAAACCCCAAATGTCTGTAAACCAAATATCAGATGCCTAGCTATTATACTTTTAACTTAATTTATTTTCCACAAAAGTTTTAATTGTCCCAACAATCATCTATGTGCACAGAGTCTAATGGCATGGGACCAAATGCATAGACCATAACCCAAAGTGTCTGTATACCAGATATCAGATGCCTAGCTATTATACTTTTCAATTAATTCGCTTTCCACAAAAGTCTTAAAAAGAGGTTTGTTAGCCCCAAAAAACATCTAAGTCCACAGAGTCGCTGAACCATGAAATTGGGGTCAGGGTCAAACAGCATGGTGCCAGTTGCATAGACCATAACAACAACTGTCTGTATACCAAATATCAGATGCCTAGCTATTAAACTTTTCTTGTAATTCATTTTCCACAAAAGTCTTACAAAGGGGTCTTTTGGCCTGAAAAAAAACCCATCTAAGTTCAATAAGTCACTGAACCATAAAAATGGGGTCAGGGTCACAAAACATGGTGTCGTTGTGTAGACCATAACCCCAGCTGTCTGTAAACAAAATATCAGATGCCTAGCTATTAAACTTTTCTTGTAATTCATTTTTCACAAAAGTATTACAAAAAAAGTTTACGCCGTCGCCGTCGGAAAGTAATACCTATGTCTCGCCTTCAGCGACTAAAGTCGCAGGCAAGACAAAAAATTAGCCATTGAAAATGCTATTTTTCAAGAGCTTCCTGGGGGCTTTGCCCTGGACCAACTGTGGGCCTTATGCAGCCCCAGAGCCCTTACCGACTAGCTTGTGCATCCACTTCTTTCTTAAGATGCACCTGAGAGTCTGAGTCATCTGATATAGGCAACTCCTTACAAGAACTTCAATGGATATTTTGGCCCCTACTTTCATAACAATGCAAGGGAGGTCACAAATCCTCAATTTTGTATCCGTTCTAGACCATAAGAGTATCTGGACCATATGCATATGGTTATGACAATATGCATATGGCCATGAACATACAAGTATACTCATTTGAGTATAAACTCATATGGTAATGATGGGCCAGAATACACAAGTTATTAATTTTAACCATATGAGTATTTTTTTAATTAATAATCATAAATAATACAGATTGTTAAATAACTTTATATTTTTCATAATGGATCAAATACAGAAATTTCTTTAAACAAGAGGTTAGTTGGTTAGTGAAAGTAATGAAATCAAATACTACAAAGTATATGGGTCCTCATGCAAGAGGGTATATTATGAGTAGGCGCTGGCAAATCTAATAAGAAAATTTTCTACCTTTGACCATTTATACAAAAAACAACTGAACCACCGTTCTTAAAAAATCATTTGTAGTCAAACTCGATTACAAGAGAAATAGATTTGCTTTTTATGAATTTATTTATGAAAAACAAATATTTAATTCTTATTTTCAGTTTTTATTTGTATCTTTATATTGTTTATATTGATTATTCTACTTAGCCTAGACCATACATTTATGGTCCTACGTCGTAAGGAGTAATCCTACACCTTCCATCCAATAGAGACTTTTATTTTCTATTTTGTTAAGCTCAATGAGCTGAAGGTTTATGCAAGCTTTTCTCTATCTGCAATAGTTCACTCTATAGGCAAATGTTGGCCATTTTGTTTGACAGAAAAAAATGAAACACAACTTTTGTGCAGGACATCCTAAGAAGCAGTCATACACAACAGATTCTCGGAAGTCTTCTTTATATTTAGATCAACATCTCGAAATAGACTCTAAAAAAAACTTTCAACAAAGCTCTATGAAAAACTTCAACTTCCCAATTGTCAACTTTCCCTTCTTGTGTAGCAACATTCTGTCCACTCCAGCCCATGGAGTTTACGTATCACCATTGATTCATTATTCCAGAGCTCAGGGGACTTACATCAATTTTCTTGACAGAGCTTCACGTCTGACACAAAAATTGTTTACACAAGGTCATGTTGCTCCTCAGTTGCTGGTTGCGGTCTTCACTGGAGATTTTTTTTTCATCCTGTTCTCGCTCGTGTGTATTGGTTTTGTGTCTGTTATTTTGGACTGTCAACATTCAGATGCCTCATTAATGAGGCATCTCTTTCTTTCATTAATTTCTGTTCAGTGGTTTCAGAAAAGAAGATTTTGCTTTAGTATTTTTATCTTGTACCATGTAGGGATATAAACTTAAGAGCAACAAAATCATTCCCATATATGGTTTCTAAGAAAGGCTTGAGGGAAATTCGTACAGACGGCCTAGTCTCAAACAAGAAGTAGATGTCCAACAGACCTGAAAGTCGCTTAGGACCTACCAAGTTTCAAATCATTTCAATGTACGATTTCTGAGAAAAGCTTGACCAATATTTTCAAGTCGATTTTCATAGATTTTGATATCAGCCTTGTCCCAAACAGTTAAACTTAAAGCCCCCTGACATGATTTTCATAGATTTTGATATCGGCCTAGTCCTAAACAGGAAGTAGATGTCTGACAGACATGAAAGTTGCTTAGGACATACAGTTTGTCATACCAAATTTAAAATCATTCCCATTTTCGGTTTCTAAGAAAAGCTTGACAGAAAGTCATATGGACGGACATGAGTATAACTTAATGCCACCCCCCCCCCCCCCCCCCCCCCGACATGTTGTTGCGAGGGCATAAATCGGTCAAAGTAAAAAATGGCTAGATTTTGATGAAAAGGAAGTAGGTGAGCAACAGAAATCAAAACCCACAGGCATACAAAATATCAAGAGGCTCTGATAAGTAGTTGATGAGAAAACTGTTACGAAATACAAATGACAACAAAGTTCCAGACAAAAAATTTTGCTACGCCTGACGCGCGTTTCATCTATTCAAGACTCATCAGAGGCGCTCTACAAAAAATATTGAAAATGCCAAACACTATATGATTATGAAGAGCATAGAACAGTAAAACCAAAAATACCAAAATGGGGAACCAAATCATTACTAAGATGATCAACCTATGTCTGGGGTAAAGAAATTATTTCTCTGTCCACCCACTGCCCGAAGCCTGACATTTACCATTTTATAACCCTGATTTTGCACTCTGTAAAATCCAGCATAAAATTAAATGTATGTCAACAAAAAGGAAATGTAGGTCACAAAGATCTAATATTACCCAATAGGAGACATATTATCCCTGAATTTAAAGCATAACATCAGAAATAACAAATTGAAGATAAATCAAAACACAATGCCCTCTTACCAACTCCTAATACATTTTTACAAAAACTTACACATCTGAAAACCATCTGTTTTATATACTTCTCCTCCACTGCAGAATTTAACTGACCAAAGTCCCAAACAAGTGGTAGCATACTCTGTGGTAAAGGCTGAACTCTATAAACAAGTCTTCTCATAGGAACACGTCCTAAAACCAGAAATAGGGCATCAATAACAGGATATAACTCACTAAGTCATATTCTAGCAATAGTTAGACTTTCAAGGTTTTTTTCTCTTTTTTTTTAGTACAAGAGGCCTTTGGGACTGCATTAATAACAAAATTCTCAGTCAATCCAGCTAAACCAATTTTTCAAAACTGGGAGTAATATCTCAATTCCTTTGGAAATAAGTCAAAAAGGTACAATTGCTTTTGTGGCATTTTTAATGATTCGTTTAAAGAACCATTTTGCATGTCTGTTTGTGCAAAACAACCCTATACTTTTTCGCCACAAAGACTTTTTACATGTGTATATTTATATGGTTTCGGTCAATATGGTTACTCTAATGTTTAAGACCGGATAAGGATATACTTAAATGATCCAACCATTTATGTATGGTCAGGCTAATTATAATTGCAGCCAATATAAATCTGGAAGATCAGAGGTACATATGGGGTATTGGAATGTCAAAAGTTTGAAAGGACAATGAGGAAATCAGTAAACACAAACCAAAAAAAAAGCTTCGCCGAGCGCAGCATGATACGACCGCAACATGTTGAACCCTGTACATTTTAGGCCCAATATGGATAGTCTATTGCTCTGGACACATGCAGCCCATGGTGGACTGACAAAGGTTTTTGACACATGCTTCTCTGGTGGACTTTTGACCCAGGGGGTAAAAATATAAATTTTCAATTTTGTATTCTACTCTTGCAAAAAAATTGTCAAAATCGGACAAGAATTAAAAAAAAAATCAATTTCGGCCCCTTTTGGCCCCTTATTATGTAACAGGTGAAAAAGGGGTGGGGTTGCAAAAATAATTTCTCAAATTTGGATTCACTACTTGACAAAAATAAACTTGCAAAAAAAAATTTCAAAAACAAACCAGAAATAAAAAAGTTTTGATTACAGCCCCTTTTGGCCCCTAATTACAAAACAAGTGAAAAAGGGGATGGTCACAAAAATTAATTCTCAAATTTGGATTCACTACCTGACAAGAATAAACTTGCAAAAAAATTTTTTTAAATCGGACCACAAATAAAAAAGTTTTGATTTTAGCCCCATTTGGCCCCTAATTACTTAATAGGGGAAAAAGGGGGGGGGTCGCAAAAATTAATTCTTAATTGTGTAAATGAGCTGAACATTTAAGCAAGCAACAGCTTCTCTCTACCTGCTATAGTTTTCATTTCATAGGCAAAAAACATGAAAAAACATTATTTTAGGGGCTGTAACCCCTATAAGGGGTCATCTGACAACTTCGACCCTATGGAGACTTTTGTAGAGCTAAATGAGCTGAACAATTAAGCAAGCAACAGCTTTTTGCTATCTGCAATAATTTTCATACTATAGGACAAAAACATGAAAAAATGCTATTTTTCACCTTTAAGGGGCCGTAACCCCTATAAGGGGTCCTCTGACAACTTCGACCAAATGGAGACTTTTGTAGAACTTTTGATCCTGAAGCAGTAGGGTGGCATCAGATTTCATCTATCCCTTATACTTTTTGAATTACAAGCCAAAAACAGTAGTCTGACCCCCCTGGTCTATTTTTAGCCACGGCGGCCATGTTTTTTGACGAATCAGAAATTGAAACATTACTGTAGTGCAGGACACCCTAATGATCAATCATACCAAGTTTCATTGAATTCTGTTCAGTAGTTTCAGAGGAAAAGATTTTGAAAAAGTTATTGTAAGAACAAACAAAAAAGTTACAATTTTGGCCCCTTTTGGCCCTTAATTTCCAAACGAAAAAAGGGGGGACTCCTAAAATCAATCCCATCCATCCTTTAATGGTAAGAAATATCATTGTCAAATTTCATTGCATTTGGATAACTAGAACTAAAGTTATCGTGTATACACTAAAGTTAACAGACGACAACGACAACGACGACGACGACGACGACGACGACAGCATCATACCATTATACGTCCGCAAATTTTTTGCGGTCGTATAAAAAAAAATTTCAAAATCGGACCACAAATAAAAAAGTTTCGATTTTGGCCCCGTTTGGCCCCTAATTACGTAATAGGGGGAAAAAGGGGGGGTCGCAAAAATTAATTCTTAATTTTGTATCCGCTATTTGACAAGAACAAACATGTAAAAAAAAATTTCAAAATCGGACCACAAATAAAAAAGTTTTTATTTTGGCCCCTTTTGGCCCCTAATTACACAACGGAGAAAAAGGGGGGCGCAAAAATTCATCAGGTTCATTCTTTTATTGTAAGAAACATTCTTGACAAATTTCACAGCAATAGGCCAACTAGGACCAAAGTTATGGTGGAAACAAGTAAAATATTTGAATTTTTTTCCCCTTTTGGGCCCCTAATTTCGAAACAAAATAAAGAAGGAATGTGTCCATGGGACACGGATGCCCCCGCTAGGCCCCAAACAGGAAGTAGATGTCTGACAGACATGAAAGTCGCTTAGGACATACAGTTTGTCATACTGAACCATCCTACCAAATTTCAAATCATTCTCATGTATGGTTCCTGAGAAAATCTTGACGGAAATTTTCAAGTCATATTCACATATTTTCCAATCGGCCTAAGTCCCAAACAGGAAGTAGATGTCCGACAGGTCTCAAAATCGCTTAGGACGTACTGTTTATCATACTGAACCAACCTACCAAGTTTCAAGTCATTCACATGTACGGTTGCTGAGAAAAGCTTGACGGAAATTTTCATAGTCATGTTCACATATTTTCACATGGCCTAAGTCCCAAACAGGAAGTAGATGTCCGACAGGTCTCAAAATCGCTTAGGACGTACTGATTATCATACTGAACCAACCTACCAAGTTTCAAGTCATTCTCATGTACGGTTGCTGAGAAAAGCTTGACGGAAATTTTCATAGTCATGTTCACATTTTTTCACATGGCCTAAGTCCCAAACAGGAAGTAGATGTCCGACAGGTCTCAAAATCGCTTAGGACGTACTGTTTCTCATACTGAACCATCCTACCAAGTTTCAAGTCATTCTCATGTACGGTTGCTGAGAAAAGCTTGACGGAAATTCGTACGGACGGACGTACGGGACGTACGGATGTACGTACGGACGTACGTACGGACGGACATGAGTAAAACTTAATGCCCCCCGACATGTCGTCGCGGGGGCATAAAAAGGGGGGACCCCCAAAATCAATCCCATTCATCCTTGTATGGTAAGGAACATCACTGTCAAATTTCATAGCAATTGGATAACTAGAACTAAAGTTATTGTGGAAACAAACAAAAAAGTAGTATTTTTGGCCCTTTTTTGGCCCCTAATTTCTAAACGAAAAATGGGGGGACCCCCAAAATCAATCCCATGCATCCTTTTATGGTAAGGAACATCATTGTCAAGTTTCATAGCAATTGGATAACTGGAACTAAAGTTATTGTGGAAACACTAAAAAGTTAACAGACAACGACGACGACGACGACGACGACGACGACGACGACAGCATCATACCATAATACGTCCGCAAATTTTTTGCGGTCGTATAAAAATCAATATGCACATGGGTGCAAAAGCCAAGTTGCCGTATTTCATAAACCAAAACCTTTTCAAAAGTTTTTCTACTGCTGTGACCTTGACCTTCAATGAAATTATCCCAAAATCAATAAGATTCCTCCTCTTATGATTAGTTACAATATACAAAAGTTTCATTTAAATCTGTTACGAACTTTTTGAGTTATTGTCTAGAAACCACTAATTCAAAAACAAAAACAAAACAAAGTTTTAAAATAGTCCTGTAGGGGGATGCACATCTTCCATACATTAGTAATCACTGTCTCAGAAAAATCTAGTCTTTGGTTCAATTTTTCAGATATAGATTTCACATAAGTTAGGCCACTAAAAGTATGTCTCACCTGCCGGCACCATCACTAAAATCAACTACCTAAGCTTTCATTTCTTGATATAAACACATAACATGTCTGTATTCCCAATATCAGATGCCTACCTATTATACTTTTCTAGCAATTCATCGTCCACAAAAGTCTTACAAAAAAGTTGTCGGCATGAAAAAAAAACCTAAATTCACAAAGTCACTGGAGCGTGAAAATGGGGTCAGGGTCACACAACATGGTGACAGTTGCATAGACCATAACCTGAACTGTCTGTATACCAAATATCAGATGCCTAGCTATTATACTTTTCAAGTAATTCATTTTCCACAAAAGTCTTACAAAGAAGTTTTCTGCTTAAAAAAAAAATCTAAGTTCATAGAGTCGCTGGAGCGTGAAAATGGGGTCAGGGTCACACAACATGGTTACAGTTGTGTAGACCATAACCTGAACTGTCTGTATACCAAATATCAGATGCCTAGCTATTATACTTATCAAGCAATTCATTTTCCACAAAAGTCTTACAAAAAAGTTAATGACTCCGCCAGCGCCGGAAAGTAATTCCTTTGTCTTGCTTCTGTGACTATTCCTCGCAGGCGAGACAAAAACAGACACCTAGCTTATAGCGAAACAAACAGACAGACAGACCCATGACCTTGAACTATTTTCTCCTTTTGCAAGACAGGTCAAAAAGAAAAGAGAAAAACTAAGGATCTGCTCAAAAAAGTATATTCCTCCACTTGAAAACCATTAACCATTTTAAATACCTGTTTTCAAAATATGAAATTTGAAAATGTTTCTCAAAAATTGTAATTACCTAGTCTGTCTGTTGTTTTATCAGCTTCAACGTGGTAACCAAGTCCTGCTTGTTCTAATTTTTTTATCAGTTCTTCTTTGTGTCTAAAAAAAATAAATAAATAAATATTACAAAAAAACTAGCATTGGTTTATAATCTATAAAAAATTGTTTCATTTTGAAATATCAATAAAAAGCTTCGCCAAGCGCAGCATGATAAGACCGCAACATGTCAAACCCTGTAAATAATATAGGCCCAATATGGATAATCACTTGCTCTGGCCACATGCAGCCAATGGTGGACTGACAAAGTTTTTTTGACATATGCAGCCTTTGGTGGACTTTCATTTTCATTTTTTAAAAGCAGACTAAAATAAATTACAGTCTAACAAAAATATTACCCCTTTTGGCCCCTAATTAAGAGTATCTGCTATCTTTCATTTTTCCCTCTAACGGCAATAAGGAGGAGCGGGGTATCACAAAATTATAATTTGTAAATTCACCTTTTGACAAGAATTATAATTAGCAGAAAAAAATTGAAATTGGACAATAATAGAAAAGTTTTGATTTTGGCCCCTTTTGGTCCCTAATTTTAAACAGAAAATGGGGGGGGGGGCTTACAACAATTCATCCCCCATTTTGTATCCATCACTTGACAAAATATACCTGCAAAAATAATATATGAAATCGGACCAATAATAAACAAGAGGCTCACCTGGTCTTGATGTCAACCCTATATTTTGTAGAGCTAAATGTTCTGAACATTTAAGCAAGCAACAGTTTTACTTTATCTGCTATAGTTTTCATTCTATAGGCCAAAAAACAGGAAAAACCGTTATTTTAGGGGCCGTAACCCCTATAAGGGGTCATCTGACAACATCGACCCTATGGAGACTTTTGTCGAGCTTTATGCGCTGAACATTAAAGCAAGAAACAGCTTTTCTCTATCTGCTATAGTTTTCTTTCAATAGGCCAAAAACATGAAAAAGGTTATTTTAGGGGCCGTAACCCCTATTAAGGGTCATCTAACAACTTCAATCCTATTGAGACTTTTGTAGAGCTAAATGAACTGAACATTTAAGCAAGCAACAGCTTTTCTCTATCTGCTATAGTTTTCTTTCTAAAGGCCCAAAACATGTAAAAACATCACTTTAGGGGCGGTAACCCCAATAAGGGATCATCTGACAACATCGACCCTATGGAGACTTTCGTACAGCTAAATTAGCTGAACATTTAAGCAAGCAACAGCTTCTCTCTATCTGCAATAGTTTTCATTCCATAGGCAAAAAACATGAAAAAACATTATTTCAGGGACCGTAAGCCCTTTATGGGTTTATCTGACAACTTCGACCCTATGGAGACTTTTGTAGAGCTTTATGCGCTGAACATTTAAGCAAGAAACAGCTTTTCTCTATCTGCTATAGTTTTCTTTCAATAGGCCAAAAACATGAAAAAGGTTATTTTAGGGGCCGTAACCCCTATTAAGGGTCATCTAACAACTTCAATCCTATTGAGACTTTTGTAGAGCTAAATGAACTGAACATTTAAGCAAGCAACAGCTTTTCTCTATCTGCTATAGTTTTCTTTTTAAAGGCCCAAAACATGTAAAAACATCATTTTAGGGGCGGTAACCCCAATAAGGGATCATCTGACAACATCGACCCTATGGAGACTTTCGTACAGCTAAATTAGCTGAACATTTAAGCAAGCAACAGCTTCTCTCTATCTGCAATAGTTTTCATTCCATAGGCAAAAAACATGAAAAAACATTATTTCAGGGGCCATAAGCCCTTTATGGGTTCATCTGACAACTTCGACCCTATGGAGACTTTTGTAGAGCTTTATGCGCTGAACATTTAAGCAAGAAACAGCTTTTCTCTATCTGCTATAGTTTTCTTTCAATAGGCCAAAAACATGAAAAAGGTTATTTTAGGGGCCAAAACCCCTATTAAGGGTCATCTAACAACTTCAATCCTATTGAGACTTTTGTAGAGCTAAATGAACTGAACATTTAAGCAAGCAACAGCTTTTCTCTATCTGCTATAGTTTTCTTTCTAAAGGCCCAAAACATGTAAAAACATCATTTTAGGGGCGGTAACCCCAATAAGGGATCATCTGACAACATCGACCCTATGGAGACTTTCGTACAGCTAAATTAGCTGAACATTTAAGCAAGTAACAGCTTCTCTCTATCTGCAATAGTTTTCATTCCATAGGCAAAAAACATGAAAAAAACATTATTTCAGGGGCCGTAAGCCCTTTATGGGTTCATCTGACAACTTCGACCCTATGGAGACTTTTGTAGAGCTTTATGCGCTGAACATTTAAGCAAGCAACAGCTTTTCTTTATCTGCTATAGTTTTCATTCTATAGGCCAAAAATACTATTTTATGCCTTTTAGGGGCTGTAACCCCTATTAGGGGTCATCTGACAACTTCAATCCTATGGAGACTTTTGTAGAGCTAAATGAGCTGAACATTTAAGCAAGCAACAGCTTTTCTCTATCTGCAATAGTTTTTATACTATAGGCCAAAAACATGAAAAAGGTTATTTAAGGGGCCGTAACCCCTATAAGGGTCATCTGACAACTTCAATCCTAT
The DNA here is from genome assembly GCA_963971305.1 of Arcuatula senhousia. NCBI lineage: Eukaryota > Metazoa > Mollusca > Bivalvia > Mytilida > Mytilidae > Arcuatula > Arcuatula senhousia. The sequence continues at coordinate 15,064,827 of OZ020309.1, read as the reverse complement.
GGAAACTTTTGTGGAGCTAAATGAACTGAACATTTAAGCAAGCAACAGCTTTTCTCTATCTGCAATAGTTTTCATACTATAGGGCAAAAACATGAAAAAACGCTATTTTTCACCTTTAAAGGGCTGTAACCCCTAAAACGGGTCATCTGAAAACTTTGACACTATGGAGACTTTTGTAGAGCTAAATGAGCTGAACATTTAAGCAAGCAACAGATTTTCTCTATCTGCAATAGTTTTCATACTATGGGGCAAAAACATGAAAAAACGCTATTTTTCACCTTTAAGGGGCTGTAACCCCTATAAGGGGTCATCTGACAACTTGGACCCTATGGAGACTTTTGCAGAAATGAGCTGAACATTTAAGAAAGCAACATATTTTCTCTATCTGCTATAGTTTTCAAAACTATGGGGCAAAATCATGAAAAAACGCTATTTTTCACCTTTAAGGGGCTATTACCCCTTTGTAGAACTTTTGATGCTGAAGCAATAGGGTGGCATCAGATTTCATCTATCTCTTATACTTTTTGAATTACAAGCCAAAAACAGTAGTCTGACCCCCCTGGTCTATTTTTAGCAACGACGGCCATGTTTTTCTACGAATCAAAAATCCCCACATCAGTTCTGTGGGGGATACCCTAAAGTACCACCAGACCGAATTTGGTTTGAATCTGTGCAGCGGAGAAGAAGTTTAAAGAAAAGTTAACGACGACGACGATGGACGCCAAGTGATGGCAATAGCTCACATGGCCTTTGGCCAGGTAAGCTAAAAAAGAATTTTCAAAATCAAATGAATAATAAACATTCTACAACAGTTTTGTCAATACACCCATTTTAGCCCTTTTTGGCCCTTTTTCTAAAATGGTAGGGGCCACAAACCCCAAATACAATACCAACCTATCTTTAGTGGTAATAAACATCATATCAAAATTTCATAACATTCGGTCAACATTTACTCAAGTTATCACACGGAAACCAAAGTGTCCCCAAAAAGGAAATTTTGCCGGGACTTTCAAAACAGTTCAGGTAAACCAAGTACTCAAATAATCCGAGTTCGACTGTATTTTTATTTCAAAAGCGAACCCCCAAAAAATTATGGTTACAAACATTTTCCTCCTTTGGCATCTCATTTAGGGGTTTCTCATGTATCTGTTACCTGACAAAAATATATAAGCCAAAACAATTTTCAAAACTGGTCTGAATAATTTGAAATTTCATACATGTATTGGCCCCTTTAGGATTTATTCTATCCACTATTTGCATGTAAAGAATTAACTAGCAAAACAATTTTCAAAATCAGACAAGAAATATATATTTATTTTTGTACCCCATGCTGATCCAAACTTTAACTAGGTATAATTGTGTTGGGATGCCAACACACAAGTCGCCCAAAATCGCCTTGGATAGAGTTCCATTCAAATCAGTGCATCAAAATAAGTCTAGAAATCAAATTTCGTTGAAATTGGACAAAGTTGACGTTTTTAGGGGGGCGGGTGTAGTAAAATGGCCGCCATTTTGAAACCGGAAGTCGGATTTCAAATCCGGTCGCAGATTTGAGCTCAGCATACCTGCTTTACCCAGATGACCAATTTTCAAGACGATCCGATGAAAAAAAAATTTCCGCCCACTTTTTCCGATGGCCGCCATTTTGAAACGGCGGCCATCTTGAAAATTTTAAAAGTGCATTACACAACTTTGAGTGACCCACTATCCAATCTCACAAGTGTTATTGAATTTCCTTGGACCGTTTTCTTGTATTAGGGAGGACAAATTCTCGATAAAGAATCAGAAGAATAATAACTAGCTATAATTTGTGTTGGGATGCCAACACACAAGTCGCCCAAAATCGCCTTGGATACTATTTCTTCTCATTCAGTACAATAAAATATGTATAGAAATCAAATTTCATTGAAATCGGACAAAGTTCACATTTTTAAGGGGGGCGGGTGTAGTAAAATGGCCGCCATTTTAAAACCGGAAGTCGGATTTCAAATCCGGTCGCAGATTTGAACTCAGCATACCCTCTTTACCCAGATGACCAATTTTCAAGACGATCCGACAAAAAAAAAATTTCCGCCCACTTTTTCGGACGGCCGCCATTTTGAAACGGCGGCCATCTTGAAAATTTCAAAACATGATTACACGCCTTTGAGTGACCCACTATCCTATCCAACAAATGTTATTCAAGTTCTTTTAACCGTTTTCTTGTATTAGGGAGGACAAATTCTCGATAAAGAATCAGAAGAATAATAACTAGGTATAATTGTGTTGGGATGCCAACACACAAGTCGCCCAAAATCGCCTTGGATAGAGTTCCATTCAAATCAGTGCATCAAAATAAGTCTAGAAATCAAATTTCGTTGAAATCGGATAAAGTTGACGTTTTTAGGGGGGCGGGTGTAGTAAAATGGCCGCCATTTTAAAACCGTAAGTCGGATTTCAAATCCGGTCGCAGATTTGAACTCAGCATACCCGCTTTACCCAGATGACTAATTTTCAAGACGATCCGATGAAAAAAAAATTTCCGCCCACTTTTTCCGATGGCCGCCATTTTGAAACGGCGGCCATCTTGAAAATTTTAAAAGTGCATTACACAACTTTGAGTGACCCAGTATCCAATCTCACAAGTGTTATTTAATTTCCTTGGACCGTTTTCTTGTACTAGGGAGGACAAATTCTGGATAAAGAATCAGAAGAATAATAATAATAATAATAAGAAAAATAATAATAATAATAATAATAAGAAACGGTGCAAAAACAATAAGTCCCCAAAACTTTGTTTTGGGCGACTTAATAATAATAATAAAAAATAATAATAATAATAATAAGAAACGGTGCAAAAACAATAAGTTTCCCAAACTTTGTTTTGGGCGACTTAATAATAACTAGGAGGACAATTGTTTCGTAAACAATTGCTAAGGTCTTTCACGGAGACACGTTTACAATTTTTTTATTCATCTGTTATGTTTAAATGGTTTTACAATGACAGTAATTTGTGTATGTTGAGCGTTGTTATGAAATTTTCGTACTTTTTTATTGTTTTAGAGACATTCCGTTTATATTATAATTTTGTTCAATTTTATAAGAGCAACATTAGTACAGTTTCAAAACAGTTTGAAGATATTTCTGAACTCTACAAGATATGAATCACATTTTTAAGTTCACATGGGGATTTTCATATACTACTATACCTCTAGAAAGATCTGGCTAACAAAACTAAACAGCTTACTTGATAAATGCAGGAACTTTGTAGAATTATTAAAAACTAAATCAGTCAAGGTAGGTGTTTAATGCCATCATTGCTCACATCACATGGAAAACTGATAACCATCTTTATAGGATCTTAAGGTTTTATTTCTCATTGCGAGTTCGTTTTTATACTTGAAATTTTATTTGTTAATGTCTTTCGTTATGTTGTTTCAGACTTACGCCATTTCATGTTTGATTCGTGATTTACATTTACTTGTTTATTTAAGCTTAATTGCTATAAAATAAAAAAGGTTAAGTAACATTTTTAGTGGGTATATATGACTGAACGAGTTGGTGTTTTACGCCCTTCCAACGCTATTAAGGTTATTTAAACGCGATGAACATGAAAAGGATGATAAAATGAACATGAAATGATGGTGATAAATGAAATATGGGGATGGGGTTGGAAACAAAGGATAAGAACCTCAGGAAAAAGGGAGAGATGGGTAGGGGCAGAAAATTTAATCTAAGCAGTGCACAACTTGGCGGTCCACTGAGGGGTCTTATACATGTATGAAGCGTGACACTCTCCACACACGATGGCCCACTATGGTCAGCGGTCAGGGTTTCCATATTATGTACATGACACTACCCGCTGACGAGGGCTAACATATGCAGCCTCCTAGGGTTCACACCTGGTTGCTCTTTGGGCTGAGCACTGACCCGACGTCAGGATCCCAAGACCCTTAGTATCCTCTTACGACAAGCTAGGCTCTGCTGGTGGGGGAGGGGGGGGGGCTATTCGCCACCCGGGTCCCGCACCGGATTTGTGTGGATATTATTTCAAATCATTTTATAAGAAGAACTCAAGCCAAGAGTAAATGTTTTTTTTTAATTATTGTTGGAAGAACATAATTCTTCTCTGCAGTTCCATTTTGGATACACTCTGTTATCGTTCTTGTAACAATACTTCGGATTAAAAATCCTGCTGAGCATAGAAGACAATAGCTACAATAATGTGGCTCCTTTGACATCTTTGATTTGGCGGAGCTACAATGCAGCCCCATTACTCGCAATGGAGCAAATACAATTTCTTTCTCAAGCTCTAATAAAGCTTTAAGTTTGTTCGAAATTACAAATGTATCTCTAAATAATATGTCTTCAATAATAAATTTGGTAAAAGCCAAAGGTGACTTTAGTATTGTAAGAAACCCCATATTTTCAATATTCAGTTCAGGATCAAGATACTTCAAAAGTTGATACTTTCACAAATATCTTTTAAATTCCATTTAATGTCGTTAAATTTGAACTACTTTCGTCATAAAAATACTATAAGCAATATTTTAGTTCCACGTTATGCATGTAATTGATTGAGATGCGCCCGTTGTGATTTCGCTTTCGGCGTTGCTTCGTTACGAGCAATGAGACCGCATTGTAGCTCTGCCGTTTCTGAAATGTCAAAGAGCTACATAATTGTAGAGGAATGAATCTAAATAGCTTATTTCAATAATAGAAAAAAAATGTCATTAACATATAAATGGTATTATAAGGCTACTACAAATCATGCAAACATTCTAACAAAATCAGGTTGCTTCGAATAAAAAAATTCTTACATTACTTTAAATCATTGGTCCATGACGTCTGTTTTTATTTACAATTAAAAATCAAACGTACAGATTATTTAATTGTAAAAATGATAATAAAGGGAAACAATTGTTACCATGTGTTAAAATCAACTATTTGCAAACAGAATTGTGTACGAAATGACACTACACATATAATGATAAAAGAGTGATAAAATACCAAGAAGTTGTATATATATACAAATGGGGTCATTTATTTTTACCCTTAGCTATTGGTTATTGCAAGATTCAGATGTATTCTATTTAATTTCAGTATTATTTTTAAAAATCATATATTTTAATGTCATAACTTAATTGATATTACTTTTAACCAGACAACAAACAGAAACAATTATTTGCCTTGGCATTACCACTAAAACAGAAAATTCATGTTTGGCGTTTCTGGTTAGTACGCAAAACATGACCACTAACCATAGTGCGCCAATGTGTTTGGAGTGCCACGCCTCATATAAGTAAAAGGGCTCCTTTTCACGCCAAGTAGCGCACCATTTAGGCTAAATTTCTGCCCCTCTCCCTTTTCCTGTGGTTCTTTGAAATTTACTGTTTCTTTGTTTCCCACCCCATCCCCATCTTTCATAAATCATCATCGTTTCATATTCATTTTATCATCCTTTTCATGTTCATGACCTTTAGATTAACTATGTAGCGTTGCAAGGGAGTAAAACACCATCTCAATCATTTTTGTTAATTTCTTTCGCTATGATGTTCTTTTTCGTTTTCTGCAGACATACGTCATTTGATTCCTGATTTGTACTTCATTGCTAGGCGATAAAATTTTAATAATGCTTTATTGCAGTTACTTGAAACGGCGAAATGACACTATCAATATGGAATAATTTTGCTTTCATGTTCAGAGTTAATCACTTTTTCTAAGAACATAACCGTTCACTTCAATCCCTTAAGAACCTATTCATAAAATCAGGATTTGAAACGATTCTAATCATAGAAGAGCGCCGATATGGTTGAAATTAGTCTAGTTCAATACTTAAAAAAACGCGTGAGAATATTAGTGGTATTATTATACTACAAATTCTGCAAACCTACTAACAAAATCAGATTGTTTTGACATGGAATATGGTAACATTAATCGGCATCATTTTCCCTTGTAGTATGTATAAAAATGCATTTAAAATTTAAACAGTACAGATTTTCAAATTTAAAAATGATAATAAAGGGAAACAATTTCTGATCACGTGTTTAAATCAACCATTTGCAAACAGAATATTCGCACGAAATGAAAGCATTAATAAATTGATAACAGAGTAATTAGATACATAACAAGCAGTTGTTTAGGTGTAATAATGGGGTCGTTTATCTTTACCCATAGCTATTTGTTATCACAAGATTCAGATGAATTCTATTTCAATATTGTTTCTAAAAATTATACATTTGATGTAATAACTCAATATTACTTTTAACCAGACAACTGGCAGAAAACAAACAGAAAACTATCATGTCTTGGCACAACCACCTAAACAAAAATTCGATATTTTTCGGATAGTTTTTGGCATAGTATATGCTTACCAGATTGAATTATCGCCCCTTTGTTTTTCGTTGTCCAATAATATAGTTCCTATTAAAATAACAATTTATTGTTCCTAAATGACCCGTTTGTAATTTATGTTGTTTTGTTCTTGATTCTGTGATTTACTGTTTTAACCTAAACCATAAATTGAGCATGGAAAGTCAATGACACTAGATTTACAAAAAGGATTATTTTTCCTTACGCATGTCCTCATAAAAAGAGACAAAAGATATCCAATTAAAAACAAAAAAATGAAACTATTGCATTCGTTCCTTAACACTTTGCATGCTTTAGTATTTTTATTTTTATTGTAGTTTAGGAGGAGAAGCAGTAACAAACTTTACGGTGTAACGGGAGATAACTCCGTAACTAAAAATAGTTTCGCTAAGCGGACTCATTTTAAAATTGGTTTTTCATGACCGGTATACTACCTTAAGTATTGAAATGATATGTCGCGAAACAAAAAAAAAAATTTTTTTGGCGGAAGAAAATAATAATAATAATCAGAAGAATTGCAAGAAGGTCTTTACGACCGTAGTCGTGAAAGACCTTAATAAGAACCGGTCAACATTTTTTCATCTGGTTTTATCTAAATATGATTAAAAGTAGTACATTTAACATGTTTTGACCACTTTTAGTGCAAAAATGTCAAATTTTATATTTTTGGGAAAAAGGGGGGATAAATTTTCATTTTTTTCATTTTTTATATCTGAGACCCTAAAATGGTTTAAATGTGTTGGAATAGTGTCATTAAGTTGATTTGACCTTGAAAAGTCAGTCAAGGTCATACGGTTAATCTGTACCAAAGACCGGTGTAAATTTCTTAAAAATCCAATCGCGTCTAATAGTTCTGCAATTTTTTGTCATTTTTGGGTCAAATAGGTAGAATAGACATTAGACAACTGTTTAGCACTAAAAAAACCTGACTCAAATATGGAAAATAATGTAAAAAATAGATCATAATATGTAGTTAAGCTTAAAATTGCATTTTGAGTAATTGATTATGTCGCGACACTTTTCACCTCTTAATTTTTTCATCAGTAAGTAGTCTGAAATTTATGAAATTGTCCTATTCACCTCTTCATTAGTTCCTTATTGCATTGCATGCTTTAATTTTGGCATTTTTATTGTAGTTTAAGAGGAGATGCGACACATGCTTTAAGTTTTTAGGGGAGATAACTCCGTAACTAAAAATAGTTTCGCTAAGCGGACTCATTTTAAAATTGGTTTTTCATGACCGGTATACTACCTTAAGTATTGAAATGATATGTCGCGAAACAAAAAAAAAAATTTTTTTGGCGGAAGAAAATAATAATAATAATCAGAAGAATTGCAAGAAGGTCTTTACGACCGTAGTCGTGAAAGACCTTAATAAGAACCGGTCAACATTTTTTCATCTGGTTTTATCTAAATATGATTAAAAGTAGTACATTTAACATGTTTTGACCACTTTTAGTGCAAAAATGTCAAATTTTATATTTTTGGGAAAAAGGGGGGATAAATTTTCATTTTTTTCATTTTTTATATCTGAGACCCTAAAATGGTTTAATGTGTTGGAATAGTGTCATTAAGTTGATTTGACCTTGAAAAGTCAGTCAAGGTCATACGGTTAATCTGTACCAAAGACCGGTGTAAATTTCTTAAAAATCCAATCGCGTCTAATAGTTCTGCAATTTTTTGTCATTTTTGGGTCAAATAGGTAGAATAGACATTAGACAACTGTTTAGCACTAAAAAAACCTGACTCAAATATGGAAAATAATGTAAAAAATAGATCATAATATGTAGTTAAGCTTAAAATTGCATTTTGAGTAATTGATTATGTCGCGACACTTTTCACCTCTTAATTTTTTCATCAGTAAGTAGTCTGAAATTTATGAAATTGTCCTATTCACCTCTTCATTAGTTCCTTATTGCATTGCATGCTTTAATTTTGGCATTTTTATTGTAGTTTAAGAGGAGATGCGACACATGCTTTAAGTTTTTAGGGGAGATAACTCCGTAACTAAAAATAGTTTCGCTAAGCGGACTCATTTTAAAATTGGTTTTTCATGACCGGTATACTACCTTAAGTATTGAAATGATATGTCGCGAAACAAAAAAAAAAATTTTTTTGGCGGAAGAAAATAATAATAACTAGGAGGACAATTGTTTCGAAAACAATTGCTAAGGTCTTTCACGGAGGTACTCTTACAATTTTGTTATTCATCTGTTATGTTTAAATTGTTTTACATTACTCAGTAAAATGTATATGTTAATTATGAGATGTTTGTATATTTGTATATCGTTTCGACTTGAGTTCGCGTTGCTGAATGCGGTTTTGTTTTTATGTGTGTGTGTTTTATGTTGTTAAGTGGTTTGTTTTGTTGTGACGATTTTTTGTCTGCCGGTTTTGTCTTTGTCGTTACGGTTTTATGATACTGATTACCCCTTTGGTACACCTTTGCTTCTGTTTTAGAGACATTCTGTTTATATCATATCTTTGTTCATTTTTAAAGAGCAACATTAGTTCACTTAAAAACAATTTGAAGAGAACCTGAACTCTACAAGAAATGAATTACATTTTTAAGATATCATGGGGATTTTCATATATACCTCTAGAAAGATCTTGCTAACAAAACTAAACAGCTAACTTGATAAATGCAGGAACTTTGGAGAATTTATAAAATAACTAAATCAGTCAACTTGAAGGTAGGTGTTTGATGCCATCATTGCTTACATGGTAAACCAATTTACATCTTTATAGGATTTGTAGGTTTTATTTTTCATTGTGAGCTCGTTTTTATACTTGCAATTTTATTTGTTAATGTCTTTCGTTATGTTTTGTTTTCAGACTTATGCCATTTGATTCTTGATTTGTATTTCAATGTTTATTTAAGCTTAATTGCTATAAATTAAAACGGTTAAGTAACGTTATTGGTGTGTATATGTGACTGAGCGAGTTGGTGTTTTACGCCCCCTTGCAACGCTATATAGGTTATTCAAAGGTGATGAACATGAAAAGGATGATAAAATGAATATGAAATGATGATGATAAACGAAATATGGGGATGGTGTATGAAACAAAGGATAGTAAATTGTGAAGAACCTCAGGAAAAAGTGAGAGGTGGGTAGGAATGAAAAAAATAATCTATGTGGTGCACAACTTGGCGGTCCACAAAGGGGTCTTTAACTTACATGAAGCGTAGCACTCTCCACACATAATGGCCCACTAGGGTCAGCAGTCAGGGTTTCCGTATTATATACCTGAAAACCTCCGCAGACGAGGGCCACCCTACGCAGCCTCCTAGGATTCACACCTGGTTGCCCTTAGGGCTGAGCACTGACCCCACGTTAGAATCCCAATACCCTTAATCTCCATTGAAGACAAGCTAGGCTCTGCTGGGGGCCTATTCGCCACCCGGGCCCCGCACGGGATTGGTGTGGATATAATTTCAAATCATTTTATAGAAGAACTCTAGCCAAGAGTAAATGTTTTCTTTATAGTTGTTGGAAGAACATGATTCATCTTTACAGTTCCATTCGGGATACACTCCGAAATGGTTTTTGTAACAAAACTTCGGATTAAAAATCCTTCTAAGCATAGGAGATAATAGGAAGGAATTTATAATATGTAGTTAAAATATGTATTCTTTTTATTTTCAATAATATTTAAAAAAAAAACCAAATATTTAATGCCATAACTTGATATTACTTTTAACCACAACAAACAGAAACAATCATTTGTCTTGGCATTACCACTAAGACAAAAACATATATTTTTGGCTAGTTTTAGGTGTAATTTTTGGTTACCAGAATTAATTATCGCCCCTTTGTTTACCGTTACGGAAAACCTGACCGCTGACCATAGTGCGCCAACGTGTGAGGAACGTTCCACGCTTCATGCACGTTAAAGGGCCCTTTTTGGAACGCCAATTAGTGCACCATTTAGGCTAAATCTTTGGCCCCTACCGGCCTCTCCCCTTTTCCTGTGTGTCTTCAAAATTTACTGTATCTTTGTTGACCACCCTACCCCCAGCTTTCATTTATCATTATCATTTCATGTTCATTCTATCATCTTTTTCATGATAAGCTATATAGCGTTGCAAGGGTGTAAAATACTAACTCACTCACTCACTCATTTTTGTTAATGTCTTTCGTTATGATGTTCCTTTTTCGTTTTCTTCAGACATACATCATTTGATTCGTGATTTGTACATCATTTTTGCTACGAACATTAAGTTCTCTTCAATCTCTTAGGATCTTACTCCTTAACTTCGGATTTAAAAAGCTTCTAATCAAAGCAGATCAGCAAGTACTGTTTAAAATAGACTAGTTCAATACCTTGAAAAAAAGGCATGAGAATATTAATGGTATTAGGCTTATACAAATTTTACAAACCAACTAACAAAATCAGATTGTTTTGACATGTTATATTCTTATATTACTCTGTATCATTTTCCTTGTAGTATGTATAAAAAAACACTTTAAATTTTAAAAGGAAAGATTTTCTAATTTAAAAATGATAATAAAGGGAACAATTTCTAATCATGTGTTTAAATCAACTATTTGCACACAGAATACTCGCATGAAATGAAAGCACAAATAAATTGAAAAAGAGTTATAAAATACATAACAAACAGTTGTTTAGGTGTACAAATGGGGCCGTTTATCTTTCCCATAGCTATTTTCAATCACAAGATTCAGATGAATTCTGTTTCTCTTCAATATTATTTTTAAAGATTATTTATTTAATCTAAACAACTAGATACTACTTTAAACAACACACCAAGCAGAAAACAAACAGAAAACAATAATATGTCTTGGCATTTCCACTTAAACAAAAATTCATATTTTTCGGATAGTTTTTGGCGTAGTTTCTAGTTACCAGATTGAGTTATCGCCCCTTTGTTTTTCGTTGTCCAATAATATAGTTCTTTTTAAAAATACAAATATATCGTTCCTAGATGTCTCAATGGACTTTTATTTTGTTTTGTTCATTGCTTATAAAATTAACTGTTTTAACCTATACACAAAATTGAGCATGGCAAGTCAATAACATTTAATTAAGCAAAAAGGAGTAATTTTCTTCCGCACGTCCTCATAAAAAGAGACTAAAGATATCCTGTAAAAACCAAAAAAATTAAAACTATTGCATCTGTTCCTTAACACTTTGCATGCTTGAGTTTTTATATTTCTATTGTAGTTTGAGGAGAAAAAGACACAAACTTTATGGTGTAAGGGGAGATAACTGCGTAAATAAAAATAGTTTCCCTAAGCGGACTCATTTTTAAATTGGTTTTTCATGACCGGTATACTACCTTACGTATTGAAATGATATGTCGCGAAACAAAAAAGTAAAATTTGTGGCGGAAGAAAATAATAATAATAATAATAATCAGAAGAATTGCTAGAAGGTCTTTACGACCGTAGTCGTGAAAGACCTTAATAAGAACCGGTCAACATTTTTTCATCTGATTTTGACTAAATATGATTAAAAGTAGTACATTTAACATGTTTTGACCACTTTTAATGCAAAAATGTCAAATTTCACATTTTTGGGAAAAAGGGGGGATAAATTTTCATTTTTTTCCTTTTTTATATCTGAGACCCTTAAATGGTTTAAATGTGTTGGAATAGTGTCATTAAGTTGATTTGACCTTGAAAAGTCAGTCAAGGTCATACGGTTACTCTGTACCAAAGACCGGTGTAAATTTCTTAAAAATCCAATCGCGTCTAATAGTTCTGCATTTTTTTGTCATTTTTGGGTCAAATAGGTAGAATAGACATTAGACAACTGTTTAGCACTAAAAACACCTGACTCAAATATGGAAATTTATGAAAAAAATAGATCATAATATGCAGTTAAGCTAAAAATTGCATTTTGAGCAATTTTTTATGTCGCGACACTTTTCGCCTCTTAATTTTTCACCAGGAAGTAGTCTGAAATTTATGAAATTGTCCTATTCACCTCTTTATTAGTTCCTTATTACATTGCATGCTTTAATTTTTGTGTTTTTATTGTAGTTTAAGAGGAGATGCGACACATGCTTTAATTTTTTAGGGGAGATAACTGCGTAAATAAAAATAGTTTCCCTAAGCGGACTCATTTTTAAATTGGTTTTTCATGACCGGTATACTACCTTACGTATTGAAATGATATGTCGCGAAACAAAAAAGTAAAATTTGTGGCGGAAGAAAATAATAATAATAATAATAATCAGAAGAATTGCTAGAAGGTCTTTACGACCGTAGTCGTGAAAGACCTTAATAAGAACCGGTCAACATTTTTTCATCTGATTTTGACTAAATATGATTAAAAGTAGTACATTTAACATGTTTTGACCACTTTTATTGCAAAAATGTCAAATTTCACATTTTTGGGAAAAAGGGGGGATAAATTTTCATTTTTTTCCTTTTTTATATCTGAGACCCTTAAATGGTTTAAATGTGTTGGAATAGTGTCATTAAGTTGATTTGACCTTGAAAAGTCAGTCAAGGTCATACGGTTACTCTGTACCAAAGACCGGTGTAAATTTCTTAAAAATCCAATCGCGTCTAATAGTTCTGCATTTTTTTGTCATTTTTGGGTCAAATAGGTAGAATAGACATTAGACAACTGTTTAGCACTAAAAACACCTGACTCAAATATGGAAATTTATGAAAAAAATAGATCATAATATGCAGTTAAGCTAAAAATTGCATTTTGAGCAATTTTTTATGTCGCGACACTTTTCGCCTCTTAATTTTTCACCAGGAAGTAGTCTGAAATTTATGAAATTGTCCTATTCACCTCTTTATTAGTTCCTTATTACATTGCATGCTTTAATTTTTGTGTTTTTATTGTAGTTTAAGAGGAGATGCGACACATGCTTTAATTTTTTAGGGGAGATAACTGCGTAAATAAAAATAGTTTCCCTAAGCGGACTCATTTTTAAATTGGTTTTTCATGACCGGTATACTACCTTACGTATTGAAATGATATGTCGCGAAACAAAAAAGTAAAATTTGTGGCGGAAGAAAATAATAATAATAATAATAATCAGAAGAATTGCTAGAAGGTCTTTACGACCGTAGTCGTGAAAGACCTTAATAAGAACCGGTCAACATTTTTTCATCTGATTTTGACTAAATATGATTAAAAGTAGTACATTTAACATGTTTTGACCACTTTTATTGCAAAAATGTCAAATTTCACATTTTTGGGAAAAAGGGGGGATAAATTTTCATTTTTTTCCTTTTTTATATCTGAGACCCTTAAATGGTTTAAATGTGTTGGAATAGTGTCATTAAGTTGATTTGACCTTGAAAAGTCAGTCAAGGTCATACGGTTACTCTGTACCAAAGACCGGTGTAAATTTCTTAAAAATCCAATCGCGTCTAATAGTTCTGCATTTTTTTGTCATTTTTGGGTCAAATAGGTAGAATAGACATTAGACAACTGTTTAGCACTAAAAACACCTGACTCAAATATGGAAATTTATGAAAAAAATAGATCATAATATGCAGTTAAGCTAAAAATTGCATTTTGAGCAATTTTTTATGTCGCGACACTTTTCGCCTCTTAATTTTTCACCAGGAAGTAGTCTGAAATTTATGAAATTGTCCTATTCACCTCTTTATTAGTTCCTTATTACATTGCATGCTTTAATTTTTGTGTTTTTATTGTAGTTTAAGAGGAGATGCGACACATGCTTTAATTTTTTAGGGGAGATAACTGCGTAAATAAAAATAGTTTCCCTAAGCGGACTCATTTTTAAATTGGTTTTTCATGACCGGTATACTACCTTACGTATTGAAATGATATGTCGCGAAACAAAAAAGTAAAATTTGTGGCGGAAGAAAATAATAATAATAATAATAATCAGAAGAATTGCTAGAAGGTCTTTACGACCGTAGTCGTGAAAGACCTTAATAAGAACCGGTCAACATTTTTTCATCTGATTTTGACTAAATATGATTAAAAGTAGTACATTTAACATGTTTTGACCACTTTTATTGCAAAAATGTCAAATTTCACATTTTTGGGAAAAAGGGGGGATAAATTTTCATTTTTTTCCTTTTTTATATCTGAGACCCTTAAATGGTTTAAATGTGTTGGAATAGTGTCATTAAGTTGATTTGACCTTGAAAAGTCAGTCAAGGTCATACGGTTACTCTGTACCAAAGACCGGTGTAAATTTCTTAAAAATCCAATCGCGTCTAATAGTTCTGCATTTTTTTGTCATTTTTGGGTCAAATAGGTAGAATAGACATTAGACAACTGTTTAGCACTAAAAACACCTGACTCAAATATGGAAATTTATGAAAAAAATAGATCATAATATGCAGTTAAGCTAAAAATTGCATTTTGAGCAATTTTTTATGTCGCGACACTTTTCGCCTCTTAATTTTTCACCAGGAAGTAGTCTGAAATTTATGAAATTGTCCTATTCACCTCTTTATTAGTTCCTTATTACATTGCATGCTTTAATTTTTGTGTTTTTATTGTAGTTTAAGAGGAGATGCGACACATGCTTTAATTTTTTAGGGGAGATAACTGCGTAAATAAAAATAGTTTCCCTAAGCGGACTCATTTTTAAATTGGTTTTTCATGACCGGTATACTACCTTACGTATTGAAATGATATGTCGCGAAACAAAAAAGTAAAATTTGTGGCGGAAGAAAATAATAATAATAATAATAATCAGAAGAATTGCTAGAAGGTCTTTACGACCGTAGTCGTGAAAGACCTTAATAATCAGAAGAATTGCAAGAAGGTCTTTACGACCGTAGTCGTGAAAGACCTTAATAAGAACCGGTCAACATTTTTTCATCTGGTTTTATCTAAATATGATTAAAAGTAGTACATTTAACATGTTTTGACCACTTTTAGTGCAAAAATGTCAAATTTTATATTTTTGGGAAAAAGGGGGGATAAATTTTCATTTTTTTCATTTTTTATATCTGAGACCCTAAAATGGTTTAAATGTGTTGGAATAGTGTCATTAAGTTGATTTGACCTTGAAAAGTCAGTCAAGGTCATACGGTTAATCTGTACCAAAGACCGGTGTAAATTTCTTAAAAATCCAATCGCGTCTAATAGTTCTGCAATTTTTTGTCATTTTTGGGTCAAATAGGTAGAATAGACATTAGACAACTGTTTAGCACTAAAAAAACCTGACTCAAATATGGAAAATAATGTAAAAAATAGATCATAATATGTAGTTAAGCTTAAAATTGCATTTTGAGTAATTGATTATGTCGCGACACTTTTCACCTCTTAATTTTTTCATCAGTAAGTAGTCTGAAATTTATGAAATTGTCCTATTCACCTCTTCATTAGTTCCTTATTGCATTGCATGCTTTAATTTTGGCATTTTTATTGTAGTTTAAGAGGAGATGCGACACATGCTTTAAGTTTTTAGGGGAGATAACTCCGTAACTAAAAATAGTTTCGCTAAGCGGACTCATTTTAAAATTGGTTTTTCATGACCGGTATACTACCTTAAGTATTGAAATGATATGTCGCGAAACAAAAAAAAAAATTTTTTTGGCGGAAGAAAATAATAATAATAATCAGAAGAATTGCAAGAAGGTCTTTACGACCGTAGTCGTGAAAGACCTTAATAAGAACCGGTCAACATTTTTTCATCTGGTTTTATCTAAATATGATTAAAAGTAGTACATTTAACATGTTTTGACCACTTTTAGTGCAAAAATGTCAAATTTTATATTTTTGGGAAAAAGGGGGGATAAATTTTCATTTTTTTCATTTTTTATATCTGAGACCCTAAAATGGTTTAAATGTGTTGGAATAGTGTCATTAAGTTGATTTGACCTTGAAAAGTCAGTCAAGGTCATACGGTTAATCTGTACCAAAGACCGGTGTAAATTTCTTAAAAATCCAATCGCGTCTAATAGTTCTGCAATTTTTTGTCATTTTTGGGTCAAATAGGTAGAATAGACATTAGACAACTGTTTAGCACTAAAAAAACCTGACTCAAATATGGAAAATAATGTAAAAAATAGATCATAATATGTAGTTAAGCTTAAAATTGCATTTTGAGTAATTGATTATGTCGCGACACTTTTCACCTCTTAATTTTTTCATCAGTAAGTAGTCTGAAATTTATGAAATTGTCCTATTCACCTCTTCATTAGTTCCTTATTGCATTGCATGCTTTAATTTTGGCATTTTTATTGTAGTTTAAGAGGAGATGCGACACATGCTTTAAGTTTTTAGGGGAGATAACTCCGTAACTAAAAATAGTTTCGCTAAGCGGACTCATTTTAAAATTGGTTTTTCATGACCGGTATACTACCTTAAGTATTGAAATGATATGTCGCGAAACAAAAAAAAAAATTTTTTTGGCGGAAGAAAATAATAATAATAATCAGAAGAATTGCAAGAAGGTCTTTACGACCGTAGTCGTGAAAGACCTTAATAAGAACCGGTCAACATTTTTTCATCTGGTTTTATCTAAATATGATTAAAAGTAGTACATTTAACATGTTTTGACCACTTTTAGTGCAAAAATGTCAAATTTTATATTTTTGGGAAAAAGGGGGGATAAATTTTCATTTTTTTCATTTTTTATATCTGAGACCCTAAAATGGTTTAAATGTGTTGGAATAGTGTCATTAAGTTGATTTGACCTTGAAAAGTCAGTCAAGGTCATACGGTTAATCTGTACCAAAGACCGGTGTAAATTTCTTAAAAATCCAATCGCGTCTAATAGTTCTGCAATTTTTTGTCATTTTTGGGTCAAATAGGTAGAATAGACATTAGACAACTGTTTAGCACTAAAAAAACCTGACTCAAATATGGAAAATAATGTAAAAAATAGATCATAATATGTAGTTAAGCTTAAAATTGCATTTTGAGTAATTGATTATGTCGCGACACTTTTCACCTCTTAATTTTTTCATCAGTAAGTAGTCTGAAATTTATGAAATTGTCCTATTCACCTCTTCATTAGTTCCTTATTGCATTGCATGCTTTAATTTTGGCATTTTTATTGTAGTTTAAGAGGAGATGCGACACATGCTTTAAGTTTTTAGGGGAGATAACTCCGTAACTAAAAATAGTTTCGCTAAGCGGACTCATTTTAAAATTGGTTTTTCATGACCGGTATACTACCTTAAGTATTGAAATGATATGTCGCGAAACAAAAAAAAAAATTTTTTTGGCGGAAGAAAATAATAATAATAATCAGAAGAATTGCAAGAAGGTCTTTACGACCGTAGTCGTGAAAGACCTTAATAAGAACCGGTCAACATTTTTTCATCTGGTTTTATCTAAATATGATTAAAAGTAGTACATTTAACATGTTTTGACCACTTTTAGTGCAAAAATGTCAAATTTTATATTTTTGGGAAAAAGGGGGGATAAATTTTCATTTTTTTCATTTTTTATATCTGAGACCCTAAAATGGTTTAAATGTGTTGGAATAGTGTCATTAAGTTGATTTGACCTTGAAAAGTCAGTCAAGGTCATACGGTTAATCTGTACCAAAGACCGGTGTAAATTTCTTAAAAATCCAATCGTGTCTAATAGTTCTGCAATTTTTTGTCATTTTTGGGTCAAATAGGTAGAATAGACATTAGACAACTGTTTAGCACTAAAAAAACCTGACTCAAATATGGAAAATAATGTAAAAAATAGATCATAATATGTAGTTAAGCTTAAAATTGCATTTTGAGTAATTGATTATGTCGCGACACTTTTCACCTCTTAATTTTTTCATCAGTAAGTAGTCTGAAATTTATGAAATTGTCCTATTCACCTCTTCATTAGTTCCTTATTGCATTGCATGCTTTAATTTTGGCATTTTTATTGTAGTTTAAGAGGAGATGCGACACATGCTTTAAGTTTTTAGGGGAGATAACTCCGTAACTAAAAATAGTTTCGCTAAGCGGACTCATTTTAAAATTGGTTTTTCATGACCGGTATACTACCTTAAGTATTGAAATGATATGTCGCGAAACAAAAAAAAAATTTTTTTGGCGGAAGAAAATAATAATAATAATCAGAAGAATTGCAAGAAGGTCTTTACGACCGTAGTCGTGAAAGACCTTAATAAGAAAAATAATAATAATAATAATAATAAGAAACGGTGCAAAAACAATAAGTCTCCCAAACTTTGTTTTGGGCGACTTAATAATAACTAGTGCTGACTGTGTTGGGGATGCCCAACACAAAAATATCTCCCAAACGTTCGCATATTGTCACTCTTACATAAATTTTGACATCGAATCCTAACTCGCCATCATTTCAAACCCCTAGATACCAAATTTTGTCGAAATCGTAGCATTTTGACAATTTTCCCATTTTTGGTCCCGAAAAATCGCATTTTCGTGAATAACTCGAAAACCGTAAATATCGCTCCGAAATTTTTTTTCGTATTATTAAAGAGCTCCTTTTGCTCTACTCACCTACAAAATTTCAGAACCCTGCACACCTAGGTAACCGAGATATCGCAATGTCCTATATTATGACCTTTACCTGTTTCCATGGAAACGGCGGCCATTTTGAAATCTTTGAAAATTGCATGCACACCTTTGGGACCCACTCTATCACCTTACAAAATTTCATAAAGAACCATTGAGTAGTTTTTGAGAAACCACTCGGACACGTTCATGTCCGGAAGAAGAAAAAAAAGAAGAAGAAGAATAACTAGTGCTGACTGTGTTGGGGATGCCCAACACAAAAATGTCTCCCAAACGAATGGATTTTTGATAGAGTATTCTTATTCGCCATCCTTAAAAACCCCTAGATACAAAATTTTGTTAAAATCGAAGCATTTTTGCAATTTTTGCTTTTTCGGTGGCGGCCATTTTGAAAATGGCGGCCATCTTGAAAATTTTTATTTTACGTATCAAGTCTACTAATAACCCTCTACTAGCATACCAAATTTCATTAAAATCCATCCAGTAGTTTCCGAGATAATTTTAGGGTACCCTTTTGCCGTGGCGGCCATTTTGAAAATGGCGGCCATCTTGAAAATTTCGAAGTGCCTGTGCACACCTCCAATAGCCAATCTACCATCATACAAAGTTTCGTGCAATTCTATTTTGTCGTTTTCAAAAAACCTTGCGGACAGTTTCATGTCCGGAAGAAAGAAGAAAAAAAAGAATAATAATAATAATAAGAAACAGAGTAAAAGCAATATGTCTCCCAACACATAGTGTTTGGGAGACATAATAATAAGAAACAGAGTAAAAACAATATATCTCCCAAACATAGTGTTTGGGAGATATAATAATAACTAGGTATAATTGTGTTGGGATGCCAACACACAAGTCGCCCAAAATCGCCTTGGATAGAGTTCCATTCAAATCAGTGCATCAAAATAAGTCTAGAAATCAAATTTCGTTGAAATCGGACAAAGTTGACGTTTTTAGGGGGGCGGGTGTAGAAAAATGGCCGCCATTTTGAAACTGTAAGTCGGATTTCAAATCCGGTCGCAGATTTGAGCTCAGCATACCCGCTTTACCTAGATGACCAATTTTCAAGACGATCCGATGAAAAAAAATTTCCGCCAACTTTTTCCGATGGCCGCCATTTTGAAACGGCGGCCATCTTGAAAATTTTAAAAGTGCATTACACAACTTTGAGTGACCCACTATCCAATCTCACAAGTGTTATTCAATTTCCTTGGACCGTTTTCTTGTATTAGGGAGGACAAATTCTCGATAAAGAATCAGAAGAATAATAATAATAAGAAGAAAAATAATAATAATAACTAGGTATAATTGTGTTGGGATGCCAACACACAAGTCGCCCAAAATCGCCTTGGATAGAGTTCCATTCAAATCAGTGCATCAAAATAAGTCTAGAAATCAAATTTCGTTGAAATCGGACAAAGTTGACGTTTTAAGGGGGGGCGGGTGTAGTAAAATGGCCGCCATTTTGAAACCGTAAGTCAGATTTCAAATCCGGTCGCAGATTTGAACTCAGCATACCCGCTTTACCCAGATGACCAATTTTCAAGACGATCCGATGAAAAAAAATTTTCCGCCCACTTTTTCCGATGGCGGCCATTTTGAAACGGCGGCCATCTTGAAAGTTTTAAAAGTGCATTACACAACTTTGAGTGACCCACTATCAAATCTCACAAGTGTTATTCAATTTCCTTGGACCGTTTTCTTGTATTAGGGAGGACAAATTCTCGATAAAGAATCAGAAGAATAATAATAATAATAAGAATAATAATAATAATAATAATAAGAAACGGTGCAAAAACAATAAGTCTCCCAAACTTTGTTTTGGGCGACTTAATAATAAGAAACGGTGCAAAAACAATAAGTCTCCCAAACTTTGTTTTGGGCGACCTAATAATAGGAAAAGAGAGTTTGCAAACATTCATTCTCAATAACTTGACAAGAATTACCCGGTAGTAAGCCAAAAAATTGAGTTTCTCTATTTGCCTCTTTTATTACCCCTAATTTCTCTAGCAAAAAAAGAAAAGGTCGCAAAAATTAATCCTCCATTATGTATCTACTATTTGACAAGGTTTTACTTCCCATTCACCATTTTCTGGTATGAAACATTATTGAAAAATTTCACAGCATCTGGTCGACCAGAACAAGTTATTGTGCAATCAAACAAAAAAGTAGCATTTTCAGCCCCTTTGGGGTCTGAATTTCTGAAACAAAAATTGGGAGCCCCCAAAACCAATCTCATCTATCATTTCATAATAAAGAACATCATTGTCAAATATTTCAAATCAATATCAAAACTAGAACTAAAACAATTGTGGGAACTCTAAAGTTAACAGACAGTAACAAAGAGCATCATACCATAGTACAACTGCATTTTTTTGTGTTCATATAAAAAGAGAATTGTCAGGTGTGAACATTATTAAGGACACACATTTTGTCATAACAAACAACTCTGCCAAATGTGAAATGGCTCCCATGTATTGTGTCTGAGAACAGCTTGACAGAAAATGAAATTTTCATATTAAACAAATCCTGAACAGCTTGAAGTATATAAAAACAAGAGGCTCCCAAAAGCCCGAATCGCTCACCTGATTTACACAGATACATATATTTGTAGATATTATTGTGCTTAACCATATGCGATTTAAATTTCTGAAATATCTTGGTTAGTTTTTAAGATATTGGGCTTAATAAGTGCAAATTTTGCGAAAATTAGGAAAAAGAACAATAACTCCCACATCAGCAGTCAGATCTTTTTTGAAATTTCAGGACAGGTAAATCTGAACATGCTGATCACTTTTGATTCTTACACAATTTTGATATCTGAAACCATTTTTGAGTTATTAGCAAAAAATGCAATTTATCCCAATGTTATATTTTTAGCCATGGTGGCCATGTTTTTTTACAAATAAAAAATCTGACAATAGAGTTGTAGCAGATAAGCTATTAAACAATGGAAAATGGTAAATTTTGACACTTTAAGGGCCATAACTCCTAAAAGAAATGGTTCTACAGCTTTAACCTAAATTACATAAAATGTAGATCTTGACATGCTTAATCATATGCAATTTCAATTTTTAAATTATCTTGTATAGTTTTCAAGATATAGGGCTAAATAAGTGCAAAATTTTCAAAAAATCCAGAAAAAGGGCAATAACTCCTATGTCGATTGTTGGATCTTCTTGAAAATTTCAGAGCAGGTAGATCTTGAGATGCTGATCACTCTTGCCCATCAGAATTTTGATATCTGTAACTATTTTTGAGTAATTAGCAAAAAACTGCAATTTACCCCTATGTTCTATTTTTAGCCATGGTGGCCATATTTTTTGATGAATCAAAAATCCGAACAATAGAATTGTAGCAATTATGCTATTAAGCAACTGTGCCAAGTTTGGTTGAAGTTGGATGTATGGTGTCAGACAAGTTCATCTTTGATTTTCAGGGGAAAAGTAATGAAAAATGGTAAATTTTGACGCTTTAAGGGCCATAACTCCTAAAAGAAATGGTTCTACAGCTTTGACTTAATTACATGAAACGTAGATCTTGACGTGCTTAATCATATGCAATTTGAATTTAAAAATATCTTGTACAGTTTTCAAGATATACATGTAGGGCTAAATAAGTGCAAATTTTTGAAAAAATCCAGAAAAAGGGCAATAACTCTTACATCTGTTGTTGGATCTTTTTGAAAATTTCTGGGCAGGTAGATCTTGAGGTGCTGATCACTTTTACCTTTCAGTGGTTTCAGAGAAGAAGATTTTTGAAAATCAGTTAAAATTAATGGAAAAAAACAGTTAAAGGGGAATAACTCTTAAACGCCTGATCTGACAATTTTGACCCTGAAACCATTTTTGTAGATCTCAATGAGCCTAACAATTATGCAATTATAACTTTTCCTCTAGCTCTAACGGATTTCAAGATATAGTCCAAAAACTGCTAAAATGGTCAATTTTGATGATTAAAGGGCAATAACTCCTTTAAGGAGTTGTTTTACAACTTCGACTCAATGGAGAGATTTGTAGAGCTTTTGATGCTGAACACGGAGGGTTGCTTTGGATTTTTTCTATCTCTTATACTTTTCGAGTTATAAGCCAAAAACAATGGTCTGACCCACCTGTTCTATTTTAAGCAACGGCGGTCGTGTTGGTTGGTCGACCTGTATATAATTCACAAACTTGGTAGAGGACATCCTAAAGATCAAGTGTTCAAAGTTTCAAAGCAATCCCATCAGTGGTTTCAGAGAAGAAGATCTTTGAAGAAAAGTTAACGACGGACGACGGACGACAGACGACGGACGACGGACGCCTAACGATGACAATAGCTCACATGACCCTTCAGGTCAGGTGAGCTAAAAACTTGACAGAAACTTTTGTAAGGATAGAAGGAACAAGTACAATTCAATTCCTACATTGTATCCAATAACATAACATGTTTTATGTATAAGTTATGTTGTACCATGATCTAAATTGCACTTACTTTCTGTATGGATTACAGGCTGCTACAATCTTAAGTTTCTCGTGGATCTGTATTGGTTTGCCTCCAAGTGATTTGTCACACATTACTTCTTTTATGACACCAATGGCTTCAGTAGTATTGGCTTCATCAAAGAACAGTACAGTATACATGTTTGGATATTTTTCAGCATTTTCTGCAGCAATTTGTTCTGCCTTTTTAACCTTTTTTATTATATCTTTGGCAGTGGTACCTCCATGAACCTACAAGATTACAACAAATCTATACTATGTCACTTACTGTACTTTAGAACTGAATGTCTGTATTTTGATGTTTTATTGGCGTTTAAAAACCTTCACTGTAGCACATTTTTAATGAAGTGCACTTGTAATGTGCCACCAGTTAACATTTTTACACGCCAATTAAACATCAAAATACATTAAATTCCTTAAATTACATTTTTAATGTCATTTGTTTGTATCTGGTTTGGGTTGTGTTTTGGTGTTTTTTGGAGTATTATTTTATTTGTGCATTAATATCGATTATCGGTGCTGGATTTGTCTTTATAGTTGTTTGAATATTTGGGGTTTGAGTATTTTCCCTTCAATACTTTTAGTTTTCAACCTTTCAATGTTTTATTTCAAATGCTGTAGAATGTTTTGATTCAAATGCTGCAGATGAGAGGGAAACACTTATTGAAATATGCATTATACAGTATAATCAAAGTAACCATTTTTTAAAAAAAAACTTAGGTAATTGGAACATGCACATGTTATCAACAATGACAACACAAAAGTAATACACATCGATTATCATTAGTTAAAGGTATTCTGCTTTTTTTTAGGTCATGCCCCATTAACGGCCATTGTGAAACAAGCAAGACAACTCTTGGCCTACAATTTTTTTTCACCTTCATAGTTATAATATTTTCAACAGTTTCATCTGGCATATGCTGTAAGGCACACATAAACTTAATCAGTGTTGTCTTCCCACATCCAGTTTCTCCCATTATTATCACTGGGATGTCACATCTATTGAAAAAATCAAAATTACATTTCAAATCAAAATTCAGATGTTAATTAGAACAATTTTAGCGGAAAAAAGAGCCGAAGTCGGATAGGTTTATTTGGTCTTAAAAGAAAGGACTGTTTTCGGGCTTTCATTTCATACATGTGACGTTTCACCTGAACCATAGCTAGATTACTGGCAACGTTCAAAAAAAGGACAAAACTCCAATTTTTGCCTTTTTTTTACATATGTTAAGAGTTGCTAGGGGCAACAAGTACAACAAAGGAACCAAATACGGCACTAAACACGACTAAACATGCCCAGAGTTTGGAACACCACCTAGTTTGAAGTGCAAATAGCAGTTTAAGCAATTACGAGAACACGGGACAAAAAAGTCAACGCCAAGCACATGCAAAAATGAGCGAAATAAATTAATTATGGAGAACTACCTTGGCCCTGCAACATAATTTGTTAGTCTTGGTGTGCTTAATAATATGCAATTTATTTTTTTCAAATTTCTTGAATAATTCTTCCAAGCATAGTAATGAATTGAAAATCAGTCTCATCCCAGATAGATTATAGCTTTCTGGTAAAAGTGTATTTTATTTAATGCAAGTAAGCACTAAAAATTCTTAATATATTTGTAATACAGGGTAGCTATATGTGAAATTATTATATAACATATTTGGGTTAAATCATATGTTATTTTTCAAATATTTTTTATATTTTTATTTCTTATTTTAACTTTTTCAATTAGTTTCTTATGTCACAAATCTTTTGAGCAATATTTGTTTGAGTCACTATCAAATCAATTAGTACTACAATTGTATATAGGTTTAATTAGTAATAATCTCACTGTGCATGTGACTTAGTATTTTAACTCAATTTGTTGATTAGTGAAATGATGGCAATAGCTCTCAAGGTGAGCTAAAAAAGCTACAATCTTTAAAACTTTTTCATAAAATCTAGAAATAGTAGGCTAATTTCTTTTTACTGAACATTTTTTTTATCTGGATACATGTAGTTTTGTACTGACCTGAATCTCATATAGATAGCAAGAATTTTTTTCACATTATCTGTTGTTAATTCATAAGTATCATCTGGGTCATGAGGGTACTCTGTGCCCATTACTTTACATAGCTTAGTAATCTTTTCATCTCTGAAAAAGGGCAAAAATGCATTTTCTTTAAATTCATTGTACTAATTTGAAATCCAAACAGTAACAAATTGAGCAACAGCTTTCAAAAAATATTCCTTGCCCCCATTATCAAGCATAAGAAATCTAAAATAGAAGGTGTACATCTACAATATGTAACAGAAATTGTGTGAAAGTTATATCAAATTCATTCAGGGTTTATGAGGAGTTATGGATACAGGATAGGTACCCCGTAGTAGTCAAATGGCTGTGTCAATCTTTTGATTTCTGTAACCAAAAAAATCATTATGATCAAATCTTTAAACAAGACATGCACTTTTTCATAATGTCACAAAGATTGTGTGAAAGTTTCATGTAATTGTATTAAGAGGTTAAACAAGATTTGCAGATAATAGATGGGTACTCTGAGGTGTAACAGAAGCACAACAGGACAGCCAGACAGACACCTTATCACTATTTGGCCTTCATACTATTTAAGCGGGGGTATATTCAAAAATGCTCAACTGCTTTACCGGATTTGACACACTGAATTGGAAATAGGAAGAGCGACGGATGTGTTAAAGCAGACAGGAACCACTTACTCTTCCAGAGCACCTGAGTTCACTCTTGTTACAACTGCGTTGTTAATTTATATTCAGTAGTTTTTTGTGTTTCCGGGTTTATATGTTGTCTGTTTTTTTGTCCTGTCCTTGTTAGTGTTTACTGGTTTTGTCTCTGCCCTTTCGGACTTTGACATTTGGATGCCCCATTGGTACCTCTGCTTTTTTCCTGCACAAAGGAACAAAACGTTCAACGTTCAGTGTCAAGCATAACAAGTAAATCTGTTAGCTAAGCTACTGATAAGGCATAATTATGAATACATTTAATATTCATCAACCTAAGACTTATGTAGTTCTTAAGATATTAAGGTTCATATAAAACTTTCACATTGATGTAAAATGCCACCTCAAGTTAATGTTTCTAAATCTGAAGAATGTTCTATAAACCCCAAATGAGATTTCATAAATTATCCATTTGATCAAAGTTTTGATTTTCTTAACCCACAATAAAAAAGTAATTGCGTAATAAATAAGGGAAGTACGAAGATCATCTGGCACTCTGTGTCAAATCTACATTTTTATACCATTTACCTGGAAAGTTTGTCAAAATTTTCAGTAAGATTAACACCTGGTTGCGCATTAAGTCCATTGAACAATGTGCGTTGTCTGTCATAAAATGTAGGGGGCATGATTCCCTTCTGCACAATTTCATTGTTGTCATCAACCAAGTTTCCTGTTTCCTTTTCAATGTTGAACCCCAAAAATGTCATGGAGTCATGATCTGGGTTGAAGAACAAGTATGAATGTGGGCTAAAAAGAAGATACAATTTCTCCTATTAATCACAATTCTTTTTAAACAATTTTCGTCTGTTTTCTTCATTACTCTGTCACATGAAATGTGTTTTTCTTATTATGATATAAATAAACAAACTTTCAAGATCTGACTTGTGATATCAGAAAAATCACCCTAATTTGCAAAGGTAAACTTGAAGTGTGATAGTTATAGACTCAGTACAGTAAAATGTCTGCTCCATATAGAAATGTAAAAATTAAATGTCTAAGGGACCAACCATTTAACTTGAAGAGGGGGGGTTGATTTTTCTTTAAAAAAATAATTTGAAAATGATTTTTACTAAAAAATTATTTTTGAAAATGATTTTTGATGAAAAAAAATATTTTGGAAGCAGAGGGTTAGAAAAAAATAGGGCATCTAAAGGGACATCAAATGATACCCCGCCACGATATAATATCAATAGTTCATATCCCTTGACATGTTTTCAAGTTATCAGTTGGAAACTAAAAAATTAATGAAATTTGGTTTTTCAAAGTGGCTAATCTCAAAAACTATTTTTCAGATAATGCTGGAAATTAAAATTGAAATGAATTCTATTGTACTAAACAGCTGTGAAAAGTATTATTGAATTCCCTTGACGCGTTTTCAAGTTATCAGTTGGAAACTCAAAAAATCATAAAATTTGATTTTTCAAAGTAGCCTATCTCTATTTATTGGATCATGCTGGAAATCAAACTTGACCTGTATCTTATTGTACTAAACAGCTGAGCAAAATTTAATTCAAATCCCTTGATGCGCAATCAATTTATTGGTCAGAAACCTTCGGGGGACGGACGGACAAACTGAAGGCATAACATAAAACCTTGCCACTTTGTGTGGCAGGGTAATATGGCGTAGGCTTTACCCTAAATTAGGATGAAGTCAAAAATAAGAAAAAAAAATAAAATTTGATAAATGTCAATGATTAAAAGCCAAAACATAATTTCTTTTAAGTTTCTTATGGGAAAACACAGCTAAAGCTGGCCTTCGGGGGATTCTGGGATTGATTTACAAAATGCTACTTCTGGATTGCAACATTAATACACTTGTCATGTGACCTATATTCTTCACTAAGTCGGACTTCATCCTATATAAAAAATATTCTGAAGAAGGATTTCTGTTATATAAATAATGCATATAATGAAAAAAATATTCTGCTGCAACGCCTTAAAAAAATAAAAATTCTGTTGCGTTGCATTCAAATTTTTTACGGCCAAAAGAAAAAACCAAGGCCCCCTCTTCAAGTTTAAGAGACAAATATCAGACTCCTTATGTGTTTTTGTATCCTTTCTCTGTAACTGTGGAATTGTTTGTCTATGTCATGCCTCATTAAATCTATAAATAATAGCTTAATCTTTTTTATGACCTTGACTCCCAAGTTCTCCTCATTTGATACATTTCTTCATAATCTTCCTTTTCGTCATCAACTTGTTCTAAAATTTGTCTCTTCAACATGTCCTGTGGGGATTCTTCACTGATTTGTAAAGACCTTGTAGCAAAATCCTATCAAAAATGGAATAGAAATTATCATTTAATTAATAACAATGTTATACCATGTCATAAAATTAACAATCAAAGAATGGACCCATAAATCATTCGTTCCACATATTTCAAGAAAATAAAACATTGCAAGTGTAACCCTTTGGTGGAAAATAGTGGAAAACAAAGAATACTTTGAGGGAGAGCACAGGGTTATACTGTCTCCCCTCTTAATGTACTAAATTCAATATTGCAAAATCAACTAGGTCAACTCCATATATCTCCACTTACTGATATCCAAGCTTGAGCAATTTAATTTATCCATGCACAACTCCTTTAGTTCAAAGTTTCAAATCAAAGTCCGTATTTGCCTGCAAAAAGGATGTCTCCCCCTGTTTCCCACCAAAAATTGTTTCCCCAAAAATTCTAAGTTCAAAAGGACATAACTCCCACAAAATGTTTGGGATAAAAAATATATAACATGCACAACTACATATGGTTTCTTCCTATATTTCATTGAATTGGGTTCAGTAGTTTCAGATGAGTTTCGCTGACAAGATGATAAATGAGGATTTTCAGCAAAATTTCTAAGTTGAAAGGGCCATTACTTTAACAAAAATTTGAGGATCAAATTTCCTGGTAATATGAACAATAACATATAAGGTCCTTCCTACATTTCAAGTTTTGTTTAATTTAGTTCAGTTGTTTCAGAGGAGTTGCTCTGACAAGATGATAAATAAGGATTTCAGCAAATTTCTAAGTTCAAAGGGCCATAACTCCCACTAAATTTTGCGAATCAGAATTTCCTGCTAGTGTGCACAACTACATATGGTGTCCTTCCTATATACCAAGTTTCATTGAATTTGGTTCAGTAGTTTCTGAGGAGTTGCACTGGCAAACTTTGTGACGGAGGGGACAAAAACAATATGTCTCCCCACAAAAGTGGGGGGAGACATAAAAAGTCCATCAGGCAGTTTACAAAGACTTTGGCTTATGAGGTATCAAATTGAACTCTATACAAAAAAAACCTAAGTCCACTTAGAAATCTGAAAATAATGAAAATTATCAAAACAGACATCCACTTATGATATAAGTTACATCAAAATCCATCAAGCTGTTTAGAAGGAGTTTCATTATCAAAATATGTGTATTTTATGAGAGCCGGTGGTGTAGTGGTTAACGCGTCGGGCTACTAATACCAAAGTTCGTGGTTCGATCCTCGTCCGGGGTGAAAATTTCATGAACCAATTTTCCGACTCTCTCTTGACACCATTTGCGAGGATGGTCTCAAGGAACGATGCTAGTCCTTCGGAAGGGACGAAAAAAGGTTATCCCGTGTATATGGAGAGCAATACCCCATGCACGTTAAAGACCCCTTTGTAGAGTTCAATAAGAGTAGGCTCAATGGGGGCCGCTGCAAAGGCCACACTCGCAAACTGCTAGCTGGAGAAGGATTTACATAAGCATTAAGCTTGTTTCCCAATCCAGGATAAATAAATATGTTTAAACTAAAATATGTGTACAAACAGACAAGTTTATCTCCATATACCCCCCTATGTGCTTCAAATTAAACCTCCTCAAACTTTGTTTGAAGGGAGTTATAGCCAGCACACCTCGTAGCGGGCACCAACTGCTTGCGAAAGAGGAGATCTCTACGGCAAGTTCCTGCGAAAAAAATTGCCTAATGTTAATAGATTTTTTTCGTCCGGATAAAGTTACAGCAGGATTGGCGTGAATATTAATTATGCTAATAATTTCGCTATTAAAAATATATTTTGTGTTTTAAAACATGGTAAATTTTAAAAAAAATATTAGTGGTGCAAATATTTACAAGTAATGTAATTCATTTGTGCTTTTTATTTATTTTTGTACTTTGCACATCAATGAGGTAAATATTGTCAACATTATTATTTAAAATTTTGAGCAAAATGTCACACGCTCATTGGCGCCATTTTCAGAAGCAACCAGAAAATTCACAGTGTCATTTGCTAAAATTAAATTTGGAGTATTTAAAAGAAGTTTTTAAGATTATCAAGTTTAAACGTTTCGATCCTCTTGTTTTTTCGCTATCAAATGGAACAAATTGAATAATGCCTAAATCATATTAAAACTTTTTACCAATTAATATTCCTAGTAAATGTATTCAGTACTACATGTATCAATATCAATATCTACCCTTGACATCTCAATAATGGACCGCAAAACAAAAGCTGGAAAACCAGGTAAATCTTCCTGCATAACTTCTTGACAAAAAGCTGAGCTTTCAAAATCCTTAAGCTGTGTATTCAGGAAACTCACAAAATGATAAAGCTCAGACCATGATGGATCTCGAACTCCACAATGCCTGAAGCAAAAAAGAAGAATACAGATGTGGAGGCTATCATTCAATATAAGATTACTGATGTCCTGCTTAGAATATATAACTTCAGTTAGAGACATTTACTTTTAATTTTCAGTGTTCCTCTACCATCTACATTCCAAAGTTTCTAAAAATCAACCAAAAGGCAAAACAGAATCTAGCTGACAAAATGTAGGATGTTACATACATTGCATAAATAGATTCAACAATGTGATGCTAAGCGTTACTTCCTATATACATGTATTACTATACAGGGATGTGCAGCCAATTTTGATAGTTGTTTTTAAAATTCTGGTATTTATTTGGGGTGCCATTTTTAATCTTCTTGTATTAATTTAGGTTTGAATTTTACATATGATATTCATTCTGGGTAAAATAATTTTGCGTTTGAACATTTATCAAAATCATGTCAATATGTGGATCGTGTCTTTCTGGCACATATTCCATATTCTTTCGTTTTTAATATCAGTACCATTTCTGGTATATAAATTCCTGAAAAATCTGTCAAAGTCAAAAATGGCCGGATTTCGTTAAACAGGAAGTAGGTGAGCGACATACCTGAAATTGTATCACACGTTATGGGACCCCACCCTGATGCTGTATACCAAATATCAAGTGGCTGTGATTAGTAGTTGCTGAGAAAACTGTTACGAAAATTTCTTCCCCGCCCGCCCGCCGCCAGCCCGACATTCACCATTTTATAACCCGGATTTTTCACTCCGTGAAATCCGGCCAAAAATTAGCCATTGACTAAACAACTAGTTACATGCACGGATCTAAATCTTATAATAAAAATTTTGAAGTTGGATGCATAGTGTCAGACAAGTTAATCTTAGAAATTCAGGGAAAAAGTAATGAAAAATGGTAAATTTTGACGCTTTGAGGGCCATAACTCCTAAAAGAAATGGTTCCACAGCTTTGACCTAATTACATGAAATGTAGATCTTAATGTGCTTATTCATATGCAATTTGATTTTTTAAAATATCTTGAATAGTTGTTAAGATAAAGGGCTAAATAAGTGCAAAATTTTGAAATAAACTGTTAACACAGAGACATGTCTCGCCTGTCACACTGGACACAGTATGAAATGAAGTAAAAATCCTCCTTAAACTGACCTTAATTGATGCTTAAGCAGCTGCATACCAAATATAAATGCTGAACCATAACTGCTTTATATAAAACACTCATGACATAAGTAAAAAGTTAAAAAGTGTAAAATCTCAGTCAGTAGACTGTGACTGCAGGGTCATACAGATAAAATACTTTTGAAATTGATCTGTACTGATGCTAATGCAAGTGCATACCCAATATCAGTGATGTACCATAACTGCTTCTTGATAAACAGACGTAAGAAAAAAGGTTAACCTCGGCCAAATCGGTGTAAAATTTCAAAGTCAGTAGACCGTGTCTGCAGAAGCATACAGATGAAATGCTTTTGAAATTGATCTGTACTAATGCTGATGCAAGTGCATACCCAATATCAATGGAGAACCATAACTGCTTCATGTTAAACAGACTTAAGAAAAAAAGGTTAACCTCGGTCAAATCAGTGTAAAATTTCAAAGTCAGTAGACCGTGACTACAGGAGCATACAGGTGAAATCCTTTTAAAACTGATTTGTACTGATGCTGATGCAACTGCATACCAAATATCAATGGTGTAACATAACTAGTTCACACAAAACAGACTTAAGCAAAAACTTTAACCAATTGTGGACGCCGCCGCAGCCGCCGTCCCTGTCGCCGTCGCCGTCATCACCATACCTAAGTCTCGCCTTTGTCGCAGGCGAGACATAATTCCAGAAAAAGGGCAATAACTCCTACATCAGTTGTTGGATCTTCCTGAAAATTTCAGGGCAGGTAGATCTTGAGGTGCTGATCACTTTTACCCATGCCAGAATTTTGATATCTGTCACCGTTTTTGAGTTATTTGCAAATAAAGAAAGAATGTGTCCATGGGACACGGATGCCCCCGCTGGCCCCAAACAGGAAGTAGATTTCTGACAGGTCTGAAAATCGCTAAGGACATACAGTTTGTCATACTGATCCATCCTACCAAGTTTCAAATCATTCTGGTATACAGTTCCTGAGAAAAGTTTGACAGAAATTTTCATATCATGTTCACATATTTTCACATTGGCCTAAGTCCCAAACAGGAAGTAGATGTCCGACAGGTCTAAAAATCGCTTAGGACGTATAGTTTGTCATACTGAACCATCCTACCAAGTTTCAAATCATTCTCATGTATGGTTCCTGAGAAAAGCTTGACGGAAAATTTCATATCATGTTCACATATTTTAACATTGGCCTAAGTCCCAAACAGGAAGTAGATGTCCGGCAGGTCTCAAAATCGCTTAGGACATATTGTTTGTCATACTCAACCATCCTACCAAGTTTCAAATCATTCTCATGTATGGTTACTGAGAAAAGCTTGACGGAAATTCGTACGGACGTACGTGCGTACGGACGGACGGACGGACATGAGTAAAACTTAATGCCCCCCGACATGTCGTCGCAGGGGCATAAAAAACTGTATTTGACCCCCCTGTTCTATTTTTAGTAACAGCGGCCATGTTTTTTGACGTATCAAAAATCCCAACCCAATTTTTTTGCACAATACCCTAAGGAACAACCATATCAAGTTTGGCTGCATTTGGCCAAGCAGTTTCAGAGAAGAAGATGTTTGAATAAAGCTAACGGACGACAGACGACAGACGACGGACGACGGAAGCAAAGTGATGGCAATAGCTCACATGACCCTTTGGGTCAGATGAGCTAAAAAGATACCCAAAAATAATTTAAAATAATTTGAAAAACAACCTCAGTAATATCTGTAAACAGTGTTCTATATCCCCTTCAGGCTGATGTGGGTTGATGTTTTTGACTTCCTCTTTGAGATCAAATCTACTCAGATACTGGTATGGTCTCTGAAAAACCTCACTAGCAAACTCTCTTTGATCAAACAACAAATCACTGTCCTGATAATCTACAAAAAGCACAATTTGAACAATAATGTAACTTTTTTCTCCCTAGTTCTGAAATAAAATCATACCTGAAACAATATTTTTTCAACAAGAATATCTGTGCTTTTCAACTACACCTTACTTAAAAAACAAGAGAAAAATAACAAGAAAATGTGTCTATGTCAGATGGATCAATGGATCCATAAGCACATCCTCAATGCATCACTTACTTCTAAATACAAGCAACCTAGGAGAAACTGGTGAAAATTGTTTTAGTGCACTTAAACTGTGTGCCTTCCTAAATTTTCTAAAAAAAACAGAAGATCAACCATTAGGTCAAGGGTCTTTAACATTAACATGACTTTGATATCAAAGGTCAAGGTCATACGAGGGTCACTCTGGTACCTGACACATTGGCTTGTGAGGATAATCAATGAGTCAAAATGAGATCAAAGGTCAATGTCTTACAAAATTCTTGAACATGAAATAATGTCTACTGGTGATACATCCTCATGTCAAATATAATAGCTTTATTTCAGAGGAATTGCCCTCACACCTACTTCTAAAACCTTTATTGTGTTTAGCATTACAAGAACCTACTCTACTAGTATGGTTGATGTGGCACTTGCCAGTAAGGGAGAATGGACTTTAACCATTCTTCTGTAAGTGGTCAGTCATGGACGAAAATACTAGAATACTGACAAAGTCAGAGATGGCCCCGTGGCAAAAAATCTAAGTGTTTTCAAAATGCAACTTAACAGCTGTACAAAATTGCAGAACTGTATTGTTAATAGTTTTTGAGTTTAAGTGTTCAAAATCAAATTCTCAAAATATTTCACAAATTTGCACAAAAATCTAATATGCAACTTAGCAACTGTACAAAATTTTAGAACTGTATTAACAATAGTTTTTGAGTTTAAGTGTTCACATTTTTTTTAAGTCCAATTTTCAAAATCTGTGATTTTCGATAAACAAGTGTGCCCACTAAAAGTATGTCTAGCCTGCCAGCACCATCACTAACATCAACTACAATGTACCTAAACTTTCATTTTATTTCGTAATCCCGGGCTAAGCTCGGGTTAATAACTGAATCTTTAATTCCCGATTAGGTCGCATGCCTTTTTTACAGTTGAGTGATTTTTAATACCACCCAACCGTATATAAACCCTAGTTCCGAAAACGTGCTTCCTCTTTATTTTCAAGGCCACATGCCTTACGTTTATGCTAGAATAGAATCTGTTCTAAGTTTATCATTATAATGTCTCGTTCTCGACATCGGGGAGACGACGCACTATCAGGATCGGAATCAGAACCTGAGACTCGGCAAGTAATGAAAATTTTTGCCTCGGATGATGAATCATTTTCAGGCTTTTCGCCAGTAAATAGCAACTTGCGGCGAACAAGAAAATTCTAATACGAGCGAGCCAAAAAATCCTTCCATGGAATATACTGAAGGTCAGAATTTAGCACGTACACAGGATAATCCCACGCAGGCTCAGAGGCAGCCGGAATTAGCAGCCGAAAGATGTGGTGGTAAGATTAAGAAAACTAGCGGTGGAAAAGGACCAGGCAAGAATAAGAAAGGTAAAGCACCAGCCAAAAAGCCCCCTCCTGAAAGAATTAACTCGGACAAACCGTCCTGCAGTTATTCGTCAGACCCTCCAACCGGGCCAGTCCACCTTCTTAAAAATCCAGGGTTGAGAATAATAATGTCGATGACAATAATGTCAATGCTACTGATTTGTTAAAGAATTTATTCAAAGATTTGTCCGAGAATCTCGGCAGAATGTTAGCTAAAAGCATTCCTGTTGTGGCTAATGATGAAAGAAATTATAATGTCAATAACGAAATGAATAATTATGATAATTTGAGTATGTACAACCTGTTTGGTACCGATTCTGAAAATGAATCTGATAAGGAGTTGAATGAACAAGTTTAAATATTGACAATAATGATATGAATGACAATGAAAATGATTTTGATTATGCTATGCCAAGAGTATTTGAAGATTATGATAAATTTGGAGGACATTAGTGCCTCTGTTGCTTCTTTGATTATGAATTTGTGTCAGAAGAAGTCTGACGTATCCTCCGTTACTAAAGATTTTAAAATACCAGGAAATTGCTGTGCTCTTGCTCCACCCCAGGTTAATCC
Organism: Arcuatula senhousia; assembly: GCA_963971305.1. Lineage (NCBI taxonomy): Eukaryota > Metazoa > Mollusca > Bivalvia > Mytilida > Mytilidae > Arcuatula > Arcuatula senhousia. The sequence goes on along the minus strand of OZ020309.1, from coordinate 15,029,127 downwards.
TGAAATTTGGCAATACTTGCAAAGAAGAGCAAGAGGAGATGATTAACATACCCAGACTATTCAGAAACTTTTAGGTGCTGGGCTTATCCCAGTAATTAAAATGGCTGAAATTCTAAAGTCTAAGAAACCTTAGGTATTAAAGATTTAAGAGATCTAGTTACCAAAGATATAACTATTTTGTGCAATGCACACTTTGAGTTGTTTATTAAGAGACGTTTCTCTCTGAAGCCACATATTGATCGCTGTTTTCACCAACTTTGCAATCGAAATGAACCAGTAGGGGCTATGCTTTTTGGTGATGATGTCAGTAAATGGCGTAAGTAGATTTCCGAGGTACAAAAGCTAAATAAAAACATTCCTCCAAAAAACTACCAAGGAAAGCCTCGCTATCAGGGTACGAGACCAAGGCTGCGAGTGGGAAAATGCAAAAAGCCAAAATACTTTGTACAGGACTAAGTCTCCAACTCAAATTATCAGGGTCAAAGGAAGACCACATGGTCAAATCCAAAGTCTTGCAGACAGCAAATGAATCAGTCTCAAAACAAAAGAAGGTTTTAAAGGTGAGACATGTTAAAAAGCATATTAGTAAGCTGGAAATTTGAAAAACTATTTGAGTAAATGGATGACATTACACAAGACCCTTGGGTTTTATTGAGGTTAGTAGGTTACAAAATAGATTTTATTGAAACCCCATATCAAACCAATTTTCCAAAAATTCAGAATTTAAATAAAATGGAAATTTAACTTATTGATAGTGAGGTGGAGGATATGCTAAGAAAAGGGGCAATCAAAACTTCAAATTTTGAAGAGGGTCAATTCATATCCAATATTTTCTTGGTAAAAAAGAAAAATGAAAAATATAGACCTGTTATTTGAATGATTTTGTGGAGTATCATCATTTTAAGCAAGAAACTCTGGATTATATTTTAAAATCTATTAAGAAAATAGTTTTTTCACAAGTTTAGATTTATCTGATGCTTATTTTTCTATACCAATTAATGTTAAATGTAGAAAATATTTGAATATTTATTGGAAAAATCAGTTGTATGAGTTTCAATGTCTTCCTTTTGGAATATCCAGTGCACCAAGGGTGTTCAGTAAGATCATGAAAGTTGTATTTTCTCATGTTAGAAGTTTAGGAATCAGCTCATTCTTTCACATTGATGACTCACTTCTTCAAGAAAGCAATTTTGATATGGCAGTAGAAAATACTTATTAAGTAAACAATTTTATAGAGTCTTTAGGCTTAAGTGTTAACAAAGAAAAATCAAGCTTTGTTCCTTCACAGAGAAATGTGTTTTTAGTTTATCTAATAGACTCAGTTTTATTTAAAGTTCTTCTTCTAGAAGATAAAGTACAAAAAATTCTAGATTTGTCGAAAAAAGTTTTGAAACAAGAAAGATTGTCTGTTAGAACTCCTGTGAGTTTGATTGGTTTATACTCTTCTGCTCGTCTTGCTGTTACTCATGCTCACTTGAATCACAGATATTTAGATATTGACAGTCCAAGAATAAATGCAATAAAAATTTCAGGAAATAATTTAGATTTTTTTACAAAGTTATCCCCTAAAGCAAAGTCAGAGATTTTCTCTATCTGCAATAGTTTTCATTCTATAGGAATACCTTGTATTCAATGATAGTTACAAGCTGGATATCTTTACAAAGAACTGCTAGTCTATGGATCAATTTTAAAGTTTAAGGGAAACAACTACTATCAAGAAAGTTCTTACAACTTTGACCCCAAACATAATTTTTAGATCTTTATGTGTTTAACCATATGCAATTTGAACTTTTCAAATATCATGTATCTGTCGCTATGTAAGTGCAAATCTTATTTTAAAAAAAAGGCATCTGATGGGACATTAAATGATACCCCGCCATGATATTCATCAATAGTTAAATATATTTGTATACTATACTGTATATACTATACATCTATATAGAGACAGAAAAGAAATGAATTATATTTCTTAGACCAGAAAATTTCATCATTTGCAAATTTGGAAAATTTACAAAGTGACAAATCTTCAATAGAAAATAATGAGATGTGGAATAAGCATACACAACACAACCTACAATAAAAACAACAATTTAAAAAAAAAACACAATAGAAAACAGCCAGCAGCCTTCAATGTGACCAGTGTTGCTGCTTGCTGTTTTTTTTTTAATTGGGTCTGGATTGAAAATAAACTAAATTCGATTCAAGCCCAATCCTAAAGTGCAGTGAAAGACCCTCTTCTTGACAAAATAAACAATTAACATTAAAATCGACAAAAAACAAACAAATGCTTTGATAGAGACTCCTGGCTTAGTACAGGCACATTTAAAATGTGGTGGGGTTAAACTATTAAAACAACAGACAACGGATGACAGACAACAGACGCCAAGTGATGGCAAAAGCTAACATTGCCTTCTGCAAGGTAAGCTTAAAACGCTATTTTTGACCTTTATACAGTCATGTTCCCTATGTGGGTTCATCTGACATCTTTGACCTAATATTACATATTTTTCCAAATATCTTATATAGGTTTTTTATAAAGACAATTGTGCTTAAAAAGTGCAAAATTCATAAAAAATCAAGAAAAAGAGCATGACTTACTTGGGTTGTTGAATCTTCTTAAAAAATTCAGGACAATAACGGTAATAAAAAAAATATCAAACTTGGATGTCCATAAGATGAGACAAAACAAGGTATATATACAGGAACAAGAGTTGACACTTAAGTATGTCTCGCCTGTCGGCACCATCACAGAACTCATTGAAGGTCTAGCTGGGCCTTCAGAAAAGTTAAGGTCAAGGTCATGTGACAAATGACAGAATTCCATTTAATTATCACAAAAATGTCTGAAGTGTGTAATCTAGATACCATAGTTATTTAGAAACAATGAAAAAAATCCAACATTCACGAAGTCATTCAACCATGAAAATGGGGTCATGGTCACATTACATGGTGCCGTCAGTTGTGTATACCATAATCCCCAAATATCAAATGCCTAGCTATAATATACTTTTCACTTAACTCATTTTCCACCTAAAAATCATCTAAGTTCACAAAGTCATTGAACCGTGAAAATGGGGTCAGGGTCACACAACATGGTGTCAGTTGTGTAGACCAAAACCCCAAATGTATGTATACCAAATATCAGATGTCTAGCTATTATACTTTTACTTAATTTATTTTCCACAAAATTTTAAATTGTCCCGAAAATCATCTAAGTCCACAGAGTCACTGAACCATGAAATTGGGGTCAGGGTCCAATGGCATGGGGCCAGTTGCATAGACCATAACCCGAAGTGTCTGTATACCAGATGTCAGATGCCTAGCTATTATACTTTTCACTTTATTAATTTTTCACAAAAGTCTTACAAAGGGGTTTTTTAGCCCAAAAAAACATCTAAGTTCACAGAGTCGCTGAACCATATAATTGGGGTCAGGGTCAAACGGCATGGTGCCAGTTGTGTAGACCATAACCCCAACTGTCTGTATACAAAATATCAGATGCCTAGCTATTATACTTTTCTTGTAATTCATTTTCCAAAAAAGTCTTACAAAGGGGCCTTTTGGCCTGAAAAAACATCTAAGTTCACAGAGTCGCTGAACCATGAAATGGGGGTCAGGGTCAAACGGCATGGTGCCAGTTGCGTAGACCATAACCCCAATTATCTGTATACCAAATATCAGATGCCTAGCTGTTATACTTTTCTTGTAATTCATTTTCCACAAAAGTCTTACAAAAAAGTTTACGCCGCCGCCGCCGCCGGAAAGTAATACCTATGTCTCGCCTTCAGCGACTAAAGTCGCAGGCGAGACAAAAATTGAAGATCACAATAGTCCTGACTTGGTACAGGCATTTCAAAAGAAATGGTGGGTTAAACCAGGTTTTAAGGCGCGCCAAACCTCCCTCTTCCATTGCAATCTCTGGGTCCGGTAGTTACACAAAATACAACAGGTTTGTAATGACATACTAGGGATGCTAAGGTGATAATCTCAGTACATCAACCAGCCAAACACTAATCAAAGCAAAAACTAACCATTTCGTCTAACATGATATTGAATTTTTCTACCAGTGGCTGATAATGAAGAAAGATTTTTTTTTAGAGATCGTATGAGAAGTATTTTCTTATAACCTTGGTCTTATAGTCGGTTACATAGAAAGCGGTGTCCGATAAAAAAATCTGAAAAATGTGTACAAGCCCTGGAATATCGAATTACCGGTACTTGTGAAATATAGACACAGTATGCAGGTGACATTGGTATGTTACTTCTCAGGTTTGGAAAATAAATATTTTAAAATTAAAATCGTCTCTTTTATCGTAAATTTTTTGTACTGAGATGACCACCCAGGTCAAATTCGAGATGTAGAGCTAAGAATGATGTAAAGCAAGTGGATTTGGTGGTTTCTTTAATCTCTACCTCTGGAGGATATATTGAAGAAATCCATCTACCAAACAAAGAGTTGTTGACAGAGAGGACGTCATCAATATATCTGAAAGTGAGATTAAATGACCTTGCCTCTTTCATCTTCTTGTTCTTTACGAGTTCCTGAAGAAATTCAGTCTCATAAGAGTATAAAAACAAGTCAGCAAGGAGAAGAGCACAGTTTGTGCCCATTGGAATGCAGACTTGTTGTTGAAAAATCTCTCCTCCAAATGTGACAAATATGTTGTCAATAAGGAAATCAAGCATACTGCAAACTTGATCCAAAGTTTAACAAATCTTATCTTTATAAGATGTTTTGGAAAAAAAATGTAGAATTATAGCCTAAAACAACAAAGTTCCTTGAATTCATAAAGGCCTTTTAAATAAGTTTTTTTTAGTCGACACTTAAGTTTTTCGTGTGGCAATGTGGTGTACAAAGTTGAAAAATCGAAAGTTTTCAAAGAATAAACGTCAGAGAATGACCTGGATCTAAAACTATCTAACAAATCTTTTGAGTCCTTTAAAATCCACATATGATTATTGGAAGACAAGTGATGAGCAAAAAATAAATTCAAAATTTTAAGTTTTTGAAGTATTTTCTCAGTGGTAGACCTGTTTTTTTCAAACCTCAGTGCCAAAACAGAAGTCAACAAGAATATAATTCCTTGGTCTCCTGTGAAGCAGTAAAAATTGTAAGTCTAGTAGCTGAGAAATTGGTTACAATTTTTCCTTTTTGACATTTGAAAATTATAATACGTTGCAAGTAAACTTGATTCTAATTAATTCATGAAATTAAACAATCATAAAAAATAAGTTTAGAATTAAAGTATGTTTTAGCTTGCAAATACGATGTCTGCCCCCTTCCCCCCCCCCAATTTCTAAGTTCAAAGATCCATAACTCCATAAAAAATTTGAGGATCAAAATTTTTTGGACATTTATGTATAAATATGCACAACAACATTTGGAGTCCTGCCTACGTACCAAGTTTTGTTGGTTTCAGTTGAGTAGTTTCAAAGGACTTACCTTCGGGGTAGTTTTCATTTAGTATAGCAACACATTCTACAGGGGATCTGCACAACACATCAGGCAGTATATCTAAGCAGCGATGCATGCACTTTAATTTTCCAACCTGAAATCATTTCAACAATAATTAAAGTTTGTTAATGCCTGCAAAAACAATGCCCCCCTTTTCCAAAATTCAAACATCAATAACCCTAATAAAAATTTGAGGATCAAAATTTCATGGTAATATGCACAACTTCATATGGTATCCTTCCTACATATCAAGAATCATTGAATTTGGTTCGGTAGTTTCAGAAGAGTTGCGCTGACAAGATGATATATGATAATTTTCAGAAAAAATTTCAAAGGGCCGTTACTCTCACAAAAATTTGAGAATAAAAATTCCCTTGTAAAATGCACAACAATGTAGTGTCATTCATTGATACCCAGTTTTGTTTCAGTTCAGTAGTTTTAGAGGAGTTGTGCTTACAAACTTTGTGATGGACAGACAGAAGGATGGACTGCAGATGGACATGACAAAAACAATATGTCTCCCCACCAAAGTTTGGGAGACATGGAGATACAGTAATATGTGGTTATATTAACTGCATTGGTATTTTCTTATCATACTGACTCCAAAACATGAGTTAGTGGTCGGACAGGCCTGAAAGCTGGTTATATCATACAATATATAAAACTCAACCATCCTGACATTTTTCAAGTCATGGTCATAAATAGTTTCTAAGAAAAGCTTGCCATAAATATCATACAGACCTATGTATGTACATAGAAAATGGAGTAAATCTTAATGGGCCGTATATATCATCGCAGGGGCAAAAATATGATCAAATGTGGTTTTCATTAAGTGCATTGATTTGTTCTTATCAAATTGACTCAGTCAAAATATGAATTAAAGGTCTTACAGGTCTGAAAGTTGTTTATATCATACAGTGTGTAATACTGTCATTTTTCAAATCATTTTCATGAATAAATACTGAGAAAAGCCTGAAATATCGTACAGACATAGGTATGTACATACATACAGATGTAAAACTTAATGCTGCCCCACCTGTCATCACATTGGCATTAAAATACATGAACAAAAATTTACAATTTTTAATGAAAACATTCTGATTCAATAATGTTAAATAAATATACAAGAAAGACTTCAATATATAGTACATGTAACATGTTTTCAAGACACATAAGATATCAAATTATCAAGAAATACAGAACAATATGCAAATCTTAAGAAAAAAATTTACCTGAGTGTCTGAATCTCTAGCCAACAATGGCATTGATTCTATAATGTAATAATCCAATTGTGATCTTCTCCATACATGTCCAGAACTATGACTCAGACAGCCTAGTACCAACAACTGGAACAGCAAAGCATCTACTCCTTCCTGGACCTATAATTCAAACCAACAACTCTACAATATGTCTAATGGACAAAATGCCCAAGTCCTAGTGTTTGTGAACCAACAAGACCAATCAAAGTCTTGCCCTCAGTGTTGCATCGCAAAATGTTGAACCCTGTAGGTTCTTAGCTCAATATGAATAGTCAATATAGTTTGACATTTGTATCCTGTAGTAGACTGAAAAAGCATATTTGTCACCTGCAACACATTATAGAGCGGGGGTAGGAGGGGGTCTGATCCCGGAATCCCGAACTAATTTTTACAAAATCCCGCCATCCCGACTTAAAAATGAGAAAATCCCGAAGCCCGATAAAGTTGATATAATTCTATCCCGGAATCCCGAACTTAAATTGTCCAAATCCCGGAATCCCAAGCTTAAATATGGCCAATCCCGGTGTTCCAAAAAAGGTCCTACCCCCCCCCCCCATTATAGACTGACAATGAATAAGAATAACTCTTGTGGTGCTATATATAATTAAAATATATATAAAATTTATAGAGCCCAGATGCTGTGGCTGACCATTTTTTTTATTCATTTATCTGTTTAAAAATAGTGTAGATTATTGTAATTAATACATGTATTGCAACTTGAATTTTAATGCAATATGGTAGTGTCATATATAGGTAGGTAATTTTTCATCAGGTAATCATAGTTGGCGTCATTAATATTGTTTCCACAATTATTGTCATCATCCCTGAAACCCTCAAATTCTCCATTACTACCCAATCCCAAGAAAAATCATCATGTTCAAGGAGCCTGAACCCCTCACCTGACCATCCTACTTCAACCTATGAAGGTTTATGTAAAGCACATATGGCAAAACATTTAAGCTTTAATCTCTTTTAGGTTAAATCTGCAATGCAAAAACCAAAAACTTTACAATAAGGGAATGATTATAATGGTCATCTGACAGCTTCAGCCACTGAAGGGTTGAAGCAATCAACAGCTTCTCTTCATCTGCAACAGTTTCCATTCTATAGGACAATTAAAAGCTTTGGTGAGCGCAGCACAATACGACCACAACATGTTGACCCTTGTATGGACCAAATATGGATAGTACATGTCAATAAGATTCCATTCTTCTAGGAGATATTTTAATTTGAGTTGAGCTATTATACTCATATTTACATTTACTTACCTCATGAGAAATATCTAAATGAAATATCCTTGGTTCAAAAATGTCAGGCGGACGAGTATGGCAAATAAGAGTATCTATAACACTGTCAATGGAAATACACTTGTCATAGAGGGGAATTGTAATCACATATTCATCTGTCTCATCCTCAGAATAAAGCTGTAGATTTCTTAAAGAGGCAACCATATTTCTTTTAAACAAGCTTTTCCCAACACCTGCTCTCCAGGACTTCACAATTCGTACACTAGAACTGAAACAATTAAATCATCAATAATGTGTGAAATGCTCCTGGTTACACTTTAAAAGAATACATTGGTAGTCACTTAAGGAACTTAAATAAACTGCAATATAAATTGATTTTATGAGAATGATCCTAGCTAATATCTTAAGCCCAGAGAATGTGAGGCCCCCTTTTTTCCAAAGATTTTCTATGAACCTAGATGTCTCAAGTTGCTGAAACTTTTACCATCATTGATCAAGTATAAAACTTAAAGAGAATGTTAAGCTTTTTCCATATTGGTCAAGATGTCATGGAAATCAAGAAGGAATGTGTCCCTGAGACACAGATACCCCTGTTGGTCAAAAACAGGAAGTAGAAACCTAACATGTCTCAAATAGTCAAAGTGGCTTAGAACATACAGTTTGTCATACTGAACCATCCTACCAAGTTTCAAATCATAATTCTCATGCACTGTTTCTGAGAAAAGTTTGACGGAAATTTTCATTTCCATCCTTTATGACTTCAATAATACATTTTTATTCAGTTTGGTAAAAAAAAAGTCTCCAACCTTAATAACAGTTTACCTTTCAAAATCTACAAATGATCCTGGCTCTACATCAGATATTGGCTGATTTACAACAAATCTTTGTGAGAGATAATTCTTTACATGTTTTTCTCCACCAAATGTTATCTGAGGTCTTCTAAACTTTTCTAAAGCAGCGACCATTCTTGATCTAAACTCATTTTCAGCGCTGCAAATTACCACCAATTTGAACTGCAACTCTATAACAAATTAAAATATCAAATGTCTATCAAATCTAGGAGAACAGGTAGTAATCTGTTAGCTTTATACTCACTTCTCACACCCCTGCTCCCCAAATTATGCCATCCATTTCGTAAACAGGAATAATACCCTTAGTATTTCGTAAACAGCAAGTAGACAACCAAGAATAATTAAATTGCTACTTACCATACAGTACTAAAATTATGTAATATGCAAATATTAGACCTCTGCATCATGCAGTTGCAGTTGCATTGAAAACTGTGAGGGAATTGAAATTTTGCCAAAATGTCTATTGTGTGTAAAAATCTAAGCATTCAGTTCACACAAAATAAATTACCTAGGAGCATCAAATCTGTATACCCTTACCAAACAAGAGGCTACCAGAAACCTCAATCACTCACCTGATCTCTAATGCCCCTTGTACCTAGTGTGCAACATGGTCTACATATACTTGGTAAGTAACATTAAAGAAACTAGTTAGGATAAAAAGCACTCTAAAGACCAAGAACACAAAGTTACAAAGCTTTCCAAAAAAAAAAATCAAACAATTTGAAATTAATTAAAACAAGATTGCTACGCGTAGCCATATGTCCCCCTCGGCCGCATGAAAGTTGTGTGGTATGTAAATTCCAGCCATATATTCTCTGAGAAACGATAGAAATTGGTTGTTTCAGAGACGAAATCATTCAGTCAAAAATGTTTGACAAAGTCCCATTTTTTGGACCAGAAAATCACAAATTCGTAAATTACTCGAAAACTAAATATTGCTTCAAAATTTGTTTTCGTATTATTATAGAGTACCTTTTGTTCTATCAGCCTACAAAATTTCAGAACCCTGTGTATCTACCGTAGGTCACCGAGATATTGAATGTCCTATATTTTGACCTTGCTTCCTCATTTCCATGGAAACGGCAGCCATTTAGAAAATTTCAAATATGGGATGATCACCTACTAATAGTACCCTATCAGTGTGTAAAGTTTCAGCATCATCCCTTTAGTAGTATCCGAGGAGTTGCACCCACAAAAAACATGACGGACAGATGGACGGACGAACGTACGTACGGACCGACGGACGGAGTGACCCGACTACTAGACCTGCTTTCGCCTTTGGCAACGCAGGTAAAAATGGAAAAAAAGTATCTCCATTTTTTATCAATTATCTGAGAAGTACAAATGTATAAAGGAGGAGGATGGTGTAGGCAACAACAGAATCACACTCTCAGACATCCACAAATTTTGGGAGGTCATATAAAAATGAAGTACCTTTTGCCTGACCATTTTTAACATGTTTCTCTAAGGACTTTTCTCCTTTGTCACTGACTTCATATTCAAGAAGATCTGCATTGACAAGACTGTAAATCTTTCCACTTTCTGCATAAATAGCTCTTCTCCAGAATATTTCCAGCTATGTAAATACCAGAATTCTAAGCGTTAAAAATTCATATATTTATGTGAAGTTTATTTTATTCATAATATAACAAGACATGAAAAGACCCTGCCAAATTTCAAATCATTCTGTTGTAAAGTTATTGAGAAAACTTGGATGGATATGTATAAAGATTGGGGCATTCATTGAAAGAAAGACACATGAAAAATGTGATGCCCTTGACAAGTTGCCTTGTCATTGGTGGAATTAGAACCCTTTAAATTCATGTGATAATAATAAATAAAATCCAAAGCCATATTTTGCTCCCTTTGATAAAACATTTTTGACAAGTTTATCTTGACTAAAACTGTTACCATGTCTAAAGTTGTTTTTGGTGTACAAAGTAAAACTTCATCGGCTTGGGGAAGTGGGCTGTCGTCTTCTGTACTGTAGATAGATAATAATGTGTTGAACATTTCACCTATAATAAAAAAAATCAATTTTATTCTTTTTTATTCTATTGAGTAGTTTCAGAAGAGTTGAGGGGACTAAAACAATTTGTCTTGCATTAGTTTAGTATGTCTGTATACATAATGTACAAAAAATGCATCAGCAACGTTTGTGTTTAATGGTGCATAACCATATTTTATTAACATGAAAATAGTGTTAATAAAAATGCCTAGCCGAGCATAGCATGATACAACCACATGTTGATTACCCTGTATGTTTAAGGCCCAATATGGATAGTCAATTGCTCTGGACATAGTAATGCAGCCCATGGTGGACTGATTTTTTTTTTTTTTTTTTTTGGACACATGCAGCCTTTGGTGGAATGCCCATTCACATTTCATTTTAACAGAAATATAAACCCTTCTAGCCCCTATTTAAGGATGTACTCTGGTCAGAAGAATTTCTAAACGAAAAATGGGGGGACCCCCAAAATCAATCCCATTCATCCTTTTATGGTAAGGTACATCATTGTAAAGTTTCATAGCAATCGGATAACTGGAACTAAAGTTATTGTGGAAACACTAAAAAGTTAACAGACACCGACGACGACGACGACGACGACAACGACAGCATCATACCATAATACGTCCGCAAATTTTTTTGCGGTCGTATAAAAAGCTACGCCAGGCGCAGCATGATACGACCGCAACAAGTTGAACCCTGTACATCAGAGGCCCAATATGGATAGTCTATTGCTTTGGTCACATGCAGCCCATGGTGGACTTACAAAGCTTTTTTACACATGCAACCTATGGTGGACTTTAAAATGCATATTCGACACATATATATTTACAATAATATTTAATAGAAAAAAAATTATCTCTATATTCATTGACATTTTTGACACGATTAAGCCCCTTTTGACCCTTTTTTAAAAAAGGTCAGGACCACAAAATGCAATAAAAAGCTTCCTTCAGTGTATATAATCATCATATTTCAACTTCATAACAATTGGCTGGCCCACTACAGCTAAATTTCTTGTGTAAAACCATTTGCCTTGACCAACTTTTAAAAATGGCGTTTTTTGCCCCTTCGACCCCTTATATCTCAAAAACAGTAAGAGATATTTCAAATCTGATTGAAAAATGCAGGCAGGGATTTTCACAAGGATTCCAATGAAAAAAAGATTTTGAAAATCGGACCACAAATAAAAAAGTTGATTTTTTGGGTGTGGCCCGTCTTTGGCCCCCTGTAGCAATGTAACGGTTCAATATACATCAAAACCATTGACACATTTTGTTGACAGAATTTAATAAGGAATTGAATAAAAAAAGAATTTTCAAAATCAAATGAATAATAAACATTCTACAACAGTTTTGTCAATACACCCGTTTTAGCCCCTTTTGGCCCTTTTTTCCAAAATGGTAGGGGCCACCAACCCCAAATACAATAGGAACCTTCCTCTAGTGGTTACAAACATCATATAAAAATTTCATAACATTTGGTAAATATTTACTCAAAATATCGCACGGAAACCAAATGTCCCCAGACGACGACAACGACGACAGCATCATACCATTATACGTCCGCAAATTTTTTGCGGTCGTATAAAAATATAACCCCTTCTGGTCCCTTATTAAGGATATCTGCTACCTTTAATTTCTGATCCGTTTGGTCCCTAACGAAAATAATACAGGGGTGTCACAAAATCCACAATTTTGTACATTCACTACTTGACAAGAATTAAATAGCAAAAACCAAGCATTCTGAGAGTATTGCAAAACAATACATAGTCCCCTACCAGCCTCATATTTCTGTCACTGGTAACAATTTGTCAAACAAATGAATACCTAAACTTGATCAGTTTATTATCTACAAGGAACAATAAAAAAGTTTAGAAAAGAAAATTGCAATAGATTTTCAAACTTTAAAGGGCCATATCTCCCATAAAAATTTGTGGACCGGCACAGAACTCATACTTGATCTGTAACTCATCAAGGTAAACTCACAGACAAAAAATCAGTTCATTATCTAGAAGCGTTTAGAAAAAAATGTGGAAAACCAGGGATTAAATAAAACTGATGTTGTTTTGGACATGATCCCTGGGAAAACTGATATTTTAGTGAATTTTCAAAGTTCAAAGGGCCATAACTCCCATGAAAATTTGTGGATCGGCACGAAACTCAAACTTGATCTGTAACTCATGATTACTCATCAAGGTACACTCACATACCAAAAATTAGTTCATTATCTGTAAGCGTTTAGAAAAAAAGTGCGGAAAATTGAAATTTTAGTGAATTTTCAAAGTTCAAAGGGCCATTATACTCCCATAAAAAAATTGTGGACCGGCACGAAACTCAAACTTGATCTGTAACTCATCAAGGTAAACTCACATACCAAAAATCAGTTCATTATCTATAAGCGTTTAGAAAAAAAGTGTGGAAAACTGAAATTTTAGTGAATTTTCAAAGTTCAAAGGGCCATAACTCCCATAAAAAATTGTGGACTGGCAGGAAACTTAAACTTGATCTGTAACTCATCAAGGTAAACTCACATACCAAAAATCAGTTCATTATCTATAAGCTTTTAGAAAAAAAGTGTGGAAATCTGAGGCGTAACAGACAGACGGACAGACAGACAGACAGAGCGCAAACCTATAGTCTCCTTCGGCTTTCGCATATGCATACCAAGTTTCATCAACCTAGGACCTATAGTTCTTGGGATATGGAGGTGCTCGCAAAACTTTTCCAATGCTATTATATGTATTGAAAATTGTCAAAGTCACTCAACCAGAAAATCAAAGAAAAACACTCAGAAAAGATTGGACATAACTTCATAGCTATTCATTATATGTACAATATTATTCCCACATACGTATTACTTCCATTTCTGCCATTTTCAAGATAAACAAATTTGGGGGTTTTCTGTGATTAAATATTTTAATACAAGATTTCCAATTCAAGATGTGTTCTTGTAATATACTTGTTCTGAGCTTGGGTGTATTATATATTTTTCTTAATATCCAACTACATGTAGGTTTAATAAGTTTTTTCAACCATAATTATATAAAGCCTGCAGACATATTGTCTGATCACTTATTGAAATAAAAACACTTCATTTATATGTCTTGGAAGCCATGTTCCTATTGATTTGTGGTGTGTTCCCCGAACGCCTACTGGATAAAAACAACATCTAATTAGGTAGGGGGATTAAGGGGCCTGTCAAGGGGGAATGCAATAATTAGTTTACCTGTATTTACCTTGAAAATAAAGTATAGTAGACATTGAGAAACTGAATTGACAAGAAAAATGTTAAAATAAATTATAAAGAATTAATGGGTGTTTTCAAATAAAATTAATAAAAAAACTGATAAATATTTACAAAAATAAGCATTATTTGTAAATGAAAAAAAAAATCGAATTAAAAAAATGAAATAAAATAGAATAAAATATTTGCTTAGAAATCTCTGCTTAGAAAAAAAAAAAAGAAAGATAAAATAAAGTTAGCTTAATTAACTGAAAAAAAAATATGAATTAGAAAAAAATACAATGCATTTATTACACATTTTAGTTTCTTAAATCTTAAGCCACAACTATCTTTAATTTATAATCTAGTCTATTCTTTTTATCATAATTATGTGTAAATTTCTCGTTAATAACTAAAAATAATGACCCAAGCCAATTTATAAAGGTTCAAAGAAGCTTAATCAGATGTTGAGATGATGAGCTTGTACCATTATCAATAATTATTGTTCACATGTCAAACCTTTGACCATTGTAAGCTAAGAAATAGTATAAAATTGGGTGCAAAGTCAAAATCCTCATTCTCAGTAAACATGGCCAATGCTCAGTTGAATGTGAAATTCATCACCAATAGACGTGGAGGCCAAAATATTAGTCTTGATGGCTTCATATACAGAGTCAATCGTAGGAACCCTGACAAGGTCTTCTGGAGATGCGTTGTATCTGGATGTTCAGCATCATTGTCTACAGAGAACAACATACCAACCGGTTTTGGCAGACAACAGCACACACATGCACCAAACCACACAGAAGTAGTTGCTAAGCAGATAATGAATGCCGTTACCAAACGCTGCTTAGAGGAAGTCCGACCGATACCAACTATTTATGCAGAAGAACTAAACAAATTGCGTGACAACGAATGGGACGACACCAGTAGAGAAGTAATTGAGCAGCTGCCAACATTCAACTCAGCAAAGTCTTCACTTTACAGAGCCAGACGCAAGCAGACTCCACCTCTACCAAAGACCCAGACAGACATCACACTCGAAGGAAAATGGACAGAGACAGCAACGGGAGACAGATTCTTACTATTCGACGACACATACCAAACTCGAAGAATGATAGCCTACGCATCAACAGACAACCTACATGACTTAGCTGCTGCTGACAAGTTCTTTTGCGACGGGACCTTTTACACTTGCCCTACTCTATTCTACCAGATTTACAGCATACACATACAGATGGACGACGTC
The DNA here is from genome assembly GCA_963971305.1 of Arcuatula senhousia. Lineage (NCBI taxonomy): Eukaryota > Metazoa > Mollusca > Bivalvia > Mytilida > Mytilidae > Arcuatula > Arcuatula senhousia. Next base: position 15,013,833 of record OZ020309.1, on the reverse strand, counting down.
ATGACACCAGTGGTATATGCATTTCTTCCGGGAAAGAGCCAAGCTATTTACACCAGATTCTTCACTTTACTTCAAGACAAGGTATATAAAACTATTTTGGAAATCAAAATTATGGAAAGTAATAAATCAATTTATAAAAAAAAACAATAAAGTTGATAACATACATAAAGACATAAAAGAAAAATACATGCAATGAAGTTTTTATTCATAAGTAAAAAAATAAGTGTCTCCTGTCCTTAATCCAAAGATTTTAACAATCAAAGTTAATTCGCTTATATCATTTGTAAGGCTATATACATTATCAAAATATACGTAGTTAAATCACAAATATATATACAGCTCTACTGTGAAATTATATGTTTTTATGTTGTTTTTTTTTTTTTTTTGCAGATGACAGACCTTGGACTCGACTTCAATCCGACCACAGCTGTACTCGACTTCGAAGTAGCCACCCACAACGCACTCAAAGACGTGTTTCCAGGACTCGAAACCAAGGGGTGTTTTTTCCACTATACTCAAGCCATCTGGAGAAAGACTCAAGCGCTAGGACTACAGATCCCATACAGAGACAACGACGACGTCAAGACTCTAGTTAGACGAGCTGCAATCCTCCCACTCATACCCATGGACGCAATAGAAGATGTATGGTTCCAGGCCCTTGAAGACCGTGACGCTGCAGACATTACTCAACTAACGCAAGCATTTACAGACTATGTGACAGAGCAGTGGGTAGAAGGAGACAGGACCGTGTGGAACCATTTTGGAACTCAAGGACCCAGGACTACTAACAACATAGAGGGCTGGCACAGCAAATTGAAGAAGATGACACAACACGCACATCCCAACATATTCACTTCAATCCAGATGTTTAAAGATATACAGAACAACAACGCCATTACCCGGATACAGAGACAGGCTGGTGGAACCACTCGACCCCGTGCAAAGAAATACCTCAACATTGACCGCAGACTCGCTACACTGAAGGAACGTTACCAGACAGGCATCATCGACTTAATGACTTACGCTGACTCAGCATCAGAGCTTCTTCATCTGGGATAAGTGACAAAATGACTTTTTGTTTAGTTTAGTGCTCAGTTATTATTATTTACTTTTTAGTATTAATACATTATTAGATAAATAGTGCTTAAATTAATGTAATATAATTATTTTTAATAAACTATATAAATAAAGTATCTTGTTTAGTTTGATTTTGTTTCCAACTTTATTTTTGTCAGCTACAAGATTGCAATTACGAAAAAAGAACGAAAAAGATTTAAAAAAAACAAACTCAAAAGGTTATATATTTCACACCACCAAAAGATGACAAAGCATAAAAATGAAACACACAAAAAAACAAACAAACAAACTAAAAAAAACACACAAACACGAGAAATAAATGCATAGAAAATTATTCATCTCTTAAATCTTTTCTCTTTTAATTTTTTACCTATGATAATTCAACAGGTGACACCAATTTAAACACCCCTAAGTAGGCCCCTTAATCCCATATATTAATTAGATGTTTTTTTAGTCCAGTAGGCGTTCAGGGAACAAACCTGATTTGTAGATATTTTTTTTATTTTCATTTATATTAATTGTTAAAAGTTTTCCAAAAAAAGATAAATGTATAAAAACAGGCTAAAATAAATCAGACAAATAGATAAACACACTAAAAAAGCTTTTTATATGAAATACATTCTTGATTAAAATATTAAAAATAGTTTAGATTTTTAATTTTTTGGCCACAAGTAGAAGGAATTTTCCCATTTTGACAGCCTCTGGCCACAGCAAGGAGGTTGCCTTATACGGGAGATTTAATTACTTGAATTAAAAGTGGGTGTTGCCACATAAGGGGAGTGGCCTTATATGGGGGGTACTTTTGAATTAAAAGTGGTTGTTGCCAAAGAATTGTGGCCACATAAGGGGAGTGGCCTTATATGGGGGGGGGGGCTTTAGCAGGGGGACTACTGTACCCGATGTTCTATTTTAGCAACAGCAGCTAAATATTTATCAACAAATCTGAAATTAAAACAATTGTTTTATAACACACATGCTAACAAACAGCTATACCAAGTTTGATTGCAATTGAAGCTATTTTGTCAGAGGAGTTAATTGGAACTTCTTCAAAAATGTCAGGTCAGGTAGGGTCAAATTTTGAGTGGGCTGAGTGCTGATCCTTGGACAAAGATTCAAGACACTTAGCCGCCTCCTAAAAGCTTAGTTTTGTTGCCATTTGAATGTCCATCATTTTCAGGATTACAATATTGCACAGAATTGAGTCAATTTGTCAAACAAACTTCATATGTATACTTGTAATCTGGTCTTACTTTGTGGACAAATTATCAAGTTTGGTTCCCCATCTATGTATCCACATACAGAGAACGATCTATCAATGGAGGCACTGTCTGCAAATACAAAAAAGTTTTTTATATACATGTACTTATCAAGAAAGGCCAACAAAATTTAAACATCTGCTTCCTTACACATGTAATTGGACAGTTTACTGTAAACACTATAATAGATAATTTATTGCAGTATGTTTATTGACAAAGCTATAAGCTTTTAAAGTGCCATTCTCTGTAAGAATCAGGCAATGGGTGAATCATGATTATAAAAACACACGTGTTTGACTTCAAAATACTGTTCAAAATGCTTAAAAAGTAACAAACAAGTGTGGCCACTTAAAGTATGTCTCGCCTGCCGGCACCATCACTAAAATCAACTACCTAAGCTTTCATTTCTTGATATAAACACAAAAAGTGTCTGTATACCTAATAAGAGATGCCTAGTTATTATACTATTCAAGCAATCCATTGTCCACACAAGTATTACAAAAAGTTTTCTGTCTGAAAAAAAAAGACCTAAGTTCATAGAGTCACTGGAGTGTAAAAATAGGGTCATGGTTACATGGCATGGTGACAGTTGCGTTTTCCATAACCCCAACTGTCTGTTTACCAAATATCAGATGCCTAGCTATTATAACTTTCCAGCAATTCATCGTCCACAAAAGTCTTACAAAAAAGTTTTTCGGCCTGAAAAAGACCTAAGTTCACAGAGTCACTAGAGCGTGAAAATGGGGTCAGGGAGCATGGTAACAGTTGCGTAGAACATAACCTAAACTGTCTGTATACCTAATATCAGATGCCTAGCTAATATACTTTTCCAGCAATTCATCGTCCACAAAAGTCTTATAAAAAGTTTACTGCCTGAAAAAAGACCTAAGTTCACAGAGTCACTGGTGCATGAAAATGGGGTCAGGGTCACATGGCATGGTGACAGTTGCATAGACCATAACCTGAACTGTCTGTATACCAAATATCAGATGCCTAGCTAATATACTTTTCCAGCAATTCATCGTCCACAAAAGTCTTACAAAATAGTTTACGGCCTGAAAAAGACCTAAGTTCACAGAGTCACTAGAGCGTGAAAATGGGGTCAGGGAGCATGGTAACAGTTGTGTAGAACATAACCTAAACTGTCTGTATACCTAATATCAGATGCCTAGCTAATATACTTTTCCAGCCATTCATCTTCCACAAAAGTCTTATAAAAAGTTTACTGCCTGAAAAAAGACCCAAGTTCACAGAGTCACTGGTGCATGAAAATGGGGTCAGGGTCACATGGTATGGTGACAGTTGCGTAGACCATAACCAGAACTGTCTGTATACCAAATATCAGATGCCTAGCTAATATACTTTTCCAGCAATTCATCGTCCACAAAAGTCTTACAAAAAAGTTTACGGCCTGAAAAAAGACCTAAGTTCACAGAGTCACTGGAGCGTGAAAATTGGGTCAGGGTAACACGGCATGGTGACAGTTGCGTAGACCATAACCTGAACTGTCTGTATATTAAATATCAGATGCCTAGCTATTATACTTTTCAAGCAATTCATTGTCCACAAAAGTCTTACAAAAAAGTTTACGACGCCGCCGTCGCCGTCACCGCCGCCAGAAAGTAATGCCTATGTCTCGCCTTTCACGACTATTTGTCGCAGGCGAGACAAAAATGCATTGGCATTTTTTTTTAAAGTCAGTAATTTGAGATATATTTTGGTTGAAATGCATATAAATTTTGAATCTAAGGGAGATAACTCTGTCAAGTCACACTAAATTCCTATCATTTTAACAGAATTTTTTCTCCATCCTCTGACACTCGAGACAACAACTATAATGTTTGTTTCTTCATTAGAATGCTATTTTGAATGACAATTTATTGTCAAAACCGTGTGTTTTTAAAATCATGGTTCAAAGTTTTTAAATTTTGCCTGATTCTTACAGAGAACTGCACTTTAAAAAACTCTAGCATTTCCTTACCAAGCTGGCTTGTCATTTAATTCATGGGCAGTCAGGGCTTTCCCTGGTGGAAGGGATGTAAATGAAACTCTCTGGTCTACGTCATGGTAGTACTAAAAACACAATTTAGCAGTCATCTTAATTTACCAGTCAGATATCTTATGAAATACCATGACATTTGAAAATGATGATTTTTCATGACAATTCACCCTTTTTCCCGGGTCATCAGCTTTGTTTTGTCCAGTTTTGGGAAATTTGAACCGCATGTTCAAAATTTTTTGTACATCACAATTCAAAAATCAGTTTAGGTACTTCTTTTTGTCATGTGATTGATTTGTTGTCGTTTGAACATTGGAAATATATCCCAATTTCGTCAGGTGTTGACGGATTTAAAATTTTAATTAGTTTTTCATTATTGTTAAGCAGATTAAAATTTGGATACCAATCTAAAAGGTTTTTAAGAAATGTATCCCTTTCCTTTTTGTTAATTATACAATTCAAAAGAAATGTTGCTCATCATCTAAAGCATTACAAGTTTCACATAGTCTAAAATGCCTGGGAATTTTTAAGTATCTACCAGTTTCAATAGATAATTTATGGTCACCAATTCTAAACTTTGTTATGTTTTGACGTACTTTTTTATTTGGATGTTTTAAGTAAAACTCCATTTGATTTTTTGTTACTTTAGTACTTTTATATAAGAACAACTTATTGTTAAATTTTCTATTTTGCTGATAGTTATTTTTTTCATAATATTCAGTCACATTGTCTTTAATTATTTTTTTAACATGACCTACGTAATTTCTTTATTGGATCCCAGTTTGCTAACTGATGTTTTTGTTTCTTCCAAAATATTTTTGGCAAAAGTGTTCCAAGAATATGTTCCCTCAACATCTAGCTTTTCTGTTAGTTGAAAAGCTTCCTTTAATTAGTATTGGATTAATATTATATTGCTATAGAGTCTAGCAGGATATGATATGGTTGGTATTTTTACGAAGTATTCAATAGAAAGTCTATCAAGTTCAGCTCTAGTTGCTTACTTTGAGGAACTAATCTCTTAGTTCCAAGTGTATTTTTACAAAAACTTAGATGTAGCTTATACATTGTAGTTTCCATTTAATGTAGAATGCAAGATTTGTATTGGATATTAAACATGATGTTTACCACCAATTTTTAATCTATCTCTCTCAAGAAGAAGCATCTTCTTTTGGTTTTAGGATAAAAAAAGACTAACTTCTTGGCCTTGATAGAAAGTGGTAGAATATAAGACAATTTTCTTAGTGGAATTTGGTCTACACCTAACTCAGTTTAAATCAATCCAACTTATGCTGGGTTAACTACCAACCTTTGTAAGAGAGCTTTTTCAAGATTTGAGCTAAGTGTTCAACACTCAGGTAGTCCGATTTACTGGAGGATACAATATCTGTTGAAAAAGCCTTCCATAAATCTTCCAAATTTTTTATCATGTCATCAACAGAGCTGTCCATCCTAGAATTTTTTTTAAAAAGGTTTAAAAAAATATAAGAATAAATCTATTCAAAAATTGATACATTCAAATAATTAATAATTGAAACATTAAAACAATGATAAACTAGAAAAACTGTGAGCCGCAGCTCACAAATAAATACCCCCCATCCCCAAAAAAAATCTATCAGATAAAATTTAGAATAGGAGATGCACATCTACATTATGTCACAAAGATTGTGTGTAGGTTTCATGAAAATCCATCAAGGGGTTTAGGAGGAGTTGCAGATAAGAGATGGGTACCCCCATGTAGTCAATGGCTAAGTCCATGTTTTGGTATAGGAAACCCAAAAATCATTCTGATCAAATTTTAAAATAGTAGGTGCACATCTACATTATGTCACAAAGATTGTGTGTAAGTTTCATGAAAATCCATCAAGGGGTTTAGGAGGAGTTGCGGATAAGAGATGGGTACCCCCATGTAGTCGAATGGCTAAGTCCATGTTTTGCTATGGGAAACTCCAAAAATCATTCTGATCAAATTTTAAAATAGTAAGTGCACATTTACATTATGTCACAACAATTGTGTGCAAGTTTAATGAAAATCCATCGAGGGGTTTAGGAGGAGTTGCGGATAAGAGATGGGTACCCCCATGTAGTCGAATGGCTAAGTCCATGTTTTGCTATGGGAAACCCCAAAAACCAATCTGATCAAATTTTAAAATAGGAAGTGCACATCTACATTATGTCACAACAATTGTGTGTAAGTTTCATGAAAATCCATCAAGGGGTTTAGGAGGAGTTGCGGATAAGAGATGGGTACCCCCATGTAGGCGAATGGCTAAGTCCATGTTTTGCTATGGGAAACTCCAAAAATCATTCTGATCAAATTTTAAATTAGTAGGTGCACATCTACATTATGTCACAAAGATTGTGTGTAAGTTTCATGAAAATCCACCAAGGGGTTTAGGAGGAGTTGCGGATAAGAGATGGGTACCCTGAAGTGTAACGGAAGGACAGAGGGACACCCCTATCACTATATACCCCCCACTTTTGAAGTGGGGGGTATAATAACTAATAATATTGGACAAACAAACTGTTGTAGACATAGAATATAACTAGAATTGTTTACATTAACTTAAACTGATGTCTCCCCTTCTTTTTGTGTATTTTACATTATAACAACAGTTATGAGGTCAAATGTCAAGGTCAACCATGTTACCGTGGACAGATTGCCTTGTAGTAACCTTATGTCAAAAGACAAAAAAAATATTGCCCGGACAAAAATATGGTCCAAAATATAAACTAGAAAAACTGTGAGCCGCAGCTCACAAATAAATATCCCCCACCCCCCAAAAACATTAATCAGATAAATTTTTAAAATAGGAGATGCACATCTACATTATGTCACAAAGATTGTGTTTAAGTTTCATGAAAATCCATCAAGGGGTTTAGGAGGAGTTGCAGATAAGAGATGGGCACCCCTATGTAGTCGAATGGCTGAGTCCATGTATTGCTATGGGAAACCCCAAAATCATTCTGATCAAACTTGCAAATAGTAGGTGCACATCTACATTATGTAACAAAGATTGTGTGTAAGTTTCATGAAAATCCATCGAGGGGTTTAGGAGGAGGTGCGGATAAGAGATGGGTACCCCCATGTAGCCGAATGGCTAAGTCCATGTATTGCTATGGGAAACCCCAAAATCATTCTGATCAAACTTTCAAATAGTAGGTGCACATCTATATTATGTTACAAAGATTGTGTAAAAGTTTCATGACAATCCATCAAGGGGTTTAGGACGAGTTGTGGAAAAGAGAAGGGTACCCCCATGTAGGCGAATGGCTAAGTCCATGTTTTGCTATGGGAAACTCCAAAAATCATTCTGATCAAATTTTAAATTAGTAGGTGCACATCTACATTATGTCACAAAGATTGTGTGTAAGTTTCATGAAAATCCATCAAGGGGTTTAGGAGGAGGTGCGGATAAGTGATGGGTACCCCCATGTAGTCGAATGGCTAAGTCCATGTTTTGCTATGGGAAACCCCAAAAATCATTCTGATCAAATTTTAAAATAGTAGGTGCACATCTACATTATGTCACAAAGATTGTGTGTAAGTTTCATGAAAATCCATCAATGGGTTTAGGAGGAGTTGCGGATAAGAGATGGGTACCCCCATGTAGTCGAATGGCTAAGTCCATGTTTTGCTATGGGAAACCCCAAAAATCGTTCTGATCAAATTTTAAAATAGTAGGTGCACATCTACATTATGTCACAAAGATTGTGTGCAAGTTTCATGAAAATCCATCAAGGGGTTTAGGAGGAGTTGCGGAGAAGAGATGGGTACCCCTATGTAGTCGAATGGCTAAGTCCATATTTTGCTATGGGAAACCCCAAAAATTATTCTGATCAAATTTTAAAATAGTAGGTGCACATCTACATTATGTCACAAAGATTGTGTGTAAGTTTCATGAAAATCCATCAAGGGGTTTAGGAGGAGTTGCGGAGAAGAGATGGGTACCCTGAAGTGTAACGGAAGGACGGACGGAAGGACGGACAGACACCCCTATCACTATATACCCCCCACTTATGAAGTGGGGGGTATAAAAATGACCTTGCGGTCAAAGGGAAAGATCAACCATCACATGACCTTCCTACATAACAAATATGTAAGTCCAATGTGAAAAGATATTCAAATTATTGCCCACACAAAATTATTGTCATAAATATCATCAAAAATTAGCTTGAGGTCAAAGGTGAATGTCAAAAATGTTGATACAAGACACATAGTCTTATGGTGACCTACCTACATACTAAATATCTAAGGCTTACGTCAAAATACAAAAAAAGTTATGACCCAGACACGACTATGGTCCAAAATATCATGACAAATGACCTTAATGTCAAAGATCAAGGGTCAATGGTCAACAATGTTGATTTGCAACATGGTGACCTAACTGTATACCAAATATCCAAGGCCTATGTCAAAAGACAAAAATAATTATAGCTGAGCAAGACTATTGTCCAAAATATCATTTAAAATGGCATTGAGGTCAAAGGTCAACCTTGTTGGTACACGGTCCATTGTCCTGTAGTGACCTACTACCAAATATCTAAAGCCTATGTCAAAAGACAAATAAGTTACCATGCAAGATTATTGTTGTAAATATCATCAAAAGTCAAGGTCACTATGTCATACATGACACATCGTCTAATGGTGACCAACCTATATACTAAATCTACAATATCTAAGGCCTATGTCAAAAGACAAAAATGTTATGGCCTGATAAGATTTTAGTCCTAAAAAAGTCCTGAACAAGACTTTAGTCCTAATAAAATTGTTGTTTAAATCATTTTTTAAATCCAACTAGGTAAAAACAAATATTGAAAAGGTTTAATACTCTTTATATCTTACTTCAGTAGATAGCTAAGTTTGTTATATATATTCTGTAACTAAGTTTTATATTTGAAAAAAATCTTGAACAAATTTGATACTCAACCCATCAATATAAACACCAATGCTCTCAAGAGCTTGAGTTCTATCCACAGCCATTGATACTGAGCTAGTATTCCATCCACTGAATAGTTTTCCTTGGTCCTCAAAAGTATCATCACATTCCATCAAGTCATCTTCATGCTCAATACACCACCTAATGCCTTCAAGTATATATCAGAAGTTATAAACAAGAAAGAAAGAAATGAAACAGGGAATCTGTGAGCCTGCTACCCCCTAAAATTAACTCAGTCTGTAAACAGGAAGTGGATATGCAACAGACCTTAATCAGTGCTTGCAATATAATACCTTTTTTTGAAGACATTGACCAAATTCAAGCTGTGTTGTGAAGTAGTTGCTTAGACAACTATTACAAAGTTATGGACCGACAGAGGGACAGAGTTAAACCAGTATACCCCACTATCTTCAAAGTGAGGGTATAAATATTAATCATAGAAGAACCCCAGAAACCGATATATCAAATATGCAATTGATCATCCTTTTTGTCTTCTATATGAAAAATAAAAATGTATGAATGTCTAGAATATGCAAAAATAAAAATGTATATGTATTTGTAAACAGGAATTAGGCTTTATGGGTCTTAATTACCTTTTTTCAAAAAAATACTTAATGTATTGAACATAAAAAAATTTTTAATGTGCAAATGATCAAAGTATACTTAAAACCACTATGTAAAATTTTAGTAACACAAAATACAACATGGCTGTGAAGAAATCATAGGGATATTGAGGTGCTCTTCAATCTGTACATGTCCTATTATAGTTTTTTTAGTTTTTTAGTTAAGTGTGCTCACTTAAAATATGTCTCCGCTGACAGCACAACTGTCAAACTCATTAAAGGTCTATTTAGTCCTTTACTTCTCCAATGAAAGAACCTTAGTGAGCAGGCTCACATACCCCACGCATCCACATAATGGACAGAGAATATCTATTTCGAGTTAGGAATAAACTAGAAAATGTGTCTATGAGCCACAGGATGGCACTCCCGTTCTTGAAATATCATTGACCTTAAATGTGTATTACCTGGTATATGGACCTTTACCAAGAAATTGATCAAAAGTGTTCATGTGTAAAATACAGGTCGCTGTGACCTTATTTCTGGTGGGTGGTGCCATGTTACCAAGACTCATCGAGTAGTGAAATATTATTGACCCCTAACATGTAGTATTCAAGATATGGACCTTAACCAAGAACTTAACTAAGTCATTCATGTGTAAAATATAGGTCACAGTGACCTCATTTCTAGTGGATGGTGTCACCTTACCCAAGACACATCTAGACGAATGTCATTTTGCTTTTGAGTGTGATTTATATAGTAGTTTACGGGACGATTTTTATCATAAAATAGGAATGACTTGTAAAAATTTTTTCTCAATGTCTCCAAAAAATAAACTTATATGGCTGATGACAAATGAAGAAGAACATGTCATTTCTCTATTCTCTTCATACATTTTTAATTGTTTTCAGTATAGAAACAACCATGTTACATGATCATCTGATGTCTTTTACTTTTTATTAAATATATTATTTTATTATTATCATTTTCCATTAATATTGGTTAGATGCATAATTTGTGACATGTATATATGTAATTTATTATTTTCAAATCAATGTAATATATGCCAGAAATGGCCCATGATTGGTATAATAAAAGTATTCTATTCTATTCTATTCTATTCATCTAGTGGTGAAATATCATTGACCCCTAACATCTAGTATCCAAGTTATGGACCTTAACCAAGAACTTAACCGAAGTCGTTCATGCATAAAATATAGGTCACAGTGACCTAATTTCTAGTGGGTGGTGTAGCCCTACCCAAGACCCATCTGGTGGTGAAATATCATTGACCCCCAACATCTAGTATCCGAGTTATGGACCTTAACCAAGAACTTAACCAAAGTGTTACGGACGTACCGACGTAAGGACGGACAAGGGTAAAACTATATGTCCGATCCACATATGTGGTAGGGCCATAAAAAGTCAGAGTTGTTGTCTTTCCAAGTCTGCTCGTTAAACAGGAAAAATGAGTGACAGACCTGAAAATGTATCCCACCATATGGGACTCCTACCTAAAAATATCAAAAGGTAGGTCAGGGTCATTTGGCTAGATGACAGATAAATATATCAGAGCCCAAATTGTCTGGATAACAAATATCAGATACCATAGTATTTTACTTTTCAAAGAAGTTTACATCACCAATAAAGACAAGTTCACACAGAGTAGTTAAGGCATGACAGTTGCATTGACTGTGACCCCAAGTGTCTGTATATAAGAAAAAATAAATATGATGCCTAGGTAATATACTTATCAAATCAAATAATTCATTTCAAACAAAAGCCTTACAAAAAGTTTACTCCACTGCAGCAAGAAATTAAAGCACTAACTATGTCTTGCCTTCTGTAACTTTTATTTGCTGACCAAAAAAATATTATGGATGGACATACCAACAATGTGAAAACTATAGAGCGCTCCCTATTTATTAGTATACCTTACCTTCTTCAATTTGATCAGGGCAACAGTGATTCAGAGCTTCTATTGCCAGTGCTTTTGAGTTGCCAGCATCCATGAGTTCTTGTATGAACTTAACTTTTAAGGTTTCCTTGTCTTCAATAGGCTGTTCAGTTTCTTGTCCCTCACTACTTCCTTCTACTTTCATCATTGACAATTCTTCCCTAGCCTCTTCCATGGCATCGATAAGATCATTTTTTGTGCATCCTTGCTTAATTGTTGAAAGCATTGGATACACTAAAACAGAAGGCTCATCATCAAACCCCATTTTAACAAGCTCTTGCTGTAAAATCACCATTTGCTCAATAGTAAAATAATTCAAGATGTAAAACTCCTCTCTTTTGTCATCAATGAAATCCAACCATTTCTGATGGCAATTTTCCATAAATTTGGCAATGCGTGGAACAAAATAGCTTACATCTTTGTTCCTCTCATCAATGTTTCCTCTTATCGTTCTTTTGGTATCACCTTCTCCAAAACTAACAAAAACACAGACTCTTGTTTCTGGGTCACAGCGCACTTTCACTTTAAATTTGGAGAACAGGACACAACCAGAAGACAGCAACTTGATGAATACATTACAGAGTCTAACAACTGAATCCAAAATCTAGAAAAAAAATGAATTGTATGTACAACTGGTGTATGATAATTCTCAAGATGTCATGATCTGTTTGAGTGTGCCTCATGATTATATTTAATCTAGTTTTCATGAAATAAAGTGAGCTGCATTTGATTTCCCTTTCAAAGCAGAAGTTCAAGGTCTTTTCATGATAATTATTGTGCCTGAGTTTTAAGTTAATGTTGTTATATCTATTTAATATCTATTTGACAGTCAGAGATCCCACTTAAACAAGTAAACAGAATTTTACTTCTTTAGGTAAAAAAAAATTTACTTGTTTAAGTAAAGTATTTTTCTCTGAGCAAAAATTTACCTATACAAGTAAATTTGAAAAACTTTGAGCTCATTTTACTTGTTACACAATATTTTTACAATCAAACTGATAATTTTCTTTAAATGTTTACATGGTCCATTAAAAATTTCTGATGCGCATGGCTGTCTTCATGGTGCACACGGCCTTTGAAAATTGCCCTCTTGGGACAATAAATGTTGATTATTTCTCAATTAACTGAAGATAACAGATAATCTCAGTCTGGTAAAGGTTGCTAATACTATCAGCCATATAAATAATCATGAATGAAAGTAAATTGCATGACTAGAAAAGATAATTAAGAAAAGAATGATTTTCTATCATTTTACTTGTACAAGTAAATTAGTGAAAGTCAAAATAAGGGAGACAATTTTAACTCTTAAAAGTTTACCTATAGAAGTTAAAATCTGTTTACTTGTACAAGTGGGATCTCTGACTGTTTGATTCTTTTACGTTTTATTCCTGGTCCATTTACTTTGTTTTTCATAAAAATTTTATTTATATTTGTTTTTTTTCCTAATGATGGCTCATCATGCCTGTCAAGTTTAAGAAAAGCTGAATTGCAGTTTATCCAAACAAAAAGAACAGAGCTGCAGAGCAAAAAACAAGAGGCTCCCAGGAGCCTGAATCGCTCACCTGGTCTTAATGTTCAACATCATCTTTGCCCATTTCTGCTTTTCCTGCTACAAGCATCAGTCTTGACTGTAAATCATGCAGTTGTGCATAGGTATAATTCCTATGGAGGGTCTTGTTCTCTTGGCTCTCAATTACTTTCAAGTGAAGCACATCTGATAATTCCTGAAAAGTTGATATTTATTAAATATTGAAAAAGATTTAGATATAGTAAAAAAAAATGTGTAGTAAATTAAAGTGAACATATATGTCAAGTCTGAATAGCATATGGACTTGAGAATAAAATAAATATATACATTGGTCAGTTTTGATCTAATAATTACAGTATTAACCTTGAATGTATTGTGTATCTAACAGTACATTGAAACAAAACTGTCACCCAACTAGAATATTGACAGAGTTAGGTAGCATATGGCGAAATATTTCAGTTGTTAGAAGAAGTGGTTTCAGAGAAGAAGATGTTTGAAGAAAAGTTAGCAGACGGACGACGGACACTTAACGATGACAATAAATAACAAGAGGCTCCCAGGAGCCTTAATCGCTCACCTGGTCTTGATGTCAACCCTATGAAGAACTTTGTAGAGCTAAATAAGCTGAACATTTAAGCAAGCAATAGCTTTTCTCTTTCAGCAATAGATTTCATTGTGTAGGCCAAAAACGTGCAAAATGATATTTTAAGGGTCGTCTGGACACTTTGACTCTTTAAAGACTTTTGTTAAGAGCTTAATCGATGAACTGAACATTTAAGCAAGCAACCACTTTTCTTTATCTTCTATAGTTAAAAATGTTAATTTAGGGGCTGTAATCCCTATAAGGGG